>JASDDO010000028.1:3676353-4887637 GCA_030015575.1 Agapanthus africanus
CTGTCACATTGCAAGAGTTCCTCAACCACACCTTTCAAGACGAAGATGATGAAGAGAGCTCATCGGATGAATCCGAAGAGTACGTGGCAAGTTGTAACGTAATCTCCCACTCGCTTACCGATGGCAAGAAAGCTCCTGACACCAAGAAGCCAGAGGCGGAGCCCGAACCAGAGCGTGCGAGGCTGACAACTGATATGATCAATGCCTTTCTAGACGAGATTCGTCTAAAAAGTAAAGCAGATCAGGAACGTGAGATGGCGGCATCAGGAGGAACCCAATGCGGGCGACCGAACGGGGGAGTTGGACTACCCCTGCCAGAGCGAAAGGCGTCCGAGATGGACAAGAAGATATTCAAGACGAGGAAAAGGTTCGCCAAAGCCATGTCAATGGGAATGAGGCTACCCCCCTCGGAAGGAAACACGCACGATGGGGTGGAGAAACACCCCGATTACTGCGCATACCATCGGAAAGTCTCACACCCCACAGAGGAGTGCGACGCCTTTAAGATATGGTGGCAAGGATATGTTGCTCGTCGGCAACATTTCAAACGCATGAAACGCAAGAGCCGTCAGGAGCAAAGAAGCACTGTTGACGGGCCCAACAGAATTACTGGCAACTGTTATATGGCTCATACCGAGGGGTCGCAAGTCCTCACCTTTGGGAGCGACTCTGATGAAGAAGTGACTCTGGGCCCTCTCTTTGAAGAATCCGCGCTAGGGAAAGATGAGGAATCAGAAGCCTGCGGAAACACTCAGCTGCGCAATCGCACACTCCCGGAAAAGAATCTCGGGCCTACGAACAGAAAAGACAAGGGAAAGGAAAAGGTCGCTGAAGATATCACTTTGGATGACCAAGTCGCGAAGGAACTGGCGACTAAAGACCTTCTTAGGAGGAGTAAAGTGGACTATAACATCCTCGCGCATCTAAGGAAGCTACCTTCCCAGCTTAGCATTCTCGACGCCCTCCTATTATCAAAAGAAGCACGGGACTCACTAATTAAGGCACTACAAGAACCTGAGCAATTCCAAGCCTTTCTCGCCACCGAAAAGATGAAGGACGAACTGGAAGAAGTGCATACGGCCGACGTCACTTTCGGTGATGAAGACCTCCTTCTCGGGACGTGCGACCATAACCGTCCCCTGTATGTCTCCGGATACTGCCATGATATCAAGATAGGCAAGATCTTGGTGGATAATGGATCCTCTGTCAATCTCCTTAATGTTCGGGTGTTGAAGGAAATCTGCATGAGTGTGCAACATCTCGCTCGTGACAAAATCACTATCTCCGGTTTCGATTCACAATCGTCACGGACTCTCGGGTCCATGATATTAACGTTACGCTTCGGGCTTCTCGTCACAGACATCAAATTCCATGTCATTGACGCCAAAACCTGCTACAACGCCTTGCTCGGTCGTCCTTGGTTACACGAGTACAACATCGTCCCTTCTACACAACATCAGTGTATGAAGTACTTTAAAGATGGTTTCGAGTATACTGTAACGGGTGAGCTGAACCCATTTTCCGTGAACGAAGTCCGTAAATACGAGGATGCGAAATACTTCTTGCCAGACTTTGAAGATACAGAAAGGTGTCACGACTCGGAGAACAAGGCCGCCGCCACCATCCCTGTTTTCGGAAGCGATACCGAAGAAGAAGAAGAGATAGTTTATACGGGGCCATCTCAACGCAACAACCGGAGGACGCCCACCCGCATACTGGTCTTCGGAAGTGATTCGGAAGATGAGGTCAACGCCGTATTCTCCAATCGGCTTTCAATGCAAGCACCTCCGGGCGATGACCATAACCTGCAAATCACCATGGTACCGCGAGAACACTACAAGGACCTCGACACGCTTCAAGCTCACAGTGTGCAAGAGCTGCAAACGTTTTGCGTCCCCCCCAGGCGAAAGGGTGAGAAGATGATCCTATTCTATCGATCCTCAGAGTCGAAAGTGGAGAAAGAGATCTGGCACGGCGTAGATGCTACATGCGACAGACTCCAGCCCATCCGTCTGCCCAGATGCTATACAAATGGATTAAACAAGCTATTGAAGCGCCAAGGAGTACCCTTAAAACAAACTGCTCGACAAGCTCGGTTTTACAACAAGATTTGGGATGTCCCGGGAACCCAACGCAAACTGCCCAACGGGAAAATGGAAACACTTGGGCTTGGATACGCGAGAACCGGAAAACGAGAGCGGGCCCACAACAGCTACGCTATATATACCTTTGATGAAGGGGAGGACGCCCTGTCAGGAGAGGCCAACCCCTCATCAAAACCAGACCACGCGATTGAGGCGCCAAGTCCGTCATTTCTAGAACGAATGGACAAGCCTATCAAGAAAGTGGGTCAGAAAGGTCGGGAAGACCCCAACCACGAAATGGCCATCTACGAGAAGGCCAGGGCGCAACGTCTATTTCAACAGATTACAAAAGACAAAGACGTTCATCCTTGTCAACCCATCATACGAAAGACCCAATGCGGAGACGGAAATAAGTCGAAAAGCGGGAAGAAGAGCCGACAACAACGACGCAGGATTAGAGGGTTACGTAATCGGGTATTGCACGGCTCGGATTCGTCCTTCATAGAAAAGATGAGTCGAGCGTACTCCTTCCCCCGAGACAAGACGGAAAGGTTACTCAGACTCGCCCTAAAGCATCGAATGATCGCGCTCCCAGAGTCTAGGCATCCTGAGCAAACTAGCAAGGCCTCTCGCTCGGGCTATTGCTCTTATCACCGGGCCGTAGGACATCCTACCGAAGACTGCTTCACCTTCAAGAACTGGGTCGAGGACCAGTACCAACGGGGCAGATTCGCTTTATCCAACAGCTGGAGGGTAACGCCGCCACGAAAGCACGAGCCCAAGGCCACAAGAGCAGAGCCAGATCCGCCTCGGCCCCGGGAGTGGATTCGCGCCTGTTATACGATTACGGTAGACAACCCTCCCCGGTGCTTCGAAAACAGCGATGATGAGGTTATCTCGGAATTCCCGCCCGCTCCAAAAGAACTGGAAGACGGTATACATACTACCGCAGATAACCTCAGAAAGATTGAGCTGGGATCGGCAGAGGACCCGCGACCAACATTTGTCAGCGAGCTACTCTCTGAAGAGAGGGTGGCCGCGTTAAAGAACATGCTTCTACGGCATAAAGACTGCTTCGCGTGGAACTACTCTGAGATGCCAGGATTAGATCCGGAGGTCGCTGTGCACAGATTAGCAATATCCCCAGACATCAGGCCAGTCAAGCAGGCACCAAGAAGGATGCGACTCGAGCTTGAGATGAGCATCAACGCCGAAGTCAAGAAACTGATCGATTCTGGATTTATCCAAGAAGTCCAATATCCTGATTGGATCGCCAATATCGTCCCGGTGATGAAGAAGAATGGGACGGTGCGTATATGCGTGGATTTCAGGGATCTCAACAAAGCCTGTCCAAAAGATGATTTCCCAGTGCCGGTAACCGAGCTAATGATAGATAACACGTCCACTCACGAGATCTTCTCCTTTATGGACGGTTCCTCAGGATACAATCAGATAAAAATGCATCCCGAAGACCAGAAGCACACCGCTTTCCGGACCCCTTTGGGTGTATTTTGCTACAGGGTTATGCCCTTCGGTCTAAAGAACGCCGGCGCTACCTATCAAAGGGCCATGACAAAGATCTTCGATGACCTCATACATGACATCGTCGAGTGCTATATCGACGACCTCGTAGTAAAGAGCATGTCATATGAAGATCACTTAAAGCACCTAGAGACTGTATTTCAACGCCTTCGGCAATATAATCTGAAGATGAATCCCCTCAAATGCGCGTTTGGAGTCTCCTCGGGAAAATTCCTGGGATTCGTCATCCGACACCGAGGTATTGAGATAGATCCGTCAAAGATTAAAGCGATCATGGAAATGCCCCCGCCAAGAACCCTCAAACAGTTGCGGTCTCTCCAAGGGAAGCTCGCATACATCCGGCGATTTATCGCAAATCTTTCAGGCAAATGCCGCCCCTACAGTCACCTGATGAAGAAGGGAACCCCATTCGTCTGGGATCAAAAATGCCAAGGTGCACTAGACGAGATCAAGCAGTACCTGCAGAACCCGCCGGTATTAGCTGCGCCGGTCAAGGGAAAACCCCTCATTCTTTATACAACCGCCCTCGAAGGTTCCTTGGGCGCACTATGGGCGCAAGAGAACGATCAGGGGAAAGAGAGAGCACTCTACTACTTAAGTCGAGTTCTACTGGGGGCAGAAAGCAATTACTCTCCCATTGAAAAACATTGCTTGGCGTTAATCTTCGCGATAACAAAGCTCAGGCACTATGCGTTGGCACACGAAGTCTGCCTCATCTCGAAAGTGGATCCTCTTAAATACTTGATGTCAAAAGCCATATTGACGGGACGATTCGCTAAATGGGCCCTGCTCTTGATGGAGTTCTCGATAACATATCAACCTCTCAAGGCAGTGAAAGGCCAGGCCATTGCCGATTTCCTCGCTGAGCACCCGATACCGGCCGATTCTCCTTTGAATTGTGACTTGCCGGACGAGCATGCATTTGATGCGATTAGCGGTGGAAGCACCCGATGGGAACTCTATTTCGATGGAGCGTCCTCTATAAAGAAACAAAAGCAAGGTATCCCAATGATCAAGTCAGGGATAGGCCTCATCTTTGCGACTCCACAAGGAGGGATAATGCGCTTCGCCTTCTCCTTAACAGAGCCGAGGACAAACAATGAAGCTGAATACGAAGCCCTGATAGCAGGTCTCGAGCTTGCCATTGACATGGGAATTGAAGACCTCCTTATATATGGGGATTCTCAGCTGGTCGTTAGCCAAGTTAATGGTGACTACCAAACGTGCAAACCGGAGTTGGTGAGATACGGCGAAAAGGTGCAACAACTGTTGGCCCAAATTCCCTCCTATACTTTGGAGAACATACCGCGCGCCGAAAACAGCAAAGCAGACGCGTTGGCCAAACTCGCTAAAGAACTGGCTGACGAGAACCTCGATGACGTCAGAATCGTGGTACAAAGCCGTCGAGTGCTCGCCCCGGCAGAAATATTTCCGGAATCATGCAAAGAAAAGGGAGCGACTGAGCAGATGACCCTACAAATAAAGGACCATGAGAAGGCCGAAGACTGGAGGGAAGTCTTCATAGACTACTTTAAGTCCCGCCGAATGCCCGAAGAAGCGTCTTCAAGACATCAGCTCATGAAACGAGCTCTATCTTTCGCTTTCGTCAACAATACCCTATACAAGAGATCGCTCGATTCTCTATGGCTGAGATGCTTAGGACCCGACGAAGCAGAAAAAGTCGTTCAGGAAGTTCATGACGGACTTTGCGGTTCTCACCAAGCAGGCCCAAAGATGAAGTTAAAGATTAAACGAATGGGCTACTACTGGCCCACAATGATCCAGGACTGCCTCGAGTATGCGAAGCAATGCCACTCGTGCCAGATTCATGGAGACTTTATCCACCAACATCCGAATCCGCTACACCCAACGGTGGCCAGCTGGCCATTCGAGATGTGGGGGACTGACATAGTCGGCCCCATTGAACCAGCATCATCTCGGGGACACCGTTTTATCCTGGCGACAACTGATTACTTCTCCAAATGGGCAGAAGCAGTACCACTGAGGGAAGTGAAGACGGAGAATATCCTCCATTTCTTCAAAACGCACGTCATCTATCGGTTTGGAACCCCACGGCGGATTATCTCCGATAACGGGCCAGCCTACAGGAGCCATAAGATTAGCCGCTTCGCGCAGCAGCACAATATAGACTGGAGGTATTCTTCAGTTTACAACCCGCGAGCCAACGGTCTGGCCGAGGCTTTCAATAAGACCTTGACGAAGATCATAAAAAAGACCGTCTCCCGGAATAAGAGAGACTGGCACGAGAGGCTGCAAGAAGCCCTTTGGGCTTATCGAACTACATTCAAGACGGCCACAAATACAACGCCATACGCGTTGGTATTTGGGACGGAAGCAGTACTCCCCCTCGAGATAGAGTTACCCTCTCTACGAGTGGCAGTCCACCACGAACTGACCGACGAAGAAAATGCCCACCTTCGACTTGAGGAGCTTGATGCCCTCGACGAAACCCGACTTATAGCGCAACAACATCTAGAAGCCTACAAAGCAAAGATGACGCGCTCGTACGAAAGATTGACCAGGCCAAGGGCATTCCGCCAAGGCGAACTCGTGCTGGTAGTCAAAAGACCTATGATCCCCAATCGTGCCAAGCGGGGAAAATTCGAGCCAAACTATGAAGGCCCGTACATCATAGACCAGGTTTACCAGGGTGGAGCCTATCTACTCGTGGACATGCACGGTGAGAGGCCTTTCAGGCCAATAAATGGCCGCTTCTTGAAGAAATATTATGCCTAGTGAGCCACAGCCTGGGTCAACGATAGATGACGACGACTATGTCCGCTCGCTATCTTCCTAGGCTCAGACTTTACAAGCAGTAGCTGGCTCTCCCCTAACGACGGACCGAAACGTCCTTAAACTAACAAGGGACCGAAACGTCTTTAAACTATGAACGGACCGAAACGTCCTTAAACTATCAACAGACCGAAACGTCTTTAAACTAACGGTGGACCGAAATGTCCTTAAACTAACGACGGACCGAAACGTCCTTAAACTAGCGACGGACCGAAACGTCCTTAAACTAACGACGGACCGAAACGTCCCTAAACTACTGCCGCAGCATCTTTAGGCTGGCAAGATGATGAAAAAAAAAGGGGGTATGTCCATAAAGCAAAATGGGCACGGATGAAAACCCGAAAGGGCTCCGTGAGTAAAAACAGCAGGGCTACCGACGAGTGTTTGTGAAAACCCGAAAGGGCGCAACCTCGTTAAAAGACACTTACAGGGTCCTCTCGACCTTGTAAGGAGAAACCACCCGCGTGAGATCCTTACGACTCATAAGGGAGAAACACACTTAGGGATCCCCACGATTCCTAAGGAGAAATTACACTTGCGAGATCCTCACGACTCGTAAGGAGAATTCTCTTATGGGACCCTCACGGCTCATAAGATTTGAAAGTCTTAAGTTACAGAAACCTTAACCTGTTCTTAAGTAACTCCCACAACCTTCGATATTGCCCTACAAGCGGCTCGGACCGACCCTTGTATACAATCCACGGGCGCGAATAGACATTTCCCTAACAAAGTCCCACCCGTGACTAGGGATATATCTACATGGTGAACAACCCTCGCAAGTCCTCTCGACTTATAAGGGAAAAATCCTCTTTGTAAGATCCTTACGACTTACAAGAGAACATGCACTTAAGAATCCCCACGATTCTTAAGGAGAAAACACACCTGTAAGATCCTCACGACTTATAGGGAGAAACACCTTTGTGAGACCCTTACGGCTCATGAGGTCAAAAGCCTTGGTCGACAGGACCCTTAACCCTGTTTACTAAGCCACCTTTGTTCAAACGTCGACAGAGGCAAATTATGATCCGCTCCTGGCAATATTCCAGTTGTAGCGGTGCTGATGCCGAAACCCGTATCCAAGAAATCCGAGCTTGCCGCAAAAAGCTAGCAAGCCACACATGCATGACAAAATGGCCGAAATGACGGGACAACTTGCAAAATCTCAGCGGTTCACAGATAACTTAGTGTTCATCACCGTGGCATTCGTCTCGATACAGCAGACGCGATACCAGCAATTGAAGCGAAGGCCAAATTCCTAGCTTCATTGTCTCGACGACACAACGTCAAGCGAAACGGAACAGCGGCAGCCTCAAGTTCCATGACTCGGCGACACATATCGCCAAGAGTCAACCCCCATCCCGGGAAATGCGGATACAATCAGCAAACTTCCTGGTTACGTGGAAAGCGGATAACGTCGCTCTTTGACCCCGTGGAAAACGTCCAGAGCGGATCCTGGTCCTCGCAGAGCATGGCAGTGAACCCATGTGAAGCATCCAGAGCGGAGCCTAGTCCTCGCCTAACGCTGCAGTGAACCGTGTGAAGCATCTAGTGCAAACTTCCTGGTTACGTGGAAAGCGGATAACGTCACTCTTTGACCCCGTGGAAAACGTCCAGAGCGGATCCTGGTCCTCGCAGAGCATGGCAGTGAACCCATGTGAAGCATCCAGAGCGGAGCCTAGTCCTCGCCTAACACGGCAGTGAACCCGTGTGAAGCATCTAGTGCAAACTTCCTGGTTACGTGGAAAGCGGATAACGTCGCTCTTTGACCCCGTGGAAAACGTCCAGAGCGGATCCTGGTCCTCGCAGAGCATGGCAGTGAACCCATGTGAAGCATCCAGAGCGGAGCCTAGCCCTCGCCTAACGCGGCAGTGAACCCGTGTGAAGCATCTAGTGCAAACTTCCTGGTTACGTGGAAAGCGGATAACGTCACTCTTTGACCCCGTGGAAAACGTCCAGAGCGGATCCTGGTCCTCGCAGAGCATGGCAGTGAACCCATGTGAAGCATCCAGAGCGGAGCCTAGTCCTCGCCTAACGCGGCAGTGAACCCGTGTGAAGCATCTAGTGCAAACTTCCTGGTTACGTGGAAAGCGGATAACGTCACTCTTTGACCCCGTGGAAAACGTCCAGAGCGGATCCTGGTCCTCGCAGAGCATGGCAGTGAACCCATGTGAAGCATCCAGAGTGGAGCCTAGTCCTCGCCTAACACGGCAGTGAACCCGTGTGAAGCATCTAGTGCAAACTTCCTGGTTACGTGGAAAGCGGATAACGTCACTCTTTGACCCCGTGGGAAACGTCCAGAGCGGATCCTGGTCCTCGCAGAGCATGGCAGTGAACCCATGTGAAGCATCCAGAACGGAGCCTAGTCCTCGCCTAACGCGGCAGTGAACCCGTGTGAAGCATCTAGTGCAAACTTCCTGGTTACGTGGAAAGCGGATAACGTCACTCTTTGACCCCGTGGGAAACGTCCAGAGCGGATCCTGGTCCTCGCAGAGCATGGCAGTGAACCCATGTGAAGCATCCAGAGCGGAGCCTAGTCCTCGCCTAACGCGGCAGTGAACCCGTGTGAAGCATCTAGTGCAAAATTCCTGGTTACGTGGAACGTGGATAACGTCACTCTTTGACCCCACAGAAAACGCCCAGAGCGGAGCCTGGTCCTCGCCAAACACGGCAGTGAACCCGTGTGAAGCATCCAGAGCAAACACCGGACTGTGGAGTCCCTAAAATCCACGGACTATGACGTCCTTAACCTCGACCGCGATGTCTTAAAACTAACAACCAACCACCCCTATTCCTCACAGATTTTTGCCTCGGTTTAAGGGTACATCTCTTCACTCCTTTGATGCCCGGCGTTGTAATTCCTCAACGTCTTCAAAGAGGTGACGGGTCCCTGTAACCAAACATCGGACTGTGGAGTCCCTAAATCCACGGACTATGAGGTCCTTAACCTTGACCGTGATGTCTTAAAACTAACATCGGACTGTGGAGTCCTTAAATCCACGGACTATGAGGTCCTTAACCTTGACCGCGATGTCTTTAAACTACAATATCTGGAGAAACCCCTGACTCCGTAGAACACGGGCAAGGGTAACCGCATCCGGCACTCGCAAGTCCTCACGGCTGGGAGAGAAAACTCTTTATGAGACCCTCGTGGCTCGTAAAATGCAGAAGTCTTAGGAAGCATATCTTAAACCTGAATCCTGAGCCATCGCTGTCCTGCAAGGAGATCAAGATAAATTGTCCGCAGAACACATTCAATAGAAAGGGGACACACCATTGAAGAGAAGAATATGTCTTCATTTATAAACCTCCCTTCGACAACAATACTTGATCTAAAGCCAGCGCAAACCACCCGATACGGGAGATAACGCGGCAAGTTTCTGATCTGTATCCTATCAGGCACGCATTTGCAACTATACGAATGTTTAAAAGGAAATGTTGCCCGAGGCACTGATGTGCATGCAACGTAACGATGGTGCTCGTAATTAAAGAAAAACAGACAGCTCATTTACGCAAGCAAGACACACGTACGACTGTCTAACAAGCATGAAAATTCAACAGAAAGCATGCAAACCACCAATGATTAAAGGAGTACATTGATTCAAACATACTACATTGGTGGGAAAAGATCACCAAACAAGTGATCAGAAATACAAGGGTTAACGAAGCAAAACACAAAATTCTCCAACTCCCTCTCCGCCTTCTCCAGCACGTCAAAACGGCGGTTTTCGCGAGGAGTCGCTCCCCACCGGTTGGAGCCGTGCTCATCAGCAAAAGCAGACATGACGGCCCGACGAGCTCTTATCTGACTCAGTATGTGAACTGAGTGATCCTTCAGAGCTTGAGTGATTAGACAAGCCTCGTGAAAGCACTCAAGCTTGTCCTCTGCCGCGTCAAGGATCGTCGAAGTCATCTCCGCCGGATGAGGGGGTATATCGGCAAGCACGGACATGAGGATCATCCGGAGCCAAATGGAGCCCATGGGAAGAGGAGAGCCCCGACGAGTCAGTAGCTCATACATCACCGTGTCACATTCATCGTCGGTGAGAAGGGGATCTGCCAGCCGCGCAGCGAAGCGAGGGATTATCTCCTCAATGGGCACATCCCATGGTTGCCGACGAGCATGGGGACGATTGCAAGCCATGGCGATTGATCGGGTTCTCAAAGGTGATCACCTTAGGGCATGAATGGGTTTCTCTGTGAAGAAAAGAAGTAAGGAATGGGTTCAGGTTATAAAGGGGAGCATTTAATGCCATGCACAAAAAATGTTGTGCATGATGGGACGATTCTCAAAGCCCGGAAAGGATGGGAGAGCGTTGGAAATGAAATCCAACGACGCATTGGAATCAGGTTAGGGAAATGAAACGTCCCTATCAAGCAGATCCCTGCATGGGCAATACGTGAGCACTAGCCTTCAATTGGAAGATAAAGTGGCCCTGCACAGACACAACAGAAAACTAAGCTCTGAGAACGAGAATCAAATTCTTAAAAGAAAGGTCTGAAAAGAAGATGATGAAAAGTGAAGGCGCTTCTGAAAGGACAATTTATTTACCCAAATCCCTAAATGAATCCAACGGTCGCAAGAGATGACAGCGTTGCACTCACGTGCAGACACGTGAGAACAACGCTGTGGGGGCATTTGTTTCCTGATTTAAAATCAGGAAAGCTTCTGTGGAAAGCTTCAGAAGAGGGTCACGTGCTTACACGTGACTAGCGGTCACGTGTTGGCACGTGGCACCTAAAAACGTCATTAAGGAAAGTTCAATTCCCTGACTACGAAGAAGAAAAAGAAAAGCTTCAAGGAGAGTCACGTGCTCCCACGTGATCAGGATCACGTGGCGACACGTGACGTTTAATGCAAGCGTCAAAGGCACGTCGGTTAACTGACCAAGTCAAGGAAAAGGCTTCAGAAGAAATCACGTGCTCCCACGTGATCAGGGTCACGTGTTGGCACGTGACGTTTAAGGCAGCAAACGCATTCTTCAGAACAACCAAAGAAAGAAAGTTCAAACAAGGGTCACGTGCTCACACGTGACCATGGGTCACGTGGTAGCACGTGACGTTTAAGCAACGATCAGAAGACAGCGCAAAAGAAAGGAAAATGCTCATTCCAAAGGGGGTCACGTGCTCACACGTGACCATGGGTCACGTGGTCACACGTGACCGGCTTTCAAAGCCCTTTTTGTCAACAGAATTAAATTCTGAGAGAAATGCAAATCTTTCCAAAGGAACGCAACTATATGCATCCAATCAAATTAAAGATTCAGAGGTCATTTATTTATGGAAAATCTCGGGTTTGGAAAGATTTCCCCCTTAAATCTAACCAAAATAACAAGGGAGAATCTCTGGATCTGAAATCCAACGGTGAATAAAATTCACCTAATAATCCAAAGGTCCAGAATGAATAATGGATGCAAATCAAATATCCCATGAAGGATTTACCAAAACTAATTGATTCAGCTGCTTCTCCTATAAATAGGAGCCAAGAGACACAAGGGAGATACAGGCGCAGAGAAAGAAAAAAGGAGAAAAGGTTTGATACTTGGAAAAGACTTGGATCTTCTGCAAAAAACCCTAGGTAAGAAAGGGAAGGCCTTTTGAAAGAGGGGGAATTTAATTCCCAACAGAGTTTAACTCTGATACATAAAACAGAAGAGCACATTTCTTCTCTCTTTGATAGAGGATCTGCAAAGTGCACATCTCCCCTTTAGGTTGAGAATTTAATTCTCAATGGGTTGAGATCCTGCCATGCAGATCCAAAACATAGAGAGGGAACGCAAGCATGAGAATTTAATTCTCGCAGAACTATAGGAATTCAATTCCTTTAAAAAATAAAATTAGGGCTCGACCCTGTATCATGAGAATTTAATTCCTTCAAAACAAAAGAAACAGGGTTGAACCCTAATTAAGAATGTGGTTCTGTGGAAATAACAGGAATTTAATTCCCTTAATTATAATTCTTTAAAATGGGAAGTATAATTCCTTGAAAGCTTTTATTAAGGGTTGAACCCTCTTCAGTTCTCCACATAAACGAGGAATTTAATTCCTACAGAAAATTCAAAGTTCAACTCTACAAGTCTTCAAAAGGAAATAGGAATTTAATTCCTCTGAAATTTAAAAGTTCGAAGAATTTAACTCCTGAAAGAAACAGATCCTCTAAAAACTACATAGAGGTAGAGTCACGTGCTGCCACGTGACCCCCCCAAAGCCCTACAGAAAAGACCCTTTGAGACAGCACTCCACGTGACCCACGTGACCCTCAGCAGAAACCTTAACATATAAGCATTTGAATGCTCGTCACGTGATGGCACGTGACGCCTTGAAGGAGATGATAATTTCAGCAGAACAAAAGAAGGGAGGATGCTCTCACGTGCTGCCACGTGACCCTTCCTGCCATAGTGTTTAACACTAAATTTAAAACTCTTGAACCCAGTGTTAAAACACTGTCGGGCCTTAGCATCCAATGCTGATTAAAAAAGCCTTATTGGCAGGGTTCAACACTGATCTGTTTTAGTGTTTAACACTAATTGGAAAAAGCCTTATTGCTGGTGTTTAACACCAATTATCTCTTAGTGTTGAACACTAACTTAACAACCTTATTCCCAGTGTTCAACACTGATTGCTCTGAAGTGTTTAACACTAGGCTTTGGCCTAATGGGCTAAAGGGATAGAGGTAAACATTCTCCCTCAATGGACCAACAAAGAGTCAATATTCCAGACCTGACTGGACTTAGCCCAAGCTGGCCATAAGTCCTCAATTTGTGATTAACTGGGCCGATGGGCTCATAACATAATTGATCAATCTTGACCCAAATTGGGCCAAGGACTATTTAATCCACCCCGGTTCTAGGGTACATCTCTTCACTCCTTTGATATTTGGCATTGTAATCCCTCAATGTCTTCAAAGAGGTGACGGGTCCCGAAGACCATTCATGACATGGACTGTGGGGTCCTTAAACCCATGCATGATACAAAATTCCTGGTTACGTGGAACGTGGATAACGTCACTCTTTGACCCCGCGGAAAACGTCCAGAGCGGAGCCTGGTCCTCGCCTAGCACGGCAGTGAACCCGTGTGAAGCATCCAGAGCACATACCGGACTGTGGAGTCCTTAAACCCATGGACTATGACGTCCTTAACCTTGACCGAGATGTCTTTAAACTACCCACGGACCGCAATGTCCTTAAAACTACCCACGGACCGCAATGTCCTTAAACTACCCACGGACCGCAATGTCCTTAAACTACCCATGGACCGCAACGTCCTTAAACTAGAACAATAGAGCCCCATATGCTCTTTCGTCGGATCTAAACGGTCCTGTTTAAGTTGATCTTAGCCTCAAAGATGGCTAACGTGTCCTTAAACCTTTAAGCAGACTGGACTATGAATCCCCCTAATTAACTCTGGCTCGAGGGTACATCTCTGAACTCCTCTGACATCCGTCGTTGTAATCCTTCAACGTCGTCAGAGAGGTGACGGGTCCCGACGGCCACATATACGATGGACCGCCACGTCCCTAAACTGGAACATTAGAGTCCAAACACTCTTTTGTAGGATCTAAACGATCCCGTTAAGTTGATCTTAGTCACAAAGTTAGACTAACGTATCCTTAACAAACGTTTGAGTTGATCTTAGCCTCAAGTATGGCTGACGTATCCTCAAACCAAACCCCCAAACCCAAATTTAAGATAATGCGGATTTGGACTAGTCCACGCCCTACGGGCGACGACATAACTCAGTCTCCGTAAACGATCCACGGGCAACAAAACATAAAACAAACACACACGACACGAAGTGACCATTTGGAGAAGGAGAAAGTTGTTACCGCAATGCGGTAGCGTAATTAACTGCAGGGGCTTGCGCCTGCAGGGAAGAGCGTCCCCACAATCAAAAACCCCTCAACGAGGGGGAATCTGACGAAGTCTGCTACATCGGTCGCATCCGCTCAAACCTTCGATACATGGTGCCATAAACCAACTTGGCATCTTCGGAGAGGTGAACGGATAGCATCAATTAGCATCTGCCCCGAATCCCAGCGCCAAGACATCGCAGCCTTGCGCGCCGTCTTTCGGAGGGGAACAGATTCTGGCACGCCCGGTGGGACCTTTTCCTCTTTCCACTCCACACTTCGTGTGTCGTGATTCGCGAACCAATCGCGGTTCGCTAACAGTTGCCCTTGGGTTTCAAGATACTAAGAATTGGTGCCTTGCCTATTGCAGAAAATGAAGGATCGATGGCTGTTACTTCCGCGAAATCCTCCAACTGCTCAAACTGCAATTGCGACCAACGCTCTGCCTCGCCGGGAGGTATAGCCTATGGACCCCAAGCTGCTTCGTTGTTCACAATGCCGGCGGACCAGGTGACTCAGGCCACTACCGGATTGTTCTTTGGGACTATGCTCCCCTCATCAAGCTTCGTGGCGCCAGTGCTGACAAAGGAAACTCTCAGGAAGTCGGTCTTTGATCGTCTTACCCCTGCCGTGGCCCCTCTCAACGAATCGCCCAACGTTAACGCCTCGGTCTTCTCTAGATTGGGCCAGAAATCTTGCGAACTCATCATGAGGCCTACAATCCCAGAGAAGATTGTTCCTAAGAAGGAGGCCGCTCCCGCCTCCGAAATCGCCAAGGCGGTTTCCCCAATCAAGAAATCGATCTTCACGAGATTAACAGCTTCGACTCCCGCTCCCGCTGTACAAAGGACATCGGTCTTTAACAGGCTAACAACAACAACGACCCCCCACCCACACAGGGGGCAAGATGAAACCATTCTTATATCTGACTCTACGCCGTCTGCTCGACGCGCTCGACGTCGTCATTGGCGCCGAATAAGGAAGGCTGGGGGCAACTCCCCCTCTGGATTGACTCCACCAGCCCCGGCGGTAGAAGTTAATGCTGCTGTTCCAACTGGAAACAGCTTTGAAATGCTAAATAAGGTGCGAAGGAATTCCCCTACCGCAGTGCTGAAGAGGTCTCCTCCCCCATCAGAAAAGGTTGTGGAAATAGAATCAGAACAGCCCCGATCTCCTCAACGGCTGTCTTCCAAAATCTATAAGGTTTGGCGGCGGGCCCGGGACTCAATCATCGATCCAAACTTCTCCCGCCAGCATAAGAAGCTGAAGATCCAACCGAAAGCTGGTCACCAGGCGAAAACCCAAAAGGCTGTTTGGACGCCCACCTCGACGGCCCCCTCAACCTCCATGGCTCATAAAAGGAGGGAGCCCGAGAAGATCCCTCGACGTGCAACGACGGCTAAAACCAACAAGCCCGGACACCTTAAGTCTGGGGGCATGATGGTCCACACCGTATACATGGCCTCTGGAAAGGAGGAGAGCCGCACTTCTACAGGCCACCGACCGCTAACCCGATCCGTAACGAAATCCCAGGAGCAGCAACAAAAGCTCCAAGAAATGATGAATGCTATGGCCGCGCTCACCGGGCCAAAGGAAAACCCAGAAGCATCCTCAGACGCACGCCGGGAGGAAGAAACCGACGCTGAATTCCTTCGCCGGACACTGGAGAAAAGGGACAAAGAGGCTGCTGAACAAGCGGCCAACATACAACGGATGGGCCTTGTCTTTCAAGATGTGATAGGAATGATGATCCAGCAGGACTTACCCGCCGAAGATCCTCCGATTGTTCTTGAAGATGACCGAGGAGAGACGTCAAATCCACCACCAGCCCTCTCAACAGCCAAGGAAGAGACGATCTCTAAGGCTGACTTGGCTGACTATATAGCCCAGCAAATCCGGGTCCATCATGCAACTGAGGCAGCTGGCCAAGTCGTGAAAACGGGGCGGCCGTATCCAAGCTGGTACGATCAAATCAAATACCCGCAAGGCTATACGATACCGAAATTCCATGTGTATAAGGGGACCGGCAATCCTCATCAACACGTCGCCCAGTTCCGGGCCCTCTGCGGTAACACCGGCGGTGACGATAAACTGTTACTCCGTCAGTTCGTTGGCAGCTTATCAGAAACAGCATTCGAATGGTATTCAGAACTTCCGAACGATTCCATCAAAACGTTCGCTGAAATGGAGTTGTTGTTCACTCAGCGGTTCGCAAGTGCCAGCGAGCGCACTCCAATTACTGCTTTGATTAACGCCAGGGTAAAGCCAGGCGAAACCTGGGTCCAGTACGCTATACGCTGGCGGAATTTGTGGTCGAGATGCGAGCAACGCATTGAGGAAGCACCCGCAGTGGGTATGTTCGTGGGAACCCTAGACCCCCACGCAACTATCTCCCAGTTTATGATGTTCTTTAAGCCAACCACATTCCAGGCTCTAATTGACAAGTTGGCTCAGATGGACCAGATGGGTCATAGGCCACCTCCCCCGAAGTCGGAACCTCGGAATGATAAGGGTAAAGGAAGAGCCACCTTTGTCGCGAATGCCCAACAGCAACCTGACGCCCCGAAATCGGCAGATCAATTGGAAGAAAGACGCCGATATTATAATGAAAAGATGAAGCGTCCCTACTCGTTCCCACGAGACAAGACGAGACGGTTATTTGAGCTGGCAAAACGCAACAGACTTATTAACCTCCCGAATCCAAGGCGACCGCCGCAACCCACCGAGGTGAATAACCCCAACTATTGCCCTTACCATCAGACGGTAAGCCATCCGATTGAAGATTGCTTCGTCTTCAAAGGATGGATCGAAGATCAATACCTTCAGGGGAAGTTTGTACTGTCCGAAAAGTGGAAGGTGAACCCGCCACAACCACATACTCCTAAAAAGGCAGACACACCGGGGGCAACCTGCTCCTTTATCGAAAAAGTTCCATGGGAGGTCGTGCTATCAACGAAGACCAAAAGGATGCTGAGAGACCTTCATGCGTGCCCTGCAATCGAATGGAAGGACCCTCTTGAACCTCGAATTATCGAAGGAGCAGTGAAGCCCCGCACGACTACGAAGACTGCTGATAAGGGCCCAAATACTCATACCCGGCCGTCAAAAGCTTCGAAGAAAAAGAAGAAGAAATCCAAGAAGCCCGCGAAGCTTGGAGACGAGCGCACGAACTTGCAGAACCAAATCGACGCACTGGAAGAATACAATCAAAAGGCACGAACTCCTGTCACATTGCAAGAGTTCCTCAACCACACCTTTCAAGACGAAGATGATGAAGAGAGCTCATCGGATGAATCCGAAGAGTACGTGGCAAGTTGTAACGTAATCTCCCACTCGCTTACCGATGGCAAGAAAGCTCCTGACACCAAGAAGCCAGAGGCGGAGCCCGAACCAGAGCGTGCGAGGCTGACAACTGATATGATCAATGCCTTTCTAGACGAGATTCGTCTAAAAAGTAAAGCAGATCAGGAGCGTGAGATGGCGGCATCAGGAGGAACCCAATGCGGGCGACCGAACGGGGGAGTTGGACTACCCCTGCCAGAGCGAAAGGCGTCCGAGATGGACAAGAAGATATTCAAGACGAGGAAAAGGTTCGCCAAAGCCATGTCAATGGGAATGAGGCTACCCCCCTCGGAAGGAAACACGCACGATGGGGCGGAGAAACACCCCGATTACTGCGCATACCATCGGAAAGTCTCACACCCCACAGAGGAGTGCGACGCCTTTAAGATATGGTAGCAAGGATATGTTGCTCGTCGGCAACATTTCAAACGCATGAAACGCAAGAGCCGTCAGGAGCAAAGAAGCACTGTTGACGGGCCCAACAGAATTACTGGCAACTGTTATATGGCTCATACCGAGGGGTCGCAAGTCCTCACCTTTGGGAGCGACTCTGATGAAGAAGTGACTCTGGGCCCTCTCTTTGAAGAATCCGCGCTAGGGAAAGATGAGGAATCAGAAGCCTGCGGAAACACTCAGCTGCGCAATCGCACACTCCCGGAAAAGAATCTCGGGCCTACGAACAGAAAAGACAAGGGAAAGGAAAAGGTCGCTGAAGATATCTCTTTGGATGACCAAGTCGCGAAGGAACTGGCGACTAAAGACCTTCCTAGGAGGAGTAAAGTGGACTATAACATCCTCGCGCATCTAAGGAAGCTACCTTCCCAGCTTAGCATTCTCGACGCCCTCTTATTATCAAAAGAAGCACGGGACTCACTAATTAAGGCACTACAAGAACCTGAGCAATTCCAAGCCTTTCTCGCCACCGAAAAGATGAAGGACGAACTGGAAGAAGTGCATACGGCCGACGTCACTTTCGGTGATGAAGACCTCCTTCTCGGGACGTGCGACCATAACCGTCCCCTGTATGTCTCCGGATACTGCCATGATATCAAGATAGGCAAGATCTTGGTGGATAATGGATCCTCTGTCAATCTCCTTAATGTTCGGGTGTTGAAGGAAATCTGCATGAGTGTGCAACATCTCGCTCGTGACAAAATCACTATCTCCGGTTTCGATTCACAATCGTCACGGACTCTCGGGTCCGTGATATTAACGTTACGCTTCGGGCTTCTCGTCACAGACATCAAATTCCATGTCATTGACGCCAAAACCTGCTACAACGCCTTGCTCGGTCGTCCTTGGTTACACGAGTACAACATCGTCCCTTCTACACAACATCAGTGTATGAAGTACTTTAAAGATGGTTTCGAGTATACTGTAACGGGTGAGCTGAACCCATTTTCCGTGAACGAAGTCCGCAAATACGAGGATGCGAAATACTTCTTGCCAGACTTTGAAGATACAGAAAGGTGTCACGACTCGGAGAACAAGGCCGCCGCCACCATCCCTGTTTTCGGAAGCGATACCGAAGAAGAAGAAGAGATAGTTTATACGGGGCCATCTCAACGCAACAACCGGAGGACGCCCACCCGCATACTGGTCTTCGGAAGTGATTCGGAAGATGAGGTCAACGCCGTATTCTCCAATCGGCTTTCAATGCAAGCACCTCCGGGCGATGACCATAACCTGCAAATCACCATGGTACCGCGAGAACACTACAAGGACCTCGACACGCTTCAAGCTCACAGTGTGCAAGAGCTGCAAACGTTTTGCGTCCCCCCCAGGCGAAAGGGTGAGAAGATGATCCTATTCTATCGATCCTCAGAGTCGAAAGTGGAGAAAGAGATCTGGCACGGCCTAGATGCTACATGCGACAGACTCCAGCCCATCCGTCTGCCCAGATGCTATACAAATGGATTAAAGAAGCTATTGAAGCGCCAAGGAGTACCCTTAAAACAAACTGCTCGACAATCTCGGTTTTACAACAAGATTTGGGATGTCCCGGGAACCCAACGGGAAAATGGAAACACTTGGGCTTGGATACGCGAGAACCGGAAAACGAGAGCGGGCCCACAACAGCTACGCTATATATACCTTTGATGAAGGGGAGGACGCCCTGTCAGGAGAGGCCAACCCCTCATCAAAACCAGACCACGCGATTGAGGCGCCAAGTCCGTCATTTCTAGAACGAATGGACAAGCCTATCAAGAAAGTGGGTCAGAAAGGTCGGGAAGACCCCAACCACGAAATGGCCATCTACGAGAAGGCCAGGGCGCAACGTCTATTTCAACAGATTACAAAAGACAAAGACGTTCATCCTTGTCAACCCATCATACGAAAGACCCAATGCGGAGACGGAAATAAGTCGAAAAGTGGGAAGAAGAGCCGACAACAACGACGCAGGATTAGAGGGTTACGTAATCGGGTATTGCATGGCTCGGATTCGTCCTTCATAGAAAAGATGAGTCGAGCGTACTCCTTCCCCCGAGACAAGACGGAAAGGTTACTCAGACTCGCCCTAAAGCATCGAATGATCGCGCTCCCAGAGTCTAGGCATCCTGAGCAAACTAGCAAGGCCTCTCGCTCGGGCTATTGCTCTTATCACCGGGCCGCAGGACATCCTACCGAAGACTGCTTCACCTTCAAGAACTGGGTCGAGGACCAGTACCAACGGGGCAGATTCGCTTTATCCAACAGCTGGAGGGTAACGCCGCCACGAAAGCACGAGCCCAAGGCCACAAGTGCAGAGCCAGATCCGCCTCGGCCCCGGGAGTGGATTCGCGCCTGTTATACGATTACGGTAGACAACCCTCCCCGGTGCTTCGAAAACAGCGATGATGAGGTTATCTCGGAATTCCCGCCCGCTCCAAAAGAACTGGAAGACGGTATACATACTACCGCAGATAACCTCAGAAAGATTGAGTTGGGATCGGCAGAGGACCCGCGACCAACATTTGTCAGCGAGCTACTCTCTGAAGAGAGGGTGGCCGCGTTAAAGAACATGCTTCTACGGCATAAAGACTGCTTCGCGTGGAACTACTCTGAGATGCCAGGATTAGATCCGGAGGTCGCTGTGCACAGATTAGCAATATCCCCAGACATCAGGCCAGTCAAGCAGGCACCAAGAAGGATGCGACTCGAGCTTGAGATGAGCATCAACGCCGAAGTCAAGAAACTGATCGATTCTGGATTTATCCAAGAAGTCCAATATCCCGATTGGATCGCCAATATCGTCCCGGTGATGAAGAAGAATGGGACGGTGCGTATATGCGTGGATTTCAGGGATCTCAACAAAGCCTGTCCAAAAGATGATTTCCCAGTGCCGGTAACCGAGCTAATGATAGATAACACGTCCACTCACGAGATCTTCTCCTTTATGGACGGTTCCTCAGGATACAATCAGATAAAAATGCATCCCGAAGACCAGAAGCACACCGCTTTCCGGACCCCTTTGGGTGTATTTTGCTACAGGGTTATGCCCTTCGGTCTAAAGAACGCCGGCGCTACCTATCAAAGGGCCATGACAAAGATCTTCGATGACCTCATACATGACATCGTCGAGTGCTATATCGACGACCTCGTAGTAAAGAGCATGTCATATGAAGATCACTTAAAGCACCTAGAGACTGTATTTCAACGCCTTCGGCAATATAATCTGAAGATGAATCCCCTCAAATGCGCGTTTGGAGTCTCCTCGGGAAAATTCCTGGGATTCGTCATCCGACACCGAGGTATTGAGATAGATCCGTCAAAGATTAAAGCGATCATGGAAATGCCCCCGCCAAGAACCCTCAAACAGTTGCGGTCTCTCCAAGGGAAGCTCGCATACATCCGGCGATTTATCGCAAATCTTTCAGGCAAATGCCGCCCCTACAGTCACCTGATGAAGAAGGGAACCCCATTCGTCTGGGATCAAAAATGCCAAGGTGCACTAGACGAGATCAAGCAGTACCTGCAGAACCCGCCGGTATTAGCTGCGCCGGTCAAGGGAAAACCCCTCATTCTTTATACAACCGCCCTCGAAAGTTCCTTGGGCGCACTATGGGCGCAAGAGAACGATCAGGGGAAAGAGAGAGCACTCTACTACTTAAGTCGAGTTCTACTGGGGGCAGAAAGCAATTACTCTCCCATTGAAAAACATTGCTTGGCGTTAATCTTCGCGATAACAAAGCTCAGGCACTATGCGTTGGCACACGAAGTCTGCCTCATCTCGAAAGTGGATCCTCTTAAATACTTGATGTCAAAAGCCATATTGACGGGACGACTCGCTAAATGGGCCCTGCTCTTGATGGAGTTCTCGATAACATATCAACCTCTCAAGGCAGTGAAAGGCCAGGCCATTGCCGATTTCCTCGCTGAGCACCCGATACCGGCCGATTCTCCTTTGAATTGTGACTTGCCGGACGAGCATGCATTTGATGCGATTAGCGGTGGAAGCACCCGATGGGAACTCTATTTCGATGGAGCGTCCTCTATAAAGAAACAAAAGCAAGGTATCCCAATGATCAAGTCAGGGATAGGCCTCATCTTTGCGACTCCACAAGGAGGGATAATGCGCTTCGCCTTCTCCTTAACAGAGCCGAGGACAAACAATGAAGCTGAATACGAAGCCCTGATAGCAGGTCTCGAGCTTGCCATTGACATGGGAATTGAAGACCTCCTTATATATGGGGATTCTCAGCTGGTCGTTAGCCAAGTTAATGGTGACTACCAAACGTGCAAACCGGAGTTGGTGAGATACGGCGAAAAGGTGCAACAACTGTTGGCCCAAATTCCCTCCTATACTTTGGAGAACATACCGCGCGCCGAAAACAGCAAAGCAGACGCGTTGGCCAAACTCGCTAAAGAACTGGCTGATGAGAACCTCGATGACGTCAGAATCGTGGTACAAAGCCGTCGAGTGCTCGCCCCGGCAGAAATATTTCCGGAATCATGCAAAGAAAAGGGAGCGACTGAGCAGATGACCCTACAAATAAAGGACCATGAGAAGGCCGAAGACTGGAGGGAAGTCTTCATAGACTACTTTAAGTCCCGCCGAATGCCCGAAGAAGCGTCTTCAAGACATCAGCTCATGAAACGAGCTCTATCTTTCGCTTTCGTCAACAATACCCTATACAAGAGATCGCTCGATTCTCTATGGCTGAGATGCTTAGGACCCGACGAAGCAGAAAAAGTCGTTCAGGAAGTTCATGACGGACTTTGCGGTTCTCACCAAGCAGGCCCAAAGATGAAGTTAAAGATTAAACGAATGGGCTACTACTGGCCCACAATGATCCAGGACTGCCTCGAGTATGCGAAGCAATGCCACTCGTGCCAGATTCATGGAGACTTTATCCACCAACATCCGAATCCGCTACACCCAACGGTGGCCAGCTGGCCATTCGAGATGTGGGGGACTGACATAGTCGGCCCCATTGAACCAGCATCATCTCGGGGACACCGTTTTATCCTGGCGACAACTGATTACTTCTCCAAATGGGCAGAAGCAGTACCACTGAGGGAAGTGAAGACGGAGAATATCCTCCATTTCTTCAAAACGCACGTCATCTATCGGTTTGGAACCCCACGGCGGATTATCTCCGATAACGGGCCAGCCTACAGGAGCCATAAGATTAGCCGCTTCGCGCAGCAGCACAATATAGACTGGAGGTATTCTTCAGTTTACAACCCGCGAGCCAACGGTCTGGCCGAGGCTTTCAATAAGACCTTGACGAAGATCATAAAAAAGACCGTCTCCCGGAATAAGAGAGACTGGCACGAGAGGCTGCAAGAAGCCCTTTGCCTTATCGAACTACATTCAAGACGGCCACAAATACAACGCCATACGCGTTGGTATTTGGGACGGAAGCAGTACTCCCCCTCGAGATAGAGTTACCCTCTCTACGAGTGGCAGTCCACCACGAACTGACCGACGAAGAAAATGCCCACCTTCGACTTGAGGAGCTTGATGCCCTCGACGAAACCCGACTTATAGCGCAACAACATCTAGAAGCCTACAAAGCAAAGATGACGCGCTCGTACGAAAGATTGACCAGGCCAAGGGCATTCCGCCAAGGCGAACTCGTGCTGGTAGTCAAAAGACCTATGATCCCCAATCGTGCCAAGCGGGGAAAATTCGAGCCAAACTATGAAGGCCCGTACATCATAGACCAGGTTTACCAGGGTGGAGCCTATCTACTCGTGGACATGCACGGTGAGAGGCCTTTCAGGCCAATAAATGGCCGCTTCTTGAAGAAATATTATGCCTAGTGAGCCACAGCCTGGGTCAACGATAGATGACGATGACTATGTCCGCTCGCTATCTTCCTAGGCTCAGACTTTACAAGCAGTAGCTGGCTCTCCCCTAACGACGGACCGAAACGTCCTTAAACTAACAAGGGACCGAAACGTCTTTAAACTATGAACGGACCGAAACGTCCTTAAACTATCAACAGACCGAAACGTCTTTAAACTAACGGTGGACCGAAATGTCCTTAAACTAACGACGGACCGAAACGTCCTTAAACTAGCGACGGACCGAAACGTCCTTAAACTAACGACGGACCGAAACGTCCCTAAACTACTGCCGCAGCATCTTTAGGCTGGCAAGATGATGAAAAAAAAAAAACGGGGGTATGTCCATAAAGCAAAATGGGCACGGATGAAAACCCGAAAGGGCTCCGTGAGTAAAAACAGCAGGGCTACCGGCGAGTGTTTGTGAAAACCCGAAAGGGCGCAACCTCGTTAAAAGACACTTACAGGGTCCTCTCGACCTTGTAAGGAGAAACCACCCGCGTGAGATCCTTACGACTCATAAGGGAGAAACACACTTAGGGATCCCCACGATTCCTAAGGAGAAATTACACTTGCGAGATCCTCACGACTCGTAAGGAGAATTCTCTTATGGGACCCTCACGGCTCATAAGATTTGAAAGTCTTAAGTTACAGAAACCTTAACCTGTTCTTAAGTAACTTCCACAACCTTCGATATTGCCCTACAAGCGGCTCGGACCGACCCTTGTATACAATCCACGGGCGCGAATAGACATTTCCCTAACAAAGTCCCACCCGTGACTAGGGATATATCTACATGGTGAACAACCCTCGCAAGTCCTCTCGACTTATAAGGGGAAAATCCTCTTTGTAAGATCCTTACGACTTACAAGAGAACATGCACTTAAGAATCCCCACGATTCTTAAGGAGAAAACACACCTGTAAGATCCTCACGACTTGTAGGGAGAAACACCTTTGTGAGACCCTTACGGCTCATGAGGTCAAAAGCCTTGGTCGACAGGACCCTTAACCCTGTTTACTAAGCCACCTTTGTTCAAACGTCGACAGAGGCAAATTATGATCCGCTCCTGGCAACATTCCAGTTGTAGCGGTGCTGATGCCGAAACCCGTATCCAAGAAATCCGAGCTTGCCGCAAAAAGCTAGCAAGCCACACATGCATGACAAAATGGCCGAAATGACGGGACAACTTGCAAAATCTCAGCGGTTCACAGATAACTTAGTGTTCATCACCGTGGCATTCGTCTCGATACAGCAGACGCGATACCAGCAAATGAAGCGAAGGCCAAATTCCTAGCTTCATTGTCTCGACGACACAACGTCAAGCGAAACGGAACAGCGGCAGCCTCAAGTTCCATGACTCGGCGACACATATCGCCAAGAGTCAACCCCCATCCCGGGAAATGCGGATACAATCAGCAAACTTCCTGGTTACGTGGAAAGCGGATAACGTCGCTCTTTGACCCCGTGGAAAACGTCCAGAGCGGATCCTGGTCCTCGCAGAGCATGGCAGTGAACCCATGTGAAGCATCCAGAGCGGAGCCTAGTCCTCGCCTAACGCGGCAGTGAACCCGTGTGAAGCATCTAGTGCAAACTTCCTGGTTACGTGGAAAGCGGATAACGTCACTCTTTGACCCCGTGGAAAACGTCCAGAGCGGATCCTGGTCCTCGCAGAGCATGGCAGTGAACCCATGTGAAGTATCCAGAGCGGAGCCTAGTCCTCGCCTAACACGGCGGTGAACCCGTGTGAAGCATCTAGTGCAAACTTCCTGGTTACGTGGAAAGCGGATAACGTCGCTCTTTGACCCCGTGGAAAACGTCCAGAGCGGATCCTGGTCCTCGCAGAGCATGGCAGTGAACCCATGTGAAGCATCCAGAGCGGAGCCTAGCCCTCGCCTAACGCGGCAGTGAACCCGTGTGAAGCATCTAGTGCAAACTTCCTGGTTACGTGGAAAGCGGATAACGTCGCTCTTTGACCCCGTGGAAAACGTCCAGAGCGGATCCTGGTCCTCGCAGAGCATGGCAGTGAACCCATGTGAAGCATCCAGAGCGGAGCCTAGTCCTCGCCTAACGCGGCAGTGAACCCGTGTGAAGCATCTAGTGCAAACTTCCTGGTTACGTGGAAAGCGGATAACGTCACTCTTTGACCCCGTGGAAAACGTCCAGAGCGGATCCTGGTCCTCGCAGAGCATGGCAGTGAACCCATGTGAAGCATCCAGAGCGGAGCCTAGTCCTCGCCTAACACGGCAGTGAACCCGTGTGAAGCATCTAGTGCAAACTTCCTGGTTACGTGGAAAGCGGATAACGTCACTCTTTGACCCCGTGGGAAACGTCCAGAGCGGATCCTGGTCCTCGCAGAGCATGGCAGTGAACCCATGTGAAGCATCCAGAGCGGAGCCTAGTCCTCGCCTAACGCGGCAGTGAACCCGTGTGAAGCATCTAGTGCAAACTTCCTGGTTACGTGGAAAGCGGATAACGTCACTCTTTGACCCCGTGGGAAACGTCCAGAGCGGATCCTGGTCCTCGCAGAGCATGGCAGTGAACCCATGTGAAGCATCCAGAGCGGAGCCTAGTCCTCGCCTAACGCGGCAGTGAACCCGTGTGAAGCATCTAGTGCAAAATTCCTGGTTACGTGGAACGTGGATAACGTCACTCTTTGACCCCACGGAAAACGCCCAGAGCGGAGCCTGGTCCTCGCCAAACACGGCAGTGAACCCGTGTGAAGCATCCAGAGCAAACACCGGACTGTGGAGTCCCTAAAATCCACGGACTATGACGTCCTTAACCTCGACCGCGATGTCTTAAAACTAACAACCAACCACCCCTATTCCTCACAGATTTTTGCCTCGGTTTAAGGGTACATCTCTTCACTCCTTTGATGCCCGGCGTTGTAATTCCTCAACGTCTTCAAAGAGGTGACGGGTCCCTGTAACCAAACATCGGACTGTGGAGTCCCTAAATCCACGGACTATGAGGTCCTTAACCTTGACCGTGATGTCTTAAAACTAACATCGGACTGTGGAGTCCTTAAATCCACGGACTATGAGGTCCTTAACCTTGACCGCGATGTCTTTAAACTACAATATCTGGAGAAACCCCTGACTCCGTAGAACACGGGCAAGGGTAACCGCATCCGGCACTCGCAAGTCCTCACGGCTGGGAGAGAAAACTCTTTATGAGACCCTCGTGGCTCGTAAAATGCAGAAGTCTTAGGAAGCATATCTTAAACCTGAATCCTGAGCCATCGCTGTCCTGCAAGGAGATCAAGATAAATTGTCCGCAGAACACATTCAATAGAAAGGGGACACACCATTGAAGAGAAGAATATGTCTTCATTTATAAACCTCCCTTCGACAACAATACTTGATCTAAAGCCAGCGCAAACCACCCGATACGGGAGATAACGCGGCAAGTTTCTGATCTGTATCCTATCAGGCACGCATTTGCAACTATACGAATGTTTAAAAGGAAATGTTGCCCGAGGCACTGATGTGCATGCAACGTAACGATGGTGCTCGTAATTAAAGAAAAACAGACAGCTCATTTACGCAAGCAAGACACACGTACGACTGTCTAACAAGCATGAAAATTCAACAGAAAGCATGCAAACCACCAATGATTAAAGGAGTACATTGATTCAAACATACTACATTGGTGGGAAAAGATCACCAAACAAGTGATCAGAAATACAAGGGTTAACGAAGCAAAACACAAAATTCTCCAACTCCCTCTCCGCCTTCTCCAGCACGTCAAAACGGCGGTTTTCGCGAGGAGTCGCTCCCCACCGGTTGGAGCCGTGCTCATCAGCAAAAGCAGACATGACGGCCCGACGAGCTCTTATCTGACTCAGTATGTGAACTGAGTGATCCTTCAGAGCTTGAGTGATTAGACAAGCCTCGTGAAAGCACTCAAGCTTGTCCTCTGCCGCGTCAAGGATCGTCGAAGTCATCTCCGCCGGATGAGGGGGTATATCGGCAAGCACGGACATGAGGATCATCCGGAGCCAAATGGAGCCCATGGGAAGAGGAGAGCCCCGACGAGTCAGTAGCTCATACATCACCGTGTCACATTCATCGTCGGTGAGAAGGGGATCTGCCAGCCGCGCAGCGAAGCGAGGGATTATCTCCTCAATGGGCACATCCCATGGTTGCCGACGAGCATGGGGACGATTGCAAGCCATGGCGATTGATCGGGTTCTCAAAGGTGATCACCTTAGGGTATGAATGGGTTTCTCTGTGAAGAAAAGAAGTAAGGAATGGGTTCAGGTTATAAAGGGGAGCATTTAATGCCATGCACAAAAAATGTTGTGCATGATGGGACGATTCTCAAAGCCCGGAAAGGATGGGAGAGCGTTGGAAATGAAATCCAACGACGCATTGGAATCAGGTTAGGGAAATGAAACGTCCCTATCAAGCAGATCCCTGCATGGGCAATACGTGAGCACTAGCCTTCAATTGGAAGATAAAGTGGCCCTGCACAGACACAACAGAAAACTAAGCTCTGAGAACGAGAATCAAATTCTTAAAAGAAAGGTCTGAAAAGAAGATGATGAAAAGTGAAGGCGCTTCTGAAAGGACAATTTATTTACCCAAATCCCTAAATGAATCCAACGGTCGCAAGAGATGACAGCGTTGCACTCACGTGCAGACACGTGAGAACAACGCTGTGGGGGCATTTGTTTCCTGATTTAAAATCAGGAAAGCTTCTGTGGAAAGCTTCAGAAGAGGGTCACGTGCTTACACGTGACTAGCGGTCACGTGTTGGCACGTGGCACCTAAAAACGTCATTAAGGCAAGTTCAATTCCCTGACTACGAAGAAGAAAAAGAAAAGCTTCAAGGAGAGTCACGTGCTCCCACGTGATCAGGATCACGTGGCGACACGTGACGTTTAATGCAAGCGTCAAAGGCACGTCGGTTAACTGACCAAGTCAAGGAAAAGGCTTCAGAAGAAATCACGTGCTCCCACGTGATCAGGGTCACGTGTTGGCACGTGACGTTTAAGGCAGCAAACGCATTCTTCAGAACAACCAAAGAAAGAAAGTTCAAACAAGGGTCACGTGCTCACACGTGACCATGGGTCACGTGGTAGCACGTGACGTTTAAGCAACGATCAGAAGACAGCGCAAAAGAAAGGAAAATGCTCATTCCAAAGGGGGTCACGTGCTCACACGTGACCATGGGTCACGTGGTCACACGTGACCGGCTTTCAAAGCCCTTTTTGTCAACAGAATTAAATTCTGAGAGAAATGCAAATCTTTCCAAAGGAACGCAACTATATGCATCCAATCAAATTAAAGATTCAGAGGTCATTTATTTATGGAAAATCTCGGGTTTGGAAAGATTTCCCCCTTAAATCTAACCAAAATAACAAGGGAGAATCTCTGGATCTGAAATCCAACGGTGAATAAAATTCACCTAATAATCCAAAGGTCCAGAATGAATAATGGATGCAAATCAAATATCCCATGAAGGATTTACCAAAACTAATTGATTCAGCTGCTTCTCCTATAAATAGGAGCCAAGAGACACAAGGGAGATACAGGCGCAGAGAAAGAAAAAAGGAGAAAAGGTTTGATACTTGGAAAAGACTTGGATCTTCTGCAAAAAACCCTAGGTAAGAAAGGGAAGGCCTTTTGAAAGAGGGGGAATTTAATTCCCAACAGAGTTTAACTCTGATACATAAAACAGAAGAGCACATTTCTTCTCTCTTTGATAGAGGATCTGCAAAGTGCACATCTCCCCTTTAGGTTGAGAATTTAATTCTCAATGGGTTGAGATCCTGCCATGCAGATCCAAAACATAGAGAGGGAACGCAAGCATGAGAATTTAATTCTCGCAGAACTATAGGAATTCAATTCCTTTAAAAAATAAAATTAGGGCTCGACCCTGTATCATGAGAATTTAATTCCTTCAAAACAAAAGAAACAGGGTTGAACCCTAATTAAGAATGTGGTTCTGTGGAAATAACAGGAATTTAATTCCCTTAATTATAATTCTTTAAAATGGGAAGTATAATTCCTTGAAAGCTTTTATTAAGGGTTGAACCCTCTTCAGTTCTCCACATAAACGAGGAATTTAATTCCTACAGAAAATTCAAAGTTCAACTCTACAAGTCTTCAAAAGGAAATAGGAATTTAATTCCTCTGAAATTTAAAAGTTCGAAGAATTTAACTCCTGAAAGAAACAGATCCTCTAAAAACTACATAGAGGTAGAGTCACGTGCTGCCACGTGACCCCCCCCAAAGCCCTACAGAAAAGACCCTTTGAGACAGCACTCCACGTGACCCACGTGACCCTCAGCAGAAACCTTAACATATAAGCATTTGAATGCTCGTCACGTGATGGCACGTGACGCCTTGAAGGAGATGATAATTTCAGCAGAACAAAAGAAGGGAGGATGCTCTCACGTGCTGCCACGTGACCCTTCCTGCCATAGTGTTTAACACTAAATTTAAAACTCTTGAACCCAGTGTTAAAACACTGTCGGGCCTTAGCATCCAATGCTGATTAAAAAAGCCTTATTGGCAGGGTTCAACACTGATCTGTTTTAGTGTTTAACACTAATTGGAAAAAGCCTTATTGCTGGTGTTTAACACCAATTATCTCTTAGTGTTGAACACTAACTTAACAACCTTATTCCCAGTGTTCAACACTGATTGCTCTGAAGTGTTTAACACTAGGCTTTGGCCTAATGGGCTAAAGGGATAGAGGTAAACATTCTCCCTCAATGGACCAACAAAGAGTCAATATTCCAGACCTGACTGGACTTAGCCCAAGCTGGCCATAAGTCCTCAATTTGTGATTAACTGGGCCGATGGGCTCATAACATAATTGATCAATCTTGACCCAAATTGGGCCAAGGACTATTTAATCCACCCCGGTTCTAGGGTACATCTCTTCACTCCTTTGATATTTGGCATTGTAATCCCTCAATGTCTTCAAAGAGGTGACGGGTCCCGAAGACCATTCATGACATGGACTGTGGGGTCCTTAAACCCATGCATGATACAAAATTCCTGGTTACGTGGAACGTGGATAACGTCACTCTTTGACCCCGCGGAAAACGTCCAGAGCGGAGCCTGGTCCTCGCCTAGCACGGCAGTGAACCCGTGTGAAGCATCCAGAGCACATACCGGACTGTGGAGTCCTTAAACCCATGGACTATGACGTCCTTAACCTTGACCGAGATGTCTTTAAACTACCCACGGACCGCAATGTCCTTAAAACTACCCACGGACCGCAATGTCCTTAAACTACCCACGGACCGCAATGTCCTTAAACTACCCATGGACCGCAACGTCCTTAAACTAGAACAATAGAGCCCCATATGCTCTTTCGTCGGATCTAAACGGTCCTGTTTTAGTTGATCTTAGCCTCAAAGATGGCTAACGTGTCCTTAAACCTTTAAGCAGACTGGACTATGAATCCCCTTAATTAACTCTGGCTCGAGGGTACATCTCTGAACTCCTCTGACATCCGTCGTTGTAATCCTTCAACGTCGTCAGAGAGGTGACGGGTCCCGACGGCCACATATACGATGGACCGCCACGTCCCTAAACTGGAACATTAGAGTCCAAACACTCTTTTGTAGGATCTAAACGATCCCGTTAAGTTGATCTTAGTCACAAAGTTAGACTAACGTATCCTTAACAAACGTTTGAGTTGATCTTAGCCTCAAGTATGGCTGACGTATCCTCAAACCAAACCCCCAAACCCAAATTTAAGATAATACGGATTTGGACTAGTCCACGCCCTACGGGCGACGACATAACTCAGTCTCCGTAAACGATCCACGGGCAACAAAACATAAAACAAACACACACGACACGAAGTGACCATTTGGAGAAGGAGAAAGTTGTTACCGCAATGCGGTAGCGTAATTAACTGCAGGGGCTTGCGCCTGCAGGGAAGAGCGTCCCCACAATCAAAAACCCCTCAACGAGGGGGAATCTGACGAAGTCTGCTACATCGGTCGCATCCGCTCAAACCTTCGATACATGGTGCCATAAACCAACTTGGCATCTTCGGAGAGGTGAACGGATAGCATCAATTAGCATCTGCCCCGAATCTCAGCGCCAAGACATCGCAGCCTTGCGCGCCGTCTTTCGGAGGGGAACACCTCGACCGTGATGTCTTTAAACTAACACTGGACTGTGGGGTCCCTAAACCCATGGAATATGATGTCCTTAACCTCGACCGTGATGTCTTTAAACTAACATTGGACTGTGGGGTCTTTAAACTCACGGACTATGATGTCCTTAACCTCGACCGCGATGTCTTTAAACTAACAACGGACCGTAATGTCCTTAAACTACCAATGGACCGTAATGTCCTTAAACTAATCGACCGCAATGTCCCTAAACTAAAAAATAGAGTCCAAATGCTCTTTTGTTGGATCTAAATAATCCCGTTAAGTTGATCTTAGTCTAAAATTAGACTAACGTATTTTTAACAAACGTTTAAGTTTATCTTAGTCTCAAATGAGGCTAACGTATCCTTAAACCCAACCCCCAAAACCCAAATCTAAGAAGATACGGATTTGGACTAGTCCACGCCCTACGGGCGACAACATAAATTAGTCTCCGTATACAATCCATGGGCAACCAAACACAAAACAAACACCCACGACACGAAATGACCATCTGGAGAAGGAGAAAGTTGTTACCGCGATGCGGTAGCGTAATTAACTGCAGGGGCTTGCGTATGCAGGGAAGAGCGTCCCTACAATCAAAAACCCCTCAAACGAGGGGGAATCTGACGAAGTCTGCTATATCGGCTGCATCCGTTTAAATCTTCGATATATGGTGCCATAAATCAACTTGGCATCTTTGGAGAGGTGGACGGATAGCACCAATTAACATCTGCTCCGAAATTCAGGCAAGACGTTCGCCGCGTCTTTCGGAGGGGAACATTACCAGAGCTTGAGGAGCCGGAACGGCGTTAGCTGGCACGAACAGAATAGAGCCGAACTGTAGCAGCGGTTCTTCCCACTGCCGCCGAAGACTGGCCGGGAGGACCGTCCTGGAGTCCATCCTCATCGTGTAGGAGATGGGAGCTGAGTTCATCTTTGGAGACATTGTTGAAAATTGACTGCTTGAAAACCTGCACGAAAAAACATTATTTTAGTATAAATATAGATATGTATATTGATTGAGTTCGCATGGATATTTAACCCGAAATATGGGAGGAGAGATAAGTCCCACCGGGCGTGCCAGAATTTGTAGGATGAACTTCCCCCATATTGCTATCAATGTCTTCATGTCGCACGACCTCTTAACATTACACCACTGAATCCCCAATCCTTTGCTTCGTCACCCCATTGAGATGGGAATACGCACGCGCTTGTCAGGAGCATTACAGATTCCACCTGCCTAGGGTAGGCTGGGGTTTAATAATTGTGGGGATCCAAATCTATGGCAGCCGCGGACTAAGCTGCCGTTAATTACCCCTCGCCTTTGGAGCGAGGGAACCTCCGATTAATGGGTTAAACCGGTCATGCAAACTCAATGTACTGTGTTGTGTTTTGAAGAGGTTTTGGATATATCGGGTCCCGCAGAGTTTTTACGGGGGTCCCGCTATCCGGATAGCGGGCTGAGGGTCAAGGGGGCTAGCAGCCCCCTTGCGGGGTGCGGGGCAGCGCCCCGTTAGAATTTTTTTTCTAACAGGGACAGTGTCGTGGAGTATGTGCGTGTGTGTGTATATATACATATGTGTGTGTGTGTGTAGGGAAAGGGCATCCAAAAGATGCATGGGAGAAGGCGTCAGCGCCCCACGTGCCTGGCACGCGGGCGCTAGGCGTCAGTAGCAAAAGGGACTTGGTCCCTACACTGGGAGCTGTGCTCCAAAAAGGAAATATTTATTATTTTGTATATATATGTATATATATTTTTGAGGAGTTGAACTCCTAAGATATTTTTGGAGCTGATGAAGGGGCTTCTCTCTTGAGCCCAGGATCTTCCCCAGAGTGGGATTTTGGAGATGGGTCTCCTTCCTCCTTTTCTGTCGGCTGGATCTTGAAGACCAAGAAGTATGAGATTTTAAAAATCTCTTATTTTTTAGATCTGATGGGAAATCTGAGTTCCCCTTTTGTGGGTTTTGTGGTGAAAAACTATTTAGTTTTGGAAAAGGAAGAGTAAAACTCTTGATTTAATTCAAAAGAAAGAAAAATGTTTAGAACCTTGAGGAAGAAAAGGGAGGCACAAAAACCCTAACCTTTTTGAGAGGAATGAAAAGTATATGATTTATTCATCATCATGTTGCCTTATATAGGCTTACACATTTACATATAGCCCCTTGGGCTTTACAAAATGGCATTTTGCCCATCCCATGTCTCACGTGCTATTTCTTTTTGCACATAAGCCATGGGCTTTACAAAAATTTGGTTTTATGCCCATTTTGCTTACATTCATGTACAAAAAATTACATCAAAATTATTTGTTACATGATTTTTATTTTGACATGGGGAGGTCGGCCGCGGGGCTCGACTTGGGCATGGGCCCACTTGATCTGGGTTTGGGCCCACCTTGCTTGGGGTTGACCTTGACTTTGACTTGGTCAACCGGGTGCAAATTTTGACTCCAACAACAATCAAGACATCGCGGGGTTTATAAGGGGTAGACTGGTATGGAAGGTGTTAGAAGTGGCACGAGACTGTAACCATAATATACCTAATCTGAATATCCATTGCCGTTGTACCGTGGCTGAACGGTTCCTTGTGCTCTGTATACCTTAGTCTCCGGAATAGTGGGACTCCTCTCGTATACATTGGCATTCTTCTGTACCAAGTTATAAACAACAACGTTAACACTAAATACAACATTATAACAATATACTCTCTATTCTGTCTATTCCATTCTTGTCTATTTACGGGACTTACCGAGCGATTTGTTCGCTGACGACATTCTCTTTCTTTTCTTTGGAATGTCATCAGGTGATTCGGACCTTCAGGAGATCGAGCCCACCTTCGAGGACTTGGATCAGCTAGCCTTCGACCCGGAGCTCTAGTTACTTATACATTTCATTTCAGTATTTTCCATTTCTGTTATGCCACCGTTTAGGCATTGCTTTTCATTCCATGTATTTACTTTTCAGATGTATTGTAAAAAGAATGTTAATAAATAAAGTTGATGTTTATTTACATCCTGTCTCTTATGCATTTTACTTATATTGCTTAGATACGCTTTGCGTGTTTACTTCAGAGTAAATACGTAGCGGCTTCGTCGCGTCCTCTGCCCGTATACTGGGAAGCAGAGGTGACAGAATCAATCATCTACCCAATGCCAACATAAGAACAATCGTGAATAGGTCTTGTCTAGTAAGATAACAAGTCAGATCAATCAGGATAACAAGTCAATATTGTTGGCATCGACAACCACTACAGGTATAAGCAATATAGCAATAGCAGTAGGTCACATGCATGTCAGGTGTTGTGTACTAACAGGTAAAGTATTTACTTGCGCAGACAAATCATAATAACTAGCATTATCAGGAGTATCATAATCAAGTAATGACAATGAACAATTTATTTACTGTATAATATATCTAACTATATCTATAATAATGTTTTATGTTTGCTTATTGTTATAAATTAAACTGTATCCTTCCTACTCTTCGATTAATCAATTAGAATAGTTCATAAATTCTTCTGATAGATATGATTTTGCATCAATTTATAAATTGTAACTATACACGTGCTAATGTTAACTAAGTAATAATAAAAAAATACGGATTATTTCTATAAAACTGTATATTGGTAATAATCTGCAATATTGTAACTATATCTGTATATCATAGATATGTATAAACTAATATATGTAAGCTAACATGTTTGCAAGTTAAAACTTGCCTTGATCGGTCACGGAATGATGACGACACACAAAAGCAAAACACGACCGCGACGTACGATCCAAGCAAGTCTCAGCCTAGCAACTGCAATGATAGGACAGCGGTGTGGGGTCGGCTGTTCGTCGAAGAAACTGCAGAGGCTCGAGTCTTAGGTATATATCGACAATGGAGATCTCGGGTCCAAGTTGGTTCAGTTGAAGGATAGGGTGCAGCTGTGAATGAACGAAAGATGGGGTCGGCGACGAAGATGGAGACGGTGGTGTTGGGAGATGGTGGTTTCTCGGGTGTTGAGGGAGGATGGGTGCTCGGGTTAGGTGGTGAAGGATCGGAGACGATGACGACGGCTATGAAGGTTTGCGGTTGATTGTGTTCTCGGTGCAAGGAGATGATGGAGGCGTTAGTGATGGAGGCATAGGTTTAAGGGATGAAGAAGATGGAATCGACTGTATAGGCAAAGGAGGGAGAGAGAGGTGATAAGGGTTGAAGAAAAAGAAGTCGGCGATGGTGTCGGTGGGTTATTATGAAGAAGGAGATGACGGCGACGTTAATGAGGAAGGGGGTGAGGTCGATGAGGTGAGGACAAGGGAGGTTGAGGAAGGATGTGCGGTGACGATGGGTTAGGGGCCATGAAACGGAGGATGATAGGAGAGAGAGAGAACGCAGAGGGAGAGAGAGATATTTTGTGTTTCTTTTATTTTAAACTATATGAATTATTTGTATTATATATATAGTATTGTTTATTAGGTTATATATATTATGTTATAGGATTTAAAGTATATAGATAATATCAAATTACAACCAATCTCTACCAAAATCTCATCAAAAATATATTTTGGAAAACAATTCTCATACATAAACTTTTAAATCATAATGTAAGAATATATTTTAAATAAATTATACCCTCTAAGATAAGATTTAAAAGATTTTAAATATATATCTAGATTTAATAAATATTTGGTATTAGATATCTTGAGATTTGAACGTAATAGATAAAAGCAAAATAAGATATGGAATGCCAATCATACGATGACAGTTAATATATATAAATTATTCTTAATTTGTGGCTACAAAAGATATGTGCTTATAATTTAGATACTGAAAATATCAGTTATACTAGATTCTCATGGATTTGGTTAACTGATAAATATTAAACAAAGTATTAATTTAGCATCATACTGGATTTCACACAGGCGGGTCGGGTCGGATAAATATCTCTACTATTTGAATCGTAACCCAAATGAATAAAGTAAAGAAATACAAAACAAGTTTTAAAATACCAAATAACATTGTAAGAACATGCTAGGGGGTTAAAAAGGGAAACGGGCTTCTCATAATAAATACACCGCGGGCTTACCACGCCACCGTTTCCGTCTACTGAGAAGCGGGACGTGACACGTGTTCTTATTTTTTATCGTCTTCATTGCATGCTTAGTAAGAAAAATTATGCCAAATTTGTTTTAAAATAGAAAACTTGATATGAAAGTATAAAAAACACGCATACATGCCACAAACCAATAAACCGTATTCTATGAAGCAAGCCTATTTTTTTACGTCCAAATTCTTACAATCCTTGCAAGAGTTGAGTTATATATTGGGAAACTGTTTGAAATTTCATGAATGAAGCAAAAGTTGCATACAAAGTCCAAATAAATATAATCTACAATAAAAGACCTGATTTTCACTGCATAATTTTGGAAATTAAGGTAGAGTACACAAAACTAATGAAATTTGTTCAAAAGTTCCGAATAGAGTAGACAAATATGGTTTTTACCAACAAAACTTGCTCTTAAGTTCTAAATTTGTTCAAGTTTCTACATTTAATCTTCAAGTGAGATTGAGAGAGGAGATATAACATTAAACAAGGTGAATTTTAAAGGCTTTGGTTTTGATAAACTCAGCATTGAGGGAGAGGGAGAGGGAGAGGGAGAGGGATGATATTTCGGATATTTAGGATAATAATTCCCTTCCTTTAACCATGATTACCCCTTACTCAATGCATCAAGTTAAATTAACAGCAGGTTATATTCAGTTAGCCATGATTACCAACATGGATTCTGATCGGTAGAAAAAGGTTTATAAAAAAAAGTGAATTTTCTACAAAATGCAAACTTTATGATCTGTACATCGATATCATACAACAGCAAGGCCCCGTGCACTGCATGAGTACAAAGTCCAAAACCAAGAAAAATCACAAAATTTAAGAGCTTATTGTTCTATAATCTGTAAGTTGTAATTTATTATTTTTTTGAACTTCATACATAAAATACAGGAAGGATCATTGACTTGCAAATGGTTTGTCAAATTTTTCCAGCTTTTTAATATTTTCCTTGTCATAGCATACGAAAACAACGAAATTTTTAAAAATATCAGAAGTTTCTTTTTTCTTTGATTTTCCAATATTTTGTTTGTTGCAACACACGAGAATAATGAAACGTAAAAAAAAATCTCAATTTTTTTTGTTTTCTTCGAATTTTCAGTATTTTATACGTTTAATGACGATATTTCAAAAAGCCGAGGATATCTATTTTCTTTGGTTTTCCATTTGCTTGCCATACCATAGGAAAATCAAGAAATTTTAAAAAATTAAATAGTTTCTGTATTTTCGGTTTTTCGATATTTTCATGATATAGCATACGAAAATCGTAAAAGTTTTGAAAATCTTTAAATTTTCTATTTGATTTCTTTTTTTCAATATCGTGTATGCTATAGCACATGACAAATCATGAAATTTATAAAAATCCCAAAATTATTTGTTTTCTTTAAATTTACAATATTTTTGCACGCTATTGCACGAAAATTGCGTAATGTTTAAATATCTCAAAGCTTTAGTTGGTTTTCAATATTTTACTTGCCACACGAATATTGTGGAGTTTTCAAAAATATCAAAATTTTAATTTTCTCCTGCTTTCCAACATCATGCAAGCATACTAAAATCCTGAAACTTTAAAAAATCTCAAGAATTTTTATGCTTTTCGGTTTTTGAAAAATCTCAGAAAATTTCATCTCCATTCTAGCAATTTTCAGCATGTGCAATTTATTAGAAAATATCATCTCTATTTTAGCGTTTCTGCTCCATTGATGGGGGCTACAGTTTGCTTATAACTCCTTTATTTTAATCCAAGATCAGCTTACAAAATTTCCGAAGTATTTAACATTTACATATGGATAAAACAAATTTGGCAACCTCACTTAGGACTGAGAAGTTTGCATCATTTAGAAGCAGCTCTCTGGACCTGAAGAATTGAAGAAATTGTATAAATTTTCTATATGTATTTGGCAACCTCGCTTAGGAACATATTGTACATGGTGCTTGAATTATAGTTGATGGAGGGACCTTTCCGGTCTTCTTCAGATGCTGTCTTCCGTTGCTCTGCTGATGGCTGCGATTGACGGCTGTGATTTGATCTAGAGCGTGATCTCCTGCAATGTATGGATCTCAATGGGTTGGAGGAGATTTCGCGCCGAGTACCTGCAAGGAAATCCCGGGGTGGTTTGATGCCACCGAGGACCCTTCGACGATCAAGTCAGTAACAAGATCCGAGCAAAGTAACGGCTTAAGTGGAGCAGAAAATACCTACTTGATCCCTCTGGGAGAGGGGTTTATATAGCGGCGGCAGTATGCAGGGGCAGGCGAGAGAATTACGCCGGCCGTTACGCTCCCGACATCATGCCCGTGTGATAAGCGGATCTTCCCAGTAATGGCGAGACATGCTCGCTAATGGGGATCATAATGGCGTGGAACGTGGGATGTGGCCGTCGGAGATCTCGCACATGGCGAGATTCGCGGAGCGGCGGTTACGCCTGCGAGTGGTGTCGTTGGTCGGTCGATGAGACCGAGGAAAATGCCCTCGGCGGGAGAGCTCGGAGACGAGCGGGAGAGCCGAGGCATCTTGGTCCTGTGGTAGCTCGGAGGCGAGCTGGGAGGCCGAGGAAGCCGATTTGTGCATAGGGGCTTTGAGGAGAGCCAGCTTGTGCTTGCGGGTCGGGCACAGGGGTGGCCTGGTCGGCCCCTGTAGACCCTTTCTTCTGAGTTCTGGAATACGTCATTTGCCACGTGTCACGATATGGGAGATCGCCGATATCGAGCATCATCATTAGCCCCCCACTCTCGTCCCGACCAGCTGACGGGTCGGGTTAAGAGTGGACTGCCGGGCCACCTGGGGTGAGCTCCCTTCGAAGATATCGTCGGGACGTGTCCCCGGGCAATCTGTTGTCTTTTCTGCCAGCGAATCATGGGCGAGATCTCTGCATTTAAGGAAGGTACGCCGGTCCGTGCGTTCTGTCACTGAAGCGACGGTCCACGTGTCGAGCGTCGGTTGGGAGACGCGACGTGTTGCAGACCTACGACGTCTGATGGGATGCGGCCCAATGCTGGAGCGACAGATGGAGCAATTGGGGTCGCCGGACGCGAGGAGTCGTTTTGGCGGGAGATGGAGGGCGCCGTTAGATGAGGGCGATGGCAGCAATAGGTAGGGATGGGGTCCACTCCAGGGCCCCTATCTTTTCATACTTTCCTCGCTTTAAGTCATGATAGTTAGGCGCACTTTTTCTTTCTTCTGCTTTTGCTTCCCGAGGATCCCTCTTCTTCAGGTTAGATGTCTTTCTTTGTAGAGTCTGTAGATGTGGTGGGAATAGGCTCTAGGGACCCTCCAGTCGAGCCCGAGTCTTCCCGGGAAGCAGAGGTCAAATCCTCTTCCCGGGATCGTGCAACTGGTGCAGTCCCCAGGGAGGAGGCGGCGGACGCTGCTCCTGACGTGCCGTCTTTGATGAGGCACGGGGTTGAGCTCTCCAACGCTCGGGCTCGCTTCCATATCCCTTCTGGCTATATGCTTCGCTTGGCCAAGGAAGGAGAGAGGGCAGACCAAGTATGAGGTAGGGAGATCGTCCTGTACCTGAAAGCCTTTTGGGGTGGAATGCGCCTGCCCTTCCGTCCGGAGGTCGTCGAAGCGCTGAACTTCTTCGGGTTAGCTCCGGGCCAGTTAGTGCCGAACTCATGGAGGATCCTCCTCGGGTTCCTGGTCTACCTGAAGTTACAAGCGGTCCCCTTCTGTCTCTCCATCCTTGATTCATCTCTCCTCTTCAAAAATCATCCTGGGGGTCCAGCGGGCGACCCGAGGTGGGTCTACCTCTCCTTTAGGAAGCGACAGGGGATGCCGCCGGGTCAGGAGTTGTAGTCCTGCCTTCTTCTATCCATGACTGGAAGAAGAAGTTCTTCTTTGTTGCGCCGCCTAAGGGTGAGGACTGGCCCGTGCCGACCCAATGGTCAAGGGATAAGTGTTTCCCAGGAAATCAGTCCAATGACCCCGCCGTGGTGAGAGTGGCGTCGTGGGAGCCCATTCCCCGACCTGGCGTGCTGCTATCTGAGCGGGCCTTGAGTTGGGCCGGGCTCAGCCCCGCCGAGTTCGTCGGTGAGTTAGGCTTGCGTTTTGCTTTATTTTTGTATGCGGCGCTGACTCCGTTGCATCTTGTTTTGTGCAGAACCCATGGATATGAACGAACTCCGAGCCTCCATGCGGCAGCCGAAGAAGGGCCCGAAGGCTGGAGGCGCTAGCTCTTCTCGCTCGAAGCCTGTCCCAGTTCCTTCGGCCGCCGTCCCGGTGCCTCCGGTGGCCGTACCTCCTCAGCGTTCGGGGGTGGGTCCCGCCCCGGAGTCCAGCAAAGCACCGAGCCGAAAGCGGGTGCGTGAACAGGAGGACCCAGCCTCAGAAGAGGAGATCGGGTCTCCATCAGCCCCCCTCAAGAGGGTCCCCCGAAAGGTTCCTCGGACCCCGACCTCCCCGATCATAGTGGAGGAGGAGGGCTTCCGCTTTGCGGTGCCCTCGGGGCTCGCCGTCGCCGACAGCCTGCTGTTCTACATCGAGAAGTCGGCAGGGGGTAGGGTCCCCGAGGGGACCCTCAGAGGCCAGATGGCGTCCATTGCCCAGGAGGCCGTGTAGGTAAGCGCTCGGCTATTCGTGATATTTGGTGCCTCCTTTTGTCTTTCTGACATCTCTTTGATTATCTCAGGTCATCCAACATGTCGCCCTCGCCATCAGCATGGAGGAAGAAGTGATAACCCCGGCGATGAAGGCTGCGGGCCAGCTTACCTCGCTGGAGGAGAGCTCCAAGCTGGAGCTGAAGGCGGCGATGGCGAGGGTCGCCGCCCTGGAGGGCGAGGTGGCGGCCGGGAAGCAGGAGGTGGCCGCTGCGACACGGGGGGCGGCGACCTCGAAGCAGGAGGCTGCCCGGCACCACGAGGCCACCCTGGCTGGCAAGGCCAAGCTCCAGGACGCCAGGGTACTCGTCGGCACCATGAAGAAGATGGTGGAGACCCTCCGGAAGGAGTTGGGGGTGGCGGCCGAGGAGGTGAAGCGGGCCAATCTCGGGGAGGCTAAGGCAGTGGAGGACTATAAGAAGTCGAAGGACTACTACTCCGACCTAGCCGTGGCCACTACTAACATCTGCCACGAGGCCCTCGACGCCCTCAAGACCCGGATGCCGGAGTTCACTGATGAAGAGCTCCGGGCCGAATACCCCCTAGCGGGTGTCGACGAGCAGGGGGACGACCTCGGAGAAGGAGAGGTCCCTGACGAGGAAGTGGCCGAGGACCCTGCCCGAGCCGTGGTAGATATTGAGGCTCCCGGGTTCGCGCCTGGCCCCGAGGCCTGAAGCCCCTCGTCTTCCTGCTTCTTTTATTTTGCCTCATCGGGAATTCTGTAAGGCTGAGGAGCCCCCAATACCCTTGTAACGAATTTGTTTGTGCGAATAAAACTTTTGTCGTTTCATTGCTTGCATATTATCCTTTGTTTGTGAAGAATACTCGTAGAATATTCGGACTTGCGCTGTTGAGCTTCCATGTCAGGTCAGTTCTTCGTCTGGCGATCGCACATCTAGTTGATTTCGATCACTTGCCAAGCATGCAAAAAGGCTGTTGGAAAGAAGGTATCTCCATGGCTCCGAAGTAGACGGGGGATCGCTCAGGCTTATATAGACCTGGTGTCTCTTGGATTGCGCTTCAGATCCGCGGTATTTGATGGGCAGTAGGCTACCCGCTGCAGATGTGTCGAGCCGAAGAGAGCTCGGTGTCCTCACTCTGAGGGCTTCAGATGCCTCTTGGCGAGGGCTTTGTTCCCTGGTGTCGTGGGTAGGAAGGTACCAGCCGTGGATGACCGAGCAAGGTATCCGCTCGGTTGCCTCTTGGTGAGGGCTTGGATCCCTGGCGTCGTGGGTAAGGAGCTACCAGCCGGGGATGACCGAGCAGGGTAGCCGTTCGGTGCCTCTTGGCGAGGGCTTGGATCCCTGGCGTCGTAGGTAGGGAGCTACCAGCCGGGGATGACCGAGCAGGGTAGCCGCTCGGTGCCTCTTGGCGAGGGCATGGATCCCTGGCGTCGTAGGTAGGGAGCTACCAGCCGGGGATAACCGAGCAGGGAAGCCGCTCGGCTGCCTCTTGGCGAGGGCTTGGATCCCTGGCGTCGTAGGTAGGGAGCTACCAGCTGGGGATAACAGAGCAGGGCAGCCGCTCGGCTGCCTCTTGGCGAGGGCTTGGATCCCTGGCGTCGTGGGTAGGGAGCTACCAGCCGGGGATGACCGAACAAGGGCGGGTCTGGTTGCCTCTTGTGAGGGCTTTGATCCTTCAGGACGGGGCTGAGCAGGGTTACTGCCCGGTGCCTCTTGGCGAGGGCTTTGATCCCTGTCGGTTGTGGTAGGAAGCTACCAGCCGGGGATAGCCGAGCAAGGGTCGGGCTCGGCCGCCTCTAGGGAGGACTTTGATCCTTAGCGCGGGAGGGGCTGTAAGAAGCCTACTGAGGACGGGGGCCGGGCAGGGTTACTGCCCGGTGCCTCTTGGCGAGGGCTTTTTTCCTTTAGGATGGGGCCAAGCAGGGTTACTGCCCGGTGCTTCTTGGCGAGGGCTTTGATCCCTGGCGTCATGGGTAGGGAGCTACCAGCCGGGGATAGACGCAGGGCAGCCGCTCGACTGCTGTCACGATCCGAAAAGTACGGAACATGACCGACACTTAAATTACGAACGTCTCGAGGTGTACGTAATTTAAGTAAGCCAAAACCCAGAATCAAAACCAAAAGAAACAGTAGAGTGAAGGAAAAACTAATTTAAAGCACGTAGTTTTAATCAACATAGGCCGAAGTATGTATTTTTAAAATCCAAGTATTTTCTAAAAATTTCGGCAGAGTCTCCTTTGTAAATACTGGCTCCAAACGGGATACAACATGAATAGTATACGAAATAAGTAAAAAGGCATCCCCAAGCGGGAGCTAGCTCTTCGTCAATCGACGGTCACAACCACGCAAGCAATATAATATACAACGCCGAAGGACGAGGATCAAAACTCAAAAGAAAACTCAAAACAGCATGAAAACTATAATAATACAACGTGTGACTCTAAGGTCGAAAGAATAACAAACTGGTCTTCTAACTCTCTCAAATATACAATCTGGTTGATGGAGTTTCTAGATACAACTAAAATAATAATAAACAATGGTGGTCCTGATGCAAAGAACCCACCTGCCAAAGCAACCACCCGGAAAGAACAGTGTGCCAGCAAAGCCGCAAAGAACCTGTACGGCAAAACCTGCAAAGAACTGTGGCATAACGGGGGTGAGTTGCCAACTCGTGAGTAGAAAATATCTACGAGCAGAAATCGCATGCATAACGCTATCCTATGTCATATCAGGTAATATCCTCAATTAAAAAATCCTGGTCCAGCTATGTATAGTGTTGTTCCCCTCTGAATGGCGGCGCGACTGACGTCTTGCCTGAGATTCGGGGCAGATGCTAATTGGTGCTATCCGTCTACCTCTACGAAGATGCCAAGTTGATTTATGGCACCATGTATCGAAGGTTTAAACGGATGCGTCCGATTTAGCAGACTTCGTCAGATTCCCCCTCGCTTGAGGGGTTTTTTGATTGTGGGGACGCTCTTCCCTGTAGGCGCAAGCCCCTGCAGTTAATTACGCTACCGCATCGCGGGTAACAACTTTCTCCTTCTCCAGATGGTCACTTTATGTCGTGTGTGTTTGATTTGTGTTTGGTTGCCCGTGGATTGTATACGGAGACTGAGTTATGTCGTCGTCCGTAGGGCGTGGACTAGTCCAAATCCGTATTATCTTAGATTTGGGTTTGGGAGTTGTGTTTAAGGATACGTTAACCTCATTTGAGACTAAGATCAACTTAAACGTTTGTTAAGGATACGTTAGTCTAGTTTTAGACTAAGATCAACTTAACGGGATCGTTTAGATCCAACAAGAGAGCAATTAGGGGAGCCCTGTTGTTTAGTTTAGTGACATTGCGGTCAATAGGTAGTTTAAGGACATTGCGGTCCCATGTTAGTTTTAAGACATTGCGGTCAAGGTTAAGGACGTCATAGTCCGTGGATTTCAGGACTCCACGGTCCGATGTTAGTTTTAAGACATCACTGTCAAGGTTAAGGACGTCATAGTCCGTTGTTAGTTTTAAGACATTCCGGTCAAGGTTAAGGACCTCATAGTCCATGAGTTTAAGGACCCCACAGTCCGGCGTTAGTTTTAAGACATCACAGTCAAGGTTAAGGACGTCTTAGTCCGTTGTTAGTTTTAAGACATCACGGTCAAGGTTAAGGACCTCCTAGTCTATGAGTTTAAGGACCCCACAGTCCGTATCAATGTGTGGTCATCGAGACCCGTCACCTCTTTGAAGATTTTGAGAAATTACAACGCCAAATATCAAAGGAGTGAAGAGATGTACCCTTAAACCAAGGTAGATTAAATGATCTTTGGCCCAATTTGGAACCAAGACCAATTAATTATATTATGAGCCCATTGGCCTAGTTAAGTTTGAATTGAGGACTTATGGCTTTCTTGGGCTAAGTCCAATCATGTTTAATATTGACCCTCTGTTGGTCTATTGAAGGAGAGGCTTTGCCTCTAGAAACTTAGCCAATTGGGCTCTAGTGTTAAACACTAAAGACCAACAATGTTGAACACTGAGAATAAAATTAACAAGTTAGTGTTAAACACTAAAAGATAATCAGTGTTGAACACTAGCAACAGGGATTTCAAATTAGTGTTAAACACTGGAAATAGAGATTCCAAATTAGTGTCAAACACTAAAGCAAATCATTGTTAAACACTGGGAACAGAGTTTTCAAACTGGTGTTAAACACTAAGAAAATCAGTGTTAAACACTGCAGATAGAGTTTTCAAAATTAGTGTTAAACACTAAGGAAATCGGTGTAAAACACTTCAAATAGAGTTTTCCAAATTAGTGTTAAACACTAAGAAAATCAGTGTTAAACACTGGCTACAGAGGTTTTAATTTAGTGTTAAACACTAAGGCAAGAGGGGTCACGTGGTAGCACGTGAGATCGCCCTGCTTCTCTTTATTTTGTTCTACGAAAAGCATTGAATACTTTGGAACATCACGTGCTGTCATGTGATGGGAATTTAATTGTTTGTCTGTTAGAGCTTCAGCCAAGGGGTCACGTGGTAGCACGTGAGAGCGCCCTGCTTCCCTTATTTCATTCTGCAAGTAAGTGTTTAACACTTTTAATTCTGACGGCCATCACGTGTGAGCACGTAATGGAAGTCCACGCTCTGGTCTGTTAGAATGCTCATTAGGGGTCACGTGTTAACACGTGAGGGCGTCCTAGAGCTCTTTTCTGTCTCTTTTGCCTTTTTCTCTGTGTGCTTTAGAGACCACGTGGGGCACGTGAGGTATTGCCTCAAAGTTCTTTTTTATGGATCTTTGCAGGAGTCACGTGGTAACACGTGAGGTGTTGCTTCAAAGTTCTTTTCTGTGGATCTTTACAGGGGTCACGTGGAAGCACATGACTCTGGTTCTTTGCATGTTTTAAAGATCTGTTCATCTTTTAAGTCATAGGGTTAAACCCTAACAATAAACTTTAGAGGAATTAAATTCCTGTGATTTTGAGAGGATTAGGTTCTCGATTAGGGTTAAACCCTAGTTCTGTCCATTCTGAAGGAATTAAATTCCTAGGGTTAAACCCTAATTTTATCTCAAAGGAATTAAATTTCTGTAATTCTGTGAGAATTAAATTCTCAAAACTCAGTTCCTCCTCTGTGTTTTAGATCTGCATGGCAGGATCTCAACCCAATGAGAATTAAATTCTCAGTTTATGGGGAGATGTGCACTTTGCAGATCCTCAACCAGAGAAAGAACTAAGTTCCTTTCTTTATATAAGAGTTAAACTCTTTTGAGAATTAAATTCTCCTTTGAAGCCTCCCTTTTCTTTTCTTACCTAAGGTTTTCCTTTTGCAGAGAATCAAAGGCTATATATATCTCTCTCTCTGTGTGTATCAAAAGAAAAGGTCCAAGGTCCTTCCTCTTCTTTTCTTGGCTCCTATTTATAGGAGAAGGAAAAGAATCAATCTGTTTAGTAAATCTCTCATTGAGAGATTTGATTTGTTCATTGAGAGATTTAATTTATATTTATCATTAATCTGGGCCTTTAGATTGTTAGGTGAATTTTATTCACCATTGGATTTTAAATCCAAAGACATCTCTTGGTTATTTCGGTTAGATTTAGGGGGAAATCTTTCCAAGTCCAAGATTTTTCCATAAATTGGTGATATTTAATCACCTTTAGATTTTTGATCCAACGGTTTCAGATAATCCTTTTTCATTTTGGAAAGATTTGAAAGATCTTCCCTCAGAATTTAATTCTGTCAAAGAATAAGGCTTTTAAAGCCGGTCACGTGTGGCCACATGACCCCTGGTCACGTGTAGGCACGTGACCCCTGGGATGAGCTTCTCTTCTTCTGCGCTCTGTTCTCTGGCCGCTGCTTAACCATCACGTGCCAACACGTGACCACTGGTCACGTGTGAGCACGTGATGCCTCTTCTGAAGCTTCTTCTTGGCTTTTAATTAGAGGACAAATATGCTCTGTGCCGTTGCTTAACCATCACGTGCCAACACGTGACCACTGGTCACGTGTGAGCACGCGATGCCTCTTCTGAAGCTTTTCCTGATTTTTAATCAGGGAACAAATGCCCCCACAGCGTTGTTCTCACGTGTCTGCACGTGAGTGCAATGCTGTCACTTTTGTGACCGTCGGATCTGTCTTGGGAGTAGGGTAGATGAAACGTTTTCCATCCCATCCTATAAATGCCCATGTCCTTTCAGAAGAGCCTCCACTTTGCTCATCTTCCTCCTTTGAGAACTTTCTTCTTTTGAGAATTTAATTCTCTTTTTCCCGAGCTTGGTTCTCTGCCTTGAAAATTTTTCAGAGTTTAACTCTGTTCAGGAAAGACTCTTCCTTTCTGGTAATGATGTTGAACGATCGAAGAACCTTCATTTTAAAAACAACTCTATGGATTTTAAATCCACATCAAGGGTTTCACCCTTTTAACATGAACCCATTTTTTCTTCAAGTTCTTCAACAAGAACAGAAAACCATCTAATCTTCAAACTGTAGATCTCTTAGGGCTTTTCTAATCTTTTAAGGAGATGATAATGTCGGTTGTTTTCCATGGAATTTAATTCCATCCTAAGGAGCTCTGGCTCTGGAACAAAACTTTCTGGGAATTTAATTCCCTTTTTCAAAAAGGAATTTAATTCCTATGAAGAACTAAGTTGTTCTCAAAGAACTTCATGGGTTTTACTTGCCTGAGTCATCTTCTTCACAACTCAGAAGAAAAGTTTTGTAATAGATTCTCATGATCTTTATTTCAGGTATCATGGATGCCCATATGTACGATCTTGACGAAATCATTTCTTACGGGAATATTCGTGCACTGGGCCGTGGCCAGAACCAGGAGTTCACCAACGCTCAATGTGCTGATATCGTGAGCCGCTTCAATGAGTACAACGGTCGGCTACTCCCTCGTCGCTCTTCTCTTCTGAGACTCATCGTGCTAGCGATCTGGGAGACGCTCCCTCTCTTTTGCACCGGCGTGCCGCTCAGGGCATTGGACACCGCCGAGGATAAGGTACATTCGGTGTACCTGATGAGCCTAATCTCGAAGAGGAGGCGAGACAGCCTCATTGATCTCTTGCACCAGGCTTTTCAGCAGTCGGCCATACTTGCTGCCTATCGGAGGGTAGAAGACATTCGTGAGGACCCCGACGCTTGTGACCTCGAGAGAAAACATACTCGGATGGTTCGAAATGCTTGGAGGATCTTGGACAAAACCAAGTTTGAGTTTCTCAATCCGTGCCCCGCGTCTGAGGTCTTGCCGTTGTAATCGTTTCCCCCTCCCCTTTTTTTTATTTTGTATGAACTTTTTAAAGTATGAATGATAAGTTTTATCGTGCCCTTCTGTGTTTGCATGCCCTTTTGTGGGATTTTGTCATTTTGCTATTGTTGATGTTGATGTTTTTAACGTGCAGGGCACTATTCCACTTTTCAGTACACACCAAGCATGGTGCTCACGTGCTCTACACGTGGGGCCTTTTTAAAGGATTATTTAATTTTTCATGCCATATTTTCTGTGTATGGCATTAGATGCAGGAAAGGAGCCTTGGAAATAGTCCCATCTCCTTGATTTCCAATGCCTTCCCTTTTTTGGGCCTTGGAAATAGTTCCACCATGCAATATTCTCCGTGCGCAGCATTTAATGCTCCTATTTATAACCTGAGGCCACAACCTTCTCTTTCTCTTCACAGAGAAATCTATTCTCAATTTAGTGTGGTTTATCTTGGGGACACAACTGAGTGCCATGGCCTGCAACCGCCCCCATGCTCGTCGACAGCCGTAGGAAGTGCCTATCGAGGAGCTGATTCCTCGCTTTGCTGCGCGATTGGTGGATCCCCTTCTTACCGATGACGAATGTGATTCAGCGACATATGAACTCTCGATCCGTAGGGGGTCCCCTCTTCCAATAGGATCCCTTTGGCTCCGGATGATTCTTGCTGCCGTGCTTGCTGACATCCCTCCTCACCCAGCGGAGATGACCCTGGCGATGCTTGACGCAGCTGAAGACAAGCTTGAGTGTTTTCACGAAGCGTGTCTGATCACTCAGGCTCTGAAAGATTGCTTGGTTCACCTGTTGGGCCAAATAAAAGCCCGACGGGCTATTATGTCTGCTTTTGCAGACGAACATGGCGCCAATCGGTGGGGAGCCGCTCCTCATGAAAATCGTCGCTTCGATTTGCTGGAGAAGGCGGCGAGGGAGTTAGAAAATTTTGAATACTGTTTTGTTCACCCTTGTGCCACTGATCCCTTGTTTGGCGATCTTTTCCCGGTAGTGTAGTATGCTTAAATCGATGTACTTTTTTTTGTCATTGGCTGTTTGTATGCTTTTCTGTTGAATTTTCATGTTTGTCGGGTACTCGTATGTGCGTCTTGCTGGCGTAAATGAGCTTCATATTTCTCCATGGAAATTTTCTTTAATTGCTAGCACTATCGTTATGTCGCATGCACATCAGAGCTTTGGGTATCATTTCCTTTTGAATATTCATATAGTTGTAAATGCATGCTCAGTAGGATATGCATCGGAGATTTTCATTGTTGCCTCCTATATCAGGTGATTTGTGCGTGTTCTAGATCGAGTATCATCGTCGAATGGAGGCTTGTTTATACAGTACTCGGGTGTACCCATATTTCCTCGGAGGCTGTGGCTACGAAAGCGGGCTTGCGAGGTTTGATTGAGCGGTGCGCGGCGAACATGGTGTCATGCGAGAAGAGGCTCGGCTGTCAGTTTTCGGAGAGGGAACTGGCTTCTAAGGCGCTGAACGAGCTTCAAGCCAATCTTACCGCCAAGGCCAACAAAGCGTATGAACTCTGGCGAGTGCTTCAAGAGGCCATCAAGGAGGTAGTGGCCATTGACAAGGCCGCCGAGTTTACTCGCGAAAGAGTCGAGGCCCACAAAGCTACCGAGAAGGAGCTCGAAGGTCGGCTTGTCTCGTATCAGGCCCAGCAGGCTCAGGCGGAGGCCCGTCTTCTGGCGATCCTGAATCATGAGGCCGTGGCCCAGCAAAAACAGGATGAGCTAGCAAAATTGCTAAATCGCCCGCCGGCTTGAAAAACTTGTATCTTTTCCTTTCTTTTTGTACACACTCCTGAATGAGAGTATCTTCTTTTTGTTCTTTCGTGAATTGTACTTTGTACCCATTTTGGTTTATGAATAAAGACATATTTTTCTTCTCAATGGTGTGTCTCCTTTTTATTGAATGTGTTCCGCGGACAATTTATCTAGGTCTCCTTGTAGGGCAGCGATGGCTTAGGATCCAGGGTTAAGATCTGTCTCCTAAGACTTTTGAGCTTTATGAGCCGTGAGGGTCTCATAAAGAGTTTTTCTCCCTACAGGTCGAGAGGATCCCGTAGGTGTAAGTTCTTCTTAAGAATCGTGAGGATTCTTAAGCGGGTTTTCCCTTGGGAGTCGTAAGGATCTCACAAGAGAGTTTTCTTTCTTGCAGGTCGTGAGGACCCGCAAGTGCTGGGTGCGGTCACCCTTATCCGTAGTTCACGGGGTCAGGGGTTGCTTTGGGATGTTCTCCAGGGTACCGTAGTTTAAAGACATTGCGGTCAAGGTTAAGGACATCATAGTCCATGGGTTTAAGGACTCCACAGTCCGATGTTAGTTTTAAGACATCACGGTCAAGGTTAAGGACCTCATAGTCCGTGGATTTAAGGACTCCACAGTCCAATGTTAGTTTTAAGACATCACGGTCAAGGTTAAGGACGTCATAGTCCGTGGATTTAAGGACTCCACAGTCCGATGTTAGTTTTAAGACATCACGGTCAAGGTTAAGGACGTCATAGTCCGTGGATTTAAGGACCCCACAGTCCGATGTTAGTTTTAAGGCATCGCGGTCAAGGTTAAGGACCTCATAGTCCGTGGATTTAAGGACTCCACAGTCCGATATTAGTTTTAAGACATCACGGTCAAGGTTAAGGACCTCATAGTCCGTAGATTTAAGGACTCCACAGTCCAATATGTGGTTACTGGAACCCGTCACCTCTTTGAAGACGTTGAGGAATTACAACGACAAATATCAAAGGAGTGAAGAGATGTACCCTTGAACCAAGGTAAAATCAGTCTAGAATCATGGTGGTTGATCGTTAGTTTTAATACATTACGGTCGAGGTTAAGGACATCATAGTCCATGGATTTTAAGGACTCCACAGTCCGGTGTTTGCTCTGGATGCTTCACACGGGTTCACTGCCGTGCTCTGCGAGGACCAGGCTCCGCTCTGAACGTTTTCTGCTGGGTTAAAAAGTGACGTTATCCGCGTTCCACGTGACCAGGAATTTTGCTCTGGATGCTTCCCACGGGTTCACTACCGTGTTCGGCGAGGACCAGGCTCCGCTCTGGATACTTCACACGGGTTCACTGCCGTGCTCTGCGAGGACCAGGATCCGCTCTGGACGTTTTCCATGGGGTCAAAGAGTGACGTTATCCGCGTTCCACGTGACCGGGAATTTTGCTCTGGACGCTTCCCACGGGTTCGCTGCCGTGTTCGGCGAGGACCAGGCTCCGCTCTGGATGCTTCACACGGGTTCACTGCCGTGCTCTGCGAGGACCAGGATCCGCTCTGGACGTTTTCCACGGGGTCAAAGAGTGACGTTATCCGCGTTCCACGTGACCAGGAATTTTGCTCTGTATGCTTACCATGGGTTCACTGCCGTGTTCGGCGAGGACCAGGCTCCGCTCTGGATGCTTCACACGGGTTCACTGCCGTGCTCTGCGAGGACCAGGATCCGCTCTGGACGTTTTCCACGGGGTCAAAGAGTAACGTTATCCGCGTTTCACGTGACCAGGAATTTTGCTCTGGATGCTTCCCACGGGTTCACTGCCGTGTTCGGCGAGGACCGGGCTCCGCTCTGGATGCTTTACACGGGTTCACTGTCGTGCTCTGCGAGGACCAGGATCCACTCTGGACGTTTTCCACGGGGTCAAAGAGTGACGTTATCCGCGTTCCACGTGACCAGGAATTTTGCTCTGGATGCTTACCACGGGTTCACTGCCGTGTTCGGCGAGGACCAGGCTCCGCTCTGGATGTTTCACACGGGTTCACTGCCGTGCTCTGCGAGGACCAGGATCCGCTCTGGACGTTTTCCACGGGGTCAAAGAGTGACGTTATCCGCGTTTCACGTGACCAGGAATTTTGCTCTGGATGCTTCCCACGGGTTCACTGCCGTGTTCGGCGAGGACCGGGCTCCGCTCTGGATGCTTTACACGGGTTCACTGCCGTGCTCTGCGAGGACCAGGATCCGCTCTGGACGTTTTCCACGGGGTCAAAGAGCGACGTTATCCGCGTTCCACGTGACCAGGAATTTTGCTGATTGTATCCACATTTCACGGAATGAGAGTTTGACTCTTGGTGATCTGTATATCGCCGAGCCATGGAACCGGGAGTTGCCGCTGTTCCGCTTCGCTTGAAGTTGTGTCCGTTGTCACAAGACGAGTGTTAAGACGATCTCTAGATCACTTGCGGCCCGTCGAGATTTGGCTTCTTCCTATGATGAAACCTGGGGGAGGAGTATGATCCCTTCTTTGTTTGCGCCCCTGGATTGTATACAGGGATAGATGTAACATCACCTGTAGGGCATAAATTTCATTTTTATTTTATTTCTTTTTCCGTGATGCTCTATCATTTCAGCTTTTATATCGCGAAGGTCGCGATTGCCCCATCATTTCGGCTATTTTTCGCGGTGCCCAATCATTTCAGCTATTTATTTTATTTTTACTCGCTGCTTTTTATTGCGAGTTGCCAATCATTTCGGCTATTTTTCATGCATACATTTTTACTTGCTGCTTTTTATTGCAAGTTGCCCCATCATTTCGGCTATTTCGTATGCATATGTGGCTCGCTAGCCTTTTCGCTGCAAGCCTGGATTTTAGACACCGATTTCGGCATCAGCACCGCTACAACTGGGATGTTGCCAGGAGCGAATCATCATTTGCCTCTGTCCATGTTGAACAAAGGTGGCTTAGTAAACAGGGTTAAGGGTCCTGTCGACTAAGGCTTTTGACTTCATGAACCGTAAGGGTCTCACAAAGGTATTTCTCCCTACAAGTCGTGAGGATCTTGCAGGTGTGTTTTCTCCTTGGGAATCGTGAGGATTCCTAAGTGCATGTTCTCTTGCAAGTCGTAAGGATCTTACAAAAGGGTTTTCTCCTTATAAGCCGAGAGGACTTACAAGGGTTGTTCACCATATGAACATATCCCTAGTCGCGGATGGGACTTGGTTAGGGAAATGTTTATTCGCGCCCGTGGATTGTATACAAGGGTAAGTATGAGCCACTTGTAGGGTAATATCGAAGTTTGTGGGGTTTGCTTAAGAACTTGTTCAGGTCTTTGTAACTTAAGACTTTCAAGTCTTATGAGCCGTGAGGGTCCCATAAGAGAGTTCTCCTTACGAGTCGTGAGGATCTCGCAAGTGTAATTTCTCCTTAGGAATCGTGAGGACTCCTAAGTGTGTTGCTCCCTTGTGATTCGTAAGGATCTCACGCGGGTGGTTTCTCCTTACAAGGTCGTGAGGACCCTGCAAGTGTCCTTTAACGAGGTTGCGCCCTTTTGGATTTTCACAAACACTCGCCGGTAGCCCTGTTGTTTTTACTCACGGAGCCCTTTCTGGTTTTCATTCGTGTCCATTTCGCTTATGGACATACTTTTTTTTATTATTTTATTATATTTTTTCTTTTTTTTTTATATTTTTTTTGTATCGACTTTGAGATGCTGCAATCCACCGTAGTTTATCGACATCTCGGTCAACAACCAGTTTTAGGACATAGTGGTCCATTATTAGTTTAAGAACGTTTCGGTCCGTCGTTAATTTAAGGACGTTTCGGTCCGTCGTTAGTTTAAGGACATTTCGGTCCGTCGTTGAAGAAGGCCCGTCACTACTTTATAGAGTTTAGGCTTAAGAAGATAGCGAGCGGACATAGTCGTCGTCATCTATCATTGACCTAGGCCGTGACTCGTCAAGCGTAGTACTTCTTCAGGAAGCGACCGTTTATTGGCCTGAAAGGCCTTTCACCATGCATGTCCATGAGTAGATAGGCTCCACCCTGGTAGACCTTGTCTATGATATACGGGCCTTCATAGTTCGGCTCGAATTTTCCCCGCTTGGCGCGATCGGGGATCATAGGCCTTTTGACCACTAGCACGAGTTCGCCTTGACGGAATGTCCTCGGCCTGGTCAATCTTTCATATGAGCGCGTCATCTTTGCTTTGTAAGCCTCCAGATTTTGTTGCGCTATGAGCCGGGTCTCATCAAGGGCATCAAGCTCCTCAAGCCGAAGGTGAGCATTTTCTTCGTCCGTCAGCTCGTAGTGGGCTGCCCCTCGTAGAGAAGGTAACTCTATCTCGAGGGGGAGTACTGCTTCGGTCCCGAATACCAACGCGTATGGCGTTGTGTTCGTGGCTGTCTTGAACGTAGTTCGATACGCCCAAAGAGCTTCTTGCAGTCTCTCGTGCCAGTCCTTTTTGTTTCGGGACACCGTCTTCTTCACGATCTTTGTCAAGGTCTTGTTGAAAGCCTCAGCTAGACCGTTAGCTCGGGGATTATACACAGAGGAATATCTCCATCTATGTTGTGTTGTTGTGCGAAGCGACTAATCTTGTGGCTTCTGTAGGCTGGCCCGTTATCGGAAATGATTCGTCTCGGAGTTCTGAACCGATAAATGACGTGCGTCTTGAAGAAATGGAGGATATTCTCTGTCTTCACTTCCCTTAACGGTACTGCTTCTGCCCACTTGGAGAAGTAATCAGTCGCCGCCAGGATGAAACGATGTCCCCTGGACGACGCTGGTTCGATAGGGCCAACTATGTCAGTTCCCCACATTTCGAATAGCCAGCTAGCCACCGTTGGATGTAAAGGATTTGGATGCTGATGGATAAAGTCCCCATGGATCTGGCACGAGTGGCATTGCTTCGCATACTCGAGGCAGTCCTGGATCATTGTGGGCCAATAATAACCCATTCGTTTGATCTTCAGCTTCATCTTCGGGCCTGCTTGGTGAGAACCGCAGAGTCCGTCGTGAACTTCCTGAACGACTCTTTTCGCTTCGTCAGGTCCCAGGCATCTCAACCACAGAGAGTCAAATGACCTCTTGTACAGAGTATTATTGACGAAGGCGAAGGACAGAGCTCGTTTCACAAGCTGATGTCTTGAGAACGCATCTTCAGGCGTTCGACGGGATTTGAAGTAGTCTATGAAGACTTCTCTCCAGTCTTCAACCTTCTCTTGGACATTTATTTGCAGGGCCGTTTGCTCAATTGCTTCCTTTTCCTCGGATGATTCTGGAGATATTTCTGCCGGTGCGAGTACCCGACGGCTTTGTACCACGATTCTGACGTCATCGAGGTTCTCATCAGCCAGTTCTTTAGCGAGCTTGGCTAAAGCGTCCGCCTTGCTATTTTCTGCGCGCGGTATGTTTTCCAAAGTGTAGGAAGGGATTTGAGTCAGCAGCTGCTGTACTCTCTCTCCATACTTCACCAGCTCTGGCTTGCATGTTTGGTAGTCGCCGTTTACTTGACTAACGACCAGTTGGGAATCTCCGTATATGAGGAGGTTTTCAATTCCCATGTCGATGGCGATCTCGAGGCCTGCTATCAAAGCTTCGTACTCGGCTTCAGTGTTCGTCCTCGGCTCTGTTAAGGAGAAAGCAAAGCCCTGTGGAGTTACGAAGATAAGGCCTAACCCCGATTTGATTATAGGGGTGCTTTGTTTGCGCTTCTTCACGGAAGATGCTCCATCAAAATAAAGCTCCCATCGGATATTACCACCGTCAATCGTGTCAAACGCTTGTTCGTCTGGAAGTTCGCAATTCAAAGGGGAATCGGCCGGTATCGGATGCTCAGCGAGGAAGTCGGCGATGGCTTGGCCTTTCACTGCCTTAAGAGGCTGATAGGTTATTGAAAACTCCATCAAGAGCAGGGCCCATTTAGCGAGTCGCCCCGTCAATATGGCCTTCGACATCAAATATTTGAGAGGATCCACCTTCGATATGAGACGGACTTCATGCGCTAATGCATAGTGCCGGAGTTTCGTTATCGCGAAGATCAACGCCAGGCAGTGTTTTTCGATGGGAGAATAATTGCTTTTTGCTCCCAGGAGAACTCGACTCAAGTAGTAGAGAGCTCTTTCTTTCCCTTGGTCGTTCTCTTGTACCCATAATGCTCCTAAGGAACCTTCAAGGGCAGTTGTATACAGAATGAGAAGCTTTCCATTGACCGGAGCAGCCAGCACTGGCGGGTTCTGCAGATACTGCTTGATTTCGTCCAGTGCGCCTTGGCGTTTGTGATCCCAGACGAACGGAGTCCCCTTCCTCATCAGGTGACTGTAGGGGCGGCACTTGCCTGAGAGATTGGCTATAAATCGCCGGATATATGCGAGTTTCCCTTGGAGAGACCGCAATTGTTTGAGAGTCCTTGGCGGAGGCATTTCCATGATCGCCTTGATCTTTGACGGATCTATCTCGATACCTCGGTGTCGGACGATGAATCCTAGGAATTTACCTGAGGACACCCCGAACGCGCATTTCAGAGGGTTCATCTTCAAGTTGTATTGTCGAAGGCATTGAAACACGATCTTCAGATGCTCGAGATGTTCCTCGTATGATTTGCTTTTCACCACGAGGTCGTCGATATAGCATTCGACGATTTCATGTATAAGGTCATCGAAGATCTTCGTCATGGCCCTCTGATAGGTGGCACCGGCGTTCTTTAGACCAAAAGGCATCACCTTGTAGCAGAATATACCCAAAAGGGTCCGGAAAGCGGTGTGCTTCTGGTCTTCGGGATGCATCTTTATCTGATTGTATCCCGACGATCCGTCCATGAAGGAGAAAACTTCATGAGTGGACGTATTGTCTATCATCAGCTCGGTAACTGGCACTGGGAAGTCGTCTTTTGGGCAAGCTTTGTTGAGATCCCGAAAGTCTACGCAGATGCATGCTGTCCCATTTTTCTTCATCACCGGGATGATGTTGGCGATCCAGTCAGGATACTGAACTTCTTGGATGAAGCCGGAGTCGATTAACTTCTTGATCTCGGCGTTGATGCTCATTTCAAGCTCGAGCCGCATTCCAAAAGTGAATACCTGCGATCCTCCGGCGTGGACCGTGCGACAGTTACCGGTAGTTCTTTTATGCTCCTCGGTCGTACTTCTTTGTTCTCGACGAGTTTTGCGTTTCATCCGCTTAAAATGTTGCCGGTGAGCAACATATCCCTGCCACCATCTTTTAAAAGCGTCGCACGCTTCAGTAGGGTGCGAAATCTTTCGATGATATGAGCAGTAGTTAGGATGCGTCTCTGCTTCACCGGGAGTGTTTCCTTCGGAGGGTGGTAGCTTCATTCCTATTGATATGGCTTTAGCAAACCTTTTCCTCATCTTGAACTTATGTTCTTATCCGCATCGGATGTCTTTTGATCCGGCGGGAGTGCTTCGACTCTTTCGTTTAGTCGCTTGCGTTTTGCTCCTCCTGATGCGGCTATCTCACGCTCTCGATCGGCTTTACTTTTCAAACGAATCTCGTCTAGAAAGGCGTCGATCATTTCGTCTGTCGGCCACACAAGCTCCGGTTCAGGCTCTGCCCCCAGTTTCTTAGTACCAGGAGTTTTTTCATCGTCCGTAAACGAGTGGGAGATCACATTACAACTCGCCACGTATCCCTCGGATTCATCCGACGAACTCTCCCCCTTATCTTCCTCTTGAAAGACGTGGTTGAGGAACTCTTGGAGTGTGATGGAAGTCCGTGCTTTCTGGTTATATTCCTCCAGCGCGTCAATCTGCTTTTGTAAGTCCGTGCACTTGTTGCCAGGCTTCACGGGCTTCTTAGATTTCTTCTTCTTTTTCTTTGAAGATTTCGACGGCTGGTTGTGAGTGCTCGGGCCATCACCACTGATCTTCGGAGTTGGACGCGGCTTCAGCAACCCTTCAATGATCTGGGGTTCCAGCGGGTTCTTCCACCTGATCGGAGGGCATGTTTGAAGATCGTTCAGCATCCTCTTTGTTTTGGCTGAAAGCACGATTTCCCATGGAGCTTCTTTAATGAAAGAACAAGTTGCCCCCGGTGTGTCCGTCTTCTTGGGAGTGTGAGTGGCGGGTTCACATTCCACTTCTCGGACAGCGCAAACTTGCCCTGTAGGTATTGATCTTCAATCCATCCTTTGAAGACGAAGCAATCCTCAATCGGATGGCTTACCGTTTGATGGTAAGGGCAGTAATTGGGGTTATTCACCTTACTGGGTTGCGGCGGTCGCCTTGGATTTCAAGTTGATAAGCCTGTTGCGTACCGCCAGCTCGAATAGCCTCTTCGTCTTATCCTGCGGGAATGAGTAAGGACGCTTCATTTTCTCATCGTAATAGCGCCGTCTCTCCTCCAATTGATCCGCTAGCCTTGGAGCACTGAGCTGCTGTTGAGTATTCGCAACGAAGGTCGCCTTCCCTTTACCCTTTTCATTCCGCGACTCCGATTTCGGAGGAGACGGTCTGTGACCCATCTGATCCATCTGGGCTAGCTTGTCGATTAAAGCTTGGAACGTGGTCAGTTTGAAGAACATCATGAACTGTGAAATAGTTGCATGAGAGTCTAGGGTGCCCACGAACATGCCCACCGCTGGTGCTTCTTCGATGCGCTGTTCGCACTTCGACCACGGATTTCGCCATCGGATTGCATATTGAACCCAAGTTTCGCCCGGCTTTACTCTCTCATTGATCAATGCCGTTATCGGGGTGCGTTCACTTGCGCTCGCAAATCGCTGGGTGAACAATAACTCCATTTCTGCGAAAGTTTTGATGGAGTCATTTGGAAGTTCGGAGTACCACTCAAACGCCGTTTCCAATAAGCTGCCGACGAATTGGTGGAGCAAAATCTTGTCATCGCCACCAGTATTGCCACACAGAGCTCTGAACTGAGCGACATGTTGATGGGGATTGCCTGTCCCCTTGTACACATGGAATTTCGGGATCGTGTAGCCTGGCGGGTACTTTATCTGATCATACCAGCCTGGATACGGTCGCCCAGTTTTGACGACTTGGCCGGCCGCTTCATTTGCCTGGTGAACTCGTATTTGTTGAGCAATATAATCATCCAGGGCGGCCTTAGAGATGGTTTCCTCCTTGGCTGTTGAGAGAGCCGGCAGGGGATTCGATGTTTCTCCTCTGTCATCTTCAATTATGACTGGAGGATCTTCGGCTGGGGGATCCGGCTGGATCATCATGCCCACCATATCTTAGAATAAAAGGGCCATTCGTTTTATATTGGCTGCTTGTTCCGCAGCCTCTTTGTCCTTCTTTTCGAGCATTGTCCGAAGGAACTCTGCATCAGTCTCGTGCTCGCGACGTTGTTCTGATGACGCCTCCGGGCTTTCTTTTGGCGCGGTAAGTGCGGCCATTGCAGTCAGCATCTCCTGAAGCTTCTGCTGTTGTTGTTCCTGAGCCCTTGTTATTGATCGGGTGAGCGGTCGGTGGACCGTCGAAGTGCGGCTTTCCTCTTTTCCGGAAGCAATGTAAACAGTATTTACCACCATGCCCCCAGACTTAGGGCGTTTGGGCTCAGTGCTTTTGACATTTGTCGCAGGCATGGGGATCTTCTCCGGCCTTCTCCTCTTATGAGCGGTCGAAGTTGAGGGGGCCGTCGCAGTGGGCACCCAGATAGCTTTTCGCGGCTTGGCAGGATGGCTTTCTTCTTGTTGAACCTTCGCCCTTTTCTGTCAGCGAGGGTAATCTTGATCGACTACTGACTCTCGGACTTGTCGCCAGACTTTGTAGATTTTGGAGGACAACCGCTGAGGGGACTGTTCTGGCTTTGCTTCCGCAACATTCTCCACGGATGGAGGAGATATTTTCAGTACGGCGGTAGGAGAATTCCTGCGCACCCTGTTCAGCAACTCGAAGCTATTCCCAGTTGGAACAGCAGCATTGATTTCCACCGTTGGGGCTGGTGGAGTTAGCCCAGAGGGGGAGTTACCCCCGGTCTTCCTTACTCAGCGCCAGTGGCGACATCGAGCATGTCGAGCTGATGGAGTTGGTTCGGTGATGAGGATGGCCTTGTCTTGCCCTCTGTTCAGATGAAGGGCTGTTGCTGGTGTCAGCCTGTTGAAGACTGATGTCCTTTGAGTAGCAGGAGTGGGAGCGGGAGCGGGAGTGGGAGTTGGGACAGTCAGTCTTGTAAAGACCGACCCCTTGGCAGGAGAAGCCGCCTTGATGATTTCAGGAGCAGGGTTGGTTACTCTCATCGGAATAACCTTCTCTGGGATTGCAGGCTTCATTGTGGGCCCACAGGAATTTTGGCCCAATATGGAAAAGACCGAGGTGCCGGTGCTGGATGACCTGTTGAGAGGGGCCGCAGTAGGTGTAAGCCAATCAAAGACCGACTTCTTGGGAGCTTCCGGTGTCAGCATAGGAGCGGTGAAGCTCGTTGGCGGGAGCATGGTCCCAAAGAACAATCCTGTGGTGGCTTGAGTGACCTATTCCACCGGCATCGTAAACAGTGAGGCCGCTTGAGGCCCGTAGGCTATGCCTCCAGACGAGGCGGAGCGCGAGTTGCAGTTGCATGTGGAACACTTTACGCAAGTAGATGCCATTGCTGTTTTTTTTCCTGCAGCAAACAAAACGCCAAATCTTAGTACCTCGAAACCCAAGGGCAACCATTAGCAAACCGCGATTGGTTCGCTAACACGACACACGAAGTGTGGAGTGGAAAGAGGAAAAGGTCCCACCGGGCGTGCCAGAATCCGTTCCCCTCCGAATGGCGGCGCGACTGACGTCTTGCCTGAGATTCGGGGCAGATGCTAATTGGTGCTATATGTCTAGCTCTCCGAAGATGCCAAGTTGATTTATGGCACCATGTATCGAAGGTTTAAACGGATGCGTCCGATGTAGCAGATTTCGTCATATTCCCCCTCGCTTGAGGGGTTTTTTGATTGTGGGGACGCTCTTCCCTACAGGCGCAAGCCCCTGCAGTTAATTACGCTACCGCATTGCGGTAACAACTTTCTCCTTCTCTAGATGGTCACTTCGTGTCGTGTGTGTTTGATTTGTGTTTGGTTGTCCGTGGATTGTATACGGAGACTGAGTTATGTCGTCGCCCGTAGGGCGTGGACTAGTCCAAACCCGTATTATCTTAGATTTGGGTTTGGGGGTTGTGTTTAAGTATACGATAGCCTCATTTGAGACTAAGATCAACTTAAACGTTTGTTAAGGATACGTTAGTCTAGTTTTAGACTAAGATCAACTTAACGGGATCGTTTAGATCCAACAAGAGAGCAATTAGGGGAGCCCTGTTGTTTAGTTTAGTGACATTGCGGTCAATAGGTGGTTTAAGGACATTGCGGTCCCATGTTAGTTTTAAGACATTGCGGTCCCATGTTAGTTTTAAGACATTGCGGTCAAGGTTAAGGACGTCATAGTCCGTGGATTTCAGGACTCCACAGTCCGATATTAGTTTTAAGACATCACGGTCAAGGTTAAGGACGTCATAGTCTGTTGTTAGTTTTAAGACATTCCGGTCAAGGTTAAGGACCTCATAGTCCATGAGTTAAAGGACCCCACAGTCCGGCGTTAGTTTTAAGACATCACGGTCAAGGTTAAGGACCTCCTAGTCCATGAGTTTAAGGACCCCACAGTCCATATCAATGTGTGGTCATCGAGACCCGTCACCTCTTTGAAGACGTTGAGGAATTACAACGCCAAATATCAAAGGAGTGAAGAGATGTACCCTTAAACCAAGGTAGATTAAATGATCTTTGGCCCGATTTGGAACCAAGACCAATAAATTATATTATGAGCCCATTGGCCCAGTTAAGTTTGAATTGAGGACTTATGGCCTTCTTGGGCTAAGTCCAATCATGTTTAATATTGACCCTCTGTTGGTCTATTGAAGGAGAGGCTTTCCCTCTAGAAACTTAGCCAATTGGGCTAAAGCTAGTGTTAAACACTAAAGACCAACAGTGTTGAACACTGGGAATAAGATTAACAAGTTAGTGTTAAACACTAAAAGATAATCAGTGTTGAACACTAGCAACAGAGCTTTCAAATTAGTGTTAAACACTAAAGCAAATCGGTGTTAAATACTGGAAATAGAGATTCCAAATTAGTGTCAAACACTAAAGCAAATCAGTGTTAAACACTGGGAACAGAGTTTTCAAACTGGTGTTAAACACTAAGAAAATCAGTGTTAAACACTGCAGATAGAGTTTTCAAAATTAGTGTTAAACACTAAGGAAATCAGTGTTAAACACTTCAAATAGAGTTTTCCAAATTAGTGTTAAACACTAAGAAAATCAGTGTTAAACACTGGCTACAGAGGTTTCAATTTAGTGTTAAACACTAAGGCAAGAGGGGTCACGTGGTAGCACGTGAGATCGCCCTGCTTCTCTTTATTTTGTTCTACCAAAAGCATTGAATACTTTGGAACATCACGTGCTGTCACGTGATGGGAATTTAATTGTTTGTCTGTTAGAGCTTCAGCCAACGGGTCACGTGGTAGCACGTGAAAGCGCCCTGCTTCCTTTATTTCATTCTGCAAGTAAGTGTTTAACACTTTTAATTCTGACGGCCATCACGTGTGAGCACGTGATGGAAGTCCATGCTCTGGTCAGTTAGAATGCTCATTAGGGGTCACGTGTTGACACGTGAGGGCGCCCTAGAGCTCTTTTCTGTCTCTTTTGCCTTTTTCTCTGTGTGCTTTAGAGACCACGTGGGGCACGTGAGGCATTGCCTCAAAGTTTTTTTTTATGGATCTTTGCAGGAGTCACATGGTAACACGTGAGGTGTTACTTCAAAGTTCTTTTCTGTAGATCTTTGCAGGGGTCACGTGGTAGCACGTGACTCTGGTTCTTTGCATGTTTTAAAGATCTGTTCATCTTTTAAGAATTAAATTCTTCATAGGGTTAAACCCTAACAATAAACTTTAGAGGAATTAAATTCCTGTGATTTTGAGAGGATTAGGTTCTCGATTAGGGTTAAACCCTTGTTCTGTCCATTCTGAAGGAATTAAATTCTTAGGGTTAAACCCTAATTTTATCTCAAAGGAATTAAATTCCTGTAATTCTGTGAGAATTAAATTCTCAAAACTCAGTTCCTCCTCTGTGTTTTAGATCTGCATGGCAGGATCTCAACCCAATGAGAATTAAATTCTCAGTTCATGGGGAGATGTGCACTTTGCAGATCCTCAACCAGAGAAAGAACTAAGTTCCTTTCTTTATATAAGAGTTAAACTCTTTTGAGAATTAAATTCTCCTTTGAAGCCTCCCTTTTCTTTTCTTACCTAAGTTTTTCCTTTTGCAGAGAATCAAAGGCTCTATATCTCTCTCTCTCTGTGTATCAAAAGAAAAGGTCCAAGGTCCTTCCTCTTCTTTTCTTGGCTCTTATTTATAGAAGAAGGAAAAGAATCAATCTGTTTAGTAAATCTCTCATTGAGAGATTTGATTTGTTCATTGAGAGATTTGATTTATATTTATCATTAATCTGGGTCTTTAGATTGTTAGGTGAATTTTATTCACCATTGGATTTTAAATCCAAAGATATCTCTTGGTTATTTCGGTCAGATTTAGGGGGAAATCTTTTCAAGTCCAAGATTTTTCCATAAATTGGTGATATTTAATCACCTTTAGATTTTTGATCCAACGGTTTCAGATAATCCTTTTTCATTTTGGAAAGATTTGAAAGATCTTCCCTCAGAATTTAATTCTGTCAAAGAATAAGGCTTTTAAAGCCGGTCACGTGTGGCCACGTGACCCCTGGTCACGTGTGGCCACGTGCCTCCTGGTCACGTGTAGGCACGTGACCCGTGGGATGGGCTTCTCTTCTTCTGCGCTCTGTTCTCTGGCCGCTGCTTAACCATCACGTGCCAACACGTGACCACTGGTCACGTGTGAGCACGTGATGCCTCTTCTGAAGCTTCTTCTTGGCTTTTAATTAGAGGAAAAATATGCTCTGTGCCGCTGCTTAACCATCACGTGCCAACACGTGACCACTGGTCACGTGTGAGCACATGATGCCTCTTCTGAAGTTTTTCCTGATTTTTAATCAGGGAACAAGTGTAATACTACATGCTCGTGTCCGTTCCCCAGATAGCAATATATCAGATATATGATGTATGAATGCATTACGAATGGAAACAGAATATATCATGAGTGAGACAACTGTTTTCTTTAATCAATGAGATTTCTATATGTATGTCAATCACGTATCATCAATGAATGCAACAGAGAAATCAGTGTCAAGCATCGACACAAAACATAAGTCTCAGTATCAAATCTCAATATCTCAAATCTCAAATCTCAATATCAATATCTCAGGCATCCGTATCATTTGCGGGATCGGCCCGCGGGCTCCGGCAGAATGGATCAGCCTATAACCATCTCATGACTCCGGCTGGTATCCTCTGGATAACCGACGAGTCCAAATAATATTACCGGTAGGTAGTGCTCCCCTGCCAGGCTCATCGAATACAACTCGACCTTCTTGCCCCGGGGTACCATACCGGGCCCACCATGTACCCGAGACGGTTCATCCAACTCCTCAAATCGGGTCTCGAAATCCAACAGCAATCATGAAAACTCATGGTGGACGACTCATACATCATGAGAAAACCGCAATTTTCATTTTTAAAATGATGATACTAAGCTTTTATTAAATTCTTGCGGTTTTCCCCCAAATCCAGAAATCTCATGTAAATCCGAAATCATCAAAATCATGATACCAATAAACGGTGAATACGGGCATAAATCTCCATAATACTGCATAACCAATGAATATATGAATGCACCTAATATCATGCAATGAATGCAATATTTAAACTAGCATATGGAAGCTATAACATATTGCGACTATCAGTTATCAAGCTATGTCAAAGAAAAGGTATTTTCTAAAGTGTACGTGACATGGCAATTACCGATGAAAATGTGTGTGAGCCGGCAAGCGAGTGTACGTGGAGCATACGCATCATCGGTAATGGTGCTGGTGTCCTAACAGCATGGTTTTATAATTACTACGTACACAATGGCATGCAATGAGGCGATAACAACAAAATATGGAAAATGAATAGTAAATACAACAATAATATGCTGAACATGAATAATAATGTAACAACAAGGAATTTACCTTACTATACATGTGTTATACTGTTTTGCCGTTTGAAATAGTACGAATCGTGGTGTTTGAAAATAAGGACTACAGTGTTTTTAAGAAAAGACACGTCTTTTAAAATATCCGTAGTATCCCTTGGTATGTCTTTAAAATTCTCACGATTCGTCAGTTTTGGAAATAGGTATGACTCGGGTCCAGTCGGACATCTACTAGGTAAACTACAGGTCTAACTAACAACCAAATCGAAAGGGGTACGAAAACCGCCTAGATCTGAGTCGATATATATCAACATACATATATAGTCGGTGATCCCGCCTCAATAGTACTACGTATGATACAATATATCTTATGACATCCTCGAGCCAAGAGTGCGGATCTATCATCAATATATAACTCGTACGGTAAATCCATCGTACGGCATCCCAAACTGGGTACGGGTCAATATCACATTTATCTCATTATTCATCTGGTATTCTCTTTATCAAATATCATGATCGGGGTACCGATCTAAGTCTAGTACAAAACTGATACCATCTATCTATATACATGCGTGTGTATGAAAACATCCTGTCAAAAGGACCCGCTAAAACATCATGTTGTATCTCAAATACGAACCCTGTCACATCACCGATTTCATGGCCTCAAGCCCAAACTCATCGACTCATCTCCAATCCCAAGTACTATTCTCATAATCCAGTATATGTACACATAGTCCCATACCCATGTGAATACATATACACATATCCCCATATACGCACATGTAAAAGAATGAATGTAAGCAAGTGTGTGTGCGTGTGTGGGTGCAACAACTACTCTAGGGTTTCGCAAGTAACACTACAAATCCATGAACACATAACCATATCCTGAATATCATCCACATATCATAAACCACATATATATATCCATTATATATGCTATATTACGAACTGCGGGGGTGCTATACGCCATCCACCTGACTTCTCCCCGTAGATATAAATCTACTCACCTGGTCCTCGCTCGCCGGTGCCGACGTCACCACGTGCTTGCTTGTCGTCTCGAAGTCCACATGGGGGTACCTACATGTCACAACGTATCGTGTCGCATAAAAACCCAATTCGAAATCGAAACGGCATACGAAAACCAAATCGGCACGCGCATCACGTATAGATCAAAACCTATCGCCTACGCATGCAAGAATAGCCAAACCAACCCTCGATGTCGATGTACAAATATCAACCCATCGAGAAAAACCCAAACGCACCCATTTGCACATTCACAAACACTCATTATAATATGAAATATGTTAAAATTCATAAAAACCTCAAACTCACTTTAAAAGCTATTTTTTCGAAAATCTAGCAAGCAAAATTAACCGTTTTAGTACAAAACTCGACGTTTAAACAAATCTAGCGGCCACAATATCCACTCAATATCATAACCAAGTCATATAAACCATTTCAATAATTTATTCTCATCAATTTTTATTAAGTCCAAAATTCTAGTTTGTAAAAACATCCAATTTTAACACTTTTAAAGCAAAAAAAAAATACACAATTCAACAATTATGCTTGGTTTTGCATGAACTAAAGTAGTAAACTATAAATTAAAATGTTAATAATGCCCTGAATACCCTAATTAGATTTTTAATCACACATTTGCAACTAAATGCAAAAACCTAGTTTGCTTAAAAATAGTTAATTTGGATGTTTTAATGTTACAACTAGCAATAAGCAATAAGATTACATTTTACATAACATTGGCATGATAACCTACTCATTAAAACCACAATCTTATAATAAAAACCCTAATGATGTAGTAAAACCCTAACTAGAATTTTAGAAACCCTTCTCTTGAAGGTTAAACCTTGCAATAAAAACCATATTTAACATCTAATTTAGTTGAATTAAAGTAATAACAAACAATTTAACAAAAAGGTCAAGATTTTTATACCTCACAACCCATTGATCCAACTTGAAATCTAGCCTCTCAAATTGCCATCTTGTTCCCTAGATCCATACTAGAATGACCAAGTAAAAATGGGCAGGGATTAGATTTTGATTTTGTGGGATTTTTGAAGCATTTTGGATGATTTTTTTTTTTGATGAAATGAGAGGGGATTTGGGAGGGGGCTGCTGCTGGATGGGGAAGAGGGGGTTTCGGCCACATGGTGAGGGATGGGGAGAGAGAGAGTGAGGGTTGAAAATGTAGCCCAAGTCAACACAAGTCAAAGCCCACTCATTTCTTTATAAATTCCTTATTTCCTTTGTTTTCCTTTTCTTTCAAAACCCTTTTCAAGTGGGGAAAAAATTTGGGAATGGGGCAGCTAGGGCTGCTGATTTGGGGAGAGGAGAGAGATTGTGGGTGAGTGTGGGTGAGGGCAAAATGATAATGTTATACTCCAATATCTATTTACACTAATTTCACTATTTAAGCATTTTTCTTCGATATTTTCTAAAACCGTTTGGCAGCTTCATTTCATTTCAAAAACAATATATTAAAATTTTGTTTAATGTGTTATGATGCACAAAATTTGTTTCAACTCATTCCAATTTGTAATTTTCCCTAATTAAATGTATTAGTGACGGCTTAAAATAATATTAAAATAATTAATTTCGGAAAATTTTCAGAAAATTAGAAATTTTACCAGTGGCTCAAAAAATACCAAATACTAGCAATTATATAGCTAGAATATGTATATTTAATTTTATATTAAAATATATTTATATTTTGACTTTTTACGGAAAACCCCTTTATTTTACCGATTTTCCGAAATTTCACCGAAACGATTTTCAAAACGTTACAATCTTCCCCCCTTAAAGAAATTCGGTCTCCGAATTTAAATTAAAACTCCCCCCCAAATACTAAAACATTTCATCGAAACCATCAAGTCGTCGGGCTCCGAAATCATAAATACATAAAACAAATCGTAGCGCGACGCATGCGTATGAAAAATGAGCATATAACTCAAAATCAAAACTCCATCTAGCATCCCGCAATCATCGGAGTCATGGGGAAGACATCAATGTCAAGATCCAATACGAAAACCAACATGATCTACATCATTAAAACATCTGGAAGTAATGCATGCCAAACCTTTTCAAATCGCTGTGCGATTTGTGTATCACTGCACAGTGGCGGACGTCTATTGTGAGAAAATAACTATATATATATCCTTTGTTTAATATACACGTCCCGCAGTTTTGAAAACAATTTAGAAGGGTTTCCCTTTTTTAAACAGTTTCGTGTCATCACTGACACGTAGGTAAATACTGAGACTATAGCTCTTCCTTGGAAATCCCTTCGATAACTACCAATGCATGCAAAATATACTCGGGTACTATCCTCTGACTAGTCCTGCTCAGTACTAAACCAAATAGCAAGTATCATAAAATATATTGCTCCAAAAGAAATCAATCCCAAATATATATGAATGCCACGTGCGTCTGGTGCGTACGGAAATCGAAATCCATGAATGTGCTGAACACATGTACAACAACAAAATCTAAGTGTAACGGGTGTGCACGAAAACACCTATCAATAGCAACGGGTGTGCCTGACAGCAGCATCAGGTCCATCTGCTATGCACGAAGAATACCGATTTAGTGCATCAGGTGTGCACCAAAATCACATCAAGCGCCTTAAGTACGCGCAAAAATCCAAATCAAGTGCACAATGTGTACGAAAATGAATATCGAATGTCACACTCGAAATCGACGGTATACAACACATTGCAATCAAAAATCCCAAATCAGGTATACCGTGGTATAAAATCTCACCATCCTGTGCATCGACGTGCACAAAAGCAAATCAAATACTAAAAGTGCATGAAAACTATGCCGAAAGCATAAGTCAAATCATATGCATGCCCTGGGCATGAAATCAAATATCATGAACTCGGTCATCAAAACTCAATCATGAAATAAATCACCTAAAAATACTGAAATCCAATGTGACGGATACGTGATAGTCAATCACAAAATCACAAATCATAAATGCTGTCGTCGATATGTCTGTCCTTTAAAGTCGAGAAGGTGTCGGTGCACCCAAAGCTAGCAGAGCAAGATATCTACTTGCCTCCTGATCATGGCCTGTCGCCTGGTGCCCTCAGGCTCTCGTCTCTCACCGCGAATTGCTAAGTACATAGCTTATCGGCTCAACGGTCCAATATGGAAACGATAACGGAAGCAGTCCGCTCTGACACATCCTCTAAAGATCTCTGGCCAACTATCATGGTTACTCATAACATGTCTCGTCGATGATGCCGAACTTTGGCCTACTGGGTTGCATCATATGACCGCTCCTGGGTCCAGGTCTTCTCATTCAGTATCTCCAGAAAGGTCCTGTCGAAGTCTCTCCCAAGTCTCGTTTCTGCCGAACTGCTCGGAAGTGATCATCCTTCTACTATATCTATTTCTTGTTCCGGAATGGCTGCATACTCATCACGACTCCTCCTGGAATATATATCCATAGTCAACGCTCCTGCTTGCGTATCACATCTCTGATGTCGACGGAGTGGAACGTCACCTCATCAAGATCTCGTACGAACCTCTTACTCCACTTTTCTCTAATGTCGACTGCTGCAGCTGCTGATGTACTCCATTCGGAGGGCGTCGCCGGGGCTCTACAACCCCCTGTCAAGACGAGGCCGTGGGAAAGCTACGGTCTCTGAGGTGTTTCGGTCTGATCTCTGCGGGTCGGCTGAACCGCACGGTGGCGCTCCTCCGTGAGTGCTACCAATTGAGGCTCGATGCCAACGCGCGCAGGGGGAATCGAGGGCAGAGGCTGGATTCCGTGAGGCCTCAGCTGGCGGAAATCTTCTCGGAGTACCACGAGCAATGCTCTCTGCACCCCCTTCCCCCACTGTTGTAAAATTTTTTTCGAGATCTCTCGATGTATGGCTGAGGAGCCCATAGTACCCCCCTTTTTTGTGAATAAATAAGACTTTTTTCTTCTTTTTCGCAATGTTCCATTGATCTTTTTATTACATAAGCAGCAGATTCTAGGAAGAGTTAACATTGCTTTTGAAAAAGAAGTACATGCTAGTAGATGACCTTATCTGCACAGTCCGAGCCCCTCGGATGTTTGTTGGTCTCCATGCTCGGCAGAGGGTACTGGGCTTCGTGGGCGCCGGACGTATCATCTGTTGATACGAGCATGATTTGGCCGATGGTCAGCTCGGCGGGAGGGGGACGCTGCTCCTGCTCGCGGTCGGCTTGCCGCTTATCCCTCAGGTAGGCGGCGATATGCCTTGATCGGATGAGCACCTCGATGTAGTCCCGGAGCTGATTGCAACTCTCCGTGGAGTGGCCGAGCGACCTGTGGAAACCGCAGTAGGGGCCCCGGGTTCGCTTCGAGGCCTAACGCGGGATCGGAGGGAACTTGAAGAACCCCTCGTCCTTAGCCTCCTCCAGTAGCATTGCTTGGGAGACGTTAAGCGAGGTGTACTCCTGGAACTTCGGATGATAGGGCTGCTGACGCTCTGGTCTCTCTTCCCTTGCCCTCTTCTTCTGGTCTGGTCGGTCTACCCGGGGAAGGTTCGCATCCACCCCGGACTCGAGCTGGACTTCGCACTCGGTCCATGCCTTCACTTCGGCCATGGTCTTAGGTTGCGCCAGTGCAAAGGAGCGTAGCCACTCCTTGTGCCTAAGACTCGACCTGAGTGCCGTGATGACCGTTTCATCCCGGTGCTCCGGGACCTCAAGAAGGGCGTTGTAGAAGCGGGTGACGTAAGCTTTGAACGTCTCCTTGTCCTCGCTCTAGATCGTGAAGAGGTAGTCGACCGTGCGCTTTTGCCGACGGTTCCCGACGAAGTGACCGAGGAACTGAGTGGCCAGCTCGTCGAAGGTTGAGATCGAGCGAGGCTCGAGTCCTCGGAACCAGTCCCGCCTGGAGCTGATGAGGGTGGCCGGGAAAGCTCGGCACTGGGCGGCGTCGGAGTAGTCTTGGAAGTTCATCCCCGTGGTGAAAGCATCCAAATGGTCTTTCGGGTCGGTTTTCCCGTCAAAGAGAGAGACCTTTGGGGGCTTGTTGCGCGAGGAGACATGGACGGCGAGCAGCTCCTCGGTGAATGGCTTGGTGAGCCAGTCGGCGGCGTACTTAGCCCCGTCGTCCGAGAGGTGACCTTCCCGATGTATGCCCTCGATCTTCTTCTCGAAGGCGTCGAGTCGGCCGTGGTACCCCAAGGATTCAGCAACCCCTGATCCCTGGCCTCTGCTGTGGGAGACCTGCGTCTGGGCGTGGCCCCGGTTCCTCTCGATAAGGTTCCTCAGATTCCCGGGGGAGGTAACCCTCGAGCCGCCGTGGCGAGCCCTGTCCTCGCGATCCCGTCGAGGGAGGGGTGTTGGTCATGTCTAGGAACAGGCAAGCTGACCGACATCTCCTCGGGAGGGTGCGCTCTGGCGGCGGATCTTGGTGTGGAGTTGTGGGACACCCAGCGGGTCACCGAAAGTACCGGTCCAGGAGATCTGTGGCCGTGGGAGGTAGCTTGTCGGTGGTCGGCCGTGCCGACGCGGGCGGAGTCTTCTCGAGGCGGAGGAGCGACGATGTGGGGTTCAGGCCCTGCCGTTTGGACGCGGACGAGCGCCTCTACGATGGACGCTAGTTGGTCTATTCGGCCGGTAAGGACGTTGATGACAATCGCCGGGGGAGGTTCATCCGCGCCTCTGTTGAGGGGGAGGTGGCGGCTGGTGCTTGGTTCTTCAGGATGATCGCTCGCCATGTGGTTGGAGATCGGAAGATGAACTTTTGTTTTTGTGGAGTTAGTTTCCCACAGACGGCGCCAGCTGATGGAGGGACCTTTCCGGTCTCCTTCAGATGTTGTCTTCCGTTGATCTGCCGATGGCTGCGATTGACGGCTGGGATTTGATCTGGAGCGTGATCTCCTGCAATGTGTGGATCTCAATGGGTTGGAGGAGATTTTACGCCGAGTACCTGCAAGGAAGTCCCGGGGTGGTTTGGTACCACCGAGGACCCTCCGACGATCAATTCAGTAACAAGATCCGAGCAGAGTAACGGCTTAAGTGGAGCAGAAAATGCTTACTTGATCCCTCTGGGAGAGGGGTTTATATAGCGGCGGCAGCATGCAGGGGCAGGCGCGAGAATCACGCTGGCCGTTATGCTCCCGACGTCACGCCCGTGTGATAAGCGGATCTTTCCATTAATGGCGAGACATGCTCGTTAATGGGGATCATAATGGCGTGGAACGTGGGATGTGGTCGGCGGAGATCTCGCGCATGGCGAGATTCGCGAAGCGGCGGTTACGCCTGCGAGTGGTGCCGTTGGTCGGTCGATGAGACCGAGGAAATGGCCTCGGCGGGAGAGCTCAGGGACGAGCGGGAGAGCCGAGGCATCTTGGTCCTGTGGTAGCTCGGAGGCGAGCTGGGAGGCCGATGAAGCCGATTTATGCATGGGGCTCTGAGGAGAGCCAGCTTGTGCTTGCGGGTCGGGCACAGGGATGGCCTGGTCAGCCCCTGTAAGCCCTTTCTTCTGAGCTCTGGGATACATCATTTGCCACGTGTCATGATTTGGGAGATCGCCGATATCGAGCATCATCAATAGTTGTTTTTACTGTTGGAATAATGCATAAATAACGGTGCAAATCTGTGTAAATATAGCACCATGATGCCACATTATCAACACGATATAAATTTCATCAGAATGGTTCCTATTTTTAAAATCATGTGGATTATCAATAATTCCATTGAAATTTACTTGATTGGATTTACTTTATCGGGGTTCTTATGCCAGAAACAATTCACTTTGATTTCCCAGCCAGGGCTCTCTCTAGTAACTAATAATATTTCGCTAAATATTCATTTTTGATCTTGGGCCATTAACAAATGATATGAAAATAAATATGGATAAGTACAATGGCAAAGAAGAAACCGTAAAAATAATGCCTTGACAAAGATCCCAATCCCGCTCGTTTCGTGCATTATTAAAAATCAACACACTTATCTCTGTGTTATATTAAAAAAAGATTAGACATATTGCCTGAACATCACAATTTTTCAGCGTTTTTCCTCCGTGTGTCCCATTTCCCCTCAAAATTTAGCTTGTAATGGGAAACAATTGTAATTAAGAAAAAAGTTTAGCTGTCAAATTAAAAAATCGAGACGAGGTTGTCTATCCGGTGGTGACTAAGCCATGATGCTGATTTGCAATTCATAGAGTTCACGGCATACTTTCTTTTATTTTGAAAATATATGTTTTGTGGCAGTTTGGTAATTTAGTGAAAAAGATCCTTCAACCCTTTCCTTTTGAGCGAATGTCATGCATATTGTATATCATCATTTTAAGGTTTTTTCTATTTGCCTAAAATCTTACCTGTTTCTATATGCCATCCCTAAATTTTATATTTCTATATTAAGTCTCAAATATTTTAAGTCATTCAAATTTCCCCCTCTAGTTTTACTTTAGGGCATTCAGTCTAATTTACTCTAAAAAAATTTCAAACAAGCAATGGTAACTTGTCCCATCTCTACGGTTTGTATGCGAATATACGCATGATTTTATATGCAAATCTTTGCATTCGAACCGAAATAAATTTACAATTACCCACATAAATAATTTAGGACTTTCATGAAATACGCATCAGTTTTCCAACATAATGCAGGACGTTTATGCAAAAAGCACGAAGACCAAATTATTATTAGTTGTCATCGGCCAAAATGAAATGAAATGAAATTAATCCAAATTCCCCTAAAATTGTTTGTCTGAAGCCTTTGAAATCCTCTCATTCTCGGTGCCTTCTCTTTTCTTCTCAACGCGCTTCTCGAAGGAGAAATCTCAAGGGGGGAAAAGAAAATCTCTATAATTTTATAGGGTTTCATTTTCCCCCTTTCTCCCAAACGAGCGCCTTGCATCTCCTTTTTTTCCTCCTTCTTTCTGCGCTTCCAAGAAAGAGAGAAATTAGCTAATCGAAGGTTTCGATAGATCAATCACGGTTTCGAAGGATTCGTTTGCCTTTTCATTATTTTTGGAGGTAATTGATTATAAGCGTTATTCTATTGTCAAGATTCAATTTTGAGATATTTGATCGTCGCATATAATCATAAAAATGGTTGCTTTGTTGCTTTATGAATAATATTGGATTTGAGATCCCGCAATTTTTTCTTTAGTGTATCTGTGGAACGTTAATTACATCAATTGTTTCTTCTTCAATGAAAAGGTTGCATTGTTTGATAAGAAAATGTAAATTTGATATCTTTTTATTGCCTGCCTATTTAGTTGGTGCCTCATGATGAATGAAATGCTTGTCCTTTGATTGGAAATGTTTATTTCCATGAGACTGTCAAGATGGGTTTACTTCCGGTGTAAGTCACCCTCATCTTTTGAATTGGACGTGATTTGCTGGTCCTCGACAGCCTTTATATCCAATCCCCTAAAAGCGAGGCTGGTTTCTCAAAGCATTCAAATTTACCTGATACAATGAGTTATTATACCCAAACCCATGGGTTTTGGTAGTTCAAGATTGAGTTGCTGCTTTCTAAGTCAAACTAGTCTGATTAGGGGCAGTTTTGTGCATTGTTTGAAAGGCAGCTCGCCTTTTCCGCACTTTGCATCCAGGCGCTTTCCTTAACAGCGTAGGGCCAGGCACCCAAGGGATCACCGTATGTTGTAGGGGGGATAATATTCAAACCTCTTTATTTCGTTATTTCTCATTTACGTACCCCCATGAGTATATAATAAACAAACAAAAAGCCTTGTTCCAGAAGAACAATTCTTTACTAGGTTATGAGCTGCGATCAACAGCTCACTCTCTACTGAAGTGTGTTGTGTGCTCCTCTCATTTCTTTTCTAGGTTATGAGCTTCCATCAACCATTGATAACCATTGGCTGGGTAGCTTCCATGATACTTTATTTTGACAATCAATGACCACCAACGGGATACATTTTTTAAAATTTAACTGCTGAATTATTTGCTCAAGATATTTTATTTTCATACTTTTAGTTATATTTAAAGTTGTCAAATTGTGACATACATGATATATCATATATCAAGTTGCTCTCTTGCACCTAGCTAACTGTACCGATGTTTTCATAAACATGTGATTAAATTAGCAATATAAGACAATATAAAGGCATAAATATAATGTTTAGTAAGGCGCCATTCACACAATTGACACGATAAACTCATTCAAACGTAAGATACATTAATCAACAAAAGTCATGTGAACAAACACAATCAATGACTTAAGAGCATTCAAGTATTCAACAATGGTCCACAATACGTCAATGATGATAAACAAAAAGTTTACTAGATGAATATACGAAACTTTTGTAACATAAAGTGATTATATTTGTATTTCAATAATCCTAAACAAGCCAAAGGCCGCAAAAAGAAATTGGGGAGCTCTCATGAAGGGCAACAAAACTCGTGGAGGAGCTCCCATGGAGTTCTCGTGGAGGGCAACAAATATCATGGAGGCGAGGCGAGGCGTCGAAAGAGACCTCCACGCTAGGGAGGCATTGTAGGGTTAATCTTATGAGGATGCATAGAAGTGAAATTTAGGCTCTCAGAAAGAAATTGGGGGAGAAACCTCATGTATCTTTATATATATAGGCTATTAGCCTTTGAAACCGTGGCCCGATTCTGTAGCGCAAATCATGTTTTTCATATCGTATCGTAAATCGTACGATACACTCATGCTTCGATATAACCTTCTATATGTATCAAAATCCTTCTATGTAGTATTGAATCATACCATTTGAATCGTAAATTAGAAGATACCCATAACTATGGTTATATTGCATATAACTTCATATATTCCTTTTCTTAGCACCAAACATTGTTTTATATCAATTAATGGCTTTATTTTTCGCTTTATGCCTCTAGGTAATTAGCTAAATATACAATTGATAGTATTAAGATTGTTTGCTCGATAGTTTGATGGCAATTTTTGCATAGTAATTTATTTTTTAGTCTCCAAAGATTTGATGTTCATTTTTTGCATAGTAATTTATTTTTGTCTCCATTTATCTTTGGACAATTAAAAAAAATCCTTATTTAATATTTACTTCAAAAATTTAATTATGAAAATCTATCTTAACACCGCCACATTAGCGTAAACGCTATTGATCATTGCATTATTGGTGTTGATTACAAAAATTAAGATTGAAACCTTAGTTTTTTACAATTTTCGGGTCGGTTTCTTGTCTTATTTTTAAACGACGAATCGCAACCCCATATTATCTCTGGATAGGAAAAATTGAGAGTTACATAAAACCAGGGTTGACAATAGTTACATGAAACCATGGTTGATTAGTGGTTTTATCTAATCCGTTATAAGTGTTTTTTTATCTAGTTGGCTTCTCTTCTACTTATAAGGCATAAAAGCTTTGGGCTGATACATAAGTTATTTTGCGTATAATTTTCAATATACTTAAAAAACAAATTAATACAATATATTCGACATAAATAAAGATATATCATCTAAATGATCATATGTAAATGCTATAACACATTATTCTGCAGCTAATATGATTAAACTAGACACATCAACCCATCTTCAGTATGATTAACAAACTTAAATAATACAAAAATATATTTAAGATCCACACCAATGACAAAATGGATCTATATTTAATTACATTTTACAATTTACGTCAAATAACTATAAATCTACAATGCATACACACGATACATCTGTAACCCAAGGTTGTCCCTAACTCCATGCATCTTGATCAGCTGGATGTGGGTAAGATATAGTAGATGGCCTAAGCTGAGAAGGTCTAAACTCATATACTATATGCTAAGAATGTTAAGACATCATCCTCTTTATCTCCCCTTTTTTCTACGTGAATAAACTAAAGTATTTTTTTCTAGCAAATTTTAACTTGTGATTCTTTATCATGTAGGAATAGCTTGAACGAGTATGCCTACACCAAATAACATTGATTCAATCATGTGTTCATTCTTCTGCAAACCCCAGCCCGCGTCAATCTATATGATTAATATAATAGATTAATGAATTAAAATATTGTAAATTAGTTTAGAAATTGTAAATCAAACAACAAACTTATGAGATTACCGGCTCGCCTAAACTGCCAGCAAGGAGTGAAAGCGTCTGACATGGTGGTATAAAGGAAGGAGAGGAGGCAAGGAGAGAAAAGAAGGTTGTTAACGATGAGATCACTGGAGAGAGGAAAGGCGAGGAGGCAAGATGGAAAGGGGTGTAGAAACCATTAACAACTATAATAGAGTGAAACAGTAAGGGTGAAAGAAAAGTAATTGCATTTAAGGTTGAAACCAGGTTTCCAAGTTTCAACCCTACTTTATAATCAATGCTAACAATGAAGTTGGCGTTTATGCCGACAAGGCGGTGCTAAGATCAATTTTGATAATTAAATGTTTTTGCGGTCGATGTTTAACTTGAATATTAAATGATTTTTTTAAAAAACGAATCGTCCTTGATCTTTTTCATATTTGATAATTGTTGAAATGCTTTTATGCATTGTTATTAATTATATATTTTTCTAAATACTTTTTAAAAAATATTTATCGCCTCGCTTCATCCAGGCAGCCACCTTTTTTGGCCCCTCTCGCCTCGGGCGATACGGAATTTTATCGCCTTAGCTTCGCCTTTAGTTTTAAAACACTGGTTTTGAAGGTTTGGTTGCTTACCAGATGTATTCCCAATATTTATTTCAGCATTAGAATATCACAATATCAAACTTTTATGATTAGTTGCAACATTGCAATATTTACAAAATCATTAAGTTATGGGCTGGCTAATATGAATGACTAAATCACTGTCTAAAATTTACTATGCATGATATTTAAGTGATGAGATGACTAGACATATGACCTCCATCACCTAATCTTTTCAGGCAGGATTTTGGTAGGCTCAGTCTTGACCTGAAGCAACGAACACCCCTAGCATAGGTTTTTAACTAGAAAAAACTATATGAATATACCATTTGTAAGTAGGTGCTGGAACCTCTTGATTTCAGCAGGCCAGATGTAAAGTGCAACATATTGTTTGTTCATAGTAGGGTAAAAACAATTTTTGTTATCTTGTATATACTATCTAGCAAATGGAGGAAGAAATATTCTTTTATGTAACTATACTTGTCAGAGGGTGTTTCGACCGTTAAAGATTGGTTTAGATGGCCTTATAGCATTCTTGATATTTTACTTGTAGAATATTCATACTTGCACTCAATACTGAATGCAAACAAGGTTTACCTCATTGTTAGCAATTCTTGACATATTTATTATGCTGACCTTTTGTTATTGACATTGTAGGATGCAGAGCCAACTTGTGTGCAATGGATGTAGGAATGTCCTTCTTTACCCTAGAGGAGCTACTAATGTTTGTTGCGCAATATGTAACACTATTACCCCGGTACCACCTCCAGGTATCTCTTCTTTTAAAGCTCAAGATGTTGTTTCTTTGACTAGAGTAAATCATTGTTGCCCACGAGAATATGTGCCTTAATAACGTGACTATGGAAGCCATGTTTTCCAATGTTGTTGTATGTTGTTTTTATCATTTTGAATGTTCTTTGCTGTCTAAAAATGTTAGTTTCATTCTCTAATGTACGCATGGTTTGTGGTCTTCAATCTGTTTGCTCATAAAGAAATGCCTCGTACATGTTTAGATTGGTTATATAACACACTTTAGTAGGAATGATATACCCAATTAGAGTTTTGACCTTTAACTTCCAAAATCATTTCTTTAGCATGCTGTTGTATGGTTTTTCTCATTTTGAATGTTCTTTGCTGTCTTCATTCTCTAATGTACACATGGTTTGTGGTCTGCAATCTGTTTGCTCATAAAAAATGCCTCGTACATGTTTAGATTGGTTATATAACACACTCTAGTAGGAATGATATTACTCAATTAGAGTTTTGACCTTTAACTTCCAAAATCATTTCTTTAGCATGCAATATTTACATTTGAAAAATATGTCAGTGCTTTTTTGATTGATAATACTTTGAATCTGTCTTCACATGATACATGTATGTTGCCAGGAAGCCTTCTTCCAACTATTCCTTGGACAAAGGCAACAAAAAAGAGACTTAAAAGAATTTAACTAATAGTAAAATGACTTTATGCTGTATACAAATTAGTCCATTATGCTTTTTTTATAAAAAAAACCCTCAGCTATGGATATGATTTCCTATGGCAAATTCAATTTGGCTTGTGTTGAGTTGACACAATAAAGAAAAGGTAATGGAGAAAGAAAAGCTTTTCAGTGTATTCACATAACTGTGTGAGTTCATAGGACACAGGGACTCTTTTCTTGTACTAGCAAGTACCCATGTGCATAATGCAGAATCAAAAACTAAAATTAGAAACCAAAAAAATGTTATGTGTGTTGCTGATTGTACTTGATACTCCCTCCGTTTCATTCATTAAGTCCTTTTCTGCCCAAAATGAAAGTCCTTTTAAATTTTCAAGAACAATAAATATTCCATGCATCTTGCAATGTATAAATAAGCTTCCAAATTTAACCTTCATAAATTTTGCTCTCAAGAATGTATGCCACCAATCTAACCTATTAACATTTTTTTTAATAACAAAATTCAAATTAATTTAGCCTTTATCTAATATACTTTCAAACTTTTCCCTTCCTACAACATGGCTCATCTATGCTGACTATATTGCTATCTAGTCCTTAATGGACAAATTCGAGTCTAAGCATGTGCCTTCACAACTGGATATCACGTCTCATATATAAATTTCCGCACAATCTCTTTCGTCAACTATCCACTTTATATAACATGCCACATTTACCATCACCACTGTTCCGATATATTTTAAATTGATACCAAAATCTACATTAGTAATAGAATCTGTCATAAATTTTTTGCAATTTCTATTTCAATGTGTACTAGTTCGTTGTCGTGTATTAATGTTCATGAAATCAGTTGAAATACATAATCGACCAATGGTGGAATGGTTATTCTATTTTTTATCTTTTGAAAATAGAGTAAATTTTATAAAGCACCATTGAATTTTCAATATTTTTGATATAGCACGATCAAACTTCAAAAATGCCATGAACCCCCCTTGAACTAGATGAAAATGTTAGTTTTGTTAACACGTTTAATACACAAGTGGATTGAATAATCCCAAAATGACCTTGTACGGGAACTGAATTGTCTAAAATGAACCGAATATGCCATTTTTTTTTATGAAGACACCCTTAAAAAATCCTCCAAAGGAGGTTCATGGCATACTTAAAAGTTCAATGGTGCTATATCAAAAACCCTGAAAATCCAATGGTTCTTTATAAAAGTTACCTTAAAACTTATTATATTCTAGCATATAATCTTGTAAGCCAATCCCATCCACAATTTATAAACAGGAATGCACAATACCACAAGCAAAGAAGTTGCTGTTTGCTGAGGAGAATGGGCCAAATTTAAGCAGCTAGTTTGCTAGAGGGTCTGAATTTAATTTTGTACAAAATTCTCAAAATGGGGCCAAATTGAGTTTTCGATACAAAGAAATGCGCAAACCCCCATGCATGTGGGAAACGGTCAACTGTTTATGCACAAATGAATTGTGTAGGGGTTGTAATTATATAATTCCATAGCCCAAAATTCAGTTTTGTTAAAAATGACATGTACGGCCTATAAATGCTATGGGCCCCATGAACTCCAACTCCGTTAGCAACTGGACACAGAAGGCAACAAAAGAGAGGTGGAATCTTGAGTGCATCCAGCTTTAGTTATAGTTTGTTTTTGTGTGTGTGTGTGTGGATTGCTTGAAATAATAGGGAAGTACGAGGAGAGTGCTTTCCCCCCTTGCACGTTATTTAAATAATACAAATACTTTATACTACTACTTTTCTAATTAAAAACCATTAACTTGTTTCATTGCAAGACTTCGGCCCCTCTGTTTCTGTTCTGGTGGACAATGAAAATACATGCATCAATGATTTAACAAAGATAATAGATCATTGCACATTGTTCCATTAAAGCAATTTTCCATTGAACCAGGAGAGATTCATTTTCCACACTTTTTCTGTTTAAATGTGTGCACACAAGCAGATTTGTAGAGCTTGAACCTTCTTTATGTGCTTTTCTTTCTTTCTTTTGAAATGTCCCTTATTCTTTTGACCTTTTACCTTTTCTTTTGGGTATGCTTCCGCGCGTGATGAGCATAGCAAATATTGAGCAAACCAATGATTAATTAAGTTCTATTTATTTGATTTTCCCACGTAGTTCGTGGGTCAAACCAACTATTCTCATGTTGCGTGGCCAATTGGGTCCATCTAAGTGGCTACTTTTGGTTGCATTCTACAAGATCACCAGTTTTGATTTCATTCTTGCTTGTTTCTCTTTTTATTGGTATTGGTAATGTCAGCTCTAAAAAAATTACAAGTGGCTGTAAACTGCACTTTTTAAAATCAACCTTATTAATAAAATAAATAATATATAACTAAGCAAAAGGAAAGTTGAACCATCTTGATGATATAATTTTTTCCAGATACATTAAATTATTTTTATATACAGATAGGTTTTGTATTTTACAGGAATGGAGATGGCTCAACTAGTGTGTGGAAATTGCCGAACATTGTTGATGTATACCCGTGGCGCAACTAGTGTGAGATGTTCGTGCTGTAACACGACGAATCTTGCTAGATCAGGTATTTCTTGTCATTTTCATGTTTGCTATTTTTTTGGACGGTTCTACATAATCCTGTGCTGTTTTTATAAATGTGCATTTAATTTTTTTTCTTTCCCTTGGTACTTCAATGCGATATTTCATCTATCCTATTCTTTGCTTATGGAAGATTAATATTTACAATGAAGCTACAATTAGGTTTAGTTGTTATGTTGGGAGTGGGAGAGAGAGAGAGTAGCACTCTGTTCTGGCCATGCGGTTATCTGGGTAAGCATTGCATCAACAGGGACTGAGTGATTTTAATATTATTCCTTGTCTCTTGTCATCAAGTCTCCTGAAAGAAAATTGAGAATCTCGACACTTCTCTTATAGAGAATGAAAAGACATAGGTAAATATTTTTGGATACATTCTTCTTCGTCTTTCTTGGTATTCCCCCCCCCCCCCCACATTTGCTGTTTCTATAAACTGCCATACCACAATTGAAATGCTCGGCTTCTCAATTATATACTCATTTTGGACAATGGTCAACAATATCGATATTTGAATCTGGAATAACTTTTAGCTTTCTGGACCACAATTATGGAGAACTTAAAAAAAATATTGAAAACAAACAAATGGAGTGTCTGCCACTACAAGAAATGAAGGCTTATTTTGTCGGGTGTCAGCCGACGGGAAAACCAATTATCCGATGAAATAAAGATATTCCGTCGGCTTTATTCCGACGGATAAAATTGCGACGTAATAGAGTATACTTCATCGGGCTCAATATTTATTCCGCCGGGTATATTATTACGCCGGTTGATAGCCAACGAAAAAAGGTTGAGAAACCTGGAAATTTTAACCCAGAACTACCAAGATTTCTCATTTATTTCGTCGGTTATATGAATCTAATTCGTCGGGCTCACACTTAATTCTTCGGTTATGGCCCGACGGAAAAAATAACATACAGACTTTTTTTCCGGCTTATAGCTAGATCCATACACATACAATACAATATAACGATATCACATATATATATTCATCGTCATCATAATTCAATTCATGACAATTCACCACAAAACCAATATATTCATCCAAATCGCCACAAAACCAATATATTCATCGGTAATATCAAATCCATTATATTCCATTAATTTACAACAAAATTCAATTACATTTGGAATTTGCAAAAAGCGACGATCGAGAACAAGTGCGCGTAATCTAGTCACTGAGGCCCTGCCGCCGCAGGCCGGAGGATGCCGGGTGAAATCAAGCAGCTCCTATAGTGTTATCAACAGACAAAATATTAGCATTATGAATTCACGTTATGGTATGGATATATTATTCATGATAATAAACTATGTTGTAGCAATATTTTAAGGGAAATTGAGCAGCTCCAATAATGTTCTTAACAATAAGTTATTCACGATATAGATATGATATTCAGGGTATGATATAGATACGTTATTCACGATATAGATATGATATTTACGATATGATATTCACAATATCATATAGATATGAGATATCATATAGATATGGTATGTCATCATATGATATGTATATGATATTCACGATAATAAACTATATGGAATTTGTATTAAAACGAAAATTGGCAATATGATATTCATGATATTACACTATATGAAAATTCATTGAAACGAAATATTATTAACTAACTTTACAGCCGGTATTTCTCGGCCTTGAAGCACCAGCTGATGGATCAAAATTGTCCTCACCTCAATATCGGCGCAGGCTTCTGCTTTAGTCAACATCCTCTGTGAACTCAAAGCCGACGCGCGATCAGATGAAGAAGGGGCTGAGAAGCATGCTCGATCATCCGCTGGAGTATGAGAGCCATCTACATGGTATATCGGTATGGACGGAGAGGGAGCTGGTGCCGCAGTGGATGGACATGAAGTAGGGGGTGCGGGTGCCAAATGGGGCTCGGGTTCTTGGCTCAATATCCCCCGGCAAACGCGAGGAGGATGCAACTTCGGACCGCGATGGGCGTGATATACTGTAGGAGATATGCCGTAGCCGCTCAAGTGAACTCTCCCTTGCTGGTCCGGGTTGTGCTGCTGGATGACGTTCTCGTTGATCGCATGAAACTCCACGTCCGAAGGGGGCTGACCGTGTTCCTCAGTAAATGCAATTGTCTGCTGTTCAATCTCGCGGTTCATTCGTTCCTGCAAGAAATTACGGTATGAACCACATTAAGTTAAATATTGAAAAAGATATTAAGTAATTTAAATAACTACAGTAAATCGTGTGAGCATACTTACATGATGCTCAGTCGCCTGCTGTGAGGTAGGGCAGCTGGAGGCATGTGCAAACCCTATACCGTAAAGCTCTACACGACTGGGCATTTCTTCCGTCCGTCTCGCCTGCAATTTAGACAAAAATTTGATTTTCGTCGAAAATTTAGGAAGTTAACAAATTCATAATATTTTGATTTGTCAACTTACATGAGCAACTCCATTTTGGGAGGAGTTCATCTCTCCGTCCAACCAACAATCAGTGTTGCGACTTTACGCCGTTGCTTCCTGCTGGCTCAAGCCTGCCATTTAAAAATGATTTAACACCACCTAGCCTAACATTTAGGATTAACGTCTAAAGCTATTACAGTTATCGGCGATCTACGTACCAAGAACTCATGCGGTCCAAATGATCAATCATGGCAGCCCAATACTCGTCCGACCAATTGGCGGGATTCGCCGCCAATTTCGCCTCACCGGTGTTGGCCTTCTTCCATTTCCCGTGGACTCAGTGTTCATGATCACGTCAATTCCATGACATGTATATAAACAGTCGGCCTCTGACGACGTGAGGTATAGGAGAGCTGTCGATCCACCACACTACGGAAAAGCGTGCCTACAAAGAAACACCAATATATTAGCTTCATATATATATATATACATACATACAAAAGTAATAAACGATGACTTAATAAAATAACTTTATCAAAATCTCATCCAAGGCTGTTTGTTTCTTGGCCTCCAAAGCTGCCGATGTCCAGTCCACCGCCACATATCTGGAATCCTCTTTCACGACGTGCGCTACGCGTTTCTCATTATTGCATATCGATACATAGAATGCCTTTAGGTCCTACTCCTCGGGTTCAATGAAGTCCCGGTTCGCCGAGAAGTGCACATCGATCTTCGAGCCGTCTCGACCGCGGATCCATATTTTCTTTGCCTCTGTCGGGCCCCTTTCCCCAGGACTTCGGCTTCGGCCTTGACTCGCGGAACCGGAGGAAGTGGATGCCACTTCCTCTCAGGCCGTCCACGACCATGGCCATGACCAGAACTGGAGATCATCTTCTTAAAAATAATTAATGCAACATACATATACAATAACAAATTCAAGCAACTATTGAGCAAAATTAAATGACTGTAGATTAAATTAAGCTAATCATATTTAAGATATTCAATACATAAAATAAATTATGTATATCTGAAAGTCGCATGTAAATAAACGAGCAATAAAAGTGCTATACAAAAGCTAGTGTTAATCATCATCCTCCGTAGCATTACTCTCACTCACTGAATTTTTAAACTGTTCACGCGTTGATCGTTTTCGTCTACGAGTAGCCGATCTTGATGATCCGTCTTCTACAATAATCTCCGGATCGATGTCAGCCTTACAAAAGCTAACGTCGTCTGAATCCATGGTCAGGTTTTGTAACAGTGTTACCGGCGTGCTTGAAAGGCTAATTTCAAGATTTTCATCAGGATTTCCTATAATAAAATAATCTCGCGGATTTGTGGTGATAGCAACATCTCTTTGGTCCTCGACATAAACCCACTGATGTTCTTGACTCGCTAATATGTAAGGCTTATTCGTAAACGCGTATCAGAATTCAGTAGGAGTAGCCCGTTTACTACTTTGTATTCTCGTCCATCTGACTTGGTATCATACCACATACATTTGAATACGATAACTCTGTGTGCATGATAACGTACTTGCAATATATCTTGCAGCACACCATAGCAGTCAACCCGTAGTTGGATTGATATTTCTAGACGATGCGTAACTTGTTGTGGTTGAAATAAAAAAAAATCGTAGTTTTTGAACTTTCTACGTGCATTTCAATCTTGTGTATGAAATCTATATCCATTAACGATATAACCGGTTAGACGCTCAACCACTGGATCTGGTTCGGAGGCAAGTATTCTTATATCTTCAGTCATATTGGCATCTACGGCTGTATGAACCTGATAAGGTATAATAAAATTTAAAAAAATCGCATTTAGTTTAGGAGATGAAACATGAATTATATAGTTGAATATATTTTAGCGTTAAACTTACAAATTAGTTAAACCATGACAGAAATTCTCGATTTTGAGCATTTTCGACATCCTCGGTAGCAATTAACCCCTCGGTGGTCTATACTGAGCTCCCCATAACCTAAGTATTAAACAATTTCATATTTATGTGTTGAGAAAAGTATTAGGCTATATATATACTCTTGAGTTGCGTCGATCTCGGAAGAGTTAAGCAATACATATCTATGTATTTTGTCAAGCTCCTGACTATGAAGTGCGACATGTTTCACGGCACCTATTATGTTCTTGCCTCCACGGAAGGCGGATATTAATCCCTGTCCCTCGTTACCCACGTCTTCGTTACGGCGCGGCCTGTTGAATGCAGTCTCGGTCCCCTCAAGATACATAGAACAAAATGTCATGCATTCTTCGGCGAGAAACCCTTCGGCAATCGATCCCTCGGGTCTCTTTATTATGGATATATCGTTTTATCTTAACATAAACATGTGTATTTTATTCAGGTAAGTTAGATTGATGAAACTGATGGAATTAATAAATATTATTTGAAAGTTAAATTCAACTATTAATTGTGTACCTCTCGAATGGATATATCTACCGATAATTAACCGGTGCACCTAAACGCCCATCTCTTTGCAAGATGAATTATTAGATGCAACATGATTGTGAAAAGCGTAGGTGGAAATATCTCCAATCTACATAGAATGATAGGAACTTTGTTCTCCAGGTTTCTAAAATCATCTGCCCTATATTCTTTAGAGCTTAAATCTCGAAAGTTGTGACAAAGATCTGTCACAACTGAGGTAACATTCTTATCCTTTAATGCCCTAATTACAACGGGGAGTAACTGTTGCATGATCACGTGACAGTCGTGACTTTTAAGGCGACAATTTTTATGCTTCATGTCCACGCACTTAGATAGATTTGACGAGCAACTGTCAGGAATCCTTACTTGCTCGAAACCTCTGAGGAAAGCACTCTTCTCGCTAGCAGATATCATGTACTTCGCTGTAGGATTTGACAATCTATCGTTTCCCGCTTCTTATGGATGCAATTCAGGATGTAACCTCTTCTGCAAATACCACTGTCGAACAGCAAGTGTGTCCTTAGATTTGGATTTCACATTCAATAAGGTGTTAAGGAGCATCTTGCATATGTTCTTCTCAATGTGCATGAAGTCTAAGTTATGACGCAGATTGAGATACTGCCAATATACTAACTTATTGAAAATATGATTCTTTCTTCAGTGACTGCCAGCAACCCGTGTAATTGTATACTCTGTCGTTCTCTCGAAAACAACATTACTGAAAGCTTGTGTTGCCTCTCACAACTTCAAACCCGTCGGCTCAGATGGGGACGCCTATACTCTTGTCTACCATTGAACTTGCTGCAATTTCGACGATATGGATGATTTATATCCAACCATCGACGGTGATCTGTATAGCACTTGATCTTCCACTCCCTTACTTTAGGATCACATACGGTTTCCTCTAGACATATCGGACAAGTTTTGTAACCTTTAGTGCTCTATCCAGACAACATAGCGAATACTGGAAAATCGTTGATTGTCTAAAAGTGCACCGCACGAAGTGTAAATGTCTGGTTTTTGTGGAAATCGTATACCTGTATAACTGGGTCCCACAACTCCTTCAGCTCCTCAATTATTGGTCTTAAGTATACATCGATGTTATTTGAAAGGGGTACTTTTCTGGATCAACAAGGGTATCTCCGTGTAGGAATGCTTCATACTCATCCATGAAGGTAAATTATTAACAACAGGAGTAACATGCCATACACTGTGATTTGCACCGTGGCAGAACGGCTCCATGCCATCTGCAGATAAACCAAGCCTCACATTACGGGCATCCACAGCAAAATCTTTGTACATGACATCAAAGCGTTTTCACTCTTCACCATCGGCTGGATGCTGCAGGACTCCGTTCTTATTGCAACCATTTGCAACTATTAGCAGTTTTAGTTGACAAAAATAATCGACGAAGTCTTTACTTAATTGAGAAGTATCGCAAAACTTTTGCTGGAATCTGTCTAGGAGTATCGAGTGTAGATTCATCTTCACCATTATCTTTTCGAGGAACTATCCATTTAGATAAGTTGCAAATTTTACAGTTATCTAACTTATCCTCCTCTGTCCAGTATAAACATGCAATCGTTCGGACATGAGTCGATTTTTTCATAACCGAAACCCACATCCTTGAAGATCTTCTTCGTCTCTGTGAAATTTTCCGGTAACAACGCTTTAGGGTAAGTCTTCTTTTGCACCTCAAGAAACCGATCAAATACTTGTTAGTCCAATTATTCTGGCATTTGAGATAAAACATTTTGACAATCTATCCCAATTTAGAGATGTTTGCGCCTTCAAAACGGAGTATATTCGCATCATCCATATACTTATATATTTCGCCGATTATGCATTAGGGAAACCGCGGATATCTTTGTCTCCGACATTAGGTTCGAGAACAATGTTAGGATCAGGATGCATGCCAGTTCGGAGCTCATCCAACATACTATTCAAACCCGTGTCCCTAAAATTCATAGGATGATGATCATTTGGCCTAATCCAACGACTCGTAGACATGTCGACTGTCGATGCTGCTTCTCCATGGTACGTCCAATTTGTATTCCTAGACGAAATCTTATTCTTTAGTAGATGATCGTACACTATATCTCGATAGCGATCGTAACCGTTATAGCACTGTTTACACGGACATGAAATCATTTCTTCAGAGGATCGGTCGCACAATTCAAATTCCATAAACTCTTTGACACCGGCCTTGTATGCATCATTAAATTTGGACACTTTTATCCAACTCCTGTCCATTACTCTCTGATATCTCTCATTATGTATTACGTAACTAGCCATTTATTTACGACTTTAATTAAGGTTTAATATTTCAGTTTGATCTATCAATTCATCACATCGTCTGCCAGCTGTCAGGGCTAAGGTTTCTACCCCATTAAGATTTTATAACACATACTCCCATGCGTTTGTGTTTTCATTCGTTTCGAGAAAATTTCGGCAGCACCTCCTCGCTGTTCTCCGACTACATTGCAATAAAAAGGATAACCATTTCAATGCTGAATATCAATAATGAAATGATCATCCCTTCTATATTTGTACACGGAGAACCAGTGAAAATGTGCCGACGAAACCAATCTCGAAATGAATGAAAATATAAATGGAAGGTGTGTTTGCGTTATAAATTCTTAACTTGTACACACTGGATAACTCTATCGGTTATAGTACGACCAGTTCTCTCGACACATAAACTACATGATGGTTGCATAAACAAACGATTACACGTTTAGTTTTGGCGACCATCACTTAGTTTTATGTCACGATGGAGACCGTTGCGCATATAACTTATAGACGGGTTTTAAGGCGCGTTTCGATTTTTTGAATGTAAGACCCTCAATGATAACATGTAAATTTCATGTTATCATCGAGTTTCGTATACTTAGTATAAAATTTTCGTGTTATTTTCAAGTTCAAGGTTCAATTGTGTGTATTGTTTGGAACATATGAATAAAATTTCTCATTATTAAAATAGTTAAAAACGTTATTATTAAGGGTTCACATAAGGATTGAAAAGGCCAAAAGATTCCATATATTATTCATCAAACATGGTTAATTGTCTTGACCTCGTTAATTGCTTGCTCACTAGATTTTTTCTTTTCTAATTTTCAATAAATTGTTGATATTAATTATTTTGATAATATTTAATGAATGATTAGATTTAGGTATGCTCATATATTTAATTTTAACACTTAAACAAGAGAAATATTATTTAAAAAATTTAAAGCTTACCTATGTTGAGGAGACGGCTGCGATTGTGGATAGAGGCAACTCGTCGGAGGAGTAACACTTCGTCGCGGCAAAGAAGACGACGGTGGCCGCGGCTGCGACTGTAAGAGGGAGAGAGTGAAACAAAGAGCGAGTGAGAGAGAGTGGGAGGACTTGCGAGGGGGCTGCGACAGTGGACAGCGACTGTGGCTGCAGATGACGGCGGCGACGGAGGGGTCGGCGACGGAGGTAAAAGGGGGAGAGGGAAGGGGGTTATGAGGAGAGGTCGGCGAGAAGGGTTCGATCGGCGTGGAAAGGGGTCGACGACGGAGGTCGAAAAAGGAGAAGGAGGGGGCTATGAGGAGGGGCCGGCGAGGAGATCGGCATGGAAGGGGTCGTCGGCGATGAAGGGGGTCGGCGAGGGGTCACCGGCATGGAAGGGGGATGGGTTAGGTTTTTTTTTTGGGAGGGGTGAAGGATATGATCGATCAGTTCTTTCCCTCTTTTTATTGATTGCCGACGGAATAACCTCAAAAAATATTTAAAAATAAATACGTTTTAATAGGGTTTATTTCGTCGGATATATGGTTCATTCCGTCGTCTTATAGCCGACGGAATAACCCATCCGACGAATTAGCCTTCATTTCTTGTAGTGTGAATATGTGAACTCCAAAGTTACAAAACCTGCGTGGAAAGGGTAATATAATAGCAACCATGCTTAGCAACCGTTAACGCAAAATCACATTGTAAATCAGTAGCTTATGGATGACATAAACGAACTTAGGCTATGAGTGTGAATTGTAGTTCAAATTTTTTGCTATTTTTCTAAATTTTCTTATGGTTTATGAGCAAGTTAATCATTAGAGAATAATAGAGAAAACACTCGCCGAAGGGACTATAATAAGAATTAAGGAGGATCAGATATGGAGCGAATATGAGCATTACAACATCCGTATTTGTTTTCTAGTTACGGATTTAGATATGGATACAAATGTAGTTCGATTACGGATACAAAGCAGATATTAAAGAGAAAAATACAAATATGAATCGGATTTGGATATAAAATAGATTTAAGATGAAGCAAATATGGATGCAGAGTGGTAATGTGTATGTAATTGATACATTGCAAAAATGAATTTGAATACTTATTTAGTAGAAGTACTCAAAATATTTGATAAAGACAAATATGCATGCAAATAAATATCAAATATGCTATTCATATTAGTAAAACTATTTTGAATATTTTGAAATAAACATGATGAAATAATGTCAAATAATCTTTTAAATGCATAACATATTGAACAAGCAAGAAACTTATGGTTTAAACAGCCATTATTAACTAAAAGTAAATTTATAATGATATATTTTCTTGTATTCGTGTGTGAATATCGTTCCACATCCGAATTCATATATCTAGATATCCGTATTTATATCCAGATTATTTTGCTAAAAATGTATCCGTATTTGGAAAAATATTTGTATATAAATTTGTATGTATATGTATCTGTATTCGGGCCCGGATATTATCCAGATATTTGGATCTGGATGCTGCCCTAGTGATAGAAATAGGAATGACTTAATTTGTATGTTCTTGCCCGATGAACATGCAAATTATATTATCATTTATCATAAGTGTAGGTATATTTTGAGCCACCATGTAGAATATGAAAGCTACAGAAGGGATGATCATTTTCCCCACACTGTTCAATGTCTCTAAAATTGTTTTTCCCTTGTCAATGAATGCAAAGCAGCAAATCAAGTTGCCCATGTGAACTGCGCCCAATGTCGAACAACTCTGATGTATCCCTATGGAGCCCCTTCTGTTAAGTGTGCAATATGTCATTATGTTACAACTGTCGCGGTAAATCTTAGACACCTTTAAGTACTTTCTTTTGCTTATCCTACGATTGTAGATCTCAAATAAATTCACTTTATGGCACCAGAAATTTCATTCATTTTCTTTTCTTTCTCAGCAGATGGCCAACATGAGGGTGCCAATCCCTGTCAATCTGTCAAATGGAACTACAACTGTTCAACCGCTTGCTTCGTCTGTATGTATTTCTTATTATATTATGCAAAATTACCTTTAGATCACACTAAATTATCCTCAGCTATTGTTGTTTTTCACCAAATTATCTTAAAAGCGTTTTATAACAATAAGCTCCCTTAAACTTAAAGGGTGTTTGTTTTCACTAAAATACCCTCAAATGCATCACTGAAAGGGTGCTTACTGTAATGAAAAGAAGAGCTTTAAAGGTAGTTTGGTGAAATTGGCAACAGTCAAAGGCAGTTCAGTGTAATTTACTAATTTGGCCTTTATTTAAACCTCTTTGTTTCTTACTATTATAGTTAGATCTCGACTCCAATGCTCTTTTAACCATTTTATTTTTCCTTGTGGCACAGTCTAGTGGCCAAACTGTTGTTGTAGAGAATCCCATGTCGAGAGATGCAAGTGGCAAACTGGTATCGCCCTCTTTATAAAAATTATATGACCTAAAAATATTGGAAACTCGTATTCATATTTTTACAGCTAAAATATAGTTTTATCATCTTTGTCATTTAATTGCAGGTGAGCAATGTTGTTGTTGGGGTCACTACTGATGGAAAATGACTTTCTGCGATGATATATTCGCTGTGTAAACTTAAAGTCAGTAACATTATAATCTGTTTTGGCAACTCGGCATGTGATGGGAATATAAGAATATGAAAAATGTGATTGTTCATATGTGAAAGTTGGAACTGCGTTTGAACTTGGAGATGCCTCCCCACCCCCCCCCCCCCCCCTCCCCCTTCTTTTTCAGTTTCAAAGTTTGGCAAAATGGGAGTTGATGATGGCTGCCCGACAGCGAGAAATGATTGTGTGAATAACTTTTTCTTGGTATTTCTTGGGGGAACCAATGTTAATCTATTAAGCAACATTTTACGAGCTTTATTTCTTTCTTGAGAATGTATTGTATGGTTTTTCTTACTTTGATGTGATGTCAGTTATGATTTGTTGTTGGTTTGATGTGGTGTTATTAGTATAATTTGTTGTTTGCCCGTGTATTGTTGGCACTACATTAAGTCTCAAGCCATCAGGTATATACTTGGGCTTAACAGGTTTAAAATCTCGTGCCCATATGCGATGCATACATTGTTTGGTTTTAGTGCTCTTTCATTTTTATGTTGATGATGGATATGCCTCTAGATTTTTCAATCAGGCTCTCTTAAACTCTCTGTATTATTTTGGTGGATGTGCTTGAATTTTCAAATACCCTCCTCATATATATTCAGTAAACCATGCATACAAGTTGGTGGGTTGGTGAGTGTTGCTTTCAACAATCTCAGTGGATTGATTGATTAAAATTGTAAGCGCGCAGAATCTTTAATTACCGCATTTTTAATATGAAAGAACAAATTTCCTTTGACTGGTGAAGGTGTGGTGGCAAATTAGGATCAGAGCATCATGAATCTTAGTTCTCAAGCTTTTACCCAAACAAATGCTGAATCTGATCATGCTTTCAATTCATTAAGGACGTTAACAAATCTGTATTGATGACTTATATATATATATATATATAGATATATATAGATAGATGATAAATAGAATAATGGAGAAAAGAGGCCATAGGTGGAAATTTACTCCTATGGCGTGGAAAAAATACAACCTCCACCATTTTTTCCGCCGATCGGCGGAAAAAATGGTGGAGGTTGTATTTTTTCCACGCCATAGGAGGAAATCTCCTCCTATGGCCTCTTTCCTCCATTAATCTCTCGTGTGTGTGTGTGTGTGTGTGTATTGGCAATAGAAGTTGTTTACTTATACACTAATTAAATAGATGCATGGGTACCTGTCTATACATTAATTGAGATTCAATATGACTGACTCGGATATATTATGAAATTGAAACCTAATCAGAAAGAGAATTTTGGCATCTTGTTTCTAAAACATTTAATTAATTTTTTTCTCAAGGCTAGCTAATTAACAACCTGGAATTAACACCCCTTAAATAACTAAATGTATCATGCGTGTCCATCATGCTCACATCATGAAGGCCCCAAAGGCAAACATTTGTTAATTAAATCATATATACCAATTTATATTCAAGGATAAAACACACACTATTGTAAATAAAGTTGATATATATATATATATATATATATATAGAGAGAGAGAGAGAGAGAGAGAGAAGTTGATAATTAACCTCAAAATTAAAAGAGCTCACTGCTACAAATAGGGGTTGCCTCTACAGATAAATCCGTAGGAGCAAACCATTGCCTCTACGACTATATTCGTAGGGGCACAAAAATACGCCGTAGTTGCACACGCCGCAGGTGCAAGTTTTAGTCTCAAACATGCCCCTACGGTGAAATAATTGCCCATACGACTTAATGTATAGGTCCATATGTCCTTACGGATTAAACCGTAGGGACAAGATATTTATTTAATTTATCGGTTAAAAAAATAAAACAGTTTCCCCTCCGGATAACTCCGTAGGGACAAATACATGCCCCTACGGCTTAATGCGTAGGTCCAGATGTGTAGGGGCAAAATATCACGTATCCTGATATTTTGTCCCTACGGGTAAATGTGTAGGGGTAAAGCTAAGGCCCCTACGGATTACTCCGTAGGGACAAGACTAACCCCTGTTACCGAGTCCATAGGGTCAAAATATCAGGTATCCTGATATTTTGTCCCTACGGATAAATGTGTAGGGGCAAAGTGTGTCCCTACGGATTAAACGGTAGGTGCAACATGTGTCCCATCTATTATCAGTTTTTTTAAAAAAAAACAAGGGCTGCTTGTTTTTTCCTCGCCCCGTGCACAATAATATATACATCATATATGAAAGTAATCAACGAGCAGAATATATACCGCAGTATTCATAATCAACATCTTAAGCATAATATATAAAAGAAATCAACAAGCAGAATACGATATCAATCTAAATCAATATGAACACGCAAACACCACCAATATCGTCCAAAATATATACAATATGTATCATATAAGTAAATACATGTTTAAAATATAAAAATCAAAAAGCTACCCTAGCTCGGTCCAGCTCCACCTCTGATAATCGTCGTAATCTGGCGCACCTGCTCCTCGGATAAACCCTGAGTCAACAACTCGAGCAATGCAGACGGTGCGGGAGTCTGAGCGGGCTGTGGAGCTGTAGGAGTGGTCTGCGCAACCGCAGCCGAGATAGTGGCTTGCGGAGCCGCAGCTGCGGGAGTCTGAGCGGGCTGTGGAACTGTAGGAGTGATCTGCGCAACCGCAGCCGAGGTAGCGGCTTGCGGAGCCGCAGCCGAAGGAGATGCATGTGGAGCCTCAGCCGAAATACCCTGTCGCGTCTGTTCAGTTTTGCGTGTAATAAATGAGTAAGAACTGTGTATTAGTCGAATTCGTATCATTATCAGTTTATTGCCAAACCCCAATCTATGAATACTTAGGGACTTATGCCTCGTTTGGATATCTGGTTTGGAAAACCGTAGTTTATTTTAATTAGACAGTTCTATATATGTATGATTAATCAAAACTAAGTCTACAACCAAATAAGCTCATACTACGTACTAATATTGGATATGTTGCTATCTATAATATGATATAGTATTTTACTATTAAGTAGTATACATACCATCATCTCCTTCAACTCCTGGACGGTGGCCTTCAAGGTGTCAAGTTCTTGCTCTAGACGTCGCTCACGGAAGATAGAGGAAGTAACCGCCGGAGTGGAGTCCAACCTCATATGGGCCCTGTTAGGACCCAGTCCCCGGCTTCTCTCCCAACCTCTGTGGTGCCCTCCGTGTGCGGCGTTTAGGACTGGGGTCAGCAACATCGGATCGTTCTGTCCAGTAAAATCGATCCCCGATGCCTCCGCCTGCTCAACCACCCGCTCCTACACCTACATTAACCAGTAAAATATAAGTATATCATTTATATTTGAACTTTTCAAAACAAAAATTTCAACTAAGAGTTGAATAAATATTAACACTTACGCAATACTCCTGGGTAGTGGTGTCGGGGTATCGAAGCTCGCCCGTGGCGGGATCTGTCGAGGTGCCGTGGACAGCAAGATACGCGGACAACACGCTCGGTGTACCACCCTGAGCCAGAGTCTGAGCTCTCTGCAACTCGCAAAAAATTTACATATACTAGAAAATAACTCTTAATATTACATTATATCACAATAGGTATATTGTAATTTACCGATAACTCCATGGCACGAGTAATATTCCTCGAGCCACCTGCATAAGTGGGGCGACCCCTCTTCGTCGACTTCCTATTCTTTTTATTTTGACCGGCTTGTTTCTGCACAACACATTCAGATTTAGTTTTCTAATTAAGCAACACAAAAAAATAAATTATATACTAAATAATGAATTATATTTAAAATACATACCTGTTTGCGCTGAGAGTCGAAATATTGGCACAATAGAGACCATGTATCTACGTCGACCCTCGCAAAGGCCGGAGTATATAGGAGGGCCACTCTTTCTGCCTCGGGGGTCGCCATCCACAGGGAATTGCAGTCGATCTTCACCTCGTTCCTATTGTATCGGACCTTCGATTGCATGTTCTTCATCAGGCCATGATACAGAGCGTGAAGATCGAGCACCCTCCCAGGGTGATCAGGGTCGGGTACAGGCTGAAAATCGTAATCCAACTGCAAATACAAAAAAAACAATGTTATTAAATTGCAAGTGTTAATAATAAATATATTGGATAAATCAAATGAAAATATATATTAATACCCGAGCCTGATCCCAGAAGAGGGCGAATGATCGCCGGTGCTGGTCGCCCCACTCAACGTGAAGTGGATAGTTCTTCACGAGGCGGCTCTTATCCCCCATATACCGGCCGAACCTCTCGGCATAATCGCCGGTATAGCGATAATCAGGGGTAAAGAAGAGGGGGAATGCTGCCTCCCTCCTAGCTCTGTCGGGCCTCAGCCTGTGGGACTGATTCGGGCCTCGAGTCCCCCTCTCGGGATGGGGATGCCCTGCGTCTACAAGAAATATCAAGACAATCAATATTAAGACAAAGTGGTATTAAGAAATCAAGATTTAACGAAAATTGAAGTGTGATATATACCTCCGGCGACACAAGCACGAGCCTGGGCCCGGGCACCAGCACGAGCGGGATGATAGTTCCTCCGGTGAGGAACAACCGGTGACCCGGACGTGGACGCATCCCCTCCAACTAAAAAATAAATATCGATAAAATTACATGAAGTTCATGTTTATTTTTAAAGGATATGTAAAATGAATAAATATTTTATATTTATTCATACAAACCTGTAGACTGAGTGGAGGGTATGGAAGTGTTGGGAGTGCCCCCTGCACCAGACGTGGACGCACCACCTATAATTAGACAATCAAACATTGACTATATAAGTAATTGCAAAAAGAATACGTATATCAATAATATAACATTCTAAATCAACATGTATACACTATATGATATATAAACATACCCGCAGGTGCGGTGGTGAGCTCTGCCCCTGATGTAAGTACGTAAGAGAAAAAATAATGTATGTATATTTATGATATAGTATTATAAATTAATATACATGCACTATATGATATATAAACATACCTGGAGGTGCGGGAGTGACCTCTGTCCCTGATGTGGACGCACCAACAGCTATACAATCAAACATTGACTATGTAAGTAATTTTGACATGAATATGCATGTATATCTATAATATTATATTCAAAATAAATATGCGTGCAACATACCTGGAGGTGCGGGAGTGGCCTCTGTCCCTGATGTGGACGCACCACTACTAACTAGACAATCAAATATTGACTATGTAAGTAATTTTGACATGAATATGCATGTATATCTATAATATTACATTCAAAATGAATATGCGTGCAATATACCTGGAGGTGTGGCAAAATCCACACGGAAGGAGGCATCCGAAGGGGTCTCCGATCGGGGTGCAAGACCGACCCTCTGAAGCTCCCTATGCAGCTCTCCGGGCGGCAGAACCGCTCTGCCTCTGCCTCTGCCGGTGCCACGGCTGGAGCTCCTGCCGCCCCTCGCTGCTCCCATCGTCGTCATCAAGTCTAGATAAAACGGTTCGTGGACGCATTAGACAATCATTACATATGCATGCTATATATGTATAGATCGTAAAATGTGAAATAATAATATAACATTACTGATAACCTTTTTCTTTTCGTGGACGCATTAGACATATCTACTTGGATTTCATCATCCATATCATTTCTAACCCACGTAATTTCATGATCAGCCGAAAACAACCCGTCTTTCGAAACAGACGGTCGGAGCACTCTAAGTCTTCTCTCTTCTTCATCCTCATCGCTGTTCTCGAATTCTGGGACATTGTAAACATCCCTGGGTTTCCAACGGCATACGACACTCCATCCCGGATGCTTCAAACACTGTGAGTAGTATACTTGGAACGCTTGGTTCGGAAAGATAAACGGATCTTCCCGACCGTAAAATCGAAGTGTGTTCACACTGGTCAATCCATATTCATCTTTCCAAGTTCCGAGATTGCTTCTCCAATTATCCGTATCGGTTCGTGTATCGTACCAAGTACACTAAAATATATAAAAGGGTTCTGATTGTCCGGGATATTGGATGCCGAGTATACAATTTAAGTATCCATAATAAATCACACCATCCGATCCTACCGTTGGAATCCCACAATTCTGAGTAGTTCTAGATATTTCTATGTCCTTAATTTCGAATTTGTATCCAAGGACACCGAATCCTTTATAATATGCAACTTCCATACTAGGAAACTGACCTAAACATCTTGAATCACTCTCTAATGATGCAGACAAGTTCGGATCGTGGATCTAATAAAACAAATTTTATGACAAATACATAACGATATAAGTTTAGATTAAAACTGATAGCAATAATATGTTATTCGAATAACTTACATGATCTGCAACCTAATCGCAAAAATTATCCTGATTATATTTTTCCAATCGTTCATCGTTCCAATCAGGATGCCCCTCACGTACCTCGTTAAAAGAATTCTGTTCTCGATAATAAATTATAATATTAATATTATATCATTTCATACACACACAAACACAAATATAACAATTAATCCAAAAAAACCAACTCTCTAATTTTTTCAAGACATGCGCTATTGAGGATAAACCGGTATATCTTGTTGATAAACATAGTGTCTACCCTCTTATAATCAGCTTTACCATATGGCCCGTCCTGAATTCTTCGAGGACGGTTAAGTCTCGTCTCAATGTTCTCGTCCAGATAGCGGGAATAAAATGTGGTTGCTTCATCTAGAAGATAACCTTGCATGATAGAACCCTCTGATCGATTTCTATTGCGTATATATTTTTTAAGAGTGTAGAGGTATCTAAAGAAAAATATATTAAATAAATAAATACGGGCATACAGGACAACAATAATTTTACAAATTGCACGAAACGAAAAATTCCACGTACCTCTCGACGGGATACATCCATCGATATTGTACCGGTCCGGCTAATTTAGCCTCAGTTGCAAGATGAAACGTCAGGTGTATTATGATATCGAAGAATGACGGTGGGAAAATACGCTCAAACTTGCAAAGTATCAACGCAATAGAATTTTCTAGTTTCTCCAGCGTCGCAACATCCATTAGCGCATAATTCTCTGAAAAAACAATATAGGTCATTGATTACTAGACCAACCGATTCGAGGAGGGAAGTCCTGAGGGCTAATGGGAGAAGGTGCTCCATAATAACACGGTGATCATGACTTTTTAGCCCATCGATTTTACCTTTCACAATTTTTATTTTCTTGCTGAATGATCCTGAGAAACCTGTGAGAACTTTCAAATAATGCAACACCTGCAGGAATCTTTTCTTCTCCGGTTGTGACATATGATAAGTGGCATTGTGAAGTACAAACTTGCCTGGTTTAGGAATACCGGTTTAGGATGCAATTCACTTCTAATTTCCCATTCCTGTAGATCCATTCGAGCATTGAGGTTGTTTTTCGTTTTCCCGTCTTTACAAAGAAGCAAGTTGAGTACGTGCTCGGATACTCCCTTCTCTATGTGCATGACGTCCAGACAATGACGCACTAAATTTGTTGACCAGTACGGAAGCTCGAAGAAAATGCTTAACTTGTTCCAGAATGGTGGTTTGACCTGTTTTGTCGGATCCATCCCGAAGGTCATATTATTGTAACCATCCCACTGAGCAGTCACGTCCTCTCCGGACAATGGGGCTGGAGGTCCAAGAAGCTCCTGATGACCATCAAAGTGAACAGCGTCTAACCTGTAGGGGTGGTCTAGAGGCAGGATCCATCGATGGCCGCAATAACAAACCTTCCTGCTAAAATTCAAGAATTTCGATGTTGTATGTTGATGGCAATAAGGAAATGCTTTGTGACCATGTACGAACCAACCTGATAGCATTCCATATGCAGGAAAGTCATTAATTGTCCACATTAAAACCGCACACAGTATGAAGGTTGTATTTGTGTTTGCATCGTAAATCTCTACACCATCAATGAATAAAGATTTTAACTCCTCGATCAGAGGTCGGAGATAAACGTCGATTTTTTTTCCCTGTGAGTTTGGTTCGTCGATAAGAAGAGGTATCATAAAGTATGATTGGTCTATAGCCAACCAAGGCGACAGATTATAAACTATCATTACAACGGGCCATGTGCTGTGGCTTCCAGCCATATAGTTGAATGGGCAGAAGCCATCACTTGCCAGTCCGAGCCTGACATTGCGAGGATCGCTACTGAATATTGCGTGCCTCCTATCGAAATCCTTCCATGCCGGTGAATCTCTTGGATGACTCATTTTTCCATCTTCACTTGGAGGAGCACGGTGATGCCAAATCATTGTCTCGGCTGTTTTCTTGCACCTGAATAGCCTCTGCAGCCTCTGTGTTATGGGAAAATATCGTGCTATCTTGACAGGTATATCGGGCTTCTTATCAGAATCTTTCGGCTTATACCTGGCCTCTCCGCATGTTGGACACTCTTTCAAATTTTAATTCTCTTTCCGGTACAACACACAATTTTTAGGTCATGCTTGAATCTTCTCACACTTCAGACCCAAATCAGACATCATCTTCTGGGCTCCATACCAGCTGTCGGGCACGTTATTTCCCGGGGGCATAGAATCTTTCAAGAACGAAAGAAGTATTGTGAATGGCTTGTTGCTCCATCCATTTAGACACTTAATCTGGAAAAGTTGGACGAACCATGAGAGGGTGGAATACTTTGCATTATCATAAATTGGTTTTCTAGCATCATTCATGAAATTTTCATACTTATCCGCACGCGGTCCTTTACCGGAAGGAATGTCATCTTCGGCACGAATAGATTCACCTAGGGCAGCCTCTACCATATCCTCCATTTCTTCTGATGGAAAGAAATTACCGTCGTCTTATTCTGCCGCATTACCGTCTTCTCTTTCTTCTCCTACCGCATTATCGTCTTCTCCTTCTTCTTTTGCCGCATTACTGTATTCTTCTCCTTCCCCGTGATATAGTCAAGTTGTATAAAATCTAGTAAAACCATGTTTAACGATATGAAGCTCTGCAAATTCTACCTTCTGTCAGTACTTATTCCCACATCTACCGCACGGGCAGAGAATCTTCTCTATCACGATCTTATTATGTGCGCGTGCAAATTCAATAAAAGCAGCAACTCCTACGACAAATTTAGGTTGCATACGTTGTTGCCAATCTACATACATCCAGTTCTTAACTCTGACGTACTCATGGGCCATGTTAGACTGTATAACATATAAATTGTAGGTTATGATGGCTATATTGAGAAATGTAAGAACGAGATGGTTACTGACAAAGGAGAAAATCCGTGTATATACTTTGTGTATGCGTTTGTCGTTAAAAAGAATAAATTATCGATAATCAAAGTTAGATTTGAAAATACCCATGTATGAGTTGTATTCTATATATGTGTGTTTCAATTTATGATTTCGCTTAAGTGTAGGGTTATTAGTGTGTATGTGCTGTGTGCGCGTTTATTGTGTATTCGTGTTGTATGTGTGTGTTTCGGCTGTCAGAGGTAAGGCTTCTATCCCATTAAGAATGTATAGAGCATACACCCATCTGCTTGTGCTTTCAACCGTTTCGAATAAATTTCGGCAGCACCTCCCCGCTGTTCTCCGAGTACACTGTAATAGAATAGATAATTATTTCAATACTGTGAAACAACGTTGAAATGAACATCTAATCTATCTTTGTACACAGAGAACCAGCGGAAAAGTACCGACGAAATAATTTGAAACGAATGAAAACACAAGTGAATGCAGGTGTTTGTTTTATACAATCCTAACTTGTCTACACTGGACAAATCTATCGGTTATCATATGATTGAATCTTCTCGTAATATAGACAACATGACGGTTGTTTGTACCGAGCTATACCGTCCGATATTTAACAACTTTCGTATAGTTCTATTTCACGACGAACATCGAACGTATGTTAACCGATAGACGGGGACTAAGTGGCGGTTTGAGTTTCATATATGAGTATTGATGAGAATATGAAAGTTTCATATTATCATCGAGTATCATATATTGGTTTTAACTTGAACATCTTGAATCACTCTCTAATGATGCGTTTGTTGTGTATTCGTGTTGTATGTGTGTGTTTCGGCTGTCGGGGGTAAGGCTTCCATCCTATTAAGAATGTATAAAGCAGACATCCATTCGCTTGTTGATTGATCTTATTTTAGAGTTGTAGTTAACCGCAATCAATAACGATGTCGCGTGTAGCTAGACCGAGATGAGTACGGGTCGTCCTCAGGGAAACGTTGAACCTTTTAGTCTTACTTTAGGCGTGTTGATTAGGAAAGGAGGAAGAATAAAGAATGGTGAAGAACGGTTGTAGGTTCTAGATCTACGTTAAACACGGATGCAAAATATAGATCTAGATTAGCTACGGATGTAGGTTTAGATTAAAAGGGGGCTTGTAGGGTTCATTAAGATTTAGTAGTCATGGATGATTAATTAAAGATTACTCTTTTTATCCTTTAATAGATTTAAAACCAGATCGACAGTGATGCATATAGATTAGGGTTTCTGGAGGGAAAAGGGTTCCCACTCTTAACCCCTATCTCGACATGGATCTCCGTTCATGTCTAGCCTTTACCAAAACAATTGTTAATCTAATCTCTAATCGCGGTCGAGACTAGCAATGAATTGGTAGCGCGTCCGATTAGGATGTTAACTATTCTTTTGATAAAGTTTATAAACTTTATAGGATGTAAAAAGAGTTTAAGGATCTTCATCATCCATTAACCTACCGTAATCCCATGAACCCTAACAAGCGAAGAATTACTCGCGCATGTTGGGATAGGAAAAGATAGAAAACATGAAGAAAATAAAATGCAATAGAATAAAGCTACCTTTATTAATCAACAAGATCAAGTACACTTTGTTTCCTTAGAAAATGATTACAAAAATCTAATTTGCTTCTCAATCTCTTCTAAGGAGGTAGATGAACAGTTGATGATCAGCCTGGATGTGTGAGCCTGTCGTGGACTTCGTGATCTCTTCAGCTTGATGATTTTTCCAAGAAACTCTCGGTCCTTATTTATAGTTCCAAAGCCAGAACCCTAGTCTCCTAATTTGGAAACCAGTAGTTAAGATCCAACAACAAAATCCCAACTCCCAAATAGTCCAATACGCGGCGGATCCGCGGCCAATAGGTGGGTTTGGCCGCGGATCCGCGGCCTTATAGGGAGATCGCTTGATTTGGTCTTCTGGAGCTTTATCTTTATGACACGTGGTGATCATTTTAATCTCTGAAAACTGAAAACTTTTTCCACGTCACTGCCAGACTTGATTTCTTTAGTTTACTTTCTTAATTAGGCAGGTTTGTTCCAACAACTTTGATTTCCTTGATTTCAGCCTTGAAAATTCTGCACAACAACTCAACAAATAATATTAGTAGAGTTTGTTTTATTGAGATATTAACTTAACCATTAAGAATTGGTCAAAGGTATTTAATAAAGTAAGCATATTTAAATAGGCCAAATGTTACATGGATATTATATGCTTACTTTTTCCTACCAAATGTTAATTATAATATATAAACACATGAAAATAGTATTTTTACAGATAAACCCTCATATGTATCATATATTATAATAAACACCTTTCTTTATATAGAAATAGTAGGAAAAATGTCTTATTAAATGTGCAGTTTTATCAACTGAACAAATACTCCCAAACTTATCTTTGATCGTCCCGAGCAAACTAGTTTATTCAAGAGAAGGAGAAAAAGAAAGGAGAAAGCTAAGCACACTTTTGTAGGCAACACGATTGCACTGAGCACGTGCAACAAGCTGTTAAATCTCTAGGTGTCTCTAGGAGGAGGAGTGTTGTCTCCTGAGGGTTTTCAGCCGATTACACCCATAAAATCCAATAATAAATGGAAGACCGTGAATGTTACATATAAAGATAAGAATTATAAAAGAAAGATTTTGAAAATTAGAGTTTCCAACTACACTAGTTTTTCAGTTGCTATGAGCCCTATCTTAATAGTCATGAAAAGATGTTAGGAATCACATCATCCCTCAATAAACATCGTCTTTATTCTCCATTCCTACATTTCATCCAAATATCGATCATATACCCCTACGTGTGTGTAAAAGACATCCCTACATTCGGAGAATTTAATTCAAGCTATCATACTCTTGTCCATCACCTCAGTACTTTTTAATCAATGAATATTTAGATGGATTTGCTCACATATTTTTCATGCGACCGTTAATACTTCTTGAGGTACTAACCGACCGATTACTCATGTGCTTGCTTATTAGGCGTATTAGTATTTTTCTCGTCTTGCAACACCTAAGGCTTAGCAGTGACTCCCAAACCAGTTGGTCTAAAGCAATAGGTGATGAAGCACCCTCGCTATATTTTTTAATTGCTGCCTTGGTGATTACAAAACCAGTGTTTATTTTTCTTCACCATTTTATATTTTCTTCATTTATTATTTTCTTCATACTTTGGCTTTTAGACAAGAGCATTTCAAGGTATCCTCTACTATCCCGAGTTTCAAGATGTGTGTAAGTGCGTATAGTAGGGTATCAACGTTCAAATGTTTGGCTTCCAGAATAGAAACTATTTTTCAGACTTATTTTTATCCTCAGATTAGTGATTTCTTTCATCTTACTAACCTTTGGGACAACGGCTCATAACTACTTACTAGTTTTTTTTAAGAAAACTTCTAATTTTCTAGGTTTTCTTAAATTTTTCCAATGTTTTGGATGTAATTTTTCACTATCTAATCTTTTATTATCACAAAAAAATTTTGAATGCCCGGTGTCAAAGATAATTCAGTGAATACAAACCTCCCCCCAAACCTGTTTTTAGCAGTGTCCTCACTGATGTTGTCTTTTGAGAGCATGAACCTGTATACTTGGGGAGAGACAAAAGGAGTAAAATAATAGTTAAATGAAAACTACCCCCAAACTTGTTCTTTGGCATGCACAGATATTCAATTAAGTCCATTTTCATTCACCTCCATTCTTAAAATGAAAAAATGTAACCAAAACGGCGGATGAAATTCAGTTCTGATAAAGCGGCTCCTGTAAAAACAGGAGCTCCTCCGCTGGGTCAGCAGAGAAATACGGTTTTAATCTATGCCCATTTACTTTAAAAATTGAACCATTTTTCAAATTTTCAACTTCTACTGCCCCGTACGGATGTACATACCGCACCACAAAAGGTCCCTTCCAACGAGATTTAAGCTTACCCGGGTGAAGATGGAGACGAGAATCGTAAAGAAAGACTTGTTCCCTCGATGTGAAAGTTTTTCTAAAAAGGTTTTTATCGTGGAACATTTTAGTCCGATTCTTTACTATCACCGCATTATCGTAAGCTTCATCACGGAGTTCGCTTAGCTCATTCAATTGCAGCTTCCGATAGCTGCTCGCTTGATCAAAATCGAAGTTAAGCTCTTTAATAGCCCACATTGCTTTATATTCGATCTCGACATGAAGGTGGCATGTCTTCCCAAACACAAGGCGGTATGGAGACATACCAAGATCGGTCTTATAAGCGGTGCAAAATGCCCAAAGAGTATCCATCAATTTGGTTGACCAATCTTTACGGTTTTTAGAAACCGTCTTCTCCAAAATTTGTTTGATCTGCCTATTTGAGATCTCAGCCTGCTCGCTTGTTTGGGGATGATAGGGCGTAGAAAGTTTGTGAGTGATTGAATATTTCCGCATCAAGGCCTCGAAAAACCGATTACAGAAATGTGTCCTGTTGTCGCTAATTATAGCGCGGGGGTGTCCGAATCGCGAAAAGATATTTTCTTTAAGGAACTTAATGACAACTTTGTTGTCATTAGTGCGACATGGTATTGCTTCCACCCATTTTGAGACATAATAAACCGCTAACAGGATATATAAATTCCCAAAAGAATTGGGAAAAGGGCCCATAAAATCAATACCCCAAATATCGAATATTTCCACAACTAATATAGGTTGGAGCGGCATCTCGTTTCTTCGTGAAATCCGATCCAAATGCTGACATCGCGGACAAGTTTTGCAATGTTCATATGCATCTTTAAACAATGTTGGCCAATAAAAGCCGCATTGCAAAACTTTCTCCGCCGTTTTTCGAGGACAAAAATGACCGCCGCATGCCTGATCATGACAAAACGATAACATACTCTTGAATTCATCGTTAGGGACACATCTGCGAATGATTTGATCGGAACAATACTTAAACAGATAAAGTTCATCTCAGTAAAAGTATTTTACTTGGGATAGAAATCGAAGTTTATCTTGTTTCGACCAATCGCTAGGAATAAGCCCCGTCGCAAGATAGTTCACAATATCCACGAACCAAGGTTCGTCGGATATAGTCAAGAGCTGTTCGTCAGGAAATGAGTCATTTATCGGCACAGTCAATGTTGGTGAAGAAGTAATGCGTGAAAGATGGTTGGCTACAACGTTTTCACATCCACTCTTGTCTCGGATGACAAGATCAAATTCTTATAACAATAGGATCCAACGTATTAGCCTGGCCTTAGCATCCTTCTTCGATAAAAGGTGTCGTAGGACGGAGTGATCAGTGTAAACCACTATTGGCGAGCCAATCAAGTAGGGCCTGAATTTTTCTAATGCAAATACAACTGCCAAGAGTTCTTTCTCGGTAGTTGTGTAATTTATTTGTGCATCATTCAAGGTCCTACTTGCATAGTAAATTACATGTGGCATCTTATCAATGTGTTGTCCTAAGACCGCACCAATAGCAAAATCTGATGCATCACACATAAGCTCAAACGGGTGGTTCCAATGCGGAGATGATCGAACGGGGGCTGTAGTGAGCGATCCTTTAAGCGATTCAAAAGCAGCCTCACAATCCGAATCGAAGTGAAATGTGGTGTCCTTGGCCAATAGAAGGGTTAAGGGTCTAGCAATTTTGCTAAAAACCTTAATGAATCTCCTATAAAATCCTGCATGACCAAGGAAGGATCGTATATCTTTGACGCATTTGGGACGGGGGAGGTTATGGATAACATCAATTTTAGCTCTGTCAACCTCAATGCCTTTTTGTGAAATTATATGTCCAAGGACAATACCTTCTTGGACCATAAAATGACATTTTTCCCAGATCAAAGTTAAGTTCTTATCCTTACAGCTGGTAAGAACCGCGTCAAGATTACGAAGGCAGTTCTCAAAGGAGTCCCCAAAATTGGAGAAATTGTCCATAAAAATTTCCAGAAAATTCTCAACCATGTCTGAGAATATCCCCATCATACACCGCTGAAATGTAGCGGGAGCGTTGCATAACCCAAAGGGCATGTGTCTATAAGCAAAAGTACCGAAAGGACAAGTAAATGTGGTTTTATCTTGATCCTTTTCGGCGATGGGGACCTGGTTATAGCCAGAGTATCCGTCCAAGAAACAATAGTATTCGTGTCCAGCTAATCATTCTAACATCTGGTCAATGAAAGGTAGAGGGAAGTGATCTTTCCTCGTCACAGCATTGAGTTTTCTGTAATCAATACATACGCGCCACCCAGTTTGGTGCGTGTTTGGATTAACTCATTAGTCTCATTAGTTATGACCATGATGCCAAACATTTTAGGGAATACATGAATCAGACTTACCCATTGGCTATCAGATATATGGTAAATTATACCACTATCAAGGCACTTGACGATTTCTTTCTTTACCGCCTCCTTCATAACGGGATTTAACCGTCTTTGTGGGTCTCTGGTTGGTTTGACTTTATCCATCAGATGTATATAATGTTCAACAATTAAGGGACTAATCCCTTTGATGTCAGTTATTGTCCAACCAAATGCTTGCCGATTTGATCTCAACACTGCCAAAAGTGCGTTCTCTTGCTCTAAGGCTAGAGAAGCGGATATGATCACTGGCAAAGTCTCATTCTCACCTAAATATGCATATTTAAGACGAGAAGGTAGCGGTTTGAGATCAAGTATTGGCGGAGAGACAATAGAAGGTGGGGTAAGGAAATGATATTCGGACTCCCTAAGAGGTTCAAAACTTGCATAGGATATTAACTCGGAAAGTGCTACTGACTTTTGCGATGAGTCAATGGATTCAAACTCAGGGACAGACTCATTGAACATATTCTCACTATGAAGTTGTGCAAGATCAAACGATATCTCACTAGTGTTGTCGAGATCATCAAAGTAAAGTTCCTCATCCATGCAGCTTTCGGTAGCTGTCTCGTGGATGGAACAAACATCAAGCAAATGATCAGAAGGTTCAGATGGTTGACTTCCTAGCTTGTAAATATTAAGCTCAATTGTCATCTTTCCGAAGGATAAGTTCATAGAACCGTTACGGCAATTAATTACAGCGTTAGAAGTTGCTAGGAAGGGTCGACCGAGTATCACCGGGATTTGATTGCGTGGGTTTGCCACAAGCTGTGTATCTAAAACAATAAAGTCTACAGGGAATATGAATTCCCCGACTTTAATTAACACATTCTCTAGTTCACCCCGTGGTTTGGTGATTGATCGGTCTGCCATCTGGAGAGTACAATGGGCGGGTTTCAACTCTCCTATCCCTAACTGCTCGTATACTGAATAGGGAAGCAAGTTAACTCTAGCGCCAAGGTCGAGTAAAGCACGATTAATATTTTTACCCCCAATAGAAATAGAGATGGTAGGACAGCCAGGGTCCTTACGTTTCTTTGATATTTGCTAGGTAAAGCTGTGCTAACATTACTCGTCATGAAAACTTTTTTAGGCACTTGAGTTTTTCTCTTCCTAGTGCACAAGTCTTTAAGAATTCTTGCATAAGATGGGATTTGTTGAATAGCATTTAGGAGAGGAATATTCACATTAACATGCTTAAACATTTCCACAATCTTCTCCATTTGTGGGTTAGGTCTGTTGGCCCTTAATCTGTTTGGAAATGGAGCTTGATCAAGAAGTTTTGGGTCCAACATTTGTGGAGAAGATTGTGGGGAAGAATTCGATCCTAAAATTGGAGTGGGAATTGTTTTAGATAGATTGGGTGAAGTGTTCGAGCCTTGGGGAAAACGGAGAATAGGCTCGGATGAAGGTGGGAGACTAGACGAATTAGGTGAAGAAGTAGAAGCCGGGGTATCACTGGTATCACTAACATCATCAAATTGCTCACCCACTCGGTTATTCAGCACTTTTCCCGATCTCAACGTAGTAACAGCATTCGCATTATGATTTTGTGAGTGGTCAGGATTCGGTAGGGGTTGAGATGGGGGTTTTCCTTTCTCTTTTGCACTCATTGCGGCGTTCAACTGTGCAATTTGGCTTTCTATTGATTTAATACTCTCACCGTGGGAGGCGGAGTATTTCTTTATGGTATCAATAGAATACTTCATATCGGCCGACATTTGAATGGTATGTTTCATAAACAAATCCAAAGTTTGTGCGAGTGAAGAGTTATCAGTACCGGCCAATTGCGGTACAGAAGTGTTGGCCGGATTTTGAAAATTTTGTGACTGAAAGGGGTGCTGACTTTGTGGTTGTGGTTGCTGTTGCTGTGGAGGAGGTCTTTGATAATTGCTTTGGAACTGGTTTTGATTTTGGGGTTGGTTTTGGTTCCAAGCAAAGTTAGGATGATTCCTCATCCTTGATTGTACGTGGAAGAATAAGGATCGTTTCTAGGTCGCTGCTGAAAAGCAGCATTAGTTTGCTCGTGACCTTGAAACGGTGCATTCATAGGACATTCTTCCGTCAAGTGTGATGGATCGGAACAGCAACTACACACGGTCTTGGGAAGCGTTACCTGATTCAGGGAGACTGATGAGAATTTGTTCTCAATAGCGTCGAGTTTCTTCTGTATCGCTGCCATTTCGTCTTTTACTGCGATGGAAATATCGAGCTGGTGAATACCTCCCCTAGATGAAGGTGGTCTTACGCTTTCCCACTGCAAAGTGTTTTCAGCGAGGTCTTCCAGATATTTCCAAGCTTCACCATCATCTTTAGACATGAAATTGCATTGACACATTATTTCAAGCATATGCTTTGTTGCTGGATTAATGCCCTCATATATAATTCGGCACAAATCCTATCTTTGTATTCCATGATGAGGACATTGGACAAGCAGATCCTTGAAACATTCAAAGCACTTCCAAAATGGTTCATTAGGAAGCTGGGTGAACTGGTTGATCTCGCTCCTAACATGGGCGGTCTTATGATTTGGGTAAAATTTCTTAAGGAATGCTACCACGAATTCATCCCAATTGGCAATAGAGTGTGCGACAGTATTATAAAGCCATTTTTCTGCCAAGCCGCACAAAGTGAATGGGAGAAAACGCAAGCGCATAGCATCTACAGACAGTTGTGACGTACCCATCATTGCGCATACGTTTTTGAATTTAGTGATGAAAACGTACGTGTCTTCAGACTCGAGCCCGTGAAATTTAGGCAACAAATTGATGTAGTGGGTTTTAATTTCAAAATTATCCCCGTTGGCTGGTGGAATAGATAAGCAAGTGGGAAGTGGGCCACGGATAGGATAGCATCTCTCTTGGAGAGAGATGCGCGGTGGATTCTGCTCACCTACGGGCGGTGGCAGCGTGGTGTTATAATTAGATGGAGCATCGTTCATCTCGGTTGATGTGGTGTGTGGTGGGGGAAAAGAAGATGAAGAAATACCGACTTCGGAGTCGATAGCAGGAACGTCGGAGACGATAGCAGGAACGCGGACAAGACAGGCACTAGAATCCCGTGTCCAGCCGAGCATGCACTAAACGGTTTAGCGCAAGTTGCAGCGTGTGTGTTATTTAAAAATTGGTTTGTTTTGAAAAGTGTCGGACATGAGACAAATCACACAAAAATGCACAAACAACCCTAGAACTAAGGTTACCTAGGTCAAGTCTCTAGACCGCTCCTAGACTTCCAAAGGACAAGCCGTAGGATCAATCCTCTACCACCTCTTTACTACTCTTGTGGCCAGGTAAGTGGGAGGTATCCTCTATACGAATCACCGAAAAGAGCGGGTCTTAATTAAGTAACCACTTGCCTTAAACACACTTGCCTAGGCACCACAAAAGTAATGCGGATAAGCGATAAATCATCCACGATCTTCCTCTGTTCTTATTGAGCGCGACAGTCCTTAGAGTCTTGTCTAGATATTTTTTAAATTAATGTAGGGTTGATGCAGATACTCGTTTTGTGATTTGTAGGGCTTAGGAAGAGTGATAAAATCCCTACCTAATCTGAATTTTGGTCTTGCCCCTTAAAAATCCGTATTAAAATATGAAATAACAAACCAATAACAAAACTTTGCAAAAAAATTTTTGAGCGGCGATATTTTGCAAAGGATCCTGCAGAAAAGATATTTTATTGGATTTCAGAGGAGAGAGAATGAGTTGAAAATTTCACCAGAGAAGTTTGGAATCCTAATTCCTCACTTAAGCCACGGTCCCGCCGCTATTTGTCCTTATTTCCGCGGATCCGCTGCGAGAAAGAAGGATCAGTTGATGAAGTTTGCTGCGTGGCTTCCTGTACTCCTCTGGATCTCGATGAATGTCTCTGTCTTTCTGTTTCCTCAAGTCTGTGACTCTAGATCTCCTTGCAAAATTCACACACAATTCGTTAAATATACAATTTGCAGTTTTGTTTTAATTATGATATAGATCGAATAAGAATTCAACACAAATAGTAAAAATAAAAAATTACGCACGTATCCCCGGCAACGGCGCCCTTTGATTGATCTGTATTTTAGAGTTTTGTTTGTAGTAACCGCAATCAATAACGGTGTCGTGTGTAGCTAGACCGAGATAAGTACGGGTCGTCCTCAGGGGAATGTTGAACCTTTTAGTCTTACTTTAGGCGTGTTGATTAGGAAAGGAGGAAGAATAAAGAATGGTGAAGAATGGTTGTAGGTTCTAGATTTACGTTAAATACGGATGCAAAATATAGATCTAGATTAGCTACGGATGTAGGTTTAGATTAAAAGGGGGCTTGTAGGGTTCATTAAGATTTAGTAGTCATGGATGATCAATTAAAGCTTACTCTTTTTTATCTTTTAATAGATTTAAAACTAGATCGACAGTGATGCATGTAGATTAGGGTTTCTGGATGGAAAAGGGTTCCCACTCTTAACCCCTATCTCGACATGGATCTCCGTTCATGTCTAGCCTTTACCAAAACAATTGTTAATCTAATCTCTAATCGCGGTCGAGACTAACAATGAATTGATAGCGTGCCCGATTAGGATGTTAACTATTCTTTTGATAAAGTTTATAAACTTTATAGGACGTAAAAAGAGTTTAAGGATCTTCATCATCCATTAACCTACCCTAATCCCATAAACCCTAACAAGCGAAGAATTACTCGCGCATGTTGGGATAGGAAAAGATAGAAAACATGAAGAAAATAAAATGCAATAAAATAAAACTACCTTTATTAATCAACAAGATCAAGTACACTTTGTTTCCTTAGAAAATGATTGCAAAAACCTAGTTGGCTTCTCGATCTCTTCTAAGGAGGTAGATAAACAGTTGATGGTCAGCCTGGATGCGTGAGCCTGTCGTGGACTTCGTGATCTCTTCAGCTTGATGATTTTTCCAAGAAGCTCTCGGTCCTTATTTATAGTTCCAAAGCCAGAACCCTAGTCTCCTAATTTGGAAACCAGTAGTTAAGATCCAAACAACAAAATCCCAACTCCCAAATAGTCCAATACGCGGCGGATCCGCGGCCAATAGGTGGGTTTGGCCGCGGATCCGCGGCCTTATAGGGAGATCGCTTGATTTGGTATTCTGGAGCTTTATCTTTATGACACGTGGTGATCTTTTTAATCTCTGGAAACTGAAAATCTTTTCCACGTCACTGCCAGACTTGATTTCTTTAGTTTACTTTCTTAATTAGGCAGGTTTGTTCCAACAACTTTGATTTCCTTAATTTCAGCCCTGAAAATTCTGCACAACAACTCAACAAATAATATTAGTAGAGTTTGTTTTATTGAGATATTAACTTAACCATTAAGAATTGGTCAAAGGTATTTAATAAGGTAAGCATATTTAAATGGGCCAAATGTTACATGGATATTATATGCTTACTTTTTCCTACCAAATGTTAATTATAATATATAAACACATGAAAATAGTATTTTTACAGATAAACCCTCATATGTATTATATATTATAATAAACACCTTTCTTTATATAGAAATAGTAGGAAAAATGTCTTATTAAATGTGCAGTTTTATCAACTGAACACTTGTGCTTTCAACCGTTTCGAGTAAATTTCGGCAGCACCTCCCCGTTGTTTTCCGAGTACACTGTAATAGAATAGATAATCATTTCAAAGCTGTGAAATAACGTTGAAATGAGCATCTAATCTATCTTTGTACACGGAGAACCAGCGGAAAAGTACCGACGAAATATCTCGAAACGGATGAAAACACAAGTGAATGCAGGTGTTTGCTTTATACATTCCTAACTTTTCCACACGAGACAAATCTATCGGTTATCATACGATTGAATCTTCTCGTCACATAGACTACACGACGATTGTTAGTACCGAGCTATACCGTTCGATATTTAATAACCATCGTATAGTTCTATGTCACGACGAATATCGAACGTATGTTAACCGATAGATGGGAACTAAGTGGCGCTTTGAGTTTCATATATGAGTATCGATGAGAATATGAAAGTTTCATATTATCATCGAGTATCATATATTGGTTTTAACTTGAACATTTAACATGAATAGGTTTTACGTTTACGTTTCATTATTAAGGGTTCGAAATTTCAAGTTCAGGGTAAATTTTTCTTACGTTTACGGTAAAATTGTACATTTACGTTATCATCGAGTATCCTACTGCAATGAACTAGTGCACCCTAAATCCTAACCCTAAATAATCCAAATTAACCTAATTAACCACAACTAACCATAATCGTTACCCTAACACAAATTATCCCTAATTAACCCAAACTTAACCCAATTTACCAAAATTAACCTAATTAACCCTAATCAACCCAAACATAACCCTAATCAACACCTTAACCCTTTCAAATTATCACTAATTAACCCTACTTTCTAATTAACCCAAATTAACCCTAGCCTCTAACCCTAAACCTGAACCAAATCCTAACCCTAACCCTTATTACCCTAACCCCAACCAACTAACCCTAACCCTAACCCTAACCCCAACTCCAACTCTAACCCCAACAGAACCCTAACCCTAACCCTAACCCTAACCCCAACCCTAACCGAACCCTAACCCTAACCCCAACACCAACCCCAACTGAATCCTAACCCTAACCTTACCCTAAACTGAACCCGATGCCTAACCCTAACCCTCACCCCTACCCGAACCCTGAATCCTAGACCTAACATCATCAAAATTATAAATAATTTGAGATTTACTAACCTGTAGCGGGCGGTGGAGGAGACGACGGAGGAGACCGGTGGTCGACGACGCAATCGGCGACGAGTCACGGACGGTGGCGACGAGGAAGTCGACGAGGAAGTTTTGGGAACGATCGAGGAAGGTGGCGACGAGGCGCGGAGGACGGGGGCGATGAGGCGCGGAAACGAGAGATTGAGATGCGGGAGAGAGAGAGAGAGAATTTTTGGGAACGATCGAGAACTTTTCTGTGTTTTTTTTATTAATAACCCATTTATATGTCCTTACGGACCTAACCGTAGGGCCATCGTTTGCGGCTCCGTAGGGCCAAACAAAGGGACAACCATGGGGACCTACGGATTAATCTGTAGGGGTAATAAAAAGTTGCCCCTACGGATTCCTATACCCGTAGGGAAAACCCTATATTGTAGTAGTGGCTCTAGCTAGCTAGCTAGCTACCACAGAGAAGAAGAGAAGGCATATATGCATTCTCAGTTAAATAACTAACTAATAAATATCTATGCTCCCTTCAATTCGTCTCCATTGCATGCATGCATGCATGCTTTGAGGAGGTTGTGGCGGGTCCCCGGCCTTTTGGTTTCCCTCTCCCTTCAACCTGGTGTCAACTGATCCAAGACTTCCCTTATCACTACCTTGTTAGCACCACGGTCTCGGTATCGTCCGATTGGCTCAACGGTACGGTACCCTAGCTAGGTAGGTTCATGTCGTCCCCCGCGCGCCTGGGTTAATTCTTCTCGATCTGCATCCATCATGCTTCTCTCCATTGCCGGCGTCGATCGAGTTTTGGATGAAAGGAATATATAATATTGGAGAAGCAGGGCACTTGCTCACTAATGTAGCCCTCCAAGCTCAATGGGCCGGGTATGGCCATGGCAAAATTAAGGTGTTGTAGGTCATCGATCTCCGTTAATGGTGGAATTAGAGAGGAAGAGCTTGCGTAGTCTTCATAGCTGGTGTTTAAACTAGCTAGTTAATTAATTGGTTTAGAAGAAGAGGACGAGATCAAGGTTTGTCTTCGTCTACTCTTGTAGGATACTCCTCTGCATAACGCCCAATCTTCCTCCTGTTTACGTAAATTAATAGATGATCAGTAAAATACAAGTCAGTAGTCGAATAAGGCAGTACTGGTTAGAATATAACTTTGGAGCATTGCTGGATGCTAATTCCATGCGAAATTCATGCATGACCCAATCTGTACGTCTTTCTTCCTTTTGGGGCTCTTCCATAGAATACCAATGTCTTCCTCATCCCGTCCATACGAGGACTCCTCTTCGAGTCGCATGCCGATCTTTTCCAGTAGCCTTCCAATACCCTGAAACCGTCGCTCTATTTGTTCGTTGGCCTGTTGCATATTTTCAACCTCCATGGCTGAAGAAATTCCGCCGCGGGGGGGGGGGGGGGGGGGGGTTCTCCATGAGCAAAGGGGGTGTTTGCGCTATGAAGTCACTTGAGGGGCCGGATACAAGTCCTATATGGAGTAGACCACACAAGGAGTACATGTCACACCAATAAATACACACACACACACACAAAAGACCTCAGCATGCATGGCTATGACATTATCCAAATGCCTCCAAACCTTGAGCTTGTTATTTTCTTCGTTCTCAAATGTTCATTCAATTCCAATTCTGAGTTCAGTTCGTGGTTCTATCATCTATGACATCGACTTTCAGTATATATGGGCAAGTTGCGGCGGCGAATCACCCACTGCTCTCGTTCTTACACGTGTTCATCGACAATTAGAACCGCTAAAGTCAGTTTTCAAAGCCTTAATTAATTTAGTGTCGATAGATAGAAAAAAACTAATTTCCTTATTTCGACAGCAATGTTCTCGCATCATGAGCCTCCCCTAGAATGGGCCAATCTGGGGCCGCATGGCAGCCATCTAGGCACCGGATGATTTTATTAGGCGAGATTACGTAGGTCGTTAGGAATCGTACGTAGGATAATATTTTGAGAACTTGACCTAATTAATCCTTAATTTAGGCCCATTAATGATGTAGGCGAGCCACAATGGGCCAATCCCATCCAATAAAAATCTAGAGATTCGTCAATTACATCAACGGACGTATATGTTGAGCTATTTCAAAATTTTAATTAATCTTCTTCAAGCTGTCTCAAAATACTTCCAAAAGCTTCGGCGGCGCGGCGCGATGAAAGACGATACATGCCAACACAGAAATATCGTTAGCTTTGACCTAACGAAATCTATGACATAAGATCGATCACAATTGAACTCATTCAGACTATCACAAAATGATATGCATGATACATTAATTTGCAAATACAAATCGCTAAACATCAACTTGCCATAATATGTTAAACTTATTAACATAATACTAACCTTCCCAACGTTTCAGATTTTTTAAATCCTTTCTCCAAAGTTATGCCGCCGATGATCATATAAAAGTAGCTAGGCACACGTGAGAAGGCATACGGCCATCTCATCAAATTCTTATAAAATAGGTTTCTTTTATAATTAGAGTCACTGATCTCAATCAACATTGCGCTATAATCAAACAGACATTGTTTGGTTGGGCTGTTGCGAAAAGAGATTTTAGTAAAAATACCGTTGGAGAAAACTCTTTAGACAAAATTGCTGTTGTAAGATGCACTTTTTGATTTGAAAAACGGTTTGGTTGGAAAAAACGTTTGGTTTAAAAATCTGTTAGGAATTGCAGAATTGCTGTTGACTGTTTAAATGACTATAAAGTGCATCATTTTTCTTAATATTTGAGAGAAATCAGTTGAAAAAAATATCAATTTTATAATTTACCATTTATTTTCAAAAGATTCATAAAGATCAAAAATATCTGCAGAAAAATATTTGAGATTTATCCTTTTGAATTATGAATTCTTCGTCGAAATCGAGAGGCTTCGATCGTCTGATGCATGAAGCTCTAAACCAGGATCTCGTAGATCAACCTCTCGATGATCGCGTCGAGCTCGGGGGCTTCGATCGTCTAGGGTTCTTTGTCGTCATCATCTTTTAGGGTTTTGATCTGAAGGTCTCGATCGCTCTGGGGGTCTCGATCGACTCGATCTCCTAGGGCTTTGAATTGGGGAGATGATGAGGAGAGAAATTAAGTGTAAGAGTCGGACTGGACGATGATGATGATGAGTTGATAGAAATAAAAAAAAAAAATCTTAAGAAGAGCTTTTTTCCAAAAGCTTTCGTATTTTAGTTTTTGAAAAAAGAAAATTTTCTTTTTCTTCTTTTGCTCCAAAAAAATTTTTGGGCATATGTTTTATTTGGTATTTTTTCTTTAAAAATGTATTTAAAGTTTCAAAAAAGTTTTTGGAAGCTCAACACGTCCAACCAGACGGACACTTCAGCCGAGTAAACCTTCACTCTCGGGATGAAATTATATAAGCTCTAATTGCTGATGAGTGGCATGATAATGAGATGGCCAATAGGGTAAATGAAGGAGTTGAATTAGGCTTGAAGCATTCATTAGAGCCCAAAAAATGAGGGAAATGTAGTAAGGTAAACTATAATTAACTTGATACCCCCACATCCCTCACACACACACCACACATATATAATGAAGTAAACAGGCCATTGATGGGAATTTCCTTCTATGGCATCGCAAAATACACCCTCCTTCATTTTTTACGACAATTGGCATCCTTCATCGTTATCATCTAAGATGTGGGTACACCAACAGTGAAATTTAGAATCACATGAAATTTGGTGTACCCATATCTTAGATGATAACGATGATGAGTGTCGATCGTCGGAAAAAATGAGGGAGGGCATACTTTTTCGACACTGATGGAGGTCCTTTTCGGGTCTCTGTCAGATGTTGACTTCCGTCGATCTCCCGGTGGATCTTGAAGGTGATCTCCTGTTGCGTACGGGTCTTAATGGGTTTTGAGGAGATTGGTGGTTTTGAGGAGTTTGCGCCGAGTACCTGCAAGGAAGTCCCGGGGTGGTTTGGTACCACCGAGAACCCTCCGACGATCAAGTTAGTGCAAGATCCGAGCAGAGTAACGGCTAAGTGGGATGAAAAACGCTTACTTGACCCCTCTGTGATGGGGGTTTATATAGTGGCGGCAGCGCGCAGTAGCAGGCCTGAGAATCTCGCCGGCAGTACGCTCCCGACGTCACGCCCGCATAATAAGCGGATCGCCCGTTAATGGGGATCGTGATGGCGTGGAACGTGGGATGCCGCCGACGGAGAATCCGCGCATGACGAGATTTGCGGAGCGGCGGTTACGCCTGTGAGTGGTGGAGTTGGTCGGTCGGAGGGACCGAGGTAGATGGCCTCGGCGAGGGAGCTCGGGAACGAGCGGGAGGGCCGAGGCATCCTGGTCCTATGGTAGCTCGGGGTGAGCTGAGAGGCCAAGGAGGCCAATTTGCAAGGGGCTCTGAGGAGAGCCAGCTTGTGCTTGCAGGTCGGGTACAGGGGTGGCCTGGTCGGCCCCTGTGGGCCCTTTCTTCCGAGTTTCGGGACACGTCATCTGCCACGTGTCCTGATCTGGGAGATCGCCAATATAGAGCATCATCATTAGCCCCGTACTCTTGTCCCGACCAGCTGGCGGGTCGGGTCAAGAGTGGACTGCCGGGCCGCCCGGGGTGAGCTCCATCCTAAGATTTCATCGGGACGCGTCCCCGGGCTGTCAGTTGTCTTTTCTGCCAGCGAATCAGGGCGAGATCTCTGCATTTAAGGAAGGTGCGCCGGTTCGTGCATCCTGTCACTGAAGCGACGGTCCGCGTGTCAAGCGTCGGTTGACCGACGTGACGTGTGCAGACCTGCGGCGTCTGATGGGATGCGGCCCAGTGCGGGAACGCCAAGTGGAGCGATCGGAGCCGTTGGACGCGAGGAGGCGCTTTGGCGGGAGATGAAGGGCACCGTTGGATGAGGGCGATTGCAGTGACAAATAGGGGTGGGGCCCACTCTAGGGCCCCTACTCCTTCATATTTCCTCGCTCTAAGTCCTGGTTGCTCGGCGCTCGTCTTCTTTCTTCTATTTTCGTTTCCCGAGGATCCCTCTTCTCCAGGTTAGATGTATTCTTTCGCAGAATCTGTAGATGTCGTAGGAGTAGGTTCCAGGGACACTCTAGTTGAGCCTGAGACTTCCCATGGAGCAGATATCAGATCCTCTTCACGGGATCGTGCGGCGGGGGCAGCCTCCAGGTTGGAGGCTGTGGACGCTATCCCCGGCACGTCGTGTTGGGTGAGGCATGAGGACGAGCTTGCCAATGCTCGGGATCGCTCCCACATCCCCTCACGTTATACGCTTCATCTGGCCAAGAAGGGAGAGAGGGCAGACCAGGTACGGGGTAGGGAGATCGCCCTGTATTTGGAATCTTTTTGGGGTGGAATGCGCCTGCCCTTCTCTTCCGAGGTCGTCGAAGCGCTGAACTTCTTCGGGTTAGCCCCTGGCCAGCTAGTGCCGAACTCATGGAGGATTCTCCCTGGGTTCCTGATCTGCATGAAGCTACAGGCGGTTCCCTTCAGCTTCTCCATCCTTGATTCTTCCCTTGTTTTCAAAAATCATCCTGGGGCCGAGCGGACGACCCGAGGTGGGTATACTTCTCTTTTAGAAAGCGACAGGGGGGCGCCGCTGGGACAGGGGTTGTAGCCCTGCCTTCTTCCATTCACGACTGGAAGAAAATGTTTTTCTTCGTTGCGTCGCCCGAGGGCGAGGACTGGCCCGTGCCCACCAAGTGGTCGAGGGAAAAATGCTTGCCGGGAAACCAGTCCAATGACCCCGCCGCGGTGAGAGTGGCGTCGTGGGAGACCGTCCCCCGATTTGACGTTCTGCTATCTGAGAGGGTCCTGAGTTGGGCCGGGCTCAGCCCCGTCGAGTTTGTCGGTAAGTTAGGCTTGCTTTTTGGCTTGTATATTGCTTGTGTCGCTGACTTCTTTACATTTGGTTTTGTGCAGGACCCATGGATATGGACGAGCTCCGAGCCTCCATGTGCCAGCCGAGGAAGGTCACGAAGGCTGGAGGCGCCGGCTCTTCCCGTTCGAAGCCTGCCCTGGCTCCTTCGGCCTCCGTCCCGGTGCCTCCGGTGGCCGCGTCCCTTGAGCGTTCGGGGGAGGATCCCGCCCCGGGGCCTAGCAGAGCGCCGGGCTGGAAGCAGGCTCGAATTCTGGAGGACCCAGTCTTGGAGGAGGAGACTGGCTCTCCATCGGAGCCACTCAAGAGGGGTTCCTGGAGGTCTCCTCGGGGCCCGCCCTCGCCGATCATGGTGGAGGAGGGGGGCTTCTGGTTCGCAGTGCCCTCGGGGCTATCTGTCACGGATAGCCTGCTGAATGAAATAGAGAGGTCGGCAGGGGGCAGGGTCCCCGAGGGGACCTTCAGGGCCCAGATGGCGTCCATCGCCCAGGAGTCCGTGCAGGTAAGTGCTCGGTTGCTTGTGAGATTTGGTGCTTCCTTCGTCTTCCTGACCTCTTTCTTATTTTTTTCAGGTCCTCCAGCACGTCGCCCTTGCCTTACGCATGGAGGCTGAGGTGATAGCCCCGGAGATGAAGGCCACGGACCAGCTTGCCTCGCTGGAAGAGAGCTCCAAGAGGGAGCTGGAGGCGGCGATGGAGAGGGTTGCCGCCCTGGAGGGCGAGGTGGAGGCCGGGAAACGGGAGGTTTCCCGGCACCGCGAGGCCGCCGTGGCTGCCGAGGTCAAGCTTGAGGACGCTCAAGCGCTCGCCGGCAACCTGAAGAAGACGGTGAGGACCCTCCAGAAGGAGCTGGGGGCGGCGGTCATGGCGGCGGAGCTGGCCGACCTCTCGGCGGCGAAGGCGGCGGAGGGCTACAAGAAGTCGAAGGACTTCTACAATGACTTAGCTGTGGCCACCACCCGCATCTGGCACGAGGCCCTCGATGCCGTTAAGGCCCGGATGCCGGAGTTCTCCGATGAAGAGCTCCGGGCCGAATACCCCCTCATGGACGCCGATGAGCAGGGGGAAGAGATTCCTGACGAGGAGTTGGCCGAGGACCCTGCTCGACTCGTTGTAGATATCGAGCACCGAGGTCGTGCCTGGCCTTGAGGCCTAAAGCCCCCGTCTTCCTCCTCCGTTTATTTTGCCGCTTCTGGAATTTTTGTAAGCCTCCGGGCAGCCTGTAAGGCTGGGGAGCCCAAAATACCCTTTGTAAAGACTTCACTTTTGGTAGTAAAACTTTTTTGGTTTCATCAGTTTGCACTTTATCTTCTTGTTGTGAAGAATGCTCGTGAAATATCTCTGCTTGCACTGTTGGGATTCCATGTCAGGTCGGCTATCTGTCTAGCGATCGTTCGTCGAGTTGATTTCGATCACTTGCCAAGTGTGCCAAGCGCTGCTGAGAAGGAGGCATGTCCATGGCCCCGAAGTCGAGGGGGGATTGCTCAGACTTGGATAGACCTGATGTCCCTTGTTGGGGCTTCGGATCCGCTGCATGTGATGGGCAGAGGGATGTCCGCCATAGTTGTGCCGAGCATAAATGGGCTCAGTGGCCTCGTTATGAGGGCTACAAACCCGCAGTGTCTGTTGGGCAGGAGGATGCCTGCTAGGTATGACCGAGCAAGGAAGCTGCTCAGTTGCCCCTTGGCGAGGGCTTTGATTTCTGGCGTTGCGAGCAGGCAATCACCAGCCGGGGACAGCCGAGCGAGGGTCGGGCTCGACTGCCTCTGGGAGGACTTTTTGATCCCTGGCGTTGCGAGTAGGGAAGCTATCGGCCAGGGATAGCCGAGCAGGGTAGCTGCTGAGTTGCCTCTAAGGAGGACTTTGATCCTTAGCGTTGGAGGGGTCGTAGGAGGCCTGCTAAGGATAACCGGGCAGTGAAGCTGCGCGGTTGCTTCTTGGGGAGGGCTTTGATCCCTGGCGTTGCGAGTAGGGAAGCTACCGGCCGGGGATAGCCGAGCAGGGAAGCCGCTCGGCTGTCTCTAAGGAGGACTTTGATCCTTAGCGTTGGAGGGGCTGTAAGAAGCCTACTAAGGACAGCCTTTGAACCTCGTAACAGTGGACCCGTGCTGTAATCACGAGGGGATCATTGTGAGGCAAGGATATTCCGTGGAAGTCTTCGTCAGTGAAGGTGATGGGCTCGGCTGCTTTGCTTTTCTTCTGGGGTTGGCTGCTGTTCCCTGCCGAAACACGGAGACGCGACCTCACGGGTCCGTCTCGCCAGAATTTCGGGACAGATGCTAATTGGTGCTATCCGTCCACCTCTCCGAAGATGCCAAGTTGAGTTATGACACCGTATATCGAAAGTTTAAACGGATGCGGCCAATGTAGCAGATTTCGTCAGATTCCTCCTCATTTGAGGGGTTTTTGATTGTGGGGACGCTCTTCCCTGCAGGTGCAAGCCCCTGCAGTTAATTACGCTACCACATCGCGGTAACCACTTTCTCCTTCTCCGGATGGTCATTTCGTTTCGTATGTGTTTGTTATGTTTTTGGTTGCCCGTGGATTGTATACGGAGACTAATTTATGTCGTCGCCCGTAGGGCGTGGATTAGTCCAAATCCGTATTTTCTTAGATTTGGGTTTGGGGATTGGGTTTAAGGATACGTTAGTCTCATTTGAGACTAAGATCAACTTAAACGTTAGTTAAGGATACGTTAGTCTAATTTTAGACTAAGATCAACTTAACGGGATCGTTTAGATCCAACAAAAGAGCATTTGGGATCTATTGTTTAATTTAGGGACATTGCAGTCGATAATTAGTTTAAGGACATTACGGTCCAATGTTAGTTTAAGGACATCTCGGTCCAATGTTAGTTTATGGACATCTCGGTCCAAGGTTAAGGACATCATAGTCCGTGGGTTTAAAGGGACCCCACAGTCCGAGGTTAAGGACATCATAATCCAAGAAATGTATGGTTGTCGGGACCCGTCACCTCTCTGAAGACGTTGAAGGGTTACAACGACAAATATCAGAGGAGTTCAGAGATGTACCCTTGAACCAAAGTTGATTGGGGGATCTGTAGTCCAATTTGGAACTAAGATCAATTAATTAGATTATGAGCACATTGGCTCAGTTAAATCTGAATTGAGGACTTATGGCCAATTTGGGCTAAGTCCAATTAAGTTTGAAATGTTGGCCCTTTGTTGGCGTGTTGAACATTTGTCGGGTTCAGCCCCTCATTATTTAGCAATGCTAAACAAGAGTTTGAGGGCTTTGAGAACATTTTGTCTTTGGCTGAGCACTTAAACATTATAGTTCTGGATTTTAAGGCTCATTTGAAGGGGATATTTGCCTCTGGAAAACTTAGCCAATTTGGGCTAAGCTGGTTTTAGAATAGTGTTAAACACTAAAGGACATCTGGCGGTCACGTGTCCTCATGTGATGTATTTAAAACAGTGTTAAATATTGGAGACAAAATGCTCAAATTAGTGTTAAACACTAGAAAGGAAGGGGTCACGTGTGAGCACGTGAGGCACCTGAAGATGGGGCCAGACCTCCTTTATTTTATTATCAGAATATCCAAATAAGTGTTAAACACTTTTAATCTTCAGGTCATCATGTGTTGGCACGTGATGGGTAGCCATGTATTGATTATTAAAGTGTTTATTAAGGGGTCACGTGGGGACACGTGAGGGCGCCCAAAATCAGTACTGTCTTTGGCTTTGTTCTCTTTATTTATGAGGGTCACGTGTGAGCACGTGAGGCATTGCCTCCAAGCTTTTTCTTCTCATTTTGGGGAGTCTGTTTAAGGGTCACGTGGGAACACGTGACCTGGTTTTGTTCTTTCTTTTCTGGTCATTGAAAATGGGGGTCACGTGTTACCACGTGACCAAGCTCTTTACGTGCATGGAGAGCTTTAAGTCTCTTGTTTTAAGAATTAAATTCTCTGTAGGGTTAAACCCTAATTCTGTTTTAGAGGAATTAAATTCCTATGTATTTGGGAGAATTAAATTCTCATATAGGGTTAAACCATAGTTTTGTTTTATAGGAATTAAATTTCTATGAATTTGGGAGAATTAAATTCTCATATAAGGTTAAACCCTAGTTTTGTTGGGAGGAATTAAATTCCTATGAATTTGGGGGAATTAAATTCCTTAAACTCAAATTCTCCCTTTAAGTTTGGATCTGCATGGCAGAATCTCCCCGATGAGAATTAAATTCTCAACTTGTGGGGAGATCTGCTTCTGCAGATCTTTAACTAAAGGAATAACTAAGTTCTTATTCAGAAGAGTTAAACTCTTATATTTGAGAATTAAATTCTCTTTTATTTCATGGAGCTTAGATCTCTTTCCCCTTTCTCACCTAAGATTTCTTTTCTCTGCAAAGAACTTCTTTTCTCTCTTGAGAATTAAATTCTCCTTTCTTTTTTCTTTCTGTTGTTGTTTTTCTCCAGAAAATCAAAATTCCAAGATCCCTTCTCTTCACTTCTTGGCTCCTATTTATAGGAAAAGGAAAAGAATCAGTTTGTTTAGTGAATCTTTCATTGAAAGATTTTGGTTGTTTTTGTAACTATCATGATCTTTTAGATCACTCAGTGAATTTTATTCACCATTGGATTTTTAATCCAGAAGATATTCTGTTTGTTATTCTTGGTGAATTTCAGGGAAATCTTTCCTTGTATAAAATCTTTCCATAAATTGGTGATTTTTTAATCACCATTGGATTTTTAATCCAACGGTGCTCTATTTTACAGAGCACTGTCTTTTTTGTTTGGAAAGATTTGAAGAAATATTTTCCCAGTTAGGGTCTTTGATTTTCCTTAATTAAAATTTAATTCTATTAGTTCAGAAAGGCTTTTAAAAGTCTATCACGTGTTGGCACGTGACCCCATTATTTGATTATTAAATAAAATTCAATTCTATTGATTAAAGAGCTTAGGAGCCCATCACGTGTTGACACGTGACCCCCTTTGATTAAACTTTTGAACCAGAATTTAATTCTGTAGTTTTAAAGAGCTAAGGAATCATCACGTGTCAGCACGTGATGCCACATTGAGGTTTTTCTTATGCCTTTTAATTCCTTTTAGTGAGTTGAAGGTCCCATCACGTGTGGACACGTGACTCCACTGATTGATTGTTTGACTAGAATTTAATTCTATAAATTAGAGACCACAGGAACCCATCACGTGTCTGCACGTGACCTCTGGTCACGTGTGGACACGTGATGCCCCATTGGGGTATTCCTGATATTTTATGAGGGAACAAATGCCTCCACAGCGTTGTTCTCACGTGTTTGCACGTGAGTGCAACGCTGTCACCTTTTGTGGCCGTTGGATCTGCCCAGGGAAGGGGGTAGATGAACCGTTTCCCATCACATCCTATAAATGCAGGAGTCCCTTCAGAAGCGCCTCCACTCTTCATCTTCTTCCTTGCTTGTTTTTGTCTTGAGAATTTAATTCTCTCTCTCAGTGCTTAGTTTTCTGTCCCCAAAAAAACTTTTCAGAGTTTAACTCTGTTCCAAGAAAGAATCCTTTCTTCAGGTAATAGTTTTGAACAGCCAGAGAACTTTTTGTAGAAATTTTCTTCGGATTTTAAATCCTCATCAAGGTTTTTTTTCTTAAACAAGAACCCATCTTTCCAAGTTAAAATGATGTCCAATCTTTAGATAATAAACTCCTTTTGTTAGGGCTTCTCTGATCTCAGGGATCAATGGTGATACTTGTCTCTTTTATGGAATTTAATTCCATTCCAAAGACTCTTTTAACTCTGAAAATGTTTTCTGGGAATTTAATTCCCCTGTTTAAAAGGAATTTAATTCCTCCAAAGAACTCAATTCTTCACAGAGGACTTCTTGGGATTTACTTGCTTTGAGTTGTTCTTTGCAAAAAGGTTTCCAGAGAGATCCTTCATGATTTGCATAGAGTCTGCAGTGGGTGTTCTCTTTGGGGAATGTGTAGAGTTGCTTGAAATCCACTGTTCATTTATTGAGAATCTTCCTTTTATTCTCATAATGATTACCCTGCCTCATCATTAGTGAGCTGCCACTTTGATTTTGTGGGGCCTCTGTGTTTTGTAACCAATGGTCCCATAAAATAAGTTATTTGTCGTTTTCTTTCACTGTCTTTATATATGCATATGTATTTATAAATACATATATACGCGTGGGCTTCACTAACAGTTTCCTTTCCTTCGTTTCCGGAGTAATGGCTTCTCTCCCATACTTTCCCTTTACTCGCTCGGAGGCGGCTTTTCCTCAATCACCGTCGGACGAAGAGGTGATGGCGATGATCGGGGCTCATGATCCGAATTGCACCAATCTACTTTTATGGGGGACCTGGTACGGTCATATCATTCACGGTCGCCGCAGCTTTCTTTGCGAGATACCGACAGAGCCTACCTATCCGTTTCTGCCGATGGATCATCCACGGACCGCCTTTGCTGTGGAGATGCTGAACTGGACCCCTACGGGACGGCTCGAGCCGTCAACAACCGGGATTCCGAACCATCCTGTGCCGGCTATAGACATTTTAGGGCGCTGCATTTGCCAAGGCGAAGCCCAGCCATGGGGACAGATTTACAAAATAGGGCTTACCCCTCAACATCCCACGGGCTACCTTCTCTGGGCCCGTTATATTCTGTCCGCCCATCGTGCGCGAATGCAGTGGGTCGGACTTTATCAGGCGGTATATGCGTCTCTCTTCCACTATCAGTCCCCCCATGTCTGGTGGGTTAAGGCCTTCTTAAACCAATGGAATCTTCCCACCAACACTTTCTTTCTAGGGGACCGCGAATTTTCAATTTCTCTGGAAGAGTTTCGTGAAATCTCAGGGTTGCCAGTCAGGGGGACGCTTTATGAAGAACTACTGCCTCCCGATGAGTATGTCTTCGAAACTGAGCCTACCATGCTTGACGGCCTGTCGACCGAGAATGTCGTCCGTCACAAGCACCCAAGTTTGATCAAGACTCTGAGCATTTTTGAGAAGCTATTCACAGAGTCAGAGGAGCAGGGCGTCACTTTTAAAAGCTTTATCGCCTGCTTCCTTCGCGAAGATGTCCTATCAAAGACGGCTCCGAAATTCGCGAATATCAACGACCCCTTTGGGTTCGGTTTAAATAAGCGGCCAGCTAAAGAAGAGGACTTGCCGTAGTTCTACATTCCCATCATGTCGGCCGTATCTTTCGAGTCGATCGCAGCTCCTGGTATGGACGAGGAGACTTTCTTTGTGGGTTTCATCAGTGTTTGGCTCAGTTGGTTCGCCATTCCCACGCAGCATCGTTTTATGAGAGCCTCAGTTATCTACCCCGCTCATCGCATTGCCGAGGGGATGCGACTAGCTGTGGGTATTGCGGAGCTGGCGCATCTGTATCACGGGCTAAGCGCTGCGGCTAATACCTCAACCCCAGGCGTAGATGTGGTAAACTTCTCTCTTCATTACTTTAGGTCCTGGATTGAGATGCATGTTCTGGGGGCATTTGCTGCGCACCAAAGACCCAGCTTTTATGACGCTTATACTTTTCCGCGACTCATGCGGCTGGTGGACGCTTCTACTCCCGACCCGACTCAGTCTGGGGCTATTCACGTGCTGATTAATCCCTATGCCAATACAGGCGGGATGGTATTCAACGATCGAGTCCTCTCTGCTCCTTCAGGACCAATTCAACGGCTCTGCGACTCGTCAAAAGAAGGAGTACATTCTCTGAAGCCCAGGGAAGCCATGCACCTATATTCGATCAGACCAGGTTATCTAGTATTTTCTCAGAACGGTGCGGCCCTTTTTATGCGGTACAACCCACACCGCTTTGCTCGGCAACTCGGATATGATCAGGGCGTCCCCTTTGAGGCATTTATATTGGAGCCTAGCCCGTCGTTAGAAGTTGTTTATGATGCCGCTCATCACTTCATGCGGCTGAACACCGGCTCTTTCTTCGTGATTCCTGAAGCTGACTATATTCCACGATGTGTGGGGTCTTTCACGGGCCGGTACCTTTATTGAGTCAGTCCTATTATTGCTGAGGAGAGGAGGATGCTCCTCGGATACGGATATAGAGTTCCGACTCCGATCCAGGCTATGGGAGTCCCAACGCGACCGCGGGCAGTGGTTCGCCCTCCTTTGAGAGATACTAACGTCGTGCTTATTCCGGAGGCGGCGGAAGTGGATTTAACTCCTACGGCTGGTATGCCTCCGCGAACTAGAGCTCAATCAAGGGCCAATAGGCTGCCAGTAGCAGTATCATCAGCTGCGGCATCAGCAATGGCGGTGTCGTCGTCGGTAGCACCGCCGAGTGAGGATATTGAAGGCGAAGTGGGTCAACGTCGCACTAAATCCCCGAGGGGAAAGAGGTGATCGTCTTCTGCAGTTATTTCTGGGCCCAAGAGGCGGAGGAAGACGGTCACCAATCTGCTCGACTCTTTAGTGGAATTCGAGCCTATCCTCCAAGATGAACCACTAGCCATGCAGGAATCAGATGGTGGTCTACTTTTCCCAGGTTCATCCGCAGAGGAAGCCACACAATTGGCTGAGGCTATCAGACACTCACAAGACGAATTCGAGAATGTAAGGATCCCGATGAGGCCTTACCCTGCTGTCATCTTTTACGAAGACCCTCCATCGATACGGCGGCTATTCATAGGCCCTTTGGAAGAATGGGGCGAGAGGGATCTTAAGCAGGTTGTCTCAGCCGAGACCTAGGATGCACTTTCGTTGTGGACCGGTGGCCATGAGTCTACTCTCGAACCTCGGTGAGCATACCTCCTCAGGAAGGAGCGTCGGCTTGAACAAGCCATACTAGAACTCCTTTGTGCATCAGTATGCTTGTGTATCTGTTTGTAATATTTTATATTGCTCATATATATATACATATCCTTATCCTTGTACAAACTTTGCAGGGACTTCGGCGATGGCGGAGGGTTGGAGTTCGAGTCGCGCTTTGACTGTAGACTCCGCCAATATTCCTAATGAAAAACTAATCAGTGTGGAGGGGGTTGATGCAACTGTTGCTCATGTGATGGAGCTTCCCTCGGTGATTCTCGCTCCCCAAGTGCTTGGTCCCTCGGAAGAGGCATCTTCTTTGGTCGCCGATTCAAGGGATCTTTCTGGGGATGGCTCGAAGATTAGGGGACAGGTAGTCGAGGCTATTGTCCTTCCGCTGGAGCCTGCAGTGGCGGCCACTGCTCCTTGCTCGGAAGTTGTTATACCGGCCCACGTCCCCGATGATGTGCCTGGGGGCACGGAGGAGGCCGCCGAGGCTGCTATCCCTCCAGCCCAGAATGGGAGAAGTATCGAAGGCAGCCTTCTATATTTTATATTAATAATCTCTCCATTATCTGAACCCTTCTGTCTTTTCAGAATTGCGCGGATTGGCGGCATCTATTGCTGATTTGTCTCCTAGGAAGTCCTTTCAACGCTTGTTGGAGATGGCCGCTCCGCAGGCGATATCTCCTCAACACATCGTCATCTCTTCCGGGCAAGATTAGTGTCGTTTGCCCTCTCCTCACAGCATTATCATTATTTCATATAATGACATTGATGTCTTCTATAATTCTGGAAGCCGATGACGAGGTTGAGATTCTTGATGGGCCTGGGGAGGCTTCAGATCCTCCTTGCATGACCGTGGATAAGTAAAGTCTCAACGTTATTCCATCTGCTCTTTGCTTAAAAGTCTCGCTGACTGTTTATAAATCTTAACAGCTTTGCCAGTTCTTACCATACTGGAATCTCTGATCGTCATGCCACCTGGCCCCTACGCTCTACGTGCCTCGGAACGGATGGCAAAGTTAAGCCTCCACTCCCTATCAGCCCTAATTGAAGACCTTCGTGCTGGCAGTCTGATCACGGCCGAAGCGTTTGCCGCTGAAGCCAACGTCTCTCTTCCCTTTCTTTCCACCTACCATAGTGAAACATTGGTGCAAGTCTGGGTTGAGTTTTGTCGGCAGGTGGAGGCTTGCTTGCATATTCTTGAATGTACACGCCTTCCTTCGGAGGTTGTGGCCGCGAAGGCGAGCTTACAGGGGCGGATTGAGAGGTGCGCTGCGAACATGATATCGTGCGAGAAGAGGCTCAGCCGCAAGTTTTCGGAGAGGGAACTGGCTTCCAAAGCGCTGAAGGAGCTTCAAGCCAATCTTACGGCCAAGACCACTAGGGCATATGAACTTTGGTGGGTGCTTCAAGAGGCTATCAATGAGGTGGTAGCCATTGATAAGGCTGTCGTTTTTACTCGTGAAATGGTTGAATCCCATAAGATTACTGAAAAAGAGCTTGAAGTCCGGCTTGCTTCATACCAGGCCCAACAGGCTCAAGCGGAGGCCCGTCTTTTGACGATAATAAATCATGAAGTAGAGGCCTAGCGGAAAAGGGGTGAACTGGCAAATCTACTGAATCGCCCGCCGGCTTAAAGAATTGTATATATATATATTTTATTCTTCTTTTGTACATACTCCTGAATGGGAGTATATTTTCTTTTATTCTTTCATAAATTGTACCTTGTATTCATTTTGATTCATGAATAAAAGACATATTTTGCTTCATGATGATGTGTCCCTTTTAGTAAATGCATTTTGTGGATAATCTATTTTAATTTTTTCTGTAGGACAGCGATGGCTTAGGATTCATGGTTAAGATCTGTCTCCTAAAACTTTTCAACTTTATGAGCCATGAGGGTCTCATAAGGAATTTTCTCCCTACAGGTCGAGAGGATCCCGCAGGTGTAATTTCTTCTTAGGAATCGTGAGGATTCCTAATTGCGTTTTCTTCTGAGAGTCGTAAGGATCTCACAAAAGAGTTTTCTCCCTTACAAGTTGTGAGGACCTGTAAGTGATGGACGAGGTTGACATTATCCGCATTTCACGGAGTCAGGGGTTGCTCTGGCCATTTCCCACGGGGTAAAGATTGACTTTAGCCGTGTTCTATGGGACCAAGATTTTCTCTGGATGCTTCCCACGGGGTCTGATTGACATAGCCGTGTTCTGCGAGGACCAGACTCCGCTCTGGACGTTTCCTACGGGGTCAGGATTGATATAGGCCGTGTTCCACGTAACCAGGATTTTGCTCTGGATGCTTCCCACGGGGTCGGATTGACATAGCCGTGTTCTGCGAGGACCAGGCTCCGCTCTGGATGCTTCGCACGGGGTCAGGATAGACATTGCCGTGTTCTGCGAGGACCAGGATCCGCTCTGGACGTTTCCCACTGGGTCAGGATTGACATAGGCCGTGTTCCACGTAACCAGGATTTTGCTCTGGATGCTTCCCATGGGGTCTGATTGACATAGCCGTATTCTGCGAGGACCAGGATCCGCTCTGGACGTTTCCCACGGGGTCAGGATTGACATAGGCCGTGTTCCACGTGACCGGGAATTTGCTCTGGATGCTTCCCACGGGGTCTGATTGACATAGCCGTGTTCTGTGAGGACCAGGCTCCGCTCTGGACGTTTCCCACGGGGTCAGGATTGACATAGGCCGTGTTCCACGTGACCAGGAATTTGCTCTCGATACTTCCCACGGGGTCTGATTGACATAGCCGTATTCTGTGAGGACCAGGATCCGCTCAGGACGTTTCCCACGGGCTCAGGATTGACATAGGCCGTGTTCCATGTGACCAGGAATTTGCTCTGGATGCTTCCCACGGGGTTTGATTGATATAGCCGTGTTCTGCGAGGACCAGGATCCGCTCTGGACGTTTCCCACGGGGTCAGGATTGACATAAGCCATGTTCCATGTGACCAGGAATTTGCTCTGGATGCTTCCCACTGGGTCGGTTGACATAGCCGTAATCTGCGAGGACCAGGCTCCGCTCTGGACGTTTCCCACGGGGTCAGGATTGACATAGGCCGCGTTCCACGAAACCAGGAAATTGCTCCGGATGCTTCCCACGGGGTCTGATTGACATAGCCGTGTTCCGCGAGGACCAGGATCCGCTCTGGACGTTTCCCACGGGGTCAGGATTGACATAGGCTGTGTTCCATGTGACCAGGAATTTGCTCTGGATGCTTCCCACGGGGTCTGATTGACATAGCCGTGTTCTGCGAGGACCAGGATCCGCTCTGGACGTTTCCCACAGGGTCGGGATTGACATAAGCCGTATTCCACATGACCAGGAATTTGCTCTGGATGCTTCCCACGGGGTCTGATTGATATAGCCGTGTTCTGCGAGGAACAGGATCCGCTCTGGACGTTTCCCACGGGGTCAGGATTGACATAGGCCGTGTTCCACGTGACAAGGAATTTGCTCTGGATGCTTCCCACGGGGTTGGTTGACATAGCCGTGTTCTGCGAGGACCAGGATCCGCTCTGGACGCTTCCTACTGGGTCAGGATTGACATAGGCCGCGTTCCACGAAACCAGGAATTTGCTCTGGATGCTTCCTACGGGGTCTGATTGACATAGCCGTGTTTTGCAAGGACCAGGATCCGCTCTGGACGTTTCCCACGGGGTTAGGATTGACATAGGCCGTGTTCCACGTGACCAGGAATTTGCTCTGGATGCTTCCCACAGGGTCTGATTGACATAGCCGTGTTCTGCGAGGAACAGGCTCCGCCCTGGACGTTTCCCACGGGGTCAGGATTGACATAGTCCGTATTCCACGTGACCAGGAATTTGCTCTGGATGCTTCCCATGGGGTCTGATTGATATAGCCGTATTCTGCGAGGACCAGGATCCGCTCTGGACATTTCCTACGGGGTAAGGATTGACATAAGTCGTGTTCCACGTGACCAGGAATTTGCTCTGGATGCTTCCCACAGGGTCTGATTGATATATCCGTGTTCTGCGAGGACCAGGATCCGCTCTGGACATTTCCCACGGGGTCAGGATTATAGGCCGTGTTCCACGTGACCAGGAAAGGTTGACTCTCGGTTGTTTGTGCATCGTCAAGTCATGGAACTGGGAATTTTGCCGCAGCTCCGATTTGTTGATGTCGTGTCTGTTGAAATGAGACTGGTATTGAGATGATCTCCAGGCTGTCTGTGAACCATTGAGATTTGGCTTCTTCTTCTGATGGAGCCTAGGGAGGGAAGGTGTGCTTCCTTCTTTGTTTGCACCCATGGATTGTATACAGGGATTGGTGTTATATCACCTGTAGGGCAAAAGGTTTCATTTTATATTTTTCTTTCCGCGATGCTCTATCATTTCAGCTTTTATATCACGAAAATCGCGATTGCCCAATCATTTCGGCTATCTCTCGCGGTGCCCAATCATTTCGGCTATTTGTTTTATTTTTACTCGCTGCTTTTTATTGCGAGCTGCCCAATCATTTCGGCTATTTTGCATGCATACATTTTTACTTGCTGATTTTGTTGTAAGTTGCCCCATCATTTCGGCTATTTCGTATGCATGTGTGGCTCACTGGCTTTTTGCTGCAAGCTTGGAATTAGACACCGATTTCGGCATCAGCACTGCTACAACTGGGATATTTCCATGTGCGAATCATCATTTGCCTCTGTTGATGTCGAACAAAGGGGGCTTAGCAAACAGTGTTAAGATCCTGTCGACTAAGACTTTTGACTTCATGAGTCGTAAGGGTCTCATAAAGAATTTTCTCCCTATGAGTCGTGAGGATCTCGTAGGAGCGTTTTCTCCTTAGGGATCGTGAGGATTCCTAAGTGCATGGTTTCTTATAAGTTGTAAGGATCTTACAAGAGTGTTTTCTCCTTATTAGTCGAGAGGGCTCACAAGGGGGGTTCACTGTGCAAACATATCCCTAGTCACGGATGGGACTTTGTTAGGGAAATGTTTATTCGCGCCCATGGATTGTATACAAGGGTCAGCATTGAGCCGCTTATAGGGCAGCATTCGAAGTTGTGGTGGCCGCTTAAGAACATGTTCAGATCCCTATAGCTTAAGACTTTTAAATCTTATAAGCCGTGAGGGTCTCATAAGAGGGTTCTCCTTACGAGTCGTGAGGATCTCTCAAGTGTAATTTCTCCTTAGGAATCGTGGGGATCCCCAAGTGTGTTGCTCCCTTGTGAGTCGTAAGGATCTTATGCAGGCGGTTTCTCCTCGTAAGGTCGAGAAGACCTTGCAAGTGTCTTTTAACGAGATTGCGCCCTTTCGGGTTTTCACAAAACTCGCTGGTAGCCCTGCTGTTTTTACTCACGGAGCCCTTTCGGGTTTTCATCCGTGCCCATTTTGCTTATGGACATACCGTTTTTTTTGTCAGCCTTGGGATGCTGCAGTCCACAGTAGTTTATCGACGTCTCGGTTAATAGCCAGTTTTAGGACATAGTGGTCCATCGTTAGTTTAAGGACGTTTCGGTCCGATAGCCGGCTACTACTTATAGAGTTTGGGCTCAGGAAAATAGCGAGCGGACATAGTCGTCGTCATCTATCGTTGACCTAAGCCGTGACTCGTCAGGCGTAGAATTGCTTTAGGAAGCGACCGTTTATTGGCCTGAAAGGTCTTTCACCATGCATGTCCATGAGTAGATATGCTCCACCCTGGTAAACTTTGTCTATGATATACGGGCCTTCGTAGTTCGGCTCGAATTTCCCCTGTTTGGAACGATTAGCGATCATAGGTCTTTTGACCACTAGCATGAGTTCGCCTTGGCGGAATGTTCTCGACCTAGTCAATCTCTCATATGATCGCGTCATATTTGCTTTATAAGCCTCCAGATTCTATTGCGCTATGAGCCGGGTTTCATCAAGGGCATCGAGCTCCTCAAGCCGACGGTGAGCATTTTCTTCGTCTGTTAGCTCGTAGTGAACTGCCACTCGTAGAGAGGGTAGCTCTATCTCGAGAGGGAGTACCGCTTCTGTACCGAATACCAAAGCATATGGCGTTGTGTTTGTAGCCGTTTTGAACGTAGTTCGATATGCCCAGAGAGCTTCATGCAGTCTCTCGTGCCAGTCTCTCTTATTTCGAGACACTGTCTTTTCACGATCTTCGTCAAGGTTTTGTTGAAAGCTTCAGCTAGACCGTTAGCTCGGGGATTATAGACAGAAGAGTATCTCCAGTCTATGTTATGCTGTTGTGCAAAGCGTAGGCCGGCCCATTATCGGAGATGATCCGTCGCGGAGTTCTAAACCGATAAATGACGTGTGTCTTGAAGAAATGGAGGATATTCTCCGTCATCACTTCCCTCAGCGGTACTGCTTCTGCCCATTTGGAGAAGTAATTAGTTGTCGCCAAAATAAATCGATGTCCTCTGGACGATGCTGGTTCGATGGGGCCGATTATGTCAGTCCCCCATATTTCGAACGTCCAGCTAGCCACTGTCGGATGTAGCAGATTTGGATGTTGATGGATAAAGTCCCCGTGAATCTGGCACGAGTGGCACTGCTTCGCGTATTCGAGGCAATCTTGGATCATCGTGGGCCAATAATAGCCCATCCTTTTGATCTTCAGCTTCATCTTCGGCCCGGCTTGGTGAGAACCGCAGAGTCCGTCGTGAGTTTCTTGGACGACTTTCTTTGCCTCTTCAGGTCCCAGGCATCTTAGCCACAGAGAATCAAATGACCTTTTATACAGAGTATCATTGACGAAGGCGAAGGAAAGAGCTCGTTTCATGAGCTGATGTCTCGAGGACGCATCTTCAGGCGTTCGACGAGATTTGAAGTAGTCTATAAAGACTTCTCTCTAATCTTTAGCCTTTTCCTGGTCTTTTACTTATAAGGCCGTTTTCTCAATCTCTCTTTTTTCTTCGGGTGTTTCTGGAGATATTTCTGCCGGTGTAAGAACCCGACGGCTCTGCACAATGATCCTCACGTCATCGAGGTTCTTGTCGGCCAATTCTTTAGCAAGCTTGGCTAACGCATCCGTCTTGCTATTTTCCGCACGCGGTATGCTTTCCAAGGTGTAGGAAGGAATTTGAGTCAGCAGTTGCTGTACTCTCTCGCCGTACTTCACCAAATCTGGCTTGCACATTTGATAGTCGCCGTTTACTTGACTAACGACCAGTTGGGAGTCTCCGTATATGAGGAGGTTTTCAATTCCCATGTCGATAGCGATCTCGAGACCTGCTATCAAAGCTTCATATTCGGCTTCATTGTTCGTTCTCGGCTCTGTTAAGGAGAAGGCAAAGCGCATTATCCCTCCTTGTGGAGTCACGAAGATGAGGCCTACCCCTGATTTGATTACGGGGGTGTTTTGTTTGCGCTTCTTCATGGAAGATGCTCCGTCAAAATAGAGTTCCCACCGGGTATCATTCTCTCTTCTCTCCCCGTCGATCGTGTCAAACGCGTGTTCATCTGGCAATTCGCAGTTCAAGGGAGAGTCAGCAGGTATCGGATGCTCAGCGAGAAAGTCGGCGATGACCTGTCTTTTCACCGCTTTGAGAGGCCGATAAGTTATCGAGAACTCCATCAAGAGCAGGGCCCATTTAGCGAGCCACCCTGTTAATATGGCCTTCGACATCAAATACGTGAGAGGATCTACCTTTGATACGAGATGGACCTCGTGTGCCAATGCATAGTGTCTGAGCTTCGTTATCGCGAAGATCAACGCCAGGCAGTGTTTTTCGATGGGGGAGTAGTTGCTTTCTGCCCCCAGTAGAACTCGACTCAAATAGTAGAGGGCTCTCTCCTTTCCTTGGTCGTTTTCTTGTGCCTATAATGCGCCTAGAGAACCTTCAAGGGCTGTTGTATACAGGACGAGAGGTTTTCCATTAACGGGCGCGGCCAGTACTGGCGGATTCTGTAGGTATTGCTTGATTTTGTCTAGTGCGCTTTGGCATTTGCGATCCCAGACTAAAGGGGTTCCCTCCTTCATCAGGTGACTGTAGGGGCGGCACTTGCCAGAAAGATTAGCTATAAATCGCCGGATATACGCGATCTTTCCTTGGATAGACCGCAGTTGCTTGAGAGTCCTTGGCGGAGGCATTTCCATGATCGCCTTGATCTTCGACGGGTCTATCTCGATGCCTCGGTGTCGGACGATGAATCCTAGGAACTTGCCCGAGGAAACTCCGAACGCGCATTTGAGAGGGTTCATCTTCAAGTTGTATTGCCGAAGGCTTTGAAATACGATCTTCAGATGCTCTAGATGTTCCTCGTATGATTTGCTTTTAACTACGAGGTCGTCGATATAACATTCGACGATTTCATATATGAGGTCATCGAAGATTTTCGTCATGGCCCTCTGATAGGTGGCACCGGCGTTCTTTAGACCGAAGGGCATCACCTTGTAGCAGAATATGCCCAAAGGGGTCCGTAAAGCGGTATGCTTATGGTCCTCGGGATGCATCTTTATCTGATTGTATCCTGACGAGCCGTCCATGAAGGAGAAAACTTCGTGAGTGGATGTGTTATCTATCATCAGCTCAGTGACCGGTATTGGAAAGTCGTCCTTTAGACAAGCTTTGTTGAGATCCCGAAAATCTACGCATAAGCGCACCGTCCCATTTTTCTTCATTACTGGGACGATGTTGGCAATCCAGTCAGGATATTGAACCTCTTGGATGAAGCCGGAGTCGATTAATTTCTTGACCTCGGCGTTGATGCTCATCTCAAGCTCGAGCCGCATTCTTCTCAGTGCTTGTTTGATCGGCTTGACATCCGGAGATATTGCCAATTTGTGTACAGCAATCTCTGGATCTAGTCCTGGCATCTCGGAATAGTTCCATGCGAAGCAATCTCTATGCTGCATGAGCACGTCCTTTAGCGTAGCCACCCTTTCTTCAGACAACAGCTCACTGACGAATGTTGGCCGCGGGTCACTTGCCGTTCCCAAATCAATTTTCTTGAGATTATCTGCAGTAGTATGTATTCCATCTTCCAGCTCTTTTGGCGTCGGTGGAAACTCTGAGATCACCTCGCCATCATCGTTTTCGAAGCACCAGAGGAGGTCATCCATATTCTCAGGCTCTTCTTCTGACAGCGTTATCGCGTGATAGGTACGAGATCGTTTCCAAGATCGATGTTGATCTGGTTCTACTCTCGCTATCCGCGTCGCTTTCGGTTCATGCTTTTGTGGCGGGCTTACCCTCCAACTACTGGATAAAGCGAACCTGTCTTGTTGATATTGGTCTTCTACCCAGTTCTTGAAGGTGAAGCAGTCTTCGAGAGGATGCCCTATTGCTTGGTGGTAAGAGCAATAGTCTGGGTGAGAGACATCGTTCTCTTGCTCGGGGTGCTTAGACTCCGGGAGTGTCATTATCTGAGGTTTCATGACAAGATCCAATATCTTCTTTGTCTTGTTTTGGGGAAAAGAATATTCTCGACCCATCTTCTTTATAAAGGACGGATCCCGGCTGCTCGACTCTTGCTCGCGTGGCTTCTTAGACCCGCTTGGCTGTTGTCGAACGTTTTTTCCGTTTTTTGGTTTATTTTTTCCTCTGCGCCGGGTCTTTTGTATGACGGGCTGGCGATGAGGAGCATTGTCATTCTCCACGGCCTGCTGAAGGAGGCGCTGCGTCCTGACTTTCTCGTAAATGACCATTTCACGGTTATGGTCATCCCGGACCTTTTGACCCGTTTCCCTTATTAGCTTGTCCATCCGTTCTTCAAACGACGGACTCGGTATTTTGATGGCAGGATCTCGTTTTGGTTCAGGGTCAGCGTATTTTAACAGGGCGTCTCCTTCTTCATCGAAGTCATGTATGACGTAGCTGCCATGGACTCGCTCTCGTTTCTTGGATTGAACATATCCAAGCCCGATCATTTCCATCCTCCCGTTGGGCAACTTTCGCTGACTTCCAGGGACGTCCCAGATCCTGTTGTATAACCGAGCTTGTCGAGCAGTCTGTTTGAAAGGTACACCTTGGCGTTTCAATAGCCTTTTCAAGCCTTCTGTGTAATATCTAGGCAGACGGATGGGCTGGAGCCTGTCAAGCGCAGAATCGGCGCCGTGCCAAATTTCTTTCTCCACTTTGGTTTCCGTTGATCGATAAAAGAGGATCGCCTTTTCATCTCGTAGCCTGGGAGGGACGTAGAACGTCTGCAGTTCCTGCACATTATAGGTATCAAGTGCGTCGAGCTCTTTGTAATGCTCTTGCGGAACCATGGTAATTTGCAAACTCCGATCATCGCTAGCGAGGGCTTGCATTGATGGCCGAGCGGAAAATACAGCGTTGACCTCATCTTCCGAGTCGCTGCCGAAGATCAACATAGGGATGGACGGTCCCGGCTTGTTGTATTGGGGCGGCCCTGAATAAACTATTTCTTCCTCCTCCTCGGTATCACTCCCGAAGACCGGAATAGTGGTGATAGCTTTGTTCTTCGGTTTGTGACATCTTTCCGTGTCCTCGAAATATGGTAAGAAGTATTCCGCATCTTCGTACTTTCGTACTTCGTTCACGGAGAATGGGTTCAGCTCCCCTGTTACGGTATACTCGAGACCATCTTTGAAGTACTTCATACACTGATATTGTGTAGAAGGGATAATATTGTACTCGTGTAACCAAGGCCTGTCGAGCAAAGTATTGTAGCATGTCTTGGCGTCAATGACATGAAACTTAACGTCCGTAACAAGCAGCCCAAAGCGTAGTGTCAATATTACAGACCCAAGCGTTCGTGATGACCGGGAGTCAAACTCGGAGATGGTGATTTTATCGCGAGCGAGGTGCTGAACGCTCATGCAGATTTCCTTCAACACTCTCACGTTGAGGAGATTGACGGAGGACCCATTGTCCACGAGGATTTTGCCTATCTTGATATCATGAGAGTATCCGGAGATATAAAAGGGACGATTATGCTCGCACGTCCCGAGGAGGAGATCTTCATCGCCAAAGGTGATATCGGCTGTGTGCACTTCTTCCATCTCGTCCTTCATCTTTTCCTCGGCGAGGAAAGCTTGGAATTGCTCGGGCACTTTTAATGCCCTGATTAATGAATTCTCGCCTCTTTGGATAGCAGAAGGGCATCGAGAATGCTTAGCTGCGAAGGTAGCTTTCTCAAGTGTGCCAGAACGTCGTTGTCCACCTTATTTTTCTTTGGCGGGTCCTTGGCTGCCAGCTCTTTAATAGCTTGGTCATCAAGGGTGATATTCTCAGGGACCTTTTCTTTCCCCTTATCTTTTCTATTTGACCCACTGGTCGAAGGCCCAAGATTCTTTTCGGGCAGCGTACGATTGCGCAGCTGAATATTTTCACAGGTCTTCGGTTCTTCCTCTTTTCCCGAGGTGGATTCTTTAAAGAGAGGGCTAAGCGCCATTTCTTCGTCAGAGTCGCTCCCGAAGGTGAGAACTTACGGTCCCCCAGCGTTGACCATGTGAAAGTTGCCGGTAGTTCCTTTACGCTCCTCGTTCGTGTTTCTTTGTTCCCGACGAATTTTGCGTTTCATCCGCTTGAAATGTTGTCGGTGAGCAACATATCCCTACCACTATCTTTTAAAGGCTATGCACTCTTCGGTAGGGTGCGCAATCTTTCGGTGATATAAGTAGTAGCTAGGATGTATTTCCGCTTTACCAAGAGTGTTTCCTTCGGAGGGTGGCGGCTTCAATCCCATCGATATGGCTTTGGCGAACCTCTTCCTCGTCTTAAACCTGTTTTTATTTGCGGCGGATGTACTTTGATCTGACAGGGGTGTTTCAACCCTTTCGTTCAGTCGCCGACGTTTGGCTTTTTCAAATATGGCCATCTCACGCTCTCGAGCAGCTTTGCTTTTAAGAAGAGCTTCGTCCAGGAATGCATCAATCATTTCGTCTGATGACCCTAGAAGTTCCGGCTTAGGATCTGCCCCCAGTTCCTCTGTGTAAGGAGCTTCTTCATCGTCTATCGACGAGTGAGAGATCACATGGCAACTTGCCACATAATGTTCAGATTCATCCGACGAGTCTTCTCCATTATCATCATCTCCGTTCTCAAGGACGTGGCTGAGAAATTCTTGGAGTGTGACTGGAGTCCGCGCTTTTTGATCATATTCTTCCAGCGCGTCGATCTGCTTCTGCAGGTCCGTGCGCTTGTCACCAGGCTTCACGGGCTTTTGGGTCTTCTTCTTCTTCTTCGAAGACTTTGATGGCTGGGTGTGAACGCTTTGCTATCACTATCAATCTTTAGAGTTGGGCGTGGTTTCAGCATTCCCTCGATGATCTCGGGTTCCAGTGAATTTTTCCACCTAATCGCTGGACATGTTTGGAGATCCTTCAGCATTCTTTTAGCCTTGGCTGAAAGAACGACCTCCCATGGAGCTTCTTCTATGAAAGAGCATGATGCCCCCGGTGTGTCCGTCTTCTTAGGAGCGTGCGGTAGAGGCGGGCTTACTTTCCATTTCTCAGACAGTGCGAATTTGCCCCATTGATACTGGTCTTAAATACATCCCTTAAAGATGAAGCAGTCTTCAATTGGATGGCTTACCGTATGATGGTAGGGGCAATAGTTGGGACTATTAGCCTCGCCAGGTTGCAATGGTCGTTTTGGATTCGGTAGATTGATAAGCCTGTTGCGCACCGCTAGCTCGAACAATCTGTTCGTTTTGTCCCGGGGAAACAAATAAGGGCGCTTCATCTTCTCATTATAGAATTGCCGCCTCTCGTCTAAGCGATCAGTTAGTTTTGGGCCACTGGGCTGCTGTTGAGTATTTACGACGAAGGTCGCCTTCCCTTTACCCTTTTCGTTCCGCGGCTCCGGCTTTGAAGGAGACGGTCTATGACCCATCCGGTCCATTTGGGCCAGTTTGTCAATCAAGGCCTGGAACGTGGTCGGCTTGAAGAACATCATGAATTGGGAAATAGTTGCTTAAGGGTCAAGAGTGCCCACGAACATGCCCACTGCCGGCGCTTCCTCGATGCGCTGCTCACATTTTGACCATAAATTCCGCCATCGTATTGCGTATTGAACCCATGTTTCGCCAGGTTTCACCCTGGCATTGATCAATGCCGTTATTGGGGTGCATTCACTAGCACTCGCGAAACGCTGGGTGAATAGTAGATCTATTTCTGCAAAAGTCTTGACGGAGTCATTTGGAAGTTCAGAATACCACTCGAATGCCGTCTTCGACAAGCTACCAACAAACTGGCGGAGCAGGAGTTTATCATTACCCCCGGTGTTGCCGTACAACGCTCTGAATTGAGCGACATGCTGATGTGGATACCCGTCCCTTTATATACATGGAATTTAGGGATCGTATATCCCGGCGGGTATCTTATTTGGTCATACCAGCCCGGATAGGGTCGTCCGGTCTTAACGATCTTCCCAGCCGCTTCATTCGCCTGGTGAGCTCGTATCTGCTGAGCGATGTAATCATCCAAGGCAGCTTTGGAGATGGTCTCTTCTTTGGCTGCTGAAAGAGCCAGAGGAGGGTTCGATGTCTCCCCTATGTCGTTTTCAATGATGATCGGGGGGTCTTAAGCTGGAGGTTCCGACTGTAACAGCATCCCGGCCATGTCTTGGAACAAAAGAGCCATTCGTTTTATATTGGCTGCCTGCTCCGCGGCCTCTTTTTCTTTCCTCTCAAGCATTCTTCGGAGGAACTCGGTATCAGTTTCTTGTTCCCGACGCTGCTCCGAGGTCTCTAGATTTTCTTTTGGCCCAGTGAGTGCGGCCATTGCAGTCAGCATCTCCTGAAGTTTCTGCTGCTGTTATTCCTGAGCCTTCGTTATAGATCGGGTAAGCGGTCGATGACCCGTAGAAGCACGGCTTTCTTCTTTTCCGGAAGCCATATAAACGGTATGTATTACCATGCCCCCAGACTTGGGGCGTTTAGATTCAACACCCTTGAGTTTTGCCGCATTCTCAGGGGCTTTCTCTGGCCTCCTTCTTTTGTGAGCAGTTGAAGTCGAGGTGGCCGTTGCAGTGGGCACCCAGACGGCTGTCGCCTTTGGTGGCTCGACAGGATGGTTTTCTCTATGTCGAGCTTTAAGCTTCTTTGGCCGGCGAGAGTAGTCCTGGTTAATCACCAATTTCTGGACCTGTCGCCAGACTTTATAAATTTTGGAGGACAGCCGCTGAGGGGGCTGCTCCGGCTTCTTTTGTGTAGTAATCTCCATAGGTGGAGGAGATCTCTTCAGCACGGCGGTCGGAGAGTTCTTGCGAACCCTCCTAAGCGGTTCAAAGCTATTCCCAGTTGGAACAGCTGCATTGATTTCCACCATGGGAGCTGGCGGAGTCAGTCTGGAAGGAGAGTTGCCCCCAGCCTTCCTCACTCGGCGCCAGTGACGACGGCGAGCATGTCGTGTCGTTGGGATTGGTTCAGTTACGAGGATGGCTTCATCATGCCCCCTGTTTTGGCGAGGGATTGCCGCCGGCGTCAGCCTCTTAAAGATCGAAGTCCGTTGAGAAGCAATGTCCAATCTATCAAAGACGAACCTCTGGGCAGGGGTGACTTCGCCTAGAGCGGGAGCCGAAGTGGCCAGCCTTGTGCAAACTGACTTCTTAGCAGGAGAAGCCTTTCCAATGATTTTGTCCGCTTGAGCCGGGATGGCTATCCTCTTTGGGATGGCTGCTTCAGTTACTGCGGGCTTGTTGACGTTCTGGCTCAATCTATTGAAAACTGAGGCATCGAACTTGGGCGACTCGTTGAGAGGGGCCGCAGTAGTTGCAAGCCGATCAAAGACCGACTTCTTGGCGGCTTCTTGTGATGGTACCGGAGCGCTGAAGCTCGTTGGCGGGAGCATGGTCCCGAAGAACAATCCAGTGGTGGCCTGAGTGACCTATTCCACCGGCATAGCGAAGATGGAGGCCGCTTGGGCCCGTAAGTCACTCCTCCGGACGGGACGGAGCGAGAGTTGCAGTTGCAGTTAGTGCAGGTTGAAGCCATTTGATCTTCTGTTTTCTGCACGGAGCAAGACACCAAATCTTAGTAACTCGAAACCAAGGGCAAACATATCAAACCGCGATTCGTTCGCGAACACGACACACGAAGTGTGGAGTGGAAAGGGGAAAAGGTCCCACTGGGCGTGCCAGAATCTGTTCCCCACCGAAACACGGAGACGCGACCTCGCGAGTCCGCCTCACCTGAATTTCTGGGCAGATGCTAATTGGTGCTATCCATCCACCTCTCCGAAGATGCCAAGTTGAGTTATGACACCGTATATCGAAGGTTTAAACGAATGCGGCCGATGTAGCAGACTTCGTCAGATTCCCCCTCATTTGAGGGGTTTTTTATTATGGGGACGCTCTTCCCTGCAGGCGCAAGCCCCTACAGTTAATTACGCTACCGCATCGCGGTAACCACTTTCTCCTTCTCCAGACGGTCACTTCGTGTCGTGTGTGTTTGTTTTGTTTTTGGTTGCCCGTGAATTGTGTACGGAGACTAATTTATGTCGTCGCCCGTAGGGCATGGATTAGTCCAAATCCGTATTTTCTTAGATTTAGGTTTGGGGTTTGGGTTTAAGGATACGTTAGTCTCATTTGAGACTAAGACCAACTTAAACATTAGTTAAGGATACGTTAGGCTAATTTTAGACTAAGATCAACTTAACGGGATCGTTTAGATCCAATAAAAGAGCATTTGGGCTCTATTGTTTAGTTTATGGACATTGCGGTCGATAATTAGTTTAAGGATATTATGGTCCAATGTTAGTTTAAGGACATCTCGGTCCTATGTTAGTTTAAGGACATCTCGGTCCAATGTTAGTTTAAGGACATCTCGGTCCAAGGTTAAGGACATCATAGTCCGTGGGTTTAAAGGGACTCCACAGTCCGAGGTTAAGGACATCATAGTCATAGTCCGAGATTAAGGACATCGTAGTCCGTGGGTTTAAAGGGACCCCACTGTCCGAGGTTAAGGACATCATAGTCCAAGAAATGTATGGTTGTCGGGACCCGTCACCTCTCTGAAGACGTTGAAGGGTTACAACGACAAATATCAGAGGAGTTCAGAGATGTACCCTTGAACCAAAGTTGATTGGGGGATCTGTAGTCCAATTTGGAACTAAGATCAATTAATTAGATTATGAGCACATTGGCTCAGTTAAATCTGAATTGAGGACTTATGGCCAATTTGGGCTAAGTCCAATTAAGTTTGAAATGTTGGCCCTTTGTTGGCCTGTTGAACATTTGTCTGGGTTCAGCCCCTCATTATTTAGCAATGCTAAACAAGAGTTTGAGGGCTTTGAGAACATTTTGTCTTTGGCTGAGCACTTAAACATTATAGTTCTGGATTTTAAGGCTCATTTGAAGGGGATATTTGCCTCTGGAAAACTTAGCCAATTTGGGCTAAGCTGGTTTTAGAATAGTGTTAAACATTAAAGGACATCTGGCGGTCACGTGTCTTTACGTGATGTATTTAAAACAGTGTTAAACACTGGAGAAAAAATGCTCAAATTAGTGTTAAACACTAGAAAGGAAGGGGGTCACGTGTGAGCACGTGAGGCACCTGAAGATGGGGCCAGACCTCTTTTATTTTATTATCAGAATATCCAAATAAGTGTTAAACACTTTTAATCTTCAGGCCATCACGTGTTGGCACGTGATGGGTAGCCATGTATTGTTTATTAAAATGTTTATTAAGGGGTCACGTGGGGACACGCGAGGGCGTCCAAAATCAGTACTGCCTTTGGCTTTGTTCTCTTCATTTATGAGAGTCACATGTGAGCACGTGAGGCATTGCCTCCAAGCTTTTTCTTCTCATTTTGGGGAGTCTGTTTAAGGGTCATGTGGGAACACGTGACCTGGTTTTGTTCTTTTTTTTTCTGGTCATTGAAAATTGGGGTCACGTGTTACCACGTGACCAAGCTCTTTACGTGCATGGAGAGCTTTAAGTTTCTTGTTTTAATAATTAAATTCTCTGTAGGGTTAAACCCTAATTCTGTTTTAGAGAAATTAAATTCCTATGTATTTGAGAGAATTAAATGCTCATATAGGGTTAAACCCTAGTTTTGTTTTAGAGGAATTAAATTCCTATGAATTTGGGAGAATTAAATTCTCATATAGGGTTAAACCCTAGTTTTGTTTGGAGGAATTAAATTCCTATGAGTTTGGGGGAATTAAATTCCTTAAACTCAAATTTCCCCTTTAAGTTTTGGATCTGCATAGCAGAATCTCCCCGATGAGAATTAAATTCTCAACTTGTGGGGAGATCCACTTCTGCAGATCTTCAACTAAAGGAAGGACTAAGTTCTTATTCAGAAGAGTTAAACTCTTAAATTTGAGAATTAAATTCTCTTTTATTTCATGGAGCTTAGATCTCTTTCCCCTTTCTCACCTAGGGTTTCTTTTCTCTGCAAAGAACTTCTTTTCTCTCTTGAGAATTAAATTCTCCTTTCTTTTTTCTTTCTGTTGTTGTTTTTCTCCAGAAAATCAAAATTCCAAGATCCCTTCTCTTCTCTCCTTGGCTCCTATTTATAGGAGAAGGAAAAGAATCAGTTTGTTTAGTGAATCTTTCATTGAAAGATTTTGGTTGTTTTTGTAACTATCATGATCTTTTAGATCACTCAGTGAATTTTATTCACCATTGGATTTTTAATCCAGAAGATATTTTGTTTGTTATTCTTGGTGAATTTTAGGGAAATCTTTCCTTGTATAAAATCTTTCCATAAATTGGTGATTTTTTTAATCAACATTGGATTTTTAATCCAACGGTGCTCTATTTAACAGAGCACCATCTTTTTTGTTTGGAAAGATTTGAAGAAATATTTTCCCAGTTAGGGTTTTTGATTTTCCATAATTAAAATTTAATTCTATTAGTTCAGAAAGGCTTTTAAAAATCTATCACGTGTTGGCATGTGACCCTATTATTTTATTATTAAATAGAATTTAATTCTATTGATTAAAGAGCTTAGGAGCCCATCACGTGTTATTAACACGCGTGTTCCCCTCCGAAAGACGGCGCGACAGAATGTCTTGCTTGGGATTCGGGGCAGATGCTAATAGGTGTTATCCGTCCACCTCTCCGATGATGCCAAGTTGATTTATGGCACCGTGTATCGAAGGTTTAAACGGATGCGTCCGATGTAGCAGACTTCGTCAGATTCCCCCTCGTTTGAGGGGTTTTTGATTGTGGGGACGCTCTTCCCTGTAGGCGCAAGCCCCTGCAGTTAATTACGCTACCGTTTCGCGGTAACAACTTTCTCCTTCTCCATATGGTCACTTCGTGACGTGGGTGTCTGATTTTTGTTTGGTTGCCCGTGGATTGTATACGGAGACTAAGTTATGTTGTCGCCCGTAAGGCATGGACTAGTCGAAATCCGTATCTTTCTTAGATTTGGGTTTGGGGGTTGTATTTAAGGACACGTTAGCCTTATTTGAGACTAAGATCAACTTAAACGTTTGTTAAGGATATGTTAGTCTAATTTCAGACTAAGATCAACTTAACGGGATCGTTTAGATCCAACAAAAGAGTAATTGGGAGCTATATTGTTTAGTTTAGTGACGTTGCGGTCGATAGGTGGTTTAAGGACATTGTGGTCCAATGTTAGTTTTATGACATTGCGGTCAAGGTTAAGGACATCATAGTCCGTGGATTTAAGGACTCCACAGTCCGATATTAGTTTTAAGACATCACGGTTAAGGTTAAGGACATCATAGTCCATTGTTAGTTTTAAGACATCACGGTCAAGGTTAAGGACATCATAGTCCGTTGTTAGTTTTAAGATATCGCGGTCAGGGTTAAGGACATCATAGTCCATGAGTTTAAGGACTCCACAGTCCGTGAAATGTATGGTTGTTGGGACCCGTCATCTCTTTGAAGACGTTGAGGAATTACAACGACAAATATCAAAGGAGTAAAGAGATGTACCCTTGAACCAAGGTAGATTAAATGATCTGTAGCCCAATTTGGAACCAAGCCCAATTAATTATATTGTGAGCCCATTGGCTCAGTTAAGTCTGGATTGAGGACTTATGGCCAACTTGGGCTAAGTCCAATTAAGTCTGGCCCTTTGTTGGACTGTTTGACATTTGTCTGGTTCCAGTCCACAAAAGTTTTGAGGGGCTTGATAACATTTCTGTTTGTAGGGTGTTTTTCTTCACCCCATTGAGATGGGAATATGCGCACGCTTGCCGGGCGTACTACAGATCCCCCCTGCCTAGGGTAGGCCGGGGTTTAATGATTGTGGGGATCCGAATCTCCTGCAGCCGCGGACTAAGCTGCCGTTAATTACCCCTCGCCTTTGGGGCGAGGGAACCTCCGATTGACGGGTTAAACTGGTCATGCGAACTCAATGTGCGGTGTGCGTGTGTTGTGTTTTGAAAGGGGGGTTTTGGATATGTCAGGAGCCACGCAGAGTTTTTACGGCGGTCCTGCTACCCGGATAGCGGGCTGGGGGTCAAGGGGGCTAGCAGCCCCCTTGCGGGGTGCGGGACAGCGCCCCGTCAGAAATTTTTTTCTAACAGGGACAGTGTCGTGGAGTACGTGTGTGTGCAGATATGATACATATGTATATGTATATGTATGTACATAACAAGAGGGGGAAAAGCATTGAAGGGATGCGTGGGGCCAGCGCCTTGAGTGCTGTGCGCTTAGGTGTTGTAAGCTCAGGCGCAAACGCGCCACGTGTCGACACGTGGGCGCTTTGCGCATGAGCGATGGGCGCTTTGCGCATGAGCGCTGGGCGCTCGAGCGCAAGCGCACCACGTGTCGGCATGTGGGAGCTTTGCGCTCGAGCGCAGGGCGCTGGAGGTCAAACGCGCCACGTGTCGGCACGTGGGTGCTTTGCGCTCGAGCGCTAGCACGCCACGTGTCGGCTCGTGGGCGCTTTGCGCTCGAACGCTAGCGCGCCACGTGTCGGCACGTGGGCGCTCGGCGCTTGAGCGCTTGGGCGCCGGCGAGAAAAAAAGGGCTTTTAGTCCCAGAAACAGAAGTTATGCTTCGGAGAGGAAATATTTGTTGTTATATATATATATGTGGAGTTAAAACTCCTAAAAATGTTTTGTTTGAGGAAATGGGTTCTTCTTCCTCCTCCTCTGTTGGCTGGCTCAAGAGATGTGAGATCTAAAAATCTCTTCTTTTTGAGATCTGATGGTAGATCCAAGTTCCCCTTTGTGGGTTTTGTGGTGGAAAACTATTTAGTTTTGGAAAAGAAAGAGTAAAACTCTTGATTTAATTCAAAAAGAAAGAAGAAGGTTTGAAACCTTCAGAAAGGGGAAAGAGGTACAAACCCTAGGTTTTTGAGAGAATGAAAAGTGTTCTTTATTCATCATCATTTTGCCTTTTATAGGCTTACATATTTACATATAGCCCCTTGGGCTTTTAAAAAATGGCATTTTAGCCATCCCATGGCTCATGTGCCATTTCATTTTTTGCATATAAGCCATGGGCTTACAAAATATTGGCTTTATGCCCATTTTGTTTACATTCATGCATCAACAATTACATAAGAATTACTTATTACATGATTTTGTTGTTGGCATGGGGAGGCTGGCCGCGGGCTCGACTTGGGCATGGGCCCGCTTGACCTGGGCTTGGGCCCACCTAGCTTGGGTGTTGACGTTGACTTTGACTCGGTCAACCGGGGTGTAAATTTTTACCCCAACAAATTGCCCCCCATCAATAAATGCACACAGCATATGTGGGTCGTGTGCATGAAATTGATGGATCTTCTTTCACGTGGAGGAGACTTGCTTTGGTTCCCACTTTTTGGGATGCACTGCCCTTTTTACGACATGGACGGTCGACGCTCTGATCCGAAGCGATTTGGTAGACGTGTCCCCGGCACGGAGTGTCGCTGGTCGTCGTTTCCCCGAGGCGGAGTGTTTGTTGTCGATGTGCCCCTGGCACGGAGTGTCTGCTTGACGTTTCCCCGAGGCGGAGTATCGGCTGGTTGACGTGTCCCCGAGACGGAGTGTCTGTTGTCGATGTGCCCCCGGCACGGAGTGTCTGCTTGACGTTTCCCTGAGGCGGAGTATCGGCTGGTTGACGTATCCCCGTTACGGAGTGTCTGTGTTGGACGTTTCCCTGATGCGGAGTGTCTGTGTTGGACGTTTCCCCGATGCAGAGTGTCGCTTGCTGACGTTTCCCCGGCACGGAGTGTCTGCTTGACGTTTTCCCAGCACGGAGTGTCGCTGTTTGACTTTTCCCCGGCACGGAGTGTCGCTGATCAACTTTTTCCCGGCGCGGAGTGTCGGGTTGACTTTTCCCCGGTACGGAGTGTCGCTGATCGACTGTTCCCCGGCGCGGAGTGTCGGGTTAACTTTTCCCCGGCACGGAGTGTCGCTGATCGACTTTTCCCCGGCGCGGAGTGTCGGGTTGACTTTTCCCCGAAACGGAGTGTCGCTGACCGACTTTTCCCCGGCGCGGAGTGTCGCTGGTTGACTTTTCCCCGGCACGGAGTGTCGCTGACCGACTTTTCCCCGGTGCGGAGTGTCGCTGGTTGACTTTTCCCCGGCACGGAGTATTGCTGATCGACTTTTCCCCGGCGCGGAGTGTCGGGTTGACTTTTCCCCGGCACGGAGTGTCGCTGATCGACTTTTCCCCGGCGCGGATTGACGGGTTGACCTTTCCTTGGCACGGAGTGTCGCTGATCGACTTTTCCCCGGCGCGGAGTGTCGGGTTGACTTTTCCCCGGCACGGAGTGTCGCTGATCGAATTTTCCCCGGTGCGGAGTGTCGCTTGTTGACGCAGAGGTCGATGTTGGAATTGGTTGGTTTAATTTGTTTGATTTGAGTCGACATCAGCATCGCTACACTGGAATATGGTACCAGGAGCGAATCATCATCCGTCTTTGAGAGGAATTGGGAATTGGGGTTTTTGTTTGACATCTGCATTGCTGCACTGGAATAGTGCCAGGAGCAACTCATCATTTGCCCCGAGAGGATTTGGGAATTGGTTTTTTTTTATTAGGCATCTGCATTGCTGCACTTGAATAATGCCAGGAGCAACTCATCATTTGCCCCAAGAGGATTTGGGAATTGTTTTTTTTTGTTTGGCATCTGCATTGCTGCACTGGAATAATGCCAGAAGCAACTCATCATTTGCCCCGAGAGGATTTGGGAATTGATTTTTTTTTGTTTGGCATCTGCATTGCTGCACTGGAATAATGCCAGGAGCAACTCATCATTTGCCCCGAGAGGATTTGGGAATTGGTTTTTTTTTGTTTGGCATCTGCATTGCAACTCATCATTTGCCCCGAGAGGATTTGGGAATTGGTTTTTTTTGTTTGGCATCTGCATTGCTGCACTGGAATTATGCCAGGAGCAACTCATCATTTGCCCCGAGAGGATTTGGGAATTGGTTTTTTTTGTTTGGCATCAGCATCGCTACACTGGGATATGGTACTATGAGCGAATCATCATTTGTGTTTGCTTATTAGGAAGCGATGGCTTAGGAGACAGGTTTTAGGTCTCTATCACCTAAGAATTTTCAATTTTATGGGCCGTAAGGGTCCCATAAAAGCATTTTCTCCCTACGAGTCGAAAGGATCTCATAGGTGTATTTTCTCCTTAGGAGTCGTGGGGACTCCTAAGGGTGTTGCTCCTTTGTGAGTCGTAAGGATCTCACGCGGGAATTTTCTCCTCACAAAGTCGAGAGGACTTTGTGAGCGCATTTCATCTCTTTTTCACGAGTTTGCGCCCTTTCGGGTTTTCACAAACTCGCCGGCAGTCCTGCTGTTTTTACTCACGGAGCCCTTTCGGGTTTTCATCCGTGCCCATTTTGCTTGTGGACTTACCATTTTTTTTATTATTTTTATTTTTATTTTTTGTGGGACTTTGAATGTGGTCTCACCGGTAGGACTTGGGAGAGACTGGGATTGTTTTACGCCCGTGGATTGTATACGGTTTTGCAGGATGTATGATCCAGACCGTAGGGCCAAAAACATTTTGGGTCTTTGTTGGTGTCTGCATCGCTGCACTGGAATATGGTACCAGGAGCGACTCATCATTTGCCGTTGGGATTTGGAATTTGGCTGGCGTCTGCATCGCTGCACTGGGATATGGTACTAGGAGCGACTCATCATTCGCCATTGGGATTTGAATTTGGAATTTGGTTGGCGTCTGCATCGCTGCACTGGAATATGCTACCAGGAGCAACTCATCATTCGCCATTTGGGAATTGGAAAGCGATGGCTTAGGAGACAGGTTTAGATCCCTATCACCTAAGACTTTTCAATTTCATGGGCCGTGAGGGTCCCATAAAAGCATTTTCTCCCTGCGAGTCGTAAGGATCTCGCAGGTGTATTTTCTCCTTAGGAGTCGTGGGGACTCCTAAGTGTGTTTTTTTTTCTTCGTGAGTCGTAAGGATCCCACAAAGGTTTGTTCTCCTCATGCGTCGTGAGGACACATGAGTGGATTTCCTTCGTTCCCAGTTTAATGACTTAGAGGTCGACTGTTTCCAGTTTATCGACTTAGCGGTCATCTGTTTCCAGTTTAACGACGTGGTGGTCATCTGTTTTCAGTTTAACGACGTAGAGGTCATCTGTTTCCAGTTTAAGGACGTAGAGGTCATCTGCTTCCAGTTTAACGACTCGGAGGTCATCTGTTTCCAGTTTAACGACTTGGAGGTCATCTGTTTCCAGTTTAACGACGTAGAGGTCTTCTGTTTCCAGTTTAACGACTTGGAGGTCATCTATTTCCAGTTTAACGACTTGGTGGTCATCTGTTTCCAGTTTATCGACGTAGAGGTCATCTGCTTCCATTTTAACGACTTAGTGGTCATCTGTTTCCAGTTTAACGACATAGAGGTCATCTGTATCCAGTTTAACGACATAGAGGTCATCTGTTTCCAGTTTTAAGACTTAGAGGTCTATGGATGGCGAGCTTGGAATTTTGGGGTAGGGGCCGTCATCAGCATTGCTAACACTGAAGCAGAGGTGCCAGGACACATGAGTGGGTCTTCCTAATGGAGCACAATTCCGAGGGCGGAGACCAACCGCTGGACTGGTGATTGCGGTGGGGCATGGGTATGATGAGAGTTATTTGAGCCCGTGGATTGTATACGGTAGTCAATTTGGGGACTAACCGTAGGGCCGGACAAATTTCGAGAAACTGGATTTTGATTGGCGTCTGCATCGCTGCACTGGAATATGGTACCAGGAGCGACTCATCATTCACCGTTTTTTTGTTTTGTTTCTTTTTGTTTTATCGCGATTGCTCTATCATTTCAGCTTTTCTTATGGCGAAGATAGCGATTGCCCTATCATTTCGGCTTTTATTCGCGGTTGCCCCATCATTTCGGCTTTTCTTTATTTTTCTTTTATTTACACATATATATATATTTTTTACACTCCCAGTTTAACGACTTAGAGGTCGATTATTCCCAGTTTAAAGACTTGGTGGTCTGTCAATCCCAGTTTAACGACGTGGTGGTCAGCGGGTATTCCCAGTTTAACGACGTGGTGGTCCTTTTTGCTTATCCCGGCTCCTTGAACTTTGATCTTGGCGGAGCTGTGTTGATGACCTAGCCCTGTGGCTTGCCGATACATCCGAGGATTGTAAGGTTTTTCCAAGCTTATATTGGTCCTCTGCCCAATCTTTGAAAATATAACAGTCTTCGATGGTATGACCCACCACTCTATGATATGGGTAGTATATAGGATTGCCGGTCATGCTCATTTCCTGTGGCCTCTTTGGAACAGGGAGTTGCAGACCGTTGTTCAAGGCGTCCATGAATATTTTGCGGACTTCATCCCTCCTGAAGGAGTATACCTTCTTCTTTCTCTCCATTGGAGTAGGTGCCTTTACTGATGCTGGTCCTCGAGGCCGCTCAGTCTTTGGTTTTCCCTGCACATGTCTGGGAGGATTAGGTTCCCTAAATGCTTCGGTCTCCATTTGTGTGAAATCGGCGGTCGTAGCTTGACTATTTGCCAACACGCCTTTAGAAAGTTCTATCTCCCCCGTCTTGTATTGCCTTTCGACCCAATCTTTGAAGACGAAGCAGTCCTCAATGGCAAGACCTATCACCCTGTGATAGGGGAAATATTTTAGGTCGTCGGTCATATTGCCTTCTTGCGGTCTCTTTGATTCTGGCAGTTGTAGACCGTTTCTTAGGGCGTCCCTGAATATCTTGTGGACTTTTTCCCTTTTGAAGGAATATACTTTTTCGTTTTTCGCGAAGGCGCTCCGCTCTTAGGTTGAAGGGGGTATCAGTTGGCTGCCTCCGGGTATCAGTCCCTGGCTCATGGACCAAAATTTGGTTCTGTTGTAATTGCAATCGGGCGACTTGGGTCGTGAGATCTGCCACGATGTTTGCCAGCTCGTCGACTTTGGAATAGACCTCGGCCACATTCTCATCCCTGTCCTGAAATTTCCTTTGAAGCCATTGGAATAATGCTTGTTCTGTAGTTCCGGCTATGACAACCGGTACTGAGCTCAATTCCGCAGGAACCACGGGCTCCTCTGGCTTATCGGCCTGAGCGGGCTCTTCATCATTTAGATCGAGCCGGTGCTGGGTAGCGTCAACCATATCATCACCATGGCTGTGAAGAAGAGGAGGGTTCGTTTCTTCATATCCGGCCATGTAGACAGTGTGGATAACACATTCAGCCATTCTTTCATCACTGGCAGCTGGTTTCGTGGAGCAGTCCGGACTTTGGAAATTCACAAATTCTAACATGGCCGGAGCCCTAGCCCTTTTGTTGGCTCTGTGTCTGAGCCGCTTCTTCCTCAGTTTCTCTGCCTTGAGCGCTTGGCAGGCTTCTGCTCTCCGGGAAGCCGCCATAGGCTGAGTGATGGGGAGCTTAGAGAAGATACCCGATCGAGCAGTTGTCAAGGGCACCGCCGAAGCTTGCTCGAGAGGCCTTGTTGCTTTGTCGGTGTTGATGGCCTTGCCCCCAGCTGGGGCCAAGGAAAGTCTTTCAGACACCGACTTGCGTTTGGTTTGGGGCGCCCTCGAGATCACCACATTTGGTCTCCTGCCTTTCGAGACCGGTTTGTTTGTTGCTGGAGCTTGAGGAGCTGGGATGGCGCCAATTGGTATGAACACAATAGAGCCGAATGGTAGCAGCGGCTCCTCCCATTGTCGCCCGAGGCTGGCCGGGAGGACCGTCCTAGAGTCTATCCTCATCGTGTAGGAAACGGGAGCCGTGCTGAAAGAGGAGATCATCCTCGGAGACATTGTTGAGAGGTGATTACTTGAAAACCTGTATGAAAGAGCATTATTTTATTATAAATACAGACATGTATATTGATTGAGTTTGCATGAACGTTTAACCCGAAATATGGGAGGAGAGATTGGTCCCACCGGACGTGCCAGAATCTGTAGGGTGTTTTTCGTCACCCCATTGAGATGGGAATACGCGCGTACTTGCCGGGTGTACTACAGATTTTCCCTGCCTAGGGTAGGCCAGGGTTTAATGATTATGGGGATCTGAATCTCCGGCAGCCGCGGACTAAGCTGCCGTTAATTACCCCTCGCCTTTGGGGCGAGGGAACCTCCGATTGACGGGTTAAACTGGTCATGCGAACTCAATGTGCGGTGTGCATGTGTTGTGTTTTGAAAGGGGGGTTTTGGATATCTCGGGAGCCACGCAGAGTTTTTACGGGGGTCCCGCTACTCGGATAGCGGGCTGGGGGTCAAGAGGGCTAGCAGCCCCCTTGCGGGGTGTGGGGCAGCGCCCCGTTAGAAATTTTTTTCTAACATGGATAGTGTCGTGGAGTACGTGTGTGTGCAGATATGTATATGTATATGTATGTACATAAAAAGAGGGGGGAAAGGCATCCAAGGGATGCGTGGGGCCAGCGCCTTGAGCGCTGTATGCTCAGGCGCAAGCGCGCCACGTGGGCGCTGGAGCACAAGCGTGCTACATGTTGGCACGTGGGCGCTTTGCGCTCGGGCGCGGTGCTCTGGAGCACAAGCGCGCCACGTGTCAACACGTGGGCGCTTTGCGCTCGAGCGCAGTGCGCTTGAGCGCAAACGCGCCACGTGTCGGCATGTGGGTGCTTTGCGCTCGAGCGCTAGCACGCCACGTGTCGGCTCGTGGGCGCTTTGCGCTCGAACGCTAGCGCGCCACGTGTCGGCATGTGGGCGCTCGGCGCTTGAGCGCTTGGGCGCCGGCGAGAAAAAGAGGCTTTTAGTCCCAGAAACAGAAGCTATGCTTCAGAGAGGAAATATTTGTTGTTATATATATATATATATATATATATATATATATATATATATATGGAGTTAAAACTCCTAAAAATGTTTTGTTTGAGGAAATGGGTTCTTCATCTTCCTCCTCTGTTGGCTGGCTCAAGAGATGTGAGATCTAAAAATCTCTTCTTTTTGAGATCTGATGGTAGATCCAAGTTCCCCTTTGTGGGTTTTGTGGTGGAAAACTATTTAGTTTTGGAAAAAGAAGAGTAAAACTCTTGATTTAATTCAAAAAGAAAGAAAAAGGTTTGAAACCTTTAGAAAGTGGAAAGAGATACAAACCCTAGGTTTTTGAGAGAATGAAAAGTGTTCTTTATTCATCATCATTTTGCCTTTTATAGGCTTATATATCTACATATAGCCCCTTGGGCTTTTCAAAAATGGCATTTTAGCCATCCCATGGCTCATGTGCCATTTCATTTTTTGCATATAAGTCATGGGCTTACAAAATATTGGCTTTATGCCCATTTTGTTTACATTCATGCATAAACAATTACATAAGAATTACTTATTACATGATTTTGTTGTTGGCATGGGGAGGCTGGTCACGGGCTCGACTTGGGCATGGGCCCGCTTGACTTGGGCTTGGGCCCACGTAGCTTGGGGGTTGACCTTGACTTTGACTCGGTCAACCGGGGTGTAAATTTTTACCCCAACACTGTTGTAGCTCTGAATGTTATTCAATTTTGAGGTTCAATTGAAGGGGAGGCTTTGCCTCTGAAAGATTAGCCAATTTGGCTAAAATTAGTGTTAAACACTAAATAACAAAAATGTTAAACACTAGAGACAGAATCCTCAAACTAGTGTTAAACACTAAAAGAAACAATCAGTGTTAAACACTGGAAATATAGTTTTCGATTTAGTGTCAAACACTAGAAAATAATCAGTGTTAAACACTGCAAATAGGGTTTTCAAATTAGTGTTAAACACTAAGAAAAATCAGTGTCAAACACTGGGAATAAAGATCTTTAATTAGTGTCAAAACACTAAAGAAAAATGGGTCACATGTGGACACGTGATAGCGCCCGAAGATGGGACCAGATTCCCCTTATTCTGTTTTGCAAAAAGTATTGAATACTTTCTGTATTTGATTTTGGAGCATCACGTGCCGGGGATTTGTGTGCTGATTTGCCAAGGGGTCACGTGGTAACACGTGAGAGCGCCCAGAGCTTCTATTTCTTTTGCTTTTTTCCTTCTGTGCTTCAGGGGTCACGTGGAGCACGTGAGGCGTTGCCTCTGAGTTCTTTTCTGCGGATCTTTACAGGGGTCAAGTGGGGACACGTGACCCTGGTTCTTTCCTGTTTGAAGATTTCTTTACCTTTTAAGAATTAAATTCTTCATAGGGTTAAACCCTAGCTATAACTTTGGAGGAATTAAATTCCTATTTTCTTTGGAAGAATTATATTCTTAAGTAGGGTTAAACCCTAATTTTCCTTTTGTGGGAATTAAATTCCCATATATGTAAAGAATCAAGTTCTGGCATAGGGTGAAACCCTAATTTCATTTTAAGAGGAATTAAATTCCTGCGAGCTTGAGAGAATTAAATTCTCAATTAGGGTTAAACCCTAGTTCTGTCCATCTTGAAGGAATTAAATTCCTATAATTTTGGAGAATTGAATTCTCAGATAGGGTTAAACCCTAATTTTATCTTGGAGGAATTAAATTCCTATAACTTTGGGAGAATTAAATTCTCCAAACTCAATTCTTCCTCTAAGTTTTAGATCTGCATGGCAGGATCTCGACCCGATGAGAATTAAATTCTCAACTTATGGGGAGATGTGCACTTTGCAGATCTTCAACCAGAGAAAGAACTAAGTTCTTTTTAAAAGAGTTAAACTCTTAGATCTTTGAGAATTAAATTCTCTTTTTTCTGAATTTTGATCTTTTTTCTTTTTCTCACCTAGGGTTTTCTTTCTGAATTTTCAAGATGCTAAAATTCTCTTCAAAGTTTTCTCTCCAAAATTCTGTCTCTCCTCCTTTTAATTTAATTCTCCCTTCTCGACTCCTATTTATAGTAGGAGAAAAAGAATCAATTTGTTTAGTAAATCTCTCACTGAAAGATTTAATTTGTTTTCATCATTAATCTGAGCCTTTAGATTACTAGGTGAATTTTATTCACCGTTGGATGTTTCAATCCAAACATATTCTATTTGTTATTTCGGTGAGATTCAGGGGAAATCTTTCCTTGTCCAAGATTTTTCCATAAATTGGTGATATTTAATCACCCTTAGATTCTTAATCCAACAGTTCTCCTTAATTCTTCTCTATTTGGTAAGATTTTAGAGAAATTTAGAATTTTAATTTTTTTGATTTATGAAGCTTTCAAAGCCTATCACGTGTTGGCACGTGACCGCTCCTCCTTCAGAGTTTTAATTCTGTACTTTGATTGGGCTAAAGGGTCATCACGTGTCAACACGTGACCTCTGGTCACGTGTGAGCACGTGACCCCCCTTTGGGGTCTTTCTTCAGCCACTTGTTTTACTTAGGATTTTTACTTCTGTAAATAGATCACGTGTCAACACGTGACCCTTGGTCACGTGTGAACACGTGATGCCTCGTTGAGGCCTTTATAACTTGATAGAATTAAACTCTGCATTTCAACTGGGCTAAAGACCATCACGTGACCTTTGGTCACGTGTGAGCACGTGACGCCCCTTTGGGGTCTTTCCTCAGCCGCCTACTTCTGCTTTGCTTAAACTTTAACTCTGTAAATGGATCCCGTGTCAACACGCGACCTTTGGTCACGTGTGAACACGTGATGCCTCATTGAGGAAATTCCTGATTTTTAATCAGGGAACAAATGCCCCAACAGCGTCGCTCTCACGTGTTTGCACGTGAGTGCAACGCTGTCACTTTTGTGACCGTTGGATCTGTCTAGGGAATCAGGGAGATGAAGCGTTTCCATCACATCCTATAAATGCAGGGGTCTCTTCAGAAGCGCCTCCAATCCTTCATCTTCCTCCTTTGGCTATCTTTTCTTTTGAGAATTTAATTCTCGTTTCTCAGAGCTTAGTTCTCTGTCTTGCAAAATTTTCCAGAGTTTAACTCTGTTGAAGAAAGACCCATCTCTTCAGGTAATGCTCTTGAACAAACGAAGAACTTTCACAGAAATCACCACGAGATTTTAAATCCACACCAAGGGTTTTCCCTTTTGACAAGAACCCATTTTTTAAGTTCCTTAACAAAAACAGAAAACCATCTAATCTTCAAATACTAGATCTCTTAGGGTTTCCTTGATCTTTAGGGATCGGTGGTGGTGCTTATCTTTTCCATGGAATTTAATTCCATCTCAAAAGTTTTGGTTCTGAAAAATGTCTCTGGGAATTTAATTCCCCCCTTTTTTAACAAGGAATTTAATTCCTATGAAGAACTCGGTTCTTCCCACAGAACTCCTTGGGTTTTCTTGCCCCGAGTTGTCTTCTTCACGAACAACAAGAAGAAGTTTGTAATGGTGCCTTCTAGGAATTTAATTTCCTTGATTCTGTTTGATTTGTCATAGAGTCCAAGATGGATTTCTTTTTTAGGGGAATGTGTAGGGTCATTTGAAATCCACTGTCTATTTAATGAGAATCTTCCTTTTGTCTCATTATAATTACTTGGCCTCATTATTAACGAGCCGCCACCTTGATTCTGTAGGACCCATTTGTTTTGTAGCCAATGGTTCCATAAAAAAGTCTGTTGTCGCTTTCTTCAACTGTCTTTATATATATATATATATATATATATATATATATATTGCTGGCTTTGCTTTTAACAGTTTTCCCCCTATTTTATTTCAGGTACAATGACTTCTGTTTCGTACTTTCCTTTCACTCGCTCAGAGGCTGCCTTTCCTCAGTCACCATCTGATGAGGAAGTGATGGCGATGATCAAGGCTCATGACCCGACCTGCACCAACTTGCTTTTGTGGGGGACCTGGTACAGTCATATCATCCGGGATCGCCGGAGCTTTCTGTACGAAATACCGACGGAGCCTACCTTTCCATTCCTGCCGATGGATCCTCCAAGGACTGTCTTCGCTGTGGATATGCCGAATTGGACCCCGATGGGACGGCTCGAGCCTTCGACGACCGGTATCCCAAACCATCCGATACCGGCCATAGATATTCTGGGACGCTGTATCTGCCAGGGCGAGGCCCAACCGTGGGGGCAGATTTATATGATAGGGCTTACCCCTCGACACCCTACGGGCTATCTCCTTTGGGCTCGATACATCCTGTTCGCCCACCGCGCGCGACTGCAGAAAGTTAGGCTTTATCAGACAATATATGCATCCCTCTTCCATTACCAGTCACCCCATGTCTGGTGGGTTAAGGCCTTCCTGAACCAGTGGAATCTTCCCACCAATACTTTTCTCTTGGTGGATCGTGAAGTTTCAATTTCTTTGGACGTATTTCGCGAGATCTCGGGGCTGCCAATCAGAGAGACACTTTACGCGGAATTATTGCCTTCTGACGAGTACGTCTTTGAGACTGAGCCCGCAACGCTTGACGGCTTGTCTACCGAGAACGCCGTCCGCCATAAGCGTCCGAGTTTGATCAAGGCGCTGGGTATCTTCGACAAACTGTTCACAGAATCTGAGGAGCAGGGCGTCACTTTCAAGAGCTTCATCGCTTGCTTCCTTCGCGAGGATGTCTTGTCGAAGACGGCTCCCAAGTTTGCAAGCATCAACGACCCCTTTAGGTTTGGTTTGAACAGGAGGCCGACTAAGGAATCAGATTTACCGCAGTATTATATTCCTATCATGTCGCCGGTATCTTCCGAATCGATTGCATCTCCCGGCATGGACGAGGAGACATTCTTTGTGGGCTTTATCAGTGTCTGGCTCAGCTGGTTCGTCATCCCTATGCATCGCCGCTTCATGAGGGTCTCGGTTATCTATCCGGCTCATCGTATCACTGAGGGGACACGGCTAGCCATAGGCATCCCGGCGCTAGCGCATCTCTATCATGGATTGGGCACCGCTGCTAACACCTCAACTCCCGGTGTGGACGTAGTAAACTTCTCCCTACACTATTTTACATCTTGGATTGAGATGTGTTAGGGGCTTTTGTTGCGCATCATAGACCTGCTTTTTATGACGCCTACACTTTTCCGCGACTCATGCGGCTGGTGGACGCTGCTGCTCCCGACCCGACTCAGTTTAGGGCTATTCGCGTGTTGATTGCTCCCTACGCTAGTGCAGGCGGGTTGGCATTTGTTGATCGGGTTATATCTGCTCCTTCAGGCCCGATTCAACAACTCCACGACCATTCGAAACGTGAGGTGCCTTCTCTGAAGCCCCAGGAGGCCACGCACTTATACACGATCAGACCGGGCTATCTTGTATTCCGTCAGAACAGTACGGCTCTGTTTATGCGGTACAATCCGCATCGCTTCGCCTGGAAGCTTGGATACGATCAGGGCGTCCCCTTTGAGGCTTTTACGGTTGCGCCGGTCCCTTCACCCGCAGCTGTTCGCGACGCCACTCATCACTTCGTGAGGTTGAATACCGGTTCTTACTTCATGATCCCTGAAGCAGATCATACTCCCCGATGCGTGGGGGCATTCACAGGCTGGTATCTTCATCGGGTCAACCCAGTTATTTCTGAGGAGAAGAGGTTGCTTCTTGGCCATGGCGCTCTTGCTCCGGCTCAGGCCGCAGGAATTCCGTTGCGGCCACGTGCACCGGTCCGCTTTCCCCTAAGGGACACCAGTGTTGCGCTCATTCCGGGGGAATCAGAGGTAGACCTTACCCCCACAGTTAGTATGCCATTGGGTACCCGGTCGCGGGCTAATCGGGCTCCGGTAGCAGCACCACCACCCGTGGCGTCAACAATGGCAGTGTCCTCCTCGGCAGCACCGCCAAACGAGGGTGCCGGTAACGAGGGTGTTGAAGGTGAGGTGGGTCAGCGTCGTGCCAAGGCTCCACGGGAAAAGAAGCGAGCGTCCTCTGGAATTAGTTCCGGGCCAAAGAGGAGGAAGAAGACAGTCTCCCGTCTGCTTGATCTTTTAGAAGGATCCGAACCTGTCGTTCAAGACGAACCAATATCCATGATATCGCCGGATGATGGTCTTCTTTTCCCAGGTTCATCTACCGAGGAAGCCACACAATTGGATGAGGCTATAAGATGCTCGCAGCTTGAAGCTGAGAAGGTAAGGATCCCGAAGAGGCATTATCCTGCCGTCATCTTCTATGAAGATCCTTCGTGGATACGGTGGCGGTTCATCGGCCCTTTGGAGGAGTGGGGAGAAAGGGCCCTTAAGCAGGCTGCTTCGGAGGACGCCGCGGATGCGCTTTCCTTGTGGACGGACGGCCACGAGTCCACCCTTGAACCCCGATGAGCACACCTCCTTGAGAAGGAGCATCAGCTTGAAGAAGCCATATTGAAGGCTTCCCTACGCATTGGTATGTTCCTATATTTCTTTGCAATACTTCATATTGCTTGCACTTGTATATATGTATTCTTATTCTTGTGTGAATTGTGCAGAGACTTCGGCGATGGGGGAGGTTCTTAGGGGCTTACTGACGGTAGAGCCTGTTGACACCCCTAATGAAACATTGCTCGATGTGGACGGGGTTGAAGACGCTATCCCTCTCACGATATGGCCTTCTGTGGTGGTTCTTGATCCCGAAGCACTCGATCCTTTGGGAGAGGCATCCCTAGTGGTCGCCGCCCCAGCGAATCTTCTTGAAGGCGGCCCGGAGGCTGGGATGGACATGTTGGAGACTACCCTCCCTTCGTTGGAACCCGTGACGGTTGCCGCCGCTCCTTCCCCAGAGGCCGTTACACCGGCTTGTGTCCTTGGTACTGGGCCAGAGGTCGCGGCGGAGGCCGTTGAAGCTGCTATCCCTCCAGCTCAGAATGGGAGGAGCGTCGAAGGTAACCTTCCATATTTTAAACTAGTGATCTTTTCGTCACCTGAACTCTTTCATCTTTTCAGAACTGCGCGGACTGGCGGCCTCTATTGCCGATCTGTCTCCCCGACAGTCCTTTCAGCGCATGTTGGAGATGGCTACTCCACAAGCGATATCTCCTCAACGTATCGTCCTCTCGTCTGGGCAAGGTTAGTGTTGTTCAGCGCCTTTTCATAGAATTGTTGTTATTTCGCAAAATGACATTGATGTTCTTTACAATTCTGGAGGCCGACGATGAGGTTGAGGTTCTTGAAGGGCCAGGGGAGCCTTCAGCTCCTTCTTGCATGACTGTGGGTAAGTGAAGTCTCAATATCGTCCCGCTTGTTCTTTTGCTTAGAAGTTTCACTGACTGTTTACACATCTGAGCAGCCCTTCCAGTTCTTACCCCATTGGAGTCGCGCATCAATATGTCAACTGGCCCCTATGCTTTGCGAGCTTCAGAACGTTTGGCCAAGCTAAGCCTTGTCTCCCTGTCATCTTTGATCGAGGAGCTTCGCGCTGGCAGCGCACTTACAGCTGAAGCATTTGCTGCCGAAGCTAACGGTTCTCTTCCTTTCCTTGTCACCTACCATAGCGAAGCGGTGGTGCGAGTCTGGGTTGAGTTTTGTCGGCAGGTGGAGGCTTTCTTGCACGTACTTGAGTGTTCCCGCCTTTCTTCGGAGGCTGTGGCTGCAAAGGCGGGTTTGCGGGGTCTGATTGAGCGGTGCGCGGTGAACATGGTGTCGTGCGAGAAACGGCTCGGCCGCAAATTCTCGGAGAGGGAGCTGTCCTCTAAGGCACCGAACGAGCTCCAAACTAGCCTTACAGCCAAAGCTAACAAAGCGTACGAACTCTGGCGAGTGCTTCAAGAGTCTATCAAAGAGGTGGTGGCCTTCGATAAAGCTGCCGTGTTCACTCGCGAAAAGGTTGAGGCTCACAAGGCTACCGAGAAAGAGCTCGAAGGTCGGCTTGCCTTGTATCAGGCCCAGCAGGCTCAGGCGGAAGCCCGTCTTCTGGCGATATTGAACCATGAAAGCGAAGCCCAGCGGAAAAGGGATGAGCTGACCAAGCTGCTAAATCGCCCGCCGGCCTGATGATTTTTATATCTTTTTTTTGTACATACTCCTGAATGAGAGTATATTTTTGTTCTTTCACGAATTGTACTTTGTATCCATTTTGGTTCATGAATAAAAGACATATTTTTCTTCTCAATGGTGTGTCCCTTTTTATTGAATGTATTCTGCGGATAGTCTGTCTTGATCTCCTTGCAGGGCAGCGATGGCTTAAGATTCAGGGCTAAGATCTGCCTCCTAAGACTTTTGGACTTTATGAGCCGTGAGGGTCTCATAAAGAGTTTTTCTCCCTACAGGTCGAGAGCATCCCACAGGTGTAATTTCTCCTAAAGAATCGTGAGGATTTCTAAGCGTGTTTTCCCTTGAAAGTCGCAAGGATCTCACAAGAGAATTTGCTTTCCTACGGGTCGCGAGGACCCGCAAGTGCTGGGTGCGGTTTCCCTTATCCATATTTCACGGGGTCAGGGGGTTGCTTTGGATGTTTTCCAGGATACCGTAGTTTAAAGACATCGCGGTCGAGGTTAAGGACATTATAGTCCGTAGGTTTAAGGACTCCACCGTCCGTTTCTAGTTTTAAGACATTACGGTCGAGGTTAAGGACATCATAGTCCGTGGGTTTAAGGACTCCACAGTCCAGTGTTAGTTTTAAGACATCACGGTCAAGGTTAAGGACATCGTAGTCCGTGGATTTAAGGACTCCACAGTCCAGTGTTAGTTTTAAGACATCACGATCAAGGTTAAGGACATCGTAGTCCGTGGATTTAAGGACTCCACAGTCCACGAAATGTATGGTTACTGGGACCCGTCACCTCTTTGAAGACGTTGAGGAATTACAACGACAAATATCAAAGGAGTGAAGAGATGTACTCTTGAACCAAGGTAAAACCAGTCTAGAATCATTATGGTTGATCGTTGGTTTTAAGACATTACGGTCGAGGTTAAGGACATCATAGTCCGTGGATTTTAAGGACTCCACAGTCCGATGTTTGCTTTGGATGCTTCACACGGGTTCACTGCCGTGCTCTGCGAAGACTAGGCTCCACTCTAGACGTTTTCCACGGGATCAAAGAGTGGCATTATCCGCGTTTCACGTGACCAGGAATTTTGCTCTGGATGCTTCCCACGGGTTCACTGCCGTGTTTGGCGAGGACCAGGCTCCGCTCTGGACGTTTTCCACGGGGTAAAAGAGTGACGTTATCCGCGTTCCACATGACCAGGAATTTTACACTGGATGCTTCCCACGGGTTCACTGCCGTGTTCGGCGAGGACCAGGCTCCGCTCTGGATGTTTTCCATGGGGTCAAAGAGTGACGTTATCCGCGTTCCACGTGACCAGGAATTTTGCTCTGGATGCTTCCTACGGGTTCACTGCCGTGTTTGGCGAGGACCAGGCTCCGCGCTAGATGATTCATACGGGTTCACTGCCGTGCTCTGCGAGGACCAGGATCCGCTCTGGACGTTTTCCACGGGGTCAAAGAGTGACGTTATCCGCGTTCCACGTGACCGGGAATTTTGCTCTGGATGCTTCCCACGGGTTCGCTGCCGTGTTCGGCGAGGACCAGGCTCCGCTCTGGACGTTTTCCACGGGGTCAAAGAGTGACGTTATCCGTGTTCCACGTGACCAGGAATTTTTCTCTGGATACTTCCCACGGGTTCACTGCCGTGTTCGGCGAGGACCAGGCTCCGCTCTGGATGCTTCATACAGGTTCACTGTCGTGCTCTGCGAGGACCAGGATCCATTCTGGACGTTTTCCACGGGGTCAAAGAGTGACGTTATCCGCGTTCCACGTGACCAGGAATTTTGCTCTGGATGCTTCCCACGGGTTCGCTGCCGTGTTCGGCGAGGACCAGGCTCCGCTCTGGACGTTTTCCACGGGGTCAAAGAGTGACGTTATCCGTGTTCCACGTGACCAGGAATTTTTCTCTGGATACTTCCCACGGGTTCACTGCCGTGTTCGGCGAGGACCAGGCTCCGCTCTGGATGTTTTCCACGGGGTCAAAGAGTGACGTTATCCGCGTTCCACGTGACCAAGAATTTTGCTATGGATGCTTCCCACGGGTTCACTGCCGTGTTTGGCGAGGACCAGGCTCCGCTCTGGATGCTTCACACGGGTTCACTGCCGTGCTCTGCGAGGACCAGGATCCGCTCTGGACGTTTTCTACGGGGTCAAAGAGTGACGTTATCCGCGTTCCACGTGACCGGGAAGGGTTGACTTTATCCGCATTTCACGGAGTCGGAGTTTGACTCTCGGTTAGCTGTACACCGTTGAGTCATGGAACTGGGAGTTGCCGTTGTTCCGCTTTGCTTGATATTGTGTCTGTTGTAATGAGACGAATGTCGAGATGATCTCCAGGTTATTTGTGAACCGTTGAGATTTGGCCTCTTCCGCTGATGAAGTCTGGGGAGGAGAGGCATGATTCCTTCTTTGTTTGCGCCCCTGGATTGTATATAGGGATTGATGTGATATCACCTGTAGGGCAATCATTTCATTCATTTTTTTTTCCGCGTTGCTCTATCATTTCAGCTTTTATATCGCGAAGGTCGCGATTGCCCAATCATTTCGGCTACTTTTCGCGGTGCCCAATCATTTCGGCTATTTATTTTTATTTTTACTCGCTGCTTTTTATTGCGAGTTGCCCAATCATTTCGGCTATTTCGCATGCATACATCTTTTACTTGCTGCTTTTTATTGCAAGTTGCCCCATCATTTCGGCTATTTCGCATGCATACATCTTTTACTTGCTGCTTTTTATTGCAAGTTGCCCCATCATTTCGTCTATTTCGTATGCATGTGTGGCTTGCTAGCTTTTCGCTGCAGGCTTGGAATCAGACACTGATTTCGGCATCAGCACCGCTGCAACTGGGATATTTCCAGGAGAGAATCATCATTTGCTTCTATCGATGTCGAATAAAGGTGGCTTAGTAAACAGGGTTAGGGTCCTGTCGACTAAGGCTTTTGACTTCATGAGCCGTAAGGGTCTCACAAAGGTATTTCTCCCTGCGAGTCGTGAGGATCTCGTAGGTGTGTTTTCTCCTTAGGAATCGTGAGGACTGCTAAGTGTATGGCTTCTCGTAAGTCGTAAGGATCTTACAAGAGGGCTTTCTCCTTATAAGTCGAGAAGACTTACAAGGGCTGTTCACTGTGCAAACATATCCCTAGTCACGTATGGGACTTTGTTAGGGAAATGTTTATTCGCACCCGTGGATTGTATACAAGGGTCAGCGTTGAGCCGCTTGTTGGGCAGTATCGGAGGTTATGGGGGTTGTTTAAGAACAGGTTCAGGTCTCTGTAACTTAAGACTTTCAAATCTTATGAGCCGTGAGGGTCCCATATGAGAGTTCTCCTTACGAGTCGTGAGGATCTCGCAAGTGTAATTTCTCCTTAGGAATCGTGGGGATCCCTAAGTGTGTTGCTCTCTTGTGAGTCATAAGGATCTCACGCGGGTGATTTCTCCTCAAAAGGTCGAGAGGACCATGTAAGTGTCTTTTAACGAGGTTGCGCCCTTTCGGGTTTTCATAAACACTCGCCGGTAGCCCTGCTGTTTTTACTCACGAAGCCCTTTCGGGTTTTCATCCGTGCCCATTTTGCTTATGGACATACCGTTTTCCTTCTTTTTTTTATTCTTTTTTTTTGTTCAAACGAGGTTGCGCCCTTTCGGGTTTTCACAAGACTCGCCGGTAGCCCTGCTGTTTTTACTCACGGATCCCTTTCGGGTTTTCATCCGTGCCCATTTTGCTTATGGACAACCGTTTTTTTATCAGCTTTGGGATGTTGCAATCCACCGTAGTTTATCGACATCTCGGTCAACAGCTAGTTTTAGGACACAGTGGTCCGTTGCTAGTTTAAGGACGTTTCGGCCCATCGTTAGTTTAAGGACGTTTCGGTCCGTTGTTAGTTTAAGGACATTTCGGTCCATTGTTAGTTTAAGGACGTTTCGGTCCATCGTTAAGTAAGCCAGTTACTACTTATGGAGTTTGGGCTTAGGAAGATAGCGAGCAGACATAGTCGTCGTCATCTATCATTGACCTAGGCCGTGACTCGTCAAGCGTAGTATTTCTTCAGGAAGCGACCATTTATTGGCCTGAAAGGTCTTTCACCATGCATGTCCATGAGTAGATAAGCTCCACCCTGGTAGACCTTGTCTATGATATACGGGCCTTCATAGTTTGGCTCGAATTTTCCCCGCTTGGCGTGATTGGGGATCATAGGTCTTTTGACCACTAGCACGAGTTCTCCTTGGCGGAATGTCCTCAGCCTGGTCAATCTTTCATATGAGCACGTCATCTTTGCTTTATAAACTTCCAGATTTTGCTGCGCCAGGAGCCGGGTTTCATCAAGGGCATCAAGCTCCTCCAGCCGAAGGTGAGCGTTTTCTTCATCCGTCAATTCGTAATGAACTGCCACTCGTAGAGAGGGTAACTCTATCTCGAGGGGGAGTACTGCTTCTGTACCGAATACCAACGCGTACGGCGTTGTGTTCGTGGCCGTCTTGAACGTGGTTCGATACGCCCAGAGAGCTTTTTGTAGTCTCTCGTGCCAGTCTTTCTTGTTTCGAGACACCGTCTTCTTTACGATCTTCGTTAAGGTCTTGTTGAAAACCTCAGCTAGACCGTTAGCTCGGGGATTATAAACTGAGGAGTATCTCCAGTCTATGTTGTGCTGTTGTGTGAAGCGGCTGATCTTGTGGCTTCTGTAGGCTGGCCCGTTATCGGAGATGATCCGCCTCGGAGTTCCAAACCGATAAATAACGTGCGTCTTGAAGAAATGGAGGATATTCTCCGTCTTCACTTCTCTCAGCGGTACTGCTTCTGCCCATTTGGAGAAGTAATCAGTTGTCGCCAAAATGAATCGATGTCCTCTGGACGATGCCGGTTCGATGGGGCCGATTATGTCAGTTCCCCACATTTCGAACGGCCAGCTAGCCACCGTTGGATGCAGCAGATTCGGATGCTGATGGATAAAGTCTCCATGGATCTGGCACGAGTGGCACTGCTTCGCATACTCGAGGCAGTCCTGAATCATCGTGGGCCAGTAGTAGCCCATCCGTTTAATCTTCAACTTCATCTTCGGGCCCGCTTGGTGAGAACCGCAGAGTCTGTCATGAGTTTCTTGGACGACTCTCCTCGCCTCTTCAGGTCCCAGGCATCTTAACCATAAAGAATCGAATAACCTCTTGTACAGAGTATCATTGACAAAAGCGAAAGATAGGGCTCGCTTCATTAGGTGATATTTTGAGGACGCATCTTCAGGCGTTCGACGGGATTTGAAGTAGTCTATAAAGATTTTCCTCCAATCCTCGGCCTTTTCCTGATCTTTTACTTGCATAGCCATTTGCTCAGTCGCTCCCTTTTCTTCGGATGAATCCGGAGATATTTCTGCCGGTGCAAGAACCCGACGGCTTTGCACCACGATCCTCACGTCATCAAGGTTTTCGTCGGCCAGTTCTTTAGCGATCTTGGCTAATGCATCTGCTTTGCTATTTTCCGCACTTGGAATGCTTTCCAAGATGTAGGAAGGTATTTGGGTCAGCAGTTGCTGTACCCTCTCACTGTACTTCACCAACTCTGGTTTGCACGTTTGATAGTCGCCGTTTATTTGACTAACGACCAATTGGGAGTCTCCGTATATGAGGAGGTTTTCAATTCCTATGTCGATGGCGATGTTTCCCCAATCAAAGCAAAGCTCTGTTCAAATTCCAAGGCGGGAGATGAAGCAACGCTTCATCTTCCCCCAATCAGAGCAAAGCTCTACTTTGAAAATCTAAATTTTAATAAATGAAGCAACGCTTCAAATTCTTCGCGCTGCGCGCAACGCGCCACATGTCAGGTGCTGATACATCAGTGCAGCACCCGAGGCAGTGCGTCCAATCAGAGAAAGGCTCTTTAAAGAATGATAAAAAAAGTAAAGGAAGCAACGTTTCAGTTGCGCAAACGCTGCGCTGCGTGACACGTGTCTGCGCAGTTGGCAAGCACAGTTGCGCAAGCGCTGCGCTGCGTGTCTGCGCAGTTGCGCAAGCACAGCTGCGCTGCGCGACACGTGTCTGCGCAGTTGCGCAAGCACAGCTGCGCAAGCGCTGCGCTGCGCGACACGTGTCACGCGCTGGGGCGTTTGCGCAAAACAGAATTGAGATTTTAAAGAAATCTTTTCTGTTCTTGTTAAAACAAGAAGATTTTCTTCTGTAAAACAGAGGCCTTTGGATCAAAGATCCAACGGTGGGGAAAATCCCCCAAATCACTCAGAGAAAGATCTCTTTAACAAATTTAACCAATTTATGGGCACTATAAAAAGGACCCCAAACCTAATTCAAAAGGGGGAACATTCTTGAAAAAATCAAGAGCTTCAAACAGAGAGAACTCTGAAAAAGTTTTCAAGAAAAAGGTAAAAACCTTTACAAAATAGAAGAAATTTCTTCTAATAGATCATTGATCTAAAAACAAGATCAATGATCCTCACATAATAAACAGTGCTTTGCACTTCTTATGAACCACTGGTTCTTTAAAACAAGAAGAACTAAATAAAGAACAGTGCTTTGCACTTTTATGAACCTTTGGTTCCTGAAATAAAAAGAAAAACTTATTTTTCTTTAATCTAAATTAGATCAAGGAAACGAATAGTGATTTGCACTTCTTTTATGAGCCATTGGTTCTTGGATCTAAAAGATTATTAAATCATAGTGCCTTGCACTTGCAAACTGCGCTGTTGCGCTCCTGGATTGGCTCAAGCCACCAGAGCGCGCCACGTGTCAGCAGCGCAGGCGCAGCGCATTAGCGCAGCGCACTGTGCTTGCACGACACGTGTCAACACTACAAGCGCTTGCGCTCTCTGATTGGCGTAAAGCGCCTGATAAATGCAAGACATTTCTTAAAGGGCCAGGCCCAAATCAAAAAAACCAAGCAGGCCTAATTAAATTGATGCTCTGCATCATTTATAAATGGGCAGAGCCCAAACAAAATAATAAATGCTGTGCATTTTAAAAGGGGCAGAGCCCAAACAAAGTAGATGCCTTGCATCATTCATGAGCAGAGCCCAGAATAAAATGGGCAGAGCCCAAACAAAAAAAAAAGAAAATAATGCAATGCATTATTTAAAAATGGGCCGAGCCCTAGCACAGGTCTAACAGACCAAAAACAAATAAAGGCGTTGAATATTTTTCAACTGGACTTAGCCCAATCATGGCCGTAAGTCCTCAAATTAAATTGACTGAGCACAGCTGCTCCCTAAATCAATTTACGACTGGTTCGAGGGTACATCTCCAAACTCCTCTGACACCTATCGTTGTAATCCTTCAACGACGTCAGAGAGGTGACGGGTCCCGACGACCACACATCAATATGGACTGCGGGGTCCTTAAACTCGTGGACCGGAACGTCCTTAAACTAATGTTGGACCGAAACGTCCTTAAGCTAATGTCGGACCACCACGTCCCTAAACTGGAACATAGACCACCACGTCCCTAAACTGGAATACGGACCACCACGTCCCTAAACTGGAACATCGACCACCACGTCTCTAAACTGGAATACGGACCACCACGTCCCTAAACTGGAACATAGACCACCACGTCCCTAAACTGGAATACGGACCACTACGTCCCTAAATTGGAACAATAGAGCCTCCAAATGCTCTTTTGCCGGATCTAAACAGTCCCGTTTAAGTTGATCTTAGCCCCAAACACGGCTAACGTATCCTTAAACATTCAAATGGACTATAAAACTCCAAATCAACTTTGGTTCGAGGGTACATCTCTGAACTCCTCTGACACCTATCGTTGTAATCTTTCAACGACGTCAGAGAGGTGATGAGTCCCGACGGCCATATATTAAATGGATCACCATGTTAAGTCGATCTTAGTCTAAAATAGGACTAACGTATCCTTAACGGACGTTTAAGTTGATCTTAGCTCCAAGCACGGCTAATGTCACGCCCCGCTTCCCAGTGTACGGAGAAGGGGACGCGACGAGGCCCGCTACATATATACTCAGAAGTACATATGCTAAGCGTATCTAAGCAATATAAAAGTAAATCACAAGAGACAAGAGATATAGAAATAACAGCAACTTTTATTCATTAACATTCTTTTGTACAATGCATGAAAAGTAAATACAACTGAAATGGAAAGCGATGCCTAAACAGTGGCATAACAGGAAATGAAAATACTGAAAAGAACAAGGTACAATATCTAGAGCTCGAGATCTTCGTGAAACTGCTCCAAGTCTTCACCGGTGGGCTCGATCTCTGCTGGGTCCAAAGCACCTGACGACATTCAAAGAAGAAAGAAATAGAATGTCGTCGGCGAACAGGTCGCTCGGTAAATCCCAAAGATAAGGGAGAAATAGACAGAAAGTAAGAAAGAGAGAGAGAGAGAGAGAGAGAGAGAGAGCTTTTAATGTTGTATTATAATATTCTAATATTGTATTAACGTTGTTGTTTGTAGCCTGGTACAGAAGATGCCAGTGTATACGAGGGGAGTCCCACTTACACCGGGGACCTTGGTAACCTGTAGTATAAGGCTCCGTCGATAATATCACGGAACAACGGTATGGATGTAATTACGTCTTAAGTGACCACCTCGTGCCACCTTTAACATATTCCGTACCAGTCTACCCCTTAAACCCCGTAGTGTTTTGATTGTATTGTAGTATTTATTGTATAAGTTGGATGACTGATTAAAACCATGATATCAGTAAACATGTTGTAACTGCATAATCAGGTAAATAGAATAACGGAATAATGGATGTTTATCCATGGTTTAATTCAGTCAAGTTGTAATGATTGTTAACAGGATTCTGGGATTCATGTATTCATATTGAGTTGGAATATTAAAGAATATAGAATGACTTGAATCATATTCAAGTCAGAGATAATCAGACTCAAACCCGAGTCAGACTAAAAGAAATGTAATTTGAAGTTCTATAATTGTTAGGGTCCTTATTGTAAATTATAAAACTTGAGGGGGTTTTATGTAAAAAATACTTTTGTATAGTTTTCAAGATACACCTCAAGTATTTATTATTCGTCTTTATAGTTATAATGAGTGTAGATTTTATTTGTGTTATTCTAGTGAATATATCCTAATAAAAATATTAATTTATAATATTGATTTATTTGAAATTCGTGGTATTTTAATGTAACTTTTAATCTTGTAATTTTTAGGAAAAGGTGGAAACTTTATCTTATAACAAAATAGGCGTTTAAATGATAAATATATATATATGTTAATACAAGAATAATTTTAAATAAATATTTTATTCTCCAAAATCTCATTTTTTCTTAAATGTCGTATTTTAAATCTTTCGAGACCGAATGCTCCTTGCGGAGGTCTGAATCTCGCACTACTAAGCTCGAGGGTGCACGATAAACCGTACTATCCCTAACGAGTTCCCCAAAGGTGGGTTGTAGTGGCGCTTTGCAAAGATTTAATAAATACTAATCATTTAGAAAACGGTTTTATAAAGATGAGATATTTATTTGTAAAAGGTGTAAATTTCCGTATTTTAGTTTCTAGGGTTTCCTAAGCCAACTAACATATTTCTAAAAGGTCTAAACGATAAGTCATTAGAAGCCTCAAATCGCCTCTTCACCGTCAATTGCGGTCAGGTAAGTGCCAGGTAAGTGGGAGGCTCTCCACTACAAGTAGTGGCCCTAATTAAGTAACCACTTGCCTTAGACACACTTGCCTAGACACCACAAAGTCAGTTTAGATAAACGATCGATGTCCATGACATATCGTATTTTCCTATTAAAAGGTTTTGTTTTAAAATTGTATACAACTTAGAACTTTCAGAAAAGGTTTATAAAGAAAATGGTATTTTAATGTAAGTCTTGTATTTTCGTATTCTAAGTTTTGATGATATCAATTAGGGTTGTATTTGCGTGTGTGTGGAGGTAGGTCATTACCTTATGATCTACGTTAAGGTATAGCAATTGTTAAGGGTTAAATGTGATAACTAAACATTGTGGTATTTAAGTGAAAGAAATACGATAAATGGAAACGTTATCATTTCATGTGAAAAACTTTATCCAAATTGATTTTTAAGTGATTAATAGTCAACATGAATATGTTTAAGCATTATGGAATTTGTGACAAGTGAGTTTTGATAGAAAACCGAATCGGAAATCGGTTTGTTTCGATTTCCGTCGGGTTTTAAAAAGTCGTATTTTTCTTAAAAGAAAAGAAAGATAGAAAGAGGGGGACTTACGGGTTTTGGACACGTTAGAGAGTGAGAGGGAGGTAGAGGGTTTTCCGGACGTCGAATCGTCGTGAAGAGTCCTAGCACGATCGCCGGAATTCGCCGTCGATTTCGGCAGCGCTTCGCCTTTCGCTCGTTTTCTAATGTACCTAGTTCTCTTGAGATTTTGGGAGAGTGGACTTAGGAATGTAGGGTGAGAGGGTAGAGGATAGGGGGTTTATATAGGGCTAGGATAGGGTTAGGGTTTTAATTAAAAAGAATATTAAAAAATATAAAAATTCATTAAAAATTCATTAAAATTGGGAGTAAAAGAGGTTTAATGAGCATTCGGTAACCGATCTAGGAAATTAGTGTATACAGGGGGGAAGACCAAGTCAACACGGAAAAATTTCGTGATGACGACTCGGCCGTCCGGCCGAGTCCGGCCGGCGGCGCCGGCCCGAGTCGGCCGGTCCGCCAGCCGACTCGGCAGAGTCGGGCCGAGTCGAAGTGTCGAGGGCCGGGGAAACTCGAGGGGGGATTTTTGGTATATTTAACTTTTTATGTACATTTCAAGTTTTGTGAGTTATGACGGTTTGACTGTTGACTTTCCAAAAATTTAAAACAAAATAATATAAAAAATAATGTGGGGTATGAGATTCGAACTCTGGTGGCTTGGTTCAGCAGTGCAAGGTATTACCAATGAGCTACAAGCTCCTTCTTGCAATTATTGTGGTATTTAATTACTTAAAATGATAGCAGCAAGAATAAATACTCCTAGTATACATTAAATTTAAAGTAATTTCTTGTACACTAAAAATGGAGTTATTACATTCTTGTAGCTTGTAATTAAAAACAAAATAATTACCTATATCTTGTGCTCATGCTAAAATACCCCTTTGTGGATTTTTTGAAAAAAATATTTGAAAATTTTGGTGTAGGAAAATTATGGTTGTTACATTCTACCCTCCTTATAAAAATTTCGTTCTCGAAATTTGTAAACGGAAAGTATAACAGTTTGGTGACAGAACTAAAGATTGTTAAGAAGTTTTGGTCAAAGTTTTGAGAGAGTTACCTGGGTTACCTTGGTTCACAGTTTCAGGTTCTATGGCTGCTAAGGTGAAATCTTGTCGCCGTTGCACGTTCCTCGTAGCTGGAGGCATATTCCCATGTACTCGAGGCATGTTTCTCAGTGCCTGATGGAATTGGCGATTTGGCTGAGCAGGGAATCTACGTGGAGGTGGTGCTGGGAGTGCAGGACGAGTTGCAGGAGCTTGGATAGCTGGCTCCTGCGGGTAGTTGGCGGGTGTGTGTGCTGGGTTGCGTCTATAAGGACAGTTTCCAATTCCGTGATTGGACGCGCCACAAAATAAGCATAAGCCTTTTGCGCGCCTACAGTCCTTCCACAAGTGACCTTCCCTCTTGCAATAAAAGCAAAAATTAGGTCTTGACCGATCCTTAACTTCTTCCAGTCTTCTGAGTTCAACAACTGGCCTTGAAGAGGCCCCTCCTGCCATTTGAGTGGCAGGACGTTTCACTCCTGCAGACTGAGGTCTGCCCCTTGCCTTTATCACTGCCTCATAACTGCGGGCAGCTTCCAGAGCATCTTCATGAGTCAGAAATTTTCCCATGGCTAGGGCAGCCTGAATCTCTGTGTCCAGTCCTTGTTGAAAGCGAAGAGCTCTGATATCGTCCGTCGGTATCAAGTGTGCTGCGAATCGGCTTAACATGGTGAATTCAGCGTCGTATTCATCTACTGATTTGTCCCACATCGATCCTTGTTGTAGATGAATGAACTGCTGGTCCATTGCAAACCTGGCAGTCGCTGGAAAGTATTTCGCGTCGAACTTCTCGTGAAAAGTCTTCCATTCAATCGGCTGTACCAGACGGCTTTCTTCTGCCTTCCACCAGTTGCGAGCATTATCCGTGAGCTGTAGTTTTACTACACGGACCCAAGCGATGTCTGGCACTTGAGCTGCTGCCAGATCGTCTTCAATGCCTTGTGCCCATTCTTCCGCTTCAAGAGGGCTTCCTTTTCCAGAGAACTGCTTCGGATGTAAAGCCCTGAATTGCTTTACTCCCGGTGCGTCGGTCTCAGGTCGGTTCAGAAGTTGTTGTTGTCCCTCGAGAAGGCTGCGGATCGCCTCAAATAACACTGTTTACTTGTGGGTGGTGCAGGAACAGCTGGTGCGAGAGGTAGTGCTGGAGGGGTGTAGTTGACGTTGGTGCTGGTGTTGTTCGGGGAATCCATAACCCTGAAGAAAATTTGGGTTATGACAGATTCAAATGATAAGATTCAAGGAATATAAAATTGTAAGATTCAAGAAACATGAATTGTAAAGAATGTTTTAGTTGCTGGTTCTTGTGTTATATTGCTTAGGTTGTTCACGTAGACCAGAACTGCATGATAGGGATTCATACAGTTCTGACCTGCATGGGCCACCAACAAAACCTGTCACGCCCCGCTTCCCAGTGTATGGCGAAGGGGACACGACGAGGCCCGCTACGTATATACTCAGAAGTACATACGCTAAGCGTATCTAAGCAATATAAAAGTAAATCACAAGAGACAAGAGATATAGAAATAACAGCAACTTTTATTCATTAACATTCTTTTGTACAATGCATGAAAAGTAAATACAACTAAAATGGAAAGCGATGCCTAAACAGTGGCATAACAGGAAATGAAAATACTGAAAAGAACAAGGTACAATATCTAGAGCTCGGGATCTTCGTGAAACTGCTCCAAGTCTTCACCGGTGGGCTCGATCTCTGCTGGGTCCAAAGCACCTGACGACATTCAAAGAAGAAAGAAATATAATGTCGTCGGCGAACAGGTCGCTCGGTAAGTCCCAAAGATAAGGGAGAAATAGACAGAAAGTAAGAAAGAGAGAGAGAGAGAGAAAGAAAGAGCTTTTAATGTTGTATTATAATATTCTAATATTTTATTAACGTTGTTGTTTGTAGCCTGATACAGAAGATGCCAGTGTATACGAGGGGAGTCCCACTTACACCGGGGACCTTGGTAACCTGTAGTACAAGGCTCCGTCGATAATACCACGGAACAACGGCATGGATGTAATTACGTCTTAAGTGACCACCTCGTGCCACCTTTAACATATTCCGTACCAGTCTACCCCTTAAACCCCGTAGTATTTTGATTGTATTGTAGTATTGTATTGTATAAGTTGGATGACTGATTAAAACCATGATATCAGTAAACATGTTGTAACTGCATAATCAGGTAAATGGAATAACGGAATAATGGATGTTTATCCATGGTTTAATTCAGTCAAGTTGTAATGATTGTTAACAGGATTATGAGATTCATGTATTCATATTGAGTTGGAATATTAAAGAATATAGAATGACTTGAATCATATTCAAGTCAGAGATAATCAGACTCAAACCCGAGTCAGACTAAAAGAAATGTAATTTGAAGTTCTATAATTGTTAGGGTCCTTATTGTAAATTATAAAACTTGAGGGGGTTTTATGTAAAAATACTTTTGTATAGTTTTCAAGATACACCTCAGGTATTTATTATTCGTCTTTATAGTTATAATGAGTGTAGATTTTATTTGTGTTATTCTAGTGAATATATCCTAATAAAAGTATTAATTTATAATATTGATTTATTTGAAATTCGTGGTATTTTAATGTAACTTTTAATCTTGTAATTTTTAGGAAAAGGTGGAAACTTTATCTTATAACAAAATAGGCGTTTAAATGATAAATATATATATGTTAATACAAGAATAATTTTAAATAAATATTTTATTCTCCAAAATCTCATTTTTCTTAAATGTCGTATTTTAAACCTTTCGAGACCGAATGCTCCTTGCGGAGGTCTGAATCTCGCACTACTAAGCTCGAGGGTGCACGATAAACCGTACTATCCCTAACGAGTTCCCCAAAGATGGGTTGTAGTGGCGCTTTGCAAAGATTTAATAAATACTAATCATTTAGAAAACGGTTTTATAAAGATGAGATATTTATTTGTAAAAGGTGTAAATTTCCGTATTTTAGTTTATAGGGTTTCCTAAGCCAACTAGCCTATTTCTAAAGGGTCTAAACGATAAGTCATTAAAAGCCTCAAATCGCCTCTTCACCGCCAATTGCGGTCAGGTAAGTGCCATGTAAGTGGGAGGCTCTCCACTACAAGTAGTGGCCCTAATTAAGTAACCACTTGCCTTAGACACACTTGCCTAGACACCACAAAGTCAGTTTAGATAAACGATCGATGTCCATGACATATCGTATTTTCCTATTAAAAGGTTTTGTTTTAAAATTGTACACAACTTAGAACTTTCAGAAAAGGTTTATAAAGAAAATGGTATTTTAATGTAAGTCTTGTATTTTCATATTCTAAGTTTTGATGATATCAATTAGGGTTGTATTTGCGTGTGTGTGGAGGTAGGTCATTACCTCGTGATCTACGTTAAGGTATAGCAATTGTTAAGGGTTAAATGTGATAACTAAACATTGTGGTATTTAAGTGAAAAAAATACGATAAATGGAAACGTTATCATTTAATGTGAAAAACTTTATCCAAATTGATTTTTAAGTGATTAATAGTCAACATGAATATGTTTAAGCATTATGGAATTTGTGACAAGTGAGTTTTGATAGAAAACCGAATCGGAAATCGGTTTGTTCCGATTTCCGTCGGGTTTTAAAAGGTCGTATTTTTCTTAAAAGAAAAGAAAGATAGAAAGAGGGGGACTTACGGGTTTTGGACACGTTAGAGAGTGAGACAGAGGTAGAGGGTTTGCCGGGCGTCGAATCGTCGTGAAGAGTCCTAGCACGATCGCCGGAATTCGCCGTCGATTCGGCAGCGCTTCCCCTTTCGCTCGTTTTCTAATGTACCGAGTTCTCTTGAGATTTTGGGAAAGTGGACTTAGGAATGTAGGATGAGAGGGTAGAGGATAGGGGAGTTTATATAGGGCTAGGTTAGGGTTAGGGTTTTAATTAAAAAGAATATTAAAAAATATAAAAATTCATTAAAATTAGGAGTAAAAGAGGTTTAATGAGCATTCGGTAACCGATCTACGAAATTAGTGTATACAAGGCGGAAGACCAAGTCAACACGGAAAAATTCCGTGTTGACGACTCGGCCGTCAATTCCGTGTTGACGACTCTGCCGTCCGGCGGCGCTGGCCCGAGTCGGGCCGAGTCGAAGTGTCGGGGGCCGGGGAAACTCGAGGGGGGATTTTTGGTATATTTAACTTTTTATGTACAGTTCAAGGTTTGTGAGTTATGACGGTTTGACTGTTGACTTTCCAAAAATTTAAAACAAAATAATATAAAAAATAATGTGGGGCATGGGATTCGAACTCTGGTGGCTTGGTTCAGCAGTGCAAGGTATTACCAATGAGCTACAAGCTCCTTCTTGCAATTATTGTGGTATTTAATTACTTAAAATGATAGCAGCAAGAATAAATACTCCTGGTATACATTAAATTTAAAGTAATTTCTTGTACACTAAAAATGGAGTTATTACATTCTTGTAGCTTGTAATTAAAAACAAAATAATTACCTATATCTTGTGCTCATGCTAAAATACCCCTTTGTGGATTTTTTGAAAAAAATATTTGAAAAATTTGGTGTAGGAAAATTAGGGTTGTTACAGCTAACGTATCTTTAAACTAAAAACATCAAACCCAAATCTAAGTAAACACGGATTTGGATTAATCCACGTCCTACAGGCGACGGCATTACTCAGTTTCCGTATACAATCCACGGGCAACCACAAACAAAACAAACACACACGACACGAAGTGAAATTCTGGAGAAGGAGAAAGTTGTTACCGCGATGCGGTAGCGTAATTAACTGCAGGGGCTTGCGCCTGCAGGGAAGAGCGTCCCCACAATCAAAAACCCCTCGAGCGAGGGGGAATCTGACGAAGTCTGCTACATCGACCGCATCTGTCTAAACCTCCGATATACGGTGCCATAAATCAACTTGGCATCTTCGGAGAGGTGGACGGATAAAACCAAATAGCATCTGCCCCGAATCTCAGGCATGACGCCCTCGCGTCGTCGGCCGCCATTCGGAGGGGAACAGATTCTGGCACGCCCGGTGGGACCTTTTTTTCTTTCCACTCCACACTTCGTGTGTCGTCCTCGCGAACCAATCGCGGTTTGTTAAATGGTTGCCTTTGGATTTCAAGTTACTAAGATTTGGTTTTTTTCCTGGCGTAGAACTCAAGCATCAATGGCCTCTAACTGCACCAACTGCTCGAAGTGCCACCGCAACGGACGCTCCACCTCACCTCGAGGTGTAGCATATGGGCCCCAAGCGGCCTCCTTCCTCGCTCTACCGGTAGAACAGGTGACCCAAGCCACCACCGGCCTGTTTTTCAGGACCATGATCCCACCTACAAGCTTCTCCATGCCAATACCTGCACCGGAAGTGAACAAGAAGTCGGTCTTCGACTGGCTCACTGCTACGACGGCCCCTGTCAACGGATCGCCCACTACCAAACCAACAGCCTCTGTTTTCGCCAGGCTGGATCAGAACTCTAAATTGATTGTCCCAAGGAAAGCAATAACTGCTGCTCCAGAAGTCGTCAAGGCGGCTTCCCCTGTCAAAGAATCAGTCTTTTCAAGACTGACGATTCCTGCTCCTGCCCTTGCTCGAGGATCCGTCTTCGATAGATTGAATATCACCCCTCAAAAAACAACCTCAGTCTTTAAGAGATTAACACCGGCGGCGCCTCATTCAGACAGAGGGAAAAAAGAAGCTATCTCTATCTCCGAGCCAGTCCCAACAGCTCGTCGTGCTCGACGTCGCCATTGGCGACGAGTGAGGAAGGCAGGGGCAACTCCCCCTCAGGGCTAACTCCACCGGCTCCAGTGGTGGAAGTCAACGTTGCTGTTCCAACTGGGAACAGCTTTGAACTGCTGAGGAGGGTACGTAAGAACTCTCCAACCGCTACACTGAAAAGATCTCCTCCGCCCGTGGAGAGAGTTCCGGAAACAAAGCAAGAACAGCCCCCTCAACGGCTGTCCTCAAAAATATACAAGGTTTGGCGAAAGGTTCAAGAATCCGTGATCGACCCAGATCATTCTCGTCAAGAAAAGAAGACGAAGGTGCAAAAAGAAAAAGACCGTCCTATTAAACAGCAGGGGACAACGATCGCTAGGGTGCCCACTGCAACGGCCCCTTCAACTTCAACGGCCCACAAAAGAAGGAGGCCGGAGAAAACCCCCACGCCGGCGATGAATATCAGATGTGGTGCACCCAAACGCCCTAAGTCAGGGGGCATTGTAGTTCATACCGTCTATGTGGCGTCTGGTAAAGAGGACAGTCGCATATCTACGGGTCATCGACCGCTTACGCGATCAGTGACCAAGGCGCAGGAGCAGCAGCAGAAGCTCCAAGAGATGATGAACGCTATGGCCGCACTTACAGGGCCAAAAGAAAACTCTGAAACGTCCTCGGATGAACGCCAGGAGGAAGAAACCGACGCCGAATTCCTTCGTCGAATATTGGAGAAGAAGGACAAAGAGGCTGCTGAACAAGCAGCCAACATACAGCGTATGAGCCTTCTCTTCCAAGACATGGTAGGGATGATGATACAACAAGATCCTCCGGCCGAAGAGCCCCCGATCGTCCTTGGAGATGATAAGGGAGAGACATCAAATCCTCCGCCTGCTCTGTCAACGGCTAAAGAGGATACAATCTCCAAAGCTGATTTGGACGAGTACATAGCCCAACAAATACGGGTTCATCATGCGACCGAAGCAGCCGGCCAGGTCATAAAAACAGGGCGGCCATATCCAAGTTGGTATGATCAAATCAAGTACCCGCCAGGTTACACAATTCCCAAGTTCCATGTATACAAGGGGACGGGCAATCCTCACCAGCATGTTGCCCAGTTCAGGGCACTCTGCGGAAACACCGGCGGTGACGACAAGCTGTTGCTTCGCCAGTTTGTTGGAAGTTTATCAGATACGGCGTTCGAGTGGTACTCTGAACTCCCGAATGACTTTATCAAGACCTTCGCAGAGATGGAGCTGCTGTTTACCCAGCGTTTTGCAAGCGCCAGTGAACGCACCCCGATGACGGCACTGATTAACGCCAGGGTAAAGCCAAGCGAGACATGGGTTCAATATGCTATACGGTGGCGGAACTTATGGTCGAAGTGCGAGCAGCGCATTGAAGAAGCTCCCGCGGTGGGTATGTTTGTGGGAACCCTTGATCCGCAAGCAACCATCTTGCAATTTATGATGTTTTTCAAGCCGACTACCTTCCAGGCCTTGATTGACAAGCTAGCGCAAATGGACCAGATGGGCCATAAACCCCCTCTTCCAAAGCCGGACTCCCGAAATGACAAAAGGAAGGGAAAAGCGATCGTTGTCGCTAATGCTCAACAACAACCGAGCGACTCGAAGCCAGTTGTTCGTCAAAATAACATGCGCCCGTACGGGGCCCTTGAGGAGAGGATGGGACGTTCTTACTCGTTTCCCCGGGATAAAACGAAAAGGTTATTCGAGCTGGCGTTGCGCAACCGACTCATAAATCTGCCGGATCCAAAACGTCCGTCGCAACCAAGTGACTTCAATGAGCCCAACTACTGTCCTTATCATCGAGTACTGGGTCATCCGATCGAGGATTGCTACATTTTCAAAAATTGGCTTGAAAACCAGTACCGACAGGGCAAATTCGCGTTATCTGACAAATGGAAGGTGAATCCCCCGCAACCCCACACTTCTAAGGGGACGAATACGCCAGGGGAAACATGCTCCGTCGTTAAAGAAGCTCCTTGGGAGGTTGTATTATCAGCCAAAACAAAGAGGATGCTAAATGAGCTTCAAGTATGCCCGGCGATCAATTGGAAGAACCCATTGGAACCGCAGGTCATTGAAGGGATGTTGAAGCCACGTCCAACTCCAAAAACCGATGGTGGTGGCTCAAGCACTCGCAACCAGCCGTCAAAATCTTCGAAAAAGAAGAAGAAGAAATCTAAGAAGCCCGTGAAGCCTGGCGACAAGCGCACGGACTTGCAAAAATAAATTGACACGCTGAAGGAATACAACCAGAAGGCGCGGACTCCCATTACATTCCAAGAGTTCCTCAATCACGTATTTCAAGAGGAAAATGAGGGAGAAAGTTCATATGATGAATCTGAAGAATGCGTGGCGAGCTGTCATGTGATTTCCATTCATTCATGAACGATGAGGAGACTTGTTATACTGAAACGCTGGGGGCAGATACCGAATCAAAAATTCTGGGGCCATCGGATGAAGTAATTGACGTATTCCTCAATGAAGCTCGGTTGAAAAGTAAAGCTGATCGAGAACGCGAGGCGGTCATATTTGAAAGGGCCAAACGCCAGCGACTTGACGAAAGAGCTGAGACAATCCCGCTGGAGCAAAATACCTCCACTACCGACAAAAGCCAATTCAAGATGAGGAAAAGGTTTGCTAAGGCCATATCAATGAGCATGAAGCTACCATCCTCTGAAGGAAGCATCGCCGGTGAAATAGAAATGCACCCGTCCTATTGCTTATATCATCAGAAGGTTTCGCACCCCACTCAAGAGTGCAAAACTTTCGATAGATGGTGGCAAGGATACATTGCTCATCGACAACGCTTTAAGCGGGAAAAGCGCAAAACTCGTCGGGAGCAGAAGGATATGACCGAAGAGCTTAAAAGAACTACCAGCGATTGTCGCATGGTTAACTCCGGCGGGTCACAAGTGCCTACATTCGGCAGCGATTCTGATGAGGAGCTGGAACTTGCCCCTCTCTTTAAAGAGTCCACTTCGGGAAAAGAAGAAGAACCAAAGGTTTGCGAAAATATCCGGCTGCGTAATCGGACACTGCCCGAAAAGAATCTCGGACCCTCAAACAGAAAAGATAAAGGGAAAGAAAAGGTCTTTGAAGATATCGTCTTAAATGACCAAGTGGTGGAGGAGCTAAGCGCCAAGTACCCGCCAAAGAAAAATAAGGTGGATTACAACGTTCTAGCGCATCTGAGAAAACTACCCCCGCAGCTCAGCATTCTTGACGCCCTTTTGCTATCGAAGGAGGCGAGAGATTCGTTAATCAAAGTACTACAGGATCCGGAGCAATTCCAAGCTTTCCTGGCCGAGGAAAAGATGAAGGATGAATTGGAGGAAGTGCACACGGCCGATGTCGCTTTTGGTGATGAAGACCTTCTCCTTAGGACGTGCGAACAAAATCGCCCCCTCTACGTCTCAGGATACCGTCACGATATAAAGATAGGCAAAATCCTGATCGATAATGGATCCTCCGTTAATCTCCTCAATGTGCGGGTCTTAAAAGAAATCTGCATGAGCGTCCAGCACTTTGCTCGGGACAAGATCACCATCTCCGGGTTTGACTCCCAGTCATCAAGAACTCTTGGGTCTGTGGTACTGACGCTACGCTTTGGGTTACTCGTCACGGACATTAAGTTCCACGTCATAAACGCCAAGACATGCTACAACGCTTTGCTCGGCCGACCATGGTTGCACGAGTACAACGTCATCCCTTCTACACAACATCAGTGTATGAAGCATGCTAAGGATGGTCTCGAGTATACCGTGGCGGGAGAACTGAATCCGTTCTCCGTGAACGAAGTCCGCAAATATGAAGATGCCAAATACTTCTTACCGGATTTCGAAGACACGGAGAGGTGTCACAGGCCGGAGAACAAAGCTAACGCCACCATCCCTGTCTTCGGGAGTGATACCGAGGAAGAAGAGGAGATAGTGTATTCGGGTCCGCCCCAACACAACAAGCCAGGACCGTCCACTCCTACGTTGATCTTTGGTAGCGACTCGGAAGATGAGATCCATGTTGTATTCTCTGCTCGACCTTCAATACGAACGTCCGCTGACGAAGAACAAAGTCTACAAGTCGCCATGGTGCCGCTTAAACACCGTAAAGAACTGGATGCACTTGATATTTACAATGTAGAAGAGCTATAAATGTTCTATATCCCTCCCAAACGAGAAAGCAAAAAAGCAATTCTATTCTACCGCTCTGAAGAAACCAAAGTGGAGAAAGAGATCTGGCATGGCACGGATCCTACGCTCGACAGGCTTCAGCCTATCCGTCTTCCCAAATATTATACGGAAGGTTTGAAAAAGCTGCTGAGACGCCAGGGGATATCCTTCAAGCAGACCGTTCGAAAAACCAAGTTCTATGACAAAGTCTGGAACGTTCCCGGGACCCAACGCAAACTACCTAATGGGAGAATGAAGACAAAAGGGTTTGGATACATCCGGTCAAAGAAACGAGAGCTACTAACCAGCTGCTATGTCATGTATGACTTCGATGAAGAAGCGGATGCTCAATGGAAAGATGCTAATCCTGAACCAGTAAAAGTTCCAGATGCAAAAGTGCCCAGTCCGTCATTCGAAGAACAAATGGAAAAATTTATAAGGGAAGCTGGTCAAAAAGTCCGAGACGACCATAACCGCGAAATGGTCATCTACGAGAAAGCCAAAATGCAACGCCTTCTCCAACAGGCCGTGAAAGATGAAAATGCCGCTCCTTGTCAACCTGGTATAAAAAAGGATCGACGCAAAAGCAGAAATAAGTCGAAAGGCCAAAAAGGTGCTCAACAGCAATAAAGCAGGGCTAAGAAGCCACGTAAACGGGAGTCGAGCGTTATTGATCTATCCCTTATGAAGAAAATGGGTCGAGCGTACTCGTTTCCTCGGGACAAGACGAAGAAGATACTTGACCTCGCTCTAAAACATCATATGCTTACACTGCCGGAGTCTAAACACCCCGAACAAGCGGGCAAGTTCTCACACCCGGACTATTGCTTTTATCACCGAGTGATAGGGCACCCTCTCGAGGACTGCTTCACCTTCAAGAATTGAGTCGAATATCAGTATCAGCTTGGCAAGTTCGCTCTGTCCGACAACTGGAGGGTAACACCGCCACAGAAGCACGAGCCCAAGGCCACGGAAGAAAAACCAGTTCCACATTGGGATTGGAAGCGAATTCGTACTTGTCACGTGATAACGATATCAAAAGAAGAGCCCGAGAACATGGATGACCTTCCCTGGTGCTTCGAAAACAGCAACGACGAGGTAATCTCAGAATTCCCACCAGCGCCAAAAGAACTGGAAGATGGAATCCATACCACTGCAGATAACCTTAAGAAAATTGAGTTGGGAATGGCAAATGACCCGCGACCGACATTCATCAGCGAGCCGCTATCAGAAGAAAGGGTGGCTGCGTTAAAGGACGTGCTTCTACAGCATAGGGATTGCTTCGCATGGAATTATTCCGAAATGCCGGGACTAGATCCAGAAATTGATGTGCATAGATTGGCGATATCTCCGGACGTCAAGCCAGTCAAACAGGAGCCGAGAAGAATGCGGCTCGAGCTTGAGATGAGTATCAACGCCGAGGTCAAGAAGTTGATCGACTCTGGCTTCATCCAGGAAGTCCAGTATCCCGAGTGGATCGCCAACATCGTCCCGGTGATGAAGAAAAATGGGACAGTACGCATATGCGTAGACTTCCGGGATCTCAATAAAGCCTGCCCGAAGGACGATTTCCCAGTACCAGTCACCGAACTGATGATAGACAATACGTCCACTCACGAGGTTTTCTCCTTCATGGACGACTCGTCAAGATATAATCAGATAAAAATGCATCCAGAAGACCAGAAGCACACCGCCTTCAGGACTCTTCTAGGAATATTCTGCTACAAGGTGATGCCCTTCGGTTTAAAGAATGCCGGTGCCACCTACCAAAGGGCCATGACGAAGATCTTCGATGACCTTATACACGAAATCGTCGAATGCTATATCGACGATCTCGTGGTTAAAAGCAAATCATACGAGGAACATCTCGAGCATTTGAAGACCGTATTTCGACGCCTTCGACAATACAACTTGAAGATGAACCCCCTTAAGTGTGCGTTCGGAGTTTCTTCGGGCAAATTCCTGGGATTCATCGTCCGACACCGAGGTATTGAAATAGATCCGTCAAAGATCAAGGCGATCATGGAAATGCCTCCGCCAAGGACTCTCAAACAGCTGCGGTCTCTCCAAGGGAAGCTCGCGTATATACGACAATTTATAGCCAACCTTTCAGGAAAGTGCCGTCCTTACAGCCACCTGATGAAGAAGGGAACCCCGTTCGTCTGGGACCAAAAATGCCAAAGCGCGCTAGACGAGATCAAACAATACCTACAAAACCCGCCAGTGCTGGCTGCTCCAGTCAAGGGAAAGCCCCTCATTCTTTATACAACCGCCCTCGAAGGTTCCTTAGGTGCATTATGGGCACAAGAGAACGATCAAGGGAAGGAAAGAGCACTTTACTACTTAAGTCGAGTTCTGCTGGAGGCAGAAAGCAACTACTCCCCATTGAAAAACACTGCCTGGCGTTGATCTTCGCGATAACAAAGCTCAGGCACTATGCGTTGGCACATGAGGTCCGTCTCATTTCAAAGGTAGACCCTCTTAAGTATTTAATGTCAAAGGCCATATTGACGGGACGACTCGCTAAATGGGCCCCGCTCTTGATGGAGTTCTCGATAACGTATCAACCTATCAAGGCAGTGAAAGGTCAGGCCATCGCCGACTTCCTTGCTGAGCACCCGATACTTGCCGATTCTCCTCTGAATTGCGATCTTCCAGACGAGCATGCGTTTGACGCGATCGACAGTGGTGATACCCGATGGGAGCTTTATTTCGATGGTGCATCTTCCCTGAAGAAGCGCAGACAAAACGTCCCTATAATCAAATCAGGGGTAGGCCTCATCTTCGTGACTCCACAAGGAGGGATAATGCGCTTCGCTTTCTCCTTAACAGAGCCGAGGACGAATAACGAAGCCGAATATGAAGCCTTGATAGCAGGTCTCGAGATCGCCATCGATATGGGAATTGAAGACCTCCTCATATACGGGGATTCTCAGTTGGTCGTTAGTCAAGTAAACGGCAACTACCAAACGTGCAAGCCAGAATTGGTGAAGTACGGCGAAAAGGTGCAACAACTGTTGACCCAAATTCCTTCCTATACGTTGGAAAACATACCGTGCGCGGAAAACAGCAAAGTAGACGCGTTGGCCAAACTTGCTAAAGAACTGGCTGACGAAAACCTCGATGACGTTAGAATCGTAGTACAAAGCCGTCGGGTGCTTGCCCCAGCAGAAATATCTCCGGAATCATCCGAAGAAAAAGGAGCGAGTGAGCAGACGACCCTGCAAGTAAAAGATTGGGAAAATACCGAGGATTGGAGAGAAGCCTTCATAGACTACTTCAAGTCCCACCGAATGCCTGAAGAAGCGTCCACAAGACATCAGCTCATGAAACGAGCTCTGTCTTTCGCCTTCGTCAACGATACTCTGTACAAGAGGTCATTTGATTCTCTATGGCTGAGATGTCTCGGACCTGACGAAGCGAAAAGAGTCGTTCAGGAAGTTCACGACGGACTCTGCGGTTCTCACCAAGCAGGCCCGAAGATGAAGTTGAAGATTAAACGGATGGGCTACTACTGGCCCACGATGATCCAAGACTGCCTTGAGTATGCGAAGCAGTGCCACTCGTGCTAAATTCATGGGGACTTCATCCACCAACATCCAAATCCATTACATCCAACGGTGGATAGCTGGTCGTTCGAGATGTGGGGAACTGACATAGTCGGCCCCATCGAACCAGTATCGTCTAGAGGACATCGTTTCATCCTGGTGATGACTGATTAATTCTCTAAATGGGCAGAAGCAGTACCGTTGAGGGAAGTGAAGACGGAGAATATCCTCCATTTCTTCAAGACGCACGTCATATATCGGTTTGGAATTCCGCGCCGGATCATCTCCGATAACGGGCCAGCTTACAGAAGCCACAAGATCAGTCGCTTCGCACAGCAGCATAATATAGACTGGAGATATTCTTCAGTTTACAATCCGTGAGCTAATGGTCTAGCTGAAGCCTTCAACAAGACCCTGACGAAAATCATGAAAAAGACGGTGTCCCGAAATAAGAAGGATTGGCACGAGAGACTGCAAGAGGCTCTTTGGGCGTATCGAACTACGTTCAAGACGGCCATGAACACAACGCCGTACGCGTTGGTGTTCGGTACAGAAGCAGTACTTCCCCTCGAAATAGAGTTACCCTCTCTAAGAGTGGCAGTCCACTGCGAGCTGACGGACGAAGAAAATGCTCACCTTCGGCTTGAGGAGCTCGATGCCCACAATGAGACCCGGCTCATAGCGCAGCAAAATCTGGAGGCCTACAAAGCAAAGATGACGCGCTCATATGAAAGATTGACCCGACCGAGGACATTCTGCCAAGGAGAACATGTGCTAGTGGTCAAAAGGCCTATGATCCCCAATCGCGCCAAGCGAGGAAAATTCGAGCCAAACTATGAAGGCCCGTACATCATAGATAAGGTCTACCAAGGTGGGGCTTATCTACTTATGGATATGCACGGTGAAAGGCCTTTCAGGCCAATAAATGGTCGCTTCCTAAAGAGATACTACGCTTAATGAGCCACAGCCTAGGTCAATGATAGATGACGACGACTATGTCCGCTCGCTATCTTCCTAAGCCCAAACTCTATAAATAGTAACTGGCCTTCTTCAGCACCGGACCGACTCCTTAAACTAATGCCGGACCGAAAAATCCTTAAATTAATAGCGGACCGAAATGTCCTTAAACTAATACCGCAGCATTCGTAGGCTGACAAAATAAAAAATATATATAAATAAATAAAAACGGTATGTCCATAAGCAAAAAAGGGCACGGATGAAAACTTGCAGTCAGCCTACGAATATCTGGGACATATATAGGTAGGACTTTCTTGCTCGACATGATAGTACGCTATCTGATTGCTCTTTATCTTAACATGTATACTTGCAGTCTCTCTATTACATGTTGATAAAGCCCTTAGGATGTGTGCTCGACTTCCAGGACTATGATGCAGATCATACTAGTGGGGCTTGGGTAGTCAATGAGTACATCCTTCAATGTTCCTAGTCTTGGGAATATCGAGATGGGGCATCGATATTCCAGAGTAGACTAGCGTATATCTTCTCGATCCATGTGATGGGCGATGGATGATCCCATATCCATTGGTGTTTGACATCAGAGATGGTATGCGGGTGCTCAGTGGTGACTGGGTACACTGAACGGACTCGCCGAGAACTCCCAGATGGTATTATACCTCACGTCAGATGACAGTTCTCTGGTGACACTGGTACAGCTTAGTCTGTTAACCCGAGATCGTCATAGAGTCTTGTGTGTCTCCCACTGTGCTTTGATTTCCACCCTACCACAGCTCTACTGAGTCGTGCAAACAGGTGGTTTTTGGGTACAGTTCCGATTCACATGGAGGCAATGAGCGATAGGAGAGGATTCGCCTTTCCCGGTATTGGGGGTTGATGTTGCGCTATGCTCGACTGGCCATAACTGAAAATCCCTGGCCAGGGTTGCAGTGATTTACTGGTAAGAGTTATCAGTAGTTTCACGCTTGTTATGGACCTTACATCGGCATGACTTATCAAGCTACTGGGGTCTGACGTTTACCACCCCTGGGCGAGATATGCGACATATCAGGAACAGACCGGACTGTGCGGTAAGTGTTGCTGGTTGGATTCACAGGAGTGTGAGTGGGCTTGCTCGTTGATCTTCTGATCGCTCAATACCCGGGTGGCCGTTACGTTTAGTAGATCGCTTGCGGCTTGTAGGTGTTTGATATGATCATCACCTACTGCCGGCGTATTGACGAGTCTTTAGAGTCCTACAAAGAGGTTTCCTGGCTCAAGCGAAACGAAATAGGAGCGCATATGAGATATATGCGGGACCGAGAATAATACCAGTATGTGATACTGTATTCTATTCTCGCGATTTGTATCATTGGACAGTTATATAAGATATAGCCGGGTTACCGAATCAAGTGTTGATTCGATACATTGATACACTTGATATTAGTCGGTTATATGCGATATGACCGGATCATTAAATCAAGTATCGATTTAATGATTTAATGTATAATTATATATTTGATATATTACTTTACATTAACTAGTATTGGTTCACTTAAGATTTGTTTTCTCACTAGTTTGTGCATAAGTGTATATATGATATATATTTGTGTACATATGTTTGTATCATGTTTGATGATACATACAAGTTGTGTGTATGAGAATTATATCAAGATTAAGTTTAAAATTAGGGTATTGTTTTATCAAGAGAATTAACAAAAGAAATGAACTTGGTCAAAGTTGTCAAGCTTGAAGAAGCTTGGAGATACCTTGACAAAGTCCACTCTTTTGTCATTTCTCATGATAATTCTTTAACCTAACCTTTAACCTAATACCTTGGTCAATTCTCTACATGAGTTAAGCACGAGGGCTTAACTCAACCATGGTGCCATAATTAAAAGGATAAGTTTCATTCTTATTTCATTATCTCTTTATTCTTTCTTCTTCTTCATCTTCATCAAGCTTCATGAAAGCTTGATAGCTCCAATGGTGCCATGAGAAAAAGAGTGAGAAATTCAATTCTAAAGTGAACCCACTTACTATTTCTTCATCATCTACCACTTGCCATGTAGTAGAGTGTGTTATCTTCACAAGTTTCATGACCTAGTGAAGATGGAGCTTGGGTTTGAGTCGTCTCGACGTAGATCATCTTCGGCACCGAAGTCAACGACCTAGCCCGATCATTTCTCCGACGAAACCATCGCTAGAGTCCGGGATCCGATGATCGCAGCGGAGGGACGTCATCACGGAGCTAAAGAGGTGGAGGACCGGATCTACAAAGGTTGTAGTCACTTTCACTTATAGTTAAACTGTTAACTTGCATAGTTTCGCCTTACCTCTAGTAACGATCTAGTTTAGGGTTCTTTGGCACATAGAAAATTTTGAATTGGACATGTTTGATCAGTTGTTGAACCTCATGTGTGTGCCTAGGAACCCTACAGTGGTATCAGAGCCTAGCTAGAGCTTTAGGCGAAGTGTAGACGAAGCTAGAAGTCCGATCGAACCCGATATCCCCCGATTAAACCCTTCTCTGTACATTTTTCCAAACTGTGGATTTTTGTGAATTAAAAATGCTCATAAAATTAAGCAGGAAAATCTAAGAATTACTGTGAAGTACGGAACCCTAACTCAAAAATTTGACCGCAGAACCGCTGCCAAACCATGGGTTTGGCGGCGGTTCCGCGGCCAAAATTGTGAATTAGTCCCTCAAACTTCACATATTTATTCTTAGGTCCTTTCTTGACATTTTTTTTTGGGAATTTTTTAATTCCACTCAAGTGTTTAGTTTTCTAGGGTTTTATTGGGGACTCGTTAATTCGATCAAATAATTTAACTTCATTTATGTTTTTCCGGATATTTTAGAAACTGTTAAAAAGTTCGACCGGATATAAATACCCAATTTTTCCCCTACCGGAAAATTTCCAAGTGTTGGATTTTTCCGTGATTTAAGAACATTCTAAGTAGTGCAAGTAACGCGATGGACCCTCTAGAAGACAACAAACCTTAACTCGATTATGTGACCGTCTTGAACTGCCCTTTGAACCTTAGGGTTTGGGGCAGTACGACGTGCCACATGTGAGGCGTTGGCTTGACCCTTCTACGGCTGGACCGTTGGTACTGTGGCATGAAGTGAATGTTTTTTTTAAACTTATTTCATGTGTTGAGCTGTTTCAGGAAAACTTGGGTGTTTGATTGTTCGATCGGAAAGTTTAACATTTTCTATTTATCTGGAATGTGATACAATATTTGGAATCCACAAGTAGTTATGAGATAACTGATTTGGATGTTATAAATCCAGCACTTTAGTCTTACTTGATCGGTTGCCACGGAATTTTGATGTGATCAAAAGTCCGTCGCAATCACGTAGCATACGCGGATACTCGCCGGGTAAACTTAATAGACAGCTACACCCCATAGCCCCGACCAAGTGACTGTAGGAGAACCCCATCGCCGAAAGCATCCGTTCGGGTGCTCGCGGCAGCGGTGTTCCGCCTTGGTGCACTTCGTCGACGGCATCGGGGGTGCGGCCGCCTACTAAAGTTTTCAACGAGCATTCGTTCAGGATATCGGGAATCTTGTTGAATTGCCCGACTTGATATTGAAAAGAGTTTTCGATAATGAGATTAAAATGCGGGGTTTATAATTGTTAGGCATGCGATATCTAAGGAATTCATTTGGTTAGGCATGCGATGTCTAAAGAGGTTGCGGATTCCAACTGTTGTAGTTTTACACTTTCTTTTCTGCGACCGTAAGTGTAATATGTGATATCGCCGGTTTCGTTGCTATACGTCAACGACAATTGGGATAGGCATATTTACTTACGTTGATGACATGTGATGTTATGTGTTGCTGGATATGTTATATTGGATTGTCGTGTTTGAATAGCCGGGGTTTTTTATGTGAGACGAGTGTTTTTCATTTTCATTCATGTAAAAACTTGTATGTAATATTCTTTTATTGGGGCACTTCCAGGTTGCGGAAGATGTCACCGTTGATGTATATTATTTACTTTTCCGCATTAGGATAGACCCAAGGAGGGGAGCACAAGTAACCGGGTTCTAGGGTCCAGTGGGAGACCATCTCGAGGAGTCGAGTCCGGGTCTCCTAACTCTAGAATTGGTAGGATTGCTTGCCGCTCTCATAGGGGTCTAGGGGTGTGGGATTGGCTATTCGTCACGACCGTGGAATCCGTGTTTTATACTGGCTCGTATTAAAAACACGGACGTCCTAGTATATCCAATAGTTCATATGATATTTTCTGCTGCGTTATCTGTGATGTGATCATGTGATATGTTCAGATAGATATTGTATATAGTATATATGATATATTATATAGACGTTGCTTATGTTTTACACCCGCGCTAGCCCTGCCCCGCTCTGCCGTTAGTTACATAACCTAACGGTGCAGACGGGATATCGAGGCGAATGCGGATGGCATAAGCGTACGTTATATTTATCTGTGATGTTTATGTGGACTTAAATGATGGGACATTCATTAATGAGATTAATGAAAGAAAATAAACCTAAAAGATGTTGTGGAATCGAATTTCAAAAATAAAACAGGTAGCTACAGTTCTTGCTTTGCATCGCGGTGTTCCTTGTAGAACATCCTGCACCTTATTCGATAAGGAAAGCGCCGAGATCCCTTCACCGGGAATGACCCCTTTAGCAATAACTGGCAGATGCTACAACCCTCGGTTTGTCTTTTGATTGCTTCTATAGTTTTTGCTTTGCACAGCGGTATATGTGATATATCCTGCACCTTATTCGATGAGGAAAGGGCCGACGATCCCTTCACCGGGAGTGACCCCTTTAGCAAAACTAGAAAAGCCTAAAAAACACTCCATTTAAAAACCATTTGATTCCGCAGCGAAATCAAGTTCAAAGCGTTAAAAGGTTTTCTTAAAAACCATCCGCAACCCTCCGTCATTTTAGGAAGTAGAGTACTTAGTATTCGTGCTGTGTTTGTTGACCATAGTCAAGGCACAGTGTACGGTAGCTAAGTGATGTCTTCCTACACCGCATATGATGCGATTAGTTAGGACAGTCATGTGGTTTTGTTGACCTTAGCCAAGGATCATGTGGGTGGGTCGAATTAATCACGAAATGACGGGTAGAACTTGACTAGTGCTTATGATTTGTTGAACTTAGCCAAGGTCATAGGTGCTAGGGGTAAAAACCATTATCAAGAGTTTCAAGTGTTGAAATTTGCAATGAGATTGCATACCTTCTATATGATAGTTGGATCCCGATACCCACTGCGAGTAATTGTTACTCCTGGGAGAGTTTTGCACTTTGCAATTATCCGATCAAGTAGGTGTCTAGAAAGGTGTCAACGGGGTTACGCCCCTGGGAAAACGAGGTTTACTTTAATTAGGTCCATGCGAAAGCACGGGGAACCTCCCTCAAAGTACCGACACTGGCCTGGCTGAAAGATTGGCGAACTTATAGAGTGTAATTAATCCCGACTAGTCTTTCCTTTTAAGGTTTGAAGGAAGATTTGATAAAAACAGTGGGAGCCATCCTGATTAGATAAAATATATAACCAATCTAATCTTGCAAGAGCGCACGCAGAGTGTTTTCTTCTCTCTCTCTCTCCAGGTAACGACCATATCACGCCTTAATCAAGATAATAATATGGATGTATTGACCGAACCCGCTTGTTATACTGAGCTGGGGAACGTTGGTCCCGCTCTAACTTATAATTTTTATAAGACAGAGCAGGAATTAGGGGAATACCAGAATTCTCATGCCGCCCAAACGAAGAAACTGCATGATGATGCATCTTCTTCGGGTGTGTTCATTACACGGAACTGTTTCTCAGTATCCTCTGCGTCCTGGGTATCTGATACCGGATCAGGATCCCAGATATGTAATCAGTTACATAGGGCTTCAGAAAGGTAGAGAACTGAGAACGGGTGATAAGTTTCATGAAACAGAAAACGGTGCAAGTGTTGCAGCCAAGTCTGTTGGTAACTGTCACCATGTATTACCAATACATTGATTCTGAACAAATTCTATTAGATACCGAACCTGATATACAAAATCATATCAATCTCTTTATTTATTAAAGAAGGATATAATTTTGTATTGTTGGATAATGTTTTGAACATTTCCTATTTCAAAAGTTGATCGGTTCAGGCGCGTTATCTAAAAGCATTGACGTTTTAAATCAAACTACAGTTCCTAGTATACAGAACACACACAAGAGGAAGAGTTCAGAAATGAACGAATCCTTCTTGAGGTATTGTAGACTAGGTCATATCAATATGACCCGACTTGCTTAAGTTACATTTTAGATGCATATTTAAATCAGTTTGAATTTACATCTTGTGAAACTTTCCAGTCATGTCACAAAGATAAGATGACCATAGCTATGTTTATTGGAAACAGAGAAAGAGTTAGTAAACTCTTGGGACTGATACATGATGATGTATGTAAGGTCCCCTGTCTACACATACCAGGACCGGTTCTTTGTACTTCCTTACATTCACTGATGATCTCTTAAGATTCGGACACATGTTCCTGTTGAAACACATGTCTGAAGCTTTTGAGAAATTCAAAAAATATAAGTTAGAAGTAGAGAACCAAAATACGGGTATAAGTATTATGTCCTATGATAAGATCAGGGAGGAGAATACTTGTGCATGGAATTCTTGGACTATTCTAAAGGAGAATGAGATTCTCTCTCGGTGTTACTCCTATGAATACACCACAGCACAACGGTGTATCGGGGCGGAGCAATCGCACCATATTAGATATGGTGTGCTCTATGATGAGTACTACTGACTTACCTATTTCCTTTTGGGGTTGTGCACTTGAGAAGTTGCATACCTATTGAATTGGATTCGAATCAAATCAGTGCCTACCACTCCATATAAGATATGGTATGGGAAGAGCCTATCTCTTAAGTAAGTTAAGATTTAGGATTGTCCGGCCTATGTCAAAAGTAAAACCCGAACAAGATCGAGGCAAGGTCAGTTCTGTAGAATTGGAAAGGTTCCAGCTATACAAAACTGCAGCTGATGATTTGACAGAACCAAAGGATTCAATAGTCCCCGACGAACCTCAGCCTCTCCGCCGATCTGGTAAGGGTTCCTCATCCGCCTGAGAGACACTTCGGTTTCTCGATGACAGTGGGAGCGAGGATTGCATCATGAGATGATGACCTAACTAGTTTCGAGCTGGTCATCGAGAGTAGGGACTCTGTAAGAATGGCTGGATGCTTAGAGATCTGAGATGGAATCCATGTACACCAACAAAGTATGGATTTTGGTTGCTGTATCTGAAGAGTTAAATCCCCATCAGGAGCAAGTATACCTTGAGAAGATTACTTGGTGTAGATGGAAAAGTTGAGACTTTCAAAGCTAGACTTGTTGAAGGTTTTCGTCATCGACCAAACATGGATAATGATGAAACCTTTTCCAAGTGGCTATGCTTAAGTCCATCCGGATCCTACTTGCCACGGCTACATACCATGACTACGATATCTGGCGGTTGGGTGCCATGACTACTTTTCTAAATAATGATTTAGAAGAGAACGTCTATAAGAACACAGCCAGATGGCTTCGTAAACAATGGGAGCAGCGGAAACGTGTGCAAGCTGATTTACAGAATAAAGCAGGTATCGCGGAGTTGGAACGTCTGTTTTGATGCGATAGTTAAAGAGTTTGACTTCATCAAAATGGTAGATGAACCTTGTATATACAAAAAGGTAGTAGAGAGTAAGGTGGTCATCCTCGTATTGTATGTGGACAACATACTCTTGATAGGAAAAGAGTTTCCTATACTACACACGGTCGATCTCCTCTTATCACAAGGATTCTCCAATAGGATAGAGGTGATACCTCCTAAATCCTGCCTTTTGGATCTATGAGATAGATCTAAATGGATGTTAGGATTCTCACTAGTTGTAGTGAAATGGTATCAGTTGATCCTGGGGAGAATCACTGGAAAGGTTCCAGGGTGATAAGGATGACTGAATGTCAGTCACAGGCGTTGTCATTACCCTCAGTGGAGGGACGGTATGTTGGAAAAGTTCCAAGCGAGATACCGTGGCAAACTAGACGATAAAGGCTGGTAACATCGCTATTAAAGATACTACCAAAGAGGTAGTTTGGGTGTATATTGGTTCATGAGATTACCTAGGTTCCTACCATTGTGTGACAATGGAAGTGTGGTTTTGGCCAAGGAACCCCGATCCCATCAGTGACCTAGACATATTCTGAGGCAGCATCACCTGATCATGGAGATAGTTGATCTCCAGGGTGATCGAGATTAGAAGAGTAGACTCAGAGGACAACACGGAGGATCCACTCACAAAGGCCTTTTCCCAAAGAGAGACTTTTATGGGATGGTTGAGTATTAGATACCGCAACCACTGCTATAGATGGCCCTAGTGCAAGTGGGAGATTGTTAGTTATATGTATGCCCTAGAGGCCATTACTGTACATAGGATGTATATTGTAGTGGATGCTGGGACATATATAGGTATGACTTTCTTACTCGACATGATAGTACGCTATCTGGTTGCTCTTTATCTTAACATGTATACTTGCAGTCTCTCTATTACATATTGATAAAGCCCTTAGGATGTGTGCTCGACTTCCAGGACTATGATGCAGATCATACTAATGGGGCCTGGGTAGTCAATGAGTACATCCTTCACTGTTCCTAGTCGTGGGAATATCGAGACGGGGCATCGATATTCCAGAGTAGACTAGCGTATATCTTCTCGATCCATGTGATGGGCGATGGATGATCCCATATCCATTGGTGTTTGACATCAGAGATGGTATGCGGGTGCTCAGTGGTGACTGGGTACACTGAACGGACTCGCCGAGAACTCCCAGATGGTATTATACCTCACGTCAGATGACAGTTCTCTGGTGACACTGGTACAGCTTAGTCTGTTGACCCGAGATCGTCATAGAGTCTTGTGTGTCTCCTACTGTGCTTTGATTTCCACCCTACCACAGCTCTACTGAGTCGTGCAAACAGGTGGTTTTTGAGTACAGTTCCGATTCACATGGAGGCAATGAGCGATAGGAGGGGATTCGCCTTTCCCGGTATTGGGGGTTGATGTTGCGCTATGCTCGACTGGCCATAACTGGAAATCCCTGGCCAGGGTTACAGTGATTTACTGGTAAGAGTTATCAGTAGTTTCACGCTTGTTATGGACCTTACATCGGCATGACTTATCAAGTTACTGGGGTCTGACGTTTACCACCCCTGGGCGAGATATGCGACATATCAGACGAACAGACCGGACTGTGCGGTAAGTGTTGCTGGTTGGATTCACAGGAGTGTGAGCGGGCTTACTCGTTGATCTTCTGATCGCTCAATACCCGGGTGGCCGTTACGTTTAGCAGACCGCTTGCGGCTTGTGGGTGTTTGATATGATCATCACCTACTGCCGGCGTATTGACGAGTCTTTAGAGTCCTACACAGAGATTTCCTGGCTCAAGCGAAACGAAATAGGAGCGCATATGAGATATGTGCGGGACCGAGAATAATACCAGTATGTGATACTATATTCTATTCTCGCGATTTGTATCATTGGACGGTTATATAAGATATAGCCGGGTTACCGAATCAAGTGTTGATTCGATACATTGATACACTTGATATTAGTCGGTTATATGCGATATGACCGGATCATTAAATCAAGTATCGATTTAATGATTTAATGTATAATTATATATTTGATATATTACTTTACATTAACTAGTATTGGTTCACTTAAGATTTGTTTTCTCACTAGTTTATGCATAAGTGTATATATGATATATATTTGTGTACATATGTTTGTATCATGTTTGATGATACATGCAAGTTGTGTGTATGAGAATTATATCAAGATTAAGTTTAAGATTAGGGTATTGTTTTATCAAGAGAATTAACAAAAGAAATGAACTTGGTCAAAGTTTTCAAGCTTGAAGAAGCTTGGAGATATCTTGACAAAGTCCACTCTTTTGTCATTTCTCATGATAATTCTTTAACCTAACCTTTAACCTAATACCTTGGTCAATTCTCTACATGAGTTAAGCATGAGGGCTTAACTCAACCATGGTGCCATAATTAAAAGGATAAGTTTCATTCTTATTTCATTATCTCTTTATTCTTTATTCTTCTTCATCTTCATCAAGCTTCATGAAAGCTTGATAGCTCTAATGGTGCCATGAGAAAAAGAGTGAGAAATCCAATTCTAAAGTGAACCCACTTCCTATTTCTTCATCCTCTACCACTTTCCATGCAGTAGAGTGTGTTATCTTCACAAGTTTCATGACCTAGTGAAGATGGAGCTTGGGTTTGAGTCGCCTCGACGTAGATCATCTTCGGCACCGAAGTCAACGACCTAGCCCGATCATTTCTCCGACGAAACCATCGCTAGAGTCCGGGATCCGATGATCGCAACGGAGGGACGTCATCACGGAGCTAAAGAGGTGGAGGACCGGATCTACAAATGTTGTAGTCACTTTCACTTATAGTTAAACTATTAACTTGCATAGTTTCGCCTTACCTCTAGTAACGATCTAGTTTAGGGTTCTTTGGCACATAGAAAATTTTGAATTGGACATGTTTGATCAGTTGTTGAACCTCATGTGTGTTCCTAGGAACCCTACAACCCTCACGGCTCATAAGATTTGAAAGTCTTAAGTTACAGAGACCTAAACCTGTGCTTAAGCAACCCCCACAACTTCCAATATTGCCCTACAAGTGGTTCAATACTGACTCTTGTATACAATCCACGGGCGCGAATGAATATTTCCCTAACCAAGTCCCATCCGAGACTGGGGATATGTTCGCATGGTGAACAACCCTTGTAAATCCTCTCGATTTACAAAGAGAAAACCATCTCGTAGGATCCTTACGACTCACAGAGGAATAAAGCACTTAGGAATCCTTACGATTCCTAAAGAGAAAATACACCTACAAGATCCTCACGACTTGTAGGGAGAAATACCTTTGTGAGACCCTTACGACTCATGAAGTTAAAAGCCTTAGTCGACAGGACCCTAACCCTGTTCGCTAAGCCACATTTGTTCGACATCGACAGAGGCAAATGATGATTCGCTCCTGGCCATATCCCAGTTGTAGCGGTGCTGATGCCGAAATCGGTGTCTAATTTCAGGTTTACGGTGAAAAGCCGGTAGGCCGCACATGCATACGAAATAGCCGAAATGATAGGGCAACTTGCAATAAAAAAGCAGCAAGTAAAAACGTATGCATACAAAATAGCCGAAATGATTGAGCAACTCGCAATAAAAAGCAGCGAGTGAAAATAAAATAAATAGCCGAAATGATTGGGCACCGCGAAAAATAGCCGAAATGATTGGGCAATCGCGACCTTCGCGATATAAAAGCTGAAATGATAGAGCATCGCGGAAATAAAATAATAATAATAAAAAAAAAGAATGAAACTTCTGCCCTACAGTTAAGATCACATCGATCCCTGTATACAATCCAAGGGCGTAAACAAAGAGGGAACCATACTTTCCCAACAGGCTCCGCCAGAAAACGAAGCCAAATCTCGACGGTTCATCCCAACTCCGAAGAAACCAGTGTCTTCGGCAAATACCTCAACTCAGGGAGACAAACAATCCTTGAAGAGAGCCTCCTGATCCGCGTCGACTCGCAGAGCAACCAGTGCCTCCGTGGGAAATTCTTGACTTGTTTCAACACCAGGGAAACAAATAATCCTTGGCGCTAGGGAAACAAATAATCCTTAGCAAATACCTCAACTCAAGGAAACAAACAATCCTTGACGAGAGCCTCCTGATCCGCGTCGACTCGCAGAGCAACCAGTGCCTCCGTGGGAAATTCTCGACTCGTTTCAACACCAGAGAAACAAATAATCATTGGCGCTAGGGAAACAAATAATCCTTAGCAAATACCTCAACTCAGGGAAACAAACGATCCTTGATGAGAACCTCCTGATCCGCGTCGACTCGCAGAGCAACCAGTGCCTCCGTGGGAAATTCTCGACTCGTTTCAACACCAGGGAAACAAATGATCCTTGGCGCTAGGGAAACAAATAATCCTTAGCAAATACCTCAACTCAGGGAAACAAACGATCCTTGATGAGAGCCTCCTGATCCGCGTCGACTCGCAGAGCAACCAGTGCCTCCGTGGAAAATTCTCGACTCGTTTCAGCACCAGGGAAACAAATAATCCTTGGCGCTAGGGAAACAAATAATCTTTAGCAAATACCTCAACTCAAGAAAACAAACAATCCTTGACGAGAGCCTCCTGATCCGCGTCTACTCGCAGAGCAACCAGTGCCTCCGTAGGAAATTCTCGACTCGTTTCAACACCAGGGAAACAAATAATCCTTGGAAAGTATCTCAACTCAGGGAAACAAACAATCCTTGATGAGAGCCTCCTGATTCGCGTCGGCTCGCAGAGAAACCAGTGTCTCCGCAGAAAAATTCCTGATTCGTCTCAACTTGCAAGATGAAGCCTCAGGCAGCAGGGATTAAAAAACTTGCTTCCTGAACAATGGGACCCTGCAAGTCGATATAAAACGGTCCCTTGCATACTATTCACGGGTCCCACTCTCCAAAGTCGAGTTTCGACAAGGAGGGAAACAACCGCTTACAGGTCCTCTCGACTCGTAAGAGGGAAGAATTCTCTTATAGGATCCTTACGACTTATGAGAGAAAACACACTTAGGAATCCTCACGATTCCTAAGGAGAAAACCCACCTACGAGATCCTCTCGATCCGTAGGGAGAAAAGTCTCTATGAGACCCTCACGGCTCATATAGTTGAAAATTCTTAGGCGGCAGATCCGAACCTGTGGCCTAAGCCATCGCTATCCTTGGGAAAAAACTACGTTGTATTCCAATTATGTTTATCAAGACAGCACGCTAATAATAAGGGAAAGAAGAAAGCAACAGAAAGAGTATCCGATTTATATTTGATCAAGCGTTCGAGACACATTCAGTCATGCATAAGCAAAAGACTCAGAACAAAAGATAAGACAGGCTAGGAAAAACAAAAATTTCCATTAATATTGCCAGAAATTCTTACAATCATAAAAGCAATAAACGAAAAACATTATTACAAGGGAATAACCTCGAACCCAGGACATGGATTGAGGAACTCGAAAGCAACCCTATCTATGACTTTCCAAGCCTCGCGGACCATCCTAGTGTGCTTTCTTTCGCGAGCACAAGCGTCAGGGTCCCCCCTGATGTCTTCCACCCTCCGATAAACAGCGAGTATGGCAGACTGTTGAAAGACCTCGTGCAAGAGATCGATAAGACTGTCTCGCCGTCTCTTTGAGATAAAGTTCAACAGGTACATCGAGTGCACCTTGTCCTCAGCGGCATCTAACGCCCTAAGCGGCACACCGGAACAGAATAGGGGAAGCGCTTCCCAGATGGCTCCCACGATAAGCTTAAGGAGCGAGGAGCGTCGGGGAAGCAGTGGACCGTTGTATGCGTCGAAGCGGCTCATGATTTCAGCACACTCCACATTTGTGAACTCACGATTTTGAGAGCGGCCAAGTCGGCGGATGTCCCCGTAAGAGATGATCTCGTTAAGAGCATACATATGGGCGTCCATTGTTCCTGTGAAAGAAGATCAACAGAATTAGCAGACCGACTGATTAGACGAATTCTTGTTAAAAAAAACGAGCACAAAAAGTTAAACTCCTCGAGAGCAATGCTCTACGAATAGGGGTGACGCCTATCAAATTCCATAATAAGGGAAATTTAAAGAAGTCCCCCAAGAACTCTGAGATCATTATTATTAAAAGATGATATAATCCTTTAAATACAAAACTCCATTTTTAATTTTCATTATCCATGCTCAAACTCTTAAGAGTTCATCCTTTTTGTAGATCAAAGGGATCTATGTTTTGCCAAAGATGCAAGGTTCTGTTCATGGGTTGAGAAACCCTGAAACAGATTCCTGAGAGCAAGGCTCTATTTAGTGAAACCCCAAAAGGATTTTCTTTAGATCAAAGATCTATGAGAGCAAAGCTCTATTAATTGAAATTAATTTAATTCAAGGTTAATTTTTACCTAAAAAGTTTCTTTTGAGAAAAATTTAACTATGAGAGTTCCTAAAAGCAAGAGCAGAGCTCTGGAGTTTTGAAAGTAAAAGTCTTAAAGATGATAATCATCTGCTGAGGACCAAAAGTCCTATTTATAGGCACCAAGTGCCCTTTCAACTTCCAAAAGCCGCCGCAACGGTTGGGATTCTGCCACCGTTGCGCTTACGTTTGGGGCCACGTAAGCGCAACGGTGGGGGGGCATTTGTTTCCCCAATCAGAGCAAAGCTCTGTTCAAATTCCAAGGCGGGAGATGAAGCAACGCTTCATCTTCCCCCAATCAGAGCAAAGCTCTACTTTGAAAATCTAAATTTTAATAAATGAAGCAACGCTTCAGATTCTTCGCGCTGCGCGCAACGCGCCACGTGTCAGGTGCCGATACATCAGCGCAGCACCCGAGGCAGTGCGTCCAATTAGAGCAAGGCTCTTTAAAGAATGATAAAAAAGTAAAGGAAGCAACGTTTTAGTTGCGCAAACGCTGCGCTGCGTGACACGTGTCTGCGCAGTTGGCAAGCACAGCTGCGCAAGCGCTGCGCTGCGTGTCTGCGCAGTTACGCAAGCACAGCTGCGCAAGCGCTGCGCTGCGCGACACGTGTCTGCGCAGTTGCGCAAGCACAACTTCACAAGCACAGTTGCGCAAGCGCTACGCTGCACGACACGTGTCTGCGCAGCTGCGCTGCACGACACGTGTCTGCGCAGCTGCGCAAGTACAGCTGCGCAAGCGCTGCGCTGCGCGACACGTGTCATGCGCTGGGACGTTTGCGCAAAACAGAATTGAGATTTTAAAGAAATCTTTTCTGTTCTTGTTAAAACAAGAAGATTTTATTCTGTAAAACAGAGGCCTTTGGATCAAAGATCCAACGGTGAGGAAAATCCCCCAAATCACTCAGAGAAAGATCTCTTTAACAAATTTAACCAATTTATGGGCACTATAAAAAGGACCCCAAACCTAATTCAAAAGGGGGAACATTCTTGAAAAAATCAAGAGCTTCAAACAGAGAGAACTCTGAAAAAGTTTTCAAGAAAAAGGTAAAAACCTTCACAAAATAGAAGAAATTTTTTCTAATAGATCATTGATCTAAAAACAAGATCAATGATCTTCACATAATAAACAGTGCTTTGCACTTCTTATGAACCACTGGTTCTTTAATACAAGAAGAACTAAATAAAGAACAGTGCTTTGCACTTTTATGAACCTTTGGTTCCTAAAATAAAAAGAAAAACTTGTTTTTCTTTAATCTAAATTAGATCAAGGAAACGAATAGTGCTTTGCACTTCTTTTATGAGCCATTGGTTCTTGGATCTAAAAGATTCTTAAATCATAGTGCCTTGCACTTGCAAACTGCGCTGTTGCGCTCCTGGATTGGCGTAAGCCACCAGAGCGCGCCACGTGTCAGCAGCGCAGGCGCAGCGCATTAGCGCAGCGCACTGCGCTTGTGCGACACGTGTCAACACTACAAGCGCTTGCGCTCTCTGATTGGCGCAAAGCGCCTTATAAATGCAAGACATTTCTTAAAGGGCTAGGCCCAAATCAAAAATACCAAGCAGGTCTAATTAAATTGATGCTCTGGATCATTTATAAATGGGCAGAGCCCAAACAAAATAATAAATGCTGTGCATTTTAAAAAGGGCAGAGCCCAAACAAAGTAGATGCCTTGCATCATTCATGAGCAGAGCCAAGAATAAAATGGGCAGAGCCCAAACAAAAAAAATAGAAAATAATGCAATGCATTATTTTAAAATGGGCCGAGCCCTAGCATAGGTCTAACAGACCAAAAACAAATAAAGGCGTTGAATATTTTTCAACTGGACTTAGCCCAATCATGGCCGTAAGTCTTCAAATTAAATTGACTGAGCATGGCTGCTCCCTAAATCAATTTATGAATGGTTCGAGGGTACATCTCCGAACTCCTCTGACACCTATCGTTGTAATCCTTCAACGACGTCAGAGAGGTGACGGGTCCCGACGACCACACATCAATTTGGACTGAGGGGTCCTTAAACTCGTGGACTGGAACGTCCTTAAACTAATGTTGGACCGAAACATCCTTAAACTAATGTCGGACCACCACGTCCCTAAACTGGAACATATACCACCACGTCCCTAAACTGGAATACGGACCACCACGTCCCTAAACTGGAACATAGACCCCCACGTCCCTAAACTGGAATACGGACCACCACGTCCCTAAACTGGAACATAGACCACCACGTCTTTAAACTGGAATACGGACCACCACGTCCCTAAACTGGAACATAGACCACCACGTCCCTAAACTGGAATACGGACCACTACGTCCCTAAACTGGAACAATAGAGCCTCCAAATGCTCTTTTGCCGGATCTAAACGGTCCCGTTTAAGTTGATCTTAGACCCAAACACGGCTAATGTATCCTTAAACATTCAAATGGACTATAAAACTCCAAATCAACTTTGGTTCGAGGGTACATCTCTGAACTCCTCTGACACCTATCGTTGTAATCCTTCAACGACGTCAGAGAGGTGATGAGTCCCGACGGCCATATATTAAATGGATCACCACGTTAAGTCGATCTTAGTCTAAAACAGGACTAACGTATCCTTAACGGACGTTTAAGTTGATCTTAGCCCCAAGCACGGCTAACGTATCCTTAAACTAAAAACACCAAACCCAAATCTAAGTAAACACGGATTTGGACTAATCCACGTCCTACGGGCGATGGCGTTACTCAGTCTCCGTATACAATCCACGGGCAACCACAAACAAAACAAACACACACGACACGAAGTGAAATTCTGGAGAAGGAGAAAGTAGTTACCGCGATGCGGTAGCGTAATTAACTGCAGGGGCTTGCGCCTGCAGGGAAGAGCGTCCCCACAATCAAAAACCCCTCGAGCGAGGGGGAATCTGACGAAGTCTGCTACATCGGCCGCATCTGTCTAAACCTCCGATATACGGTGCCATAAATCAACTTGGCATCTTCGGAGAGGTGGACGGATAAAACCAAATAGATTCTGCCCCGAATCTCAGGCATGACGCCCTCGCGTCGTCGGCCGCCATTCGGAGGGGAACAGGCGATCTCGAGACCTGCTATCAAAGCTTCATATTCGGCTTCATTGTTCGTCCTCGGCTCTGTTAAGGAGAAAGCGAAGCGCATTATCCCTCCTTGTGGGGTCACGAAGATGAGGCCTACCCCCGATTTGATTATGGGAGTGTTTTGTTTGCGCTTCTTCATGGAGGATGCTCCATCGAAGTAAAGTTCCCATCGGGTATCACCTCCGTCGATCGTGTCAAATGCATGTTCATCTGGCAGTTCGCAATTCAAAGGAGAATCGGCAGGTATTGAATGCTCAGCGAGGAAGTCGGCGATAGCCTGGCCTTTCACTGCCTTAAGAGGCTGATAGGTTATTGAGAACTCTATCAGGAGCAAGGCCCATTTAGCGAGCCGTCCTGTCAATATGGCCTTTGACATCAAGTATTTGAGGGGATCCACCTTCGATATGAGACGGACTTCATGCGCCAACGCATAGTGCCTGAGCTTCGTTATTGCGAAGATCAACGCCAGGCAGTGTTTTTCGATGGGAGAATAATTGCTTTCTGCCCCCAGTAGAACTCGGCTTAAATAGTAAAGGGCTCGTTCTTTCCCTTGGTCGTTCTCCTGTGCCCATAATGCGCCTAAAGAACCTTCGAGGGCTGTTGTATACAGAATGAGAGGCTTTCCCTTGACCGGAGTGGCCAGTACTGGCGGATTCTGCAGGTATTACTTGATTTCGTCTAGCGCGCTTTGGCATTTGCTATCCCAGACGAAAGGGGTTCCCTTCTTCATCAGGTGGTTGTAAGGACGGCACTTGCCTGAGAGATTGGCTATAAATCGCCGAATGTACGCGAGCTTTCCTTGGAGAGACCGCAATTGCTTGAGAGTCCTTGGTGGGGGCATCTCCATGATCGCCTTGATCTTTGACGGATCTATCTCGATACCTCGGTGTCGGACGATGAATCCTAGGAATTTACCTGAGGACACCCCGAACGCGCATTTGAGAGGGTTCATCTTCAAGTTGTACTGCCGAAGGCGTTGAAATACGATCTTCAGATGCTCGAGATGTTCCCCGTATGATTTTCTTTTCACCACGAGGTCATCGATATAGCATTCGACGATTTCATGTATGAGGTCATCGAAGATCTTTGTCATGGCCCTTTGATAGGTGGCATCGGCGTTCTTTAGACCAAAGGGCATCATTTTATAGCAGAATATACCCAAAGGGGTCCGGAAAGCGGTATGCTTCTGGTCTTCGGGAGGCATCTTTATCTGATTGTATCCTGATGATCCGTCCATGAAGGAGAAGACTTCGTGAGTGGACGTATTGTCTATCATCAGCTCGGTAACCGGTACTGGGAAGTCGTCCTTCGGGCAAACTTTATTGAGATCCCGAAAGTCCATGCATATGCGCACTGTCCCATTTTTTTTCATTACCGGGACGATATTGGCGATCCAGTCAGGATATTGAACTTCCTGGATGAAGCAGGAGTCGATCAGCTTCTTGACCTCGACGTTGATGCTCATCTCAAGCTCGAGCCGCATTCTTCTCGGTGCTTGTTTGATTGGCTTGATGTTCGGGGATATCGTCAGTTTGTGGACAGCAATATCTGGATCTAGTCCTGGCATTTCGGAATAATTCCATGCGAAGCAATCTCTATACTGCATAAGCACGTCTTTTAGTGCAGCCACCTTTTCTTCAGGCAGCAGCTCGCTGACGAATGTCGGCCGCGGGTCGCTTGTCGTCCCCAGCTCAATTTTCTTGAGCTCATCTGCAGTGGTATGTATTCCATCTTCCAGCTCTTTCGGCGCCGGTGGAAATTCTGCAATCATCTCGTCATTATTGTTTTCGAAGCACCAGGGGAGGTCATCCATATCCTCGGGCTCCTCTTTTGATATCGTTATCATATGACAAGCACGAACTCGCTTCCAAGACCGATGTGGATCTGGTTCTACTCTCGTGGCTTTGAGTTCATGCTTCTGCGGCGGAGTTATCTTTCAACTGTCGGATAGAGCGAACTTGCCGAGCTGATATTGATCTTCGACCCAGTTCTTGAAGGTGAAGCAATCTTCGAGAGGGTGTCCTATTGCTCGGTGATAAGAGCAATAGTCCGGGTGAGAGACTTCGCCTGCTTGCTCGGGGCGTTTAGACTCTGGAAGTGTAATCATTTGATGTTTTATAGCGAGGTCAAGAATCTTCTTTGTCTTATCTTGAGGAAAAGAGTACGCTCAACTCATCTTCTTTATAAGGGACAAATCCAGACCGCTTGATTCTCGACAGCGTGACTTCTTTGTCCCGCTTTGTCGCTGTCGAACGCCTTTTCCGCTCTTTGACTTGTTTCTGCCTCTGGGTCGGGCCTTTTGCACAACAGGTTGGCAGGGATGAGCATTTTCATCTTTCGCGGCCTGTCGAAGAAGGCGTTGCGTCCTGGCTTTCTCATAGATGACCATTTCGCGGTTATGATCGTCTCGAACTTTCTGACCCGCTTCCCTGATAAGCTTGTCCATTCGTTCTTCAAATGACGGACTCGGCATTTTGGTTGGAGGATCTTGTTTTGGTGCGGGGTCGGCATTTTCTGACAGGGCGTCCTCTTCTTCATCGAAGTTATAGATGGCGTAGCTATCATGGACTCGTTCCCGTTTCCTGGATTTCACATATCCAAGCCCAAGCATTTCCATTCTCCCGTTGGGCAACTTGCGCTGAGTCCTAGGGACATCCCAAATCCTGTTGTAGAACCGAGCTTGCCGAATAGTCTGTTTGAAAGGTACCCCTTGGAGCTTCAATAGCCTTTTTAGTCCGTTCGTGTAGTATCTGGGCAAACGGATGGGTTGGAGCCTGTCAAATGTAGAATCCGCGCCGTGCCAGATTTCTTTCTCCACTCTTGTTTCCGTAGACCGATAGAATAGGATCGCCTTTTAACCTTTTCGCCTGGGAGGGACGTAAAATGTCTGCAGGTCTTGCATACTGTAAGCTTCAAGCGTCGATATCTTTGTAGTACTCCCGCGGAATCATGGTGATTAGCAAACTCTGATTATCACCAGTGAATGCTTGTATTGACGGCCGACTGGAGAACACGACATTAACCTCATCTTTCGAGTCGCTTCCGAAGATCAATATGGGGGCGGACGGTCCCTGGTTGTTACGTCGAGACGGCCCAGAATAAACTATCTCTTCTTCTTCCTCGGTATCACTCCCGAAGACAGGAATGGTGGTGACGGCTTTGTTCTCCGGTTTATGACATCTCTCTGTGTCCTCAAGTTCTGGCAAAAAGTATTTTGCATCTTCGTATTTGCGGACTTCATACACTGATGTTGCGTAGAAGGGATGATGTTGTACTCGTGTAACCAAGGACGATCGATCAAAGCGTTGTAGCAGGTCTTGGCGTCAATGATGTGAAACTTAATATCCGTGACGAGTAGTCCGAAGCGTAATGTTAGTATCACAGATCCGAGAGTTCGCGATGACTGGGAGTCAAAACCGGAGATGGTGATTTTATCATGAGCGAGGTGTTGAACGCTCATGCAGATTTCCTTCAACACCCGTACGTTGAGAAGATTGACGGAAGACCCATTGTCGACCAGGATTTTGCCTATCTTTATATCGTGGCAGTATCCTGAGACATAGAGGGGAAGGTTGTGTTCGCACGTCCCAAAGAGGAGGTCTTCATCGCTGAAGGTGATATCGGCTGTGTGTACTTCCTCCAGCTCGTCCTTCATTTTTTCTTTGGCGAGGAAAGCTTGGAATTGCTCTGGCTCTTACAGCGCCTTGATCAATGAACCTCTTGCTTCTTTTGATAGTAAAAGGGCATCGAGAATGCTGAGCTACGAAGGTAACTTCCTTAGGTGCGCCAGGACGTTGTAGTCCACCTTACTTTTTTTTGGAGGGTCCTGGGCGGCCAGCTCTCTCATGACTTGGTCATCCAGGACGATATCCTCAGAGACCTTTTCTTTTCCCTTATCTTTTCTATTCGTGGGTCCGAGATTCTTTTCTGGAAGCGTGCGATTGCACAGCTGAATGTTTTCACAGGCCTTTGGTTCTTCCTCTTTCCCTAAGATGGATTCTTTAAAGAGAGGGCCAAGAGCCATTTCCTCGTCAGAGTCGCTCCCAAAGGTGAGAACCTGTGATCCTCCGGCGTTGACCGTGTGACAGTTACCAGTAGTTCTTTTATGCTCCTCAGTCGTACTTCTCTGCTCCCGACGAGTTTTGCGTTTCGTCCGCTTAAAATGTTGCCTGTGAGCAACATATCCCTTCCACCATCTTTTAAAGGTGTTACACTCCTCGGTGGGATGCGAAATCTTTCGATGATGTGAGCAGTAATTAGGATGCATCTCTGCTCCACCGAGAGTGTTTTCTTCAGAGGGTGGTAGCTTCATTCCCCTTGATATGGCTTTAGCAAACCTTTTCCTCATCTTGAATTTGTCTTTATCCGCAACGAATGTCTTTTGATTTGACGGGAGAGCCTCGACTCTTTCGTCTAGTCGCCGGCGTCTGGCTCCTTCCAATATGGCCATCTCACGCTCCCGATTGGCTTTACTTTTCAGACGAATCTCATTCAGGAAGGCGTCGATCATCTCGTCTGACGGCCATAGAAGTTTTGGTTCAGGACCCGCCCCCGGTTTCTCGGTGCAAGGAGCCTCTTTATCATCTATCAACGAGTGAGAGAACACATGACAACTTACTACGTAGTCCTCAGATTCATCTGATGAGTCTTCTCCATTATTTTCGTCCTCGAGGACATGGCTGAGGAACTCTTGGAGCGTGATTGGAATCCGTGCCTTCTGGTTATACTCTTCCAGCACGTCAATCTGTTTCTGTAAGTCTGTATGCTTGTCGCCAGGATTCACGGGCTTTTTGGATCTCTTCTTCTTCTTCTTTGAAGATTTTGACGGCTGGGCGTGACTACTTGGGCCATCACCACCAATCTTTGGAGTTGGGTGCGGCTTCAGTATCCCTTCGATGATCTAAGGTTCCAGCGGGTTCTTCCACCTGATCGCCGGGCATGTCTGGAGATCATTCAGCATCCTTTTGGTTTTGGCTGAAAGCACGACCTCCCATGGAGCTTCTTCAACAAAAGAACAAGTTGCCCCCGGTGTGTCCGTCTTCTTAGGAGTGTGCGGTTGTGGTGGGTTTACCTTCCACTTTTCGGATAGCGCAAACTTGCCTTGTAGGTACTGATCTTCGATCCATCCTTTAAAGACGAAGCAATCCTCGATCGGGTGACTTACCGTTTGATGGTAAGGGCAGTAATTGGGGTTATTCACCTCGCTGGTTTGCAGCAGTCGCCTTGGATTTGGTAAGTTGATAAGCCTGTTGCGCACCGCCAGCTCGAACAGCCTCCTTGTTTTGTCCCGTGGGAATGAGTAAGGACGCTTCATTTTCTCATTGTAATAGCACCGTCTCTCTTCCAGTTGATCCGCTAGTTTTGGGGTACTGAGCTGATGTTGGGTGTTCGCGATGAGGGTTGCCTTCCCTTTACCCTTGTCGTTGCGCGATTTCGGCTTCGGGGGAGACGGTCTGTGACCCATTTGATCCATCTGAGCCAGCTTGTCGATTAGGGCCTGGAACGTGGTCGGTTTAAAGAACATCATGAACTGTGAAATAGTCACATGAGGATCTAGGGTGCCCACGAACATGCCCACCGCTGGTGCTTCTTCGATGCGCTGCTCGCACTTCGACCACAAGTTCCACCATCGGATTGCATATTGAACCCAGGTTTCGCCCGGCTTCACCCTTGCGTTAATTAATGCCGTTATTGGGGTGCGTTCACTGGCGCTTGCGAAACGCTGGGTAAAGAACAACTCCATTTCAGCGAAAGTTTTGACGGAGTCATTTGGAAGTTCGGAATACCACTCAAATGCCGTTTCCGATAAACTGCCGACGAATTGGCGAAGCAAGAGCTTATCATCGCCGCCGGTGTTGCCACAAAGAGCCCTGAACTGGGCAACATGTTGATGGGGATTGCCTGTCCCCTTGTAGACATGGAATTTTGGGATCGTGTAGCCCGGCGGGTATTTGATCTGATCATCCCAGCTCGGATATGGTCGTCCTGTTTTGACAACTTGGCCGGCTGCCTCAGTTGCCTGGTGAACTCGTATCTGCTGGGCTATGTAGTCATCCAGGGCAGCCTTAGAGATTGTTTCCTCTTTGGCTGTTGAAAGAGCCGGAGGTGGATTTGACATTTCTCCTCTGTCATCTTCAAGGATAATCGGAGGGTCTTCGGCTGGGAGATCCGGCTGGATCATCATACCCACCATGTCCTGGAACAGAAGGGCCATTCGTTTTATATTGGCTGCTTGTTCCGCAGCCTCTCTGTCCTTCTTTTCAAGTATCCTGCGAAGGAATTCGGCATCGGTTTCTTGCTCCTGTCGCTGATCCGAAGATGCTTCTAGGCTTTCTTTTGGACCGGTGAGTGCGGCCATCGCGGTCATCATCTCTTGGAGCTTTTGCTGCTGCTCTTGAGCCTTAGTCACTGATCGCGTAAGCGGTCGATGACCTGTGGATATACGGCTATCCTCTTTCCCGGACGCCATGTGGACGGTATGTACCACCATGCCCCCGGATTTAGGGCGTTTAGGCTCACTGCCTTTGACATTTGCCGCAGGCGTGGGGACTTTCTCCGGCCTTCTTCTCTTATGGGCCATCGAAGTTGAGGGGGTCATTGCTGTGGACACCCAGGTGGCCGTCGTCTTCCGTTGCTTAACAGGGCTGTTTTCTTCCTGTCGTACTTTCGACTTCTTATGCTGATGGGAGAAATTCGGATCAATCACCGATTCTCGGACTCGTCGCCAAATCTTGTAGACTTTGGAAGACAGCCGTTGAGGAGACTGCTCCGGCTTTGTTTCTGCGACGGTCTCTACCGGTGACGGAGATCTTTTTAGTACGGCAGTAGGCGAGTTCCTGCGTACCCTGTTCAGCAGCTCAAAATTGTTCCCGGTTGGAACAGCAGCATTAATTTCCACCGTTGGAGCTGGTGGTGTTAGCTCAGAGGGGGAGTTGCCCCCAGCCTTCCTTATCCAGCGCCAGTGGCGACGTCGAGCATGTCGAGCTGATGGAGTTGGCTCGGTGACGGGGATGGCTTTGTCTTGCCCCATGTTCAGGTGAGGGGATGTTGCTGGTGTCAGCCTCTTGAAGACTGACGTCCGTTGAGAAGCCGCGTCCAACCGGTCAAAGACAGATTTCTGAGCGGGAGCGGGAATGGGAGCAGTCAGTCTTGCAAAGACCGACCCTCTGACAGGAGAAGCCGCCTTGACGACTTCAGGAGCAGGGATGGCTATCTTCTTTGGGATGGCCACTTCAGGTATTATGGGCTTCTTAGTAGGCCCTTTGGAGTTCGTGTTCAGCCTGGTGAGGACCGAGGGATTGGAATCGGGTGACCCGTTGAGAGGGTCCGTGGTAGTAGCAAGTCGATCGAAGACCGACTTCTTCGAAGCTTCCGATACGGGTACAGGGATGGTGAAGCTCGCTGGCGGGAGCATGGTCCCGAAAAACAGCCCTGTGGTGGCTTGAGTAATCTGCTCCACGGGCATCGTGAATAAAGAGGCCGCTTGGGGCCCGTAGGTTATGCCCCCAGTCGAGGCGGAGCGTAGGTTGCAGTTGCATGTGGAACACTTTGAGCAGATGCCAGCCATTGATCCTTTTGCTTTCTGCAGCAAGCAAAACGCCAAATCTTAGTACCTTGAAACCCAAGGGCAACCATTAGCGAACCACGATTGGTTCGCGAACACGACACACGAAGTGTGGAGTGGAAAGAGGAAAAGGTCCCACCGGGCGTGCCAGAATCTGTTCCCCTCCGAATGACGGCACGACAGAACGTCTTGCCTGAGATTCGGGGCAGATGCTAATAGGTGCTATCCGTCCACCTCTCCAGATGCCAAGTTGATTTATAGCACCGTGTATCGAAGGTTTAAACGGATGCGTCCGATATAGCAGACTTTGTCAGATTCCCCCTCGTTTGAGGGGTTTTGATTGTGGGGACGCTCTTCCCTGCAGGCACAAGCCCCTGCAGTTAATTACGCTACCGCTTCGCGGTAACAACTTTCTCCTTCTCCATATGGTCACTTCGTGGCGTGGGTGTCTGTTTTTTTTTTTTGGTTGCCCGTGGATTGTATACGAAGACTAAGTTATGTTGTCGCCCGTAGGGCGTGGACTAGTCCAAATCCGTATCTTTCTTAGATTTGGATTTGGCGGTTGTGTTTAAGGACACGTTAGCCTTATTTGAGACTAAGATCAATTTAAACGTTTGTTAAGGATACGTTAGTCTAATTTCAGACTAAGATCAACTTAACAGGATCGTTTAGATCCAACAAAAGAGTAATTGGGGGCTCTATTGTTTAGTTTAGTGACGTTGCGGTCGATAGGTAGTTTAAGGACATTGCGGTCCAATGTTAGTTTTAAGACATTGCGGTCAAGATTAAGGACATCATAGTCCATGGATTTAAGAACTCCACAGTCCGATATTAGGGTTAAGGACATCATAGTCCATGAGTTTAAGGACCCCACAGTCCGTAAAATGTATGGTTGTTGGGACCCGTCACCTCTTTGAAGACGTTGAGGAATTACAACGACAAATATCAAAGGAGTGAAGAGATGTACCCTTGAACCAAGGTAGATTAAATGATCTGTAGTCTAATTTGGAACCAAGACCAATAAATTATATTGTGAGCCCATTGGCTCAGTTAAATCTGGATTGAGGACTTATGGCCAACTTGGGCTAAGTCCAATTAAGTCTGGCCCTTTGTTGGACTGTTTGACATTTGTCTGGTTCCAGTCTACAAAAGTTTTGAGGGGCTTGATAACATTTCTGTTGTAGCTCTGGATGTTATTCAATTTTGAGGTTCAATTGAAGGGGAGGCTTTGCTTCTAAAAGATTAGCCAATTTGGCTATAAGTAGTGTTAAACACTAAATAACAAAAATGTTAAACACTAGAGACAGAATTCTCAAACTAGTGTTAAACACTAAAAGAAACAATCAGTTTTAAACATTGGAAATATAGTTTTCGATTTAGTGTCAAACACTCATAAATAATCAGTGTTAAACACTGCAAATAGGGTTTTCAAATTAGTGTTAAACACTAAGAAAAATCAGTGTTAAACACTGGGAATAAAGATCTCTAATTAGTGTCAAAACACTAAAGAAAAAGGTGTCACATGTGGACACGTGAGAGCGCCCGAAGGTGGGACCAGATTCCCCTTATTCTGTTTTGCAAAAAGTATTGAATACTTTCTGTATTTGATTTTGGAGCATCACGTGCTGACACGTGACGGGGATCTGTGTGCTGATTTGCCAAGGGGTCACGTGGTAACACGTGAGAGCGCCCAGAGCTTCTATTTCTTTTGCTTTTTCTTTCTGTGCTTCAGGGGTCACGTGGAGCACGTGAGGCGTTGCCTCTGAGTTCTTTTCTACGGATCTTTACACGGGTCAAGTGGGGACACGTGACCCTGGTTCTTGCCTGTTTGAAGATTTCTTTATCTTTTTAAGAATTAAATTCTTCATAGGGTTAAACCCTAGCTATAACTTTGGAGGAATTAAATTCCTATTTTCTTTGGAAGAATTATATTCTTAGGTAGGGTTAAACCCTAATTTTCCTTTTGTGGGAATTAAATTCCCATATATGTAAAGAATCAAGTTCTGGCAAAGGGTGAAACCCTAATTTCATTTTAAGAGGAATTAAATTCCTGTGAGATTGAGAGAATTAAATTCTCAATTAGGGTTAAACCCTAGTTCTGTCCATCCTGAAGGGATTAAATTCCTATAATTTTGGAGAATTGAATTCTCATATAGGGTTAAACCTTAATTTTATCTTGAAGGAATTAAATTCCTATAACTTTGGGAGAATTAAATTCTCCAAACTCAATTCTTCCTCTAAGTTTTAGATCTGCATGGCAGGATCTCGACCCGATGAGAATTAAATTCTCAACTTATGGGGAGATGTGCACTTTGCAGATCTTCAACCAGAGAAAAAACTAAGTTCTTTTTAAAAGAGTTAAACTCTTATATCTTTGAGAATTAAATTCTCTTTTTTTTGAATTTTGATCTTCTTTCTTTTACTCACCTAGGGTTTTCTTTCTGAATTTTCAAGATGCTAAAATTCTCTTCAAAGTTTTCTCTCCAAAATTCTGTCTCTCCTCCTTTTAATTTAATTCTCCCTTCTCGACTCCTATTTATAGGAGGAGGAATCAATTTGTTTAGTAAATCTCTCACTGAAAGATTTAATTTGTTTTCATCATTAATCTGAGCCTTTAGATTACTAGGTGCATTTTATTCACCGTTGGATGTTTCAATCCAAAGATATTCTATTTGTTATTTCGGTGAGATTTAGGGGAAATCTTTCCTTGTCCAAGATTTTTCCATAAATTGGTGATATTTAATCACCCTTAGATTCTTAATTCAACAGTTCTCCTTAATTCTTCTCTATTTGGAAAGATTTTGGAGAAATTTAGAATTTTAATTTTATTGATTTATGAAGCTTTCAAAGCCTATCACGTGTTGGCATGTGACCGCTCCTCCTTCAGAGTTTTAATTCTGTACTTTGATTGGGCTAAAGGGTCATCACGTGTCAACACGTGACCTCTGATCACGTGTGAGCACGTGACTTCTGGTCACGTGTGAGCACATGACCCCCCTTTGGGGTCTTTCTTCAGCCACTTGTTTTAATTAGGATTTTTACTTCTGTAAATAGATCACGTGTCAACACGTGACCCTTGGTCACGTGTGAACACGTGATACCTCGTTGAGGCCTTTATAACTTGATAGAATTAAACTCTGCATTTCAACTGGGCTAAAGACCATCACGTGTCAGCACGTGACCTTTGGTCACGTGTGAGCACGTGACGCCCCTTTGGGGTCTTTCCTCAGTCGCCTACTTCTGCTTTGCTTAAACTTTAACTCTTTAAATGGATCACGTGTCAACACGCGACCCTTGGTCACGTGTGAACACGTGATGCCTCATTGAGGAAATTCCTGATTTTTAATCAGGGAACAACGTGACCCCCCTTGATTAAACTTTTGAACTAGAATTTAATTCTACAGTTTTAAAGAGCTAAGGAATCATCACGTGTCAGCACGTGACCCTTGGTCACGTGATGACACATTGGAGGTTTTCCCTGCTGTTTTATTATGCCTTTTAATTCCTTTTAGAGGGTTGAAGGTCCCATCACGTGTGGACACGTGACTCCATTGATTAATTGTTTGACTAGAATTTAATTCTATAAATTAGAGACCACAGGAACCCATCATGTGTCTGCACGTGACCTCTGGTCACGTGCGGACACGTGATGCCCCATTGGGGTATTCCTGATATTTTATGAGGGAACGGCTGCTAGTTCCCTCGACCCGCAGGAGGCGTCCAATCTTGCTGGTTCCAAGCGCACCCTCTGACGATACGACTATGATTTGGCCGATCGTCAATTCGCCGGGAGGAGGATGGTTCTCTTGCTCCCGGTCTGCCTGTCGCTTTTCCCGCAGTTACTTTGCCAAGTGCCCCGAGCGAATCAACTCCTCGATGTAGTCACGGAGTTATTTACAGTTCTCGGTAGGGTGTCTCTATGACCTGTGGAAGGCGCGGTATGGGCCTCGAGTCCGTTTGGCCGCCCTGTTGGTGACCGGAGGGAGCTTGAAGAATCGCTCGCCCTTCGCCTCTTCCAACAGCTCAGTTTGAGAGATGTTGAGCGGAGTATACTCCTGGAACTTCGGAGAGTATGGATTTGGCCGATCAACCTTCTTCTTCTCTTCACTATCCCTCTTCTTTTGGTCGGCTTCGTCGCCCTGAGGTAGGTTCGCGTTCACTTCGGACTCAAGTTGGATTTCCCGCTCGGTCCAAGCCTTAACCTCGGCCATGGTCTTAGGTTGCGCTAATGCAAAGGAGCGGAGCCACTCCTTGTGCCTAAGACCCGACCTTAGAGCCGTGATGACAGTCTTTTCCCGGTGCTCGGGAACCTCAAGAAGAGCGTTGTAGAAGCGAGTGACGTATCCTTTAAAGGATTCCTTGTCCCCGCTCTTTATAGCGAAGAGGTAATCGATGGTCCGCTTCTGTCGTCTGTTCCCGACGAAATGCCCAAGGAACTGGGCGGCCAGCTCATTAAAGGTAGAGATGGAGCGTGGCGTGAGTCTTCGGAACCAGTATTGTCCAGCCCGGAGAGAGTGGCGGGGAACGCTTGGTATTGGGTGGAGTTAGAGTTGTCCTGGAAGCTCATGCCCGCCGTGAACGTGTCCAGGTGGTCTTTTGGGTTGGACTTCCCGTCAAAGAGGGCCACTTTTGGAGGTTTATTCCTGGACGAGACGTGTACAGTGAGCAACTCTTCAGTGAAGGGCTTCGTAAACGAGTCGGCAACATACCTATCCCTTTCGTTTGAAGGACGACCCTCTCGATGTATACCCTCGATTTTCTTTTTGAGGGCGTCGAGACGGTCGTGGTACCCTGAGGATTCGGCGTATTCGAAGTTATGGCCCTTCCCGCTGGCGCCCTGCACCTGGCTGCGACTCCGGTTCCGCTCTATAAGGTTCCTCAGGTCCCCTGACGAGGTTGTTCGTGAGTTATCGCGATGAGCGTCATTCGCGCGACCCCGTCGAAGGAGGGTGCCGGCCATGCCTGGGAGCAGGCGAGCTGACCGACAGCTCCTCGAGAGGGACAGGAGCGCGATGGGCCTCGGGGCGGGGGGGCTTTCACGAGACCCCGGCATGGAGCTGTGAGGCGCCCAGCGAGTCATTGAATTGGTCGCCGCTGGGGACCTGTGGCCGCCAGAGATAGCGAGACGCTGTTCAGTGGTGCCAGCGTGGGCAGTGCCATCTCCCCCTCTGCGGAGATCGTGGTCCCGAGGTGGGGGAACGGCGACCTTGGGGGCTTGTCCTTCTGTTTGGACGTGGATAAGGGCATCCACGATGGATGCGAGCCTGTCGATTCGTACAGACAAAACGTGAACGGCATTATGGGGAGGAAAGGATCCGTCCGCGCCCCCGTTGTGTGGAGGGCGGCGGCTCGTGCTTGGATCATCGCGGTGATCACTCGCCATGAGTTCGAGATCGTAAGATCAACTTTCGATGAGTGGAATTTTCGAACTTCCCATAGATGTCGCCAACTGATGGAGGTCAGGATCTCCTTCAGATGTTTTCCTCTGTCGATCTGTCGCAAGCGTTGATGAACGGCTGAGATTAGGTTTGAGGGTTGCCTTCTGGAGCGTGTGGATCTCAGTGGGCTTGATTTGGAGTGAAGTCGAGCTACCTGCAAAGAAGTCTCGTGGTGGTTGTGCCACCGTGGACCCTTCGACGATCAAGTTAGCCGAGACATTTAAGTAGAGTAGCGGCCCATTGAAGTAAAATTGCGTTACCTGAGTCGTCTGAGAGAGGGGTTTATATAGCAGTCGCCATGGGCTAGCTAGCGTGAGATTCACGCCGGCCGTTACGCCCCTGGCGTTACGCCTGCGTGAATGGCGGGATCCCCCCATTAATGACGAGATACGCTCGTTAATGGGGGGATGCGACGGCGTGGAACGTGGGATCGTGGGGCGGCGGTTATCTCGCGCCTGGCGAGATCCGCGGAGCCATGGCGGAGGCGCCTTTGATCTGCGTTCTAAGTCGCTCGGTAGAACCGACGAGACCTAGCTAGCCGAGAGGCCCAAAAGAGGACGGGAGGCCGAGCTAGTTCTGTTCTGTGATAGCTCGGAGGCGAAGGGCCGAGGAGCTTGGCGTGTAGGAGGGCTCGGAGGCGAGCCAATGGTCGTTTACATGGCGAGCACAAGAATGTTCAGGGCATCCTCGGAGGTCGGGTAAGGGCAACGGGGCGATAGCCCGGGGGACGCCTCGAATATGTGGTGTTTGCCCTGTTTCCGCGTGCCTCGGGACACGTCATCTACCACGTGTCATGATCTGAAAAGTTCCCATTTATAACCATCATCACAAAGCATGTTCAAGAAATAAATAAATATGTTTGGAATTTCATGCTCAAAAACTTAATAGGCAAACAAACTGTTGTCATATCTAAAAATTGAAAAAGATTTTACCGCACGATCGAAATATTTGATTTCCAACAATTTGATGCATGAAAGTGATAGTTCTTAATGCAAAAGGGTGGAGCGGATGCTATCTGCATTTTCAAAAGTCAAATAAACCTTCATTTATAATATACGAAGATGCTTATATAAAATTTCACTTCATAATTCATGCATGTAACATTTGAACCTTTCATGTTTTCCCTTGCTGTTGGTGGGTCCAATTTTAATGATCTTTTGAGTAGGTTTGCATTTACGATTAATCCATTGGAACCAACAATTCTCTTCCACAAATCGTAAATATAGCAGGGGTTTTTTTGTAAGCCAGCAGGCACACTTAATTCGATACTGTAAACACCCACCGCAGCACCCAAAGACATTCACCCCCACTATTTAGGTGGGACCCGCGACCAATAACGACAACACACAAAGTATTCCATTATTTTTATCCGGTTTCGTGGGTCCCGCCTTGACTCTCAGGATGCGGATCACGTCGGCTCTTTCACTTGTAACTCCCAAAACACCCTTCTACTTTACAGGCCTCCGCCAGCATGATAGTAAACGATAAGGGTATAGGGGTAAAACTGTCTTTCGCCTAATTGATTTCGGCAACGAAAATGACGTGGACGCTTCCGCTTCTAGGTATTCTCGTAGTTTTAGCAAAACCCGGAGGCCTGTTTTCAAGCTGGAATGCGCCGCCAGCTGGAACCGGTTGCGCCGTCCTGTACGGTGTGGTGTCCTCAGCCGGCAAGACCGCCACGCGTCGGACCTCGAGCTTCGGATAACGTAAGCAAATTGCCACAGCCTTATACCGTCAGATGAGACGTGTCGGGGAAATGGACGGCCAGGATGACTCGCGAGGGGATAAGCCCGAAGCCTTGAGGAGAGGGTCACGTGCTTGGGGACCAATCAACGTTTAATTCTCATGGGCTGGAAAAGGCACGCGATAAATATTTTCGGAGCGCGAGCCGTGGGAAACGAAAAGGAAAACATAGTTCTCAAAATTTAGGGAATCTCATGGTTCGAAATGAAAAAAAAAATTGCGAAAAATGACTGTTAGGAACCAACGGCTAGGATTGACGGAGTTCAGTATTGCGGGATGCGCTGGAAAAAAATTAACCATATAACGTGCAACACACTTGTTTACAATTCCGAGAGTATATCTTTTCTGATGATGAAGAGACAATCATAATAATGCTGAAAATATATTCATACAATGTGTAATTATCAAATATTAAAAGTTGCTTAAATTACGCTGCATGCTATATGAATTGGAATTCAACATTTAAGAACTATAAAAAACAGTTGAAAATTGCCAGATGATATTGATATTTTAAGAAGTAATTGGTATGAAGAAACACGCTATATTAAATCAGATATACCATCACTTGGTTTCCAAGTTTCTTTAATATGACAAATATCTTTGTAAAATTATTCAAAGTCCAAGGAAAATGATGCTGATATCTAAGTAAACCTCAAATTCTAATGTAAAAATGTTGATAAAAAGTAGATAAAAAGAAGGAGAAATCCCCAACATGAATTGAATTTTTGGGTTAGTCATATGACCACTGGCCCATATTCCATAAATAGCATACGAGCGGCAAACTTGTCATATAAGTTTCTTTTACAACCGTATATAGGAAATAGTCCCCAATCGTAGTCAATTTAGAGCCCACGTAATCACGACCGTTTACCTCTATATATACATACCGACCTACAGTGACCCCCTTTATCGTCACAGACACCAAAACAAACCCATCTTAACCCCTTCACGCGATTCATGTTCTCAAATTAATGGCCTCCGCATGCATCAATAGTTCGCCGGCGGAGATCCCCGCCCCCTATCTTTCACCCTCGCTAACCGCAGATGATCCGAAGATGCTATCGGATCCGGGTCAGGATCATTGTGATGGATCCGCCAACGATCTCTTCGATTTCGAGTTCAGGCTCCACGATCCCGTCCCCATGCTCACCGCCGACGAGCTTTTCGCCGACGGAAAGCTCGTCCCGCTTCACATGGCGTCATCTCGTCCCCAACCCGAGATCAAGTCGCCGGACCCGACTAGATCCACCTTGAGATCCGAGATCGCGTTATCGGATCTTAGCGTCTCGTCCCCGAAGGCTCCGAAATGCTCCAGCCGCTGGAGAGAGCTCTTCGGCCTAAAGAAGGCTCAGCGCCCTAAGCCTCAGGCGTGCACAAACCCTAACCCTAGATCCATCAGAAACCTACTTACTATCAACCCTAGGTCGTCGTCGTCGAGCCTGCCGTTGCTTCGAGATTCGGACTCGGACTCGCTTTCTCTCTCGTCGTCGCGTCATTCACTGTCGTCGAGGTCGTCTTCATCCGACTCCTGCGACCTCCCGCGTCTTTCCCTAGATTCCGATAAGCCTAGCCGGATCCACCAGGCCAGATCGGGCCTGAACCGGACCGCGGGTCCGGACCGGGTTCGGACCCGACCCGTTAGGAGATCCGCAGTGGGTGCGGAAAGCCCTAGGTTGAATTCTTCGGGGAAAGTGGTGTTCTATTCAGGGAGCTTAGAGCGGTGCTCGAGCAGCCCTAGCAGCTTCAATGGCGGCGGTCCTAGGGTTATCAGGCCAAGAGCGATGGAGCGGTCTTTTTCTGCGAACGTGGTTCGAGTGAACCCGGTCCTTAACGTCCCGGTCTGCTCGCTGAGACGTTCGTCAAAGTCCGGTCCGGTTTTTGGGTTATTTCCCGTCGTCAGGGCAAAAGGAAGACAAGGAGGCTTCGGGTAACGTGAAGAGCAACGCTGGCAAGATGAAGAGCGAACGGGCGTCGTCACGTGATTATTAGGTGAGAATGGTAAATTTTATCCCTTTTCCCCCATGAAATGGGTTAACAAATTCTTTATTAACTGTCTGTTTTTTGAACCAGTATTTGTTTCCGAGAATTGGTGAGGAGGGGTTGTTTTGTTCTGGGGATTTGCAATTTTCACTGTAAATATCAGATCCTTTTTTGAGGGATTATGTGCATTAATTATTATTATTATTATTATTATTATTATGTAAATGCCCACTGCTGTGGGCCCATGTAACGGTAAATTGGGCTGAATCATGAGGGCGTAGGAGGGGCCACTGCTGTGGGGCATGTGGGTGTGGTGTATGATGATTAGGTGCCTGGGCATAGTGCACTGTATTATTCCTCACTCTATGCCACTCTCTTTAACATCTAGCTGCTGCTCTAATATTCATTATGCTCCTATTTTACTGAACTTGTCTGTGAACACCACAATGCAACACTACAACAAAATCACATGCCAGTGTAGCCTCTTGTTGCTGAGCAAGAGGCCAGGAATTCGTACCCTCTTGTCTTAGTTTACGGCTTATTATTCAAAAGTACTAAAACAAAAGAGGAATATTGAAAACAATAAAGAAGATGAGTAGAGGAGGGCAAATGATGAAAGATAAACTATATATCAATCAAGGACATGTGAAGGATTTATGTCTTGCCATTTAAAATAGTTATCATTTACCAGATAGACTGCATGCTTGTGCTTGCTCTAAATTGATGACCTGATATATACTGGATCTCGATCTATTATATATTCTGCAGCTTTGCTGAAAACTTGCACGTCAGTCTGATCCCTAAATAATGCATCATAGTCGGAGGCATCAATTAGAATCAATCCCCCCCCCCTCCCCCTCCCCCTCCCCCTCCCTCTTTTATTTTTTAACCATTATGCATATCGGTAAGCCTAATTACTCTCAAGGCATAACCAGTTTAGTCATGTCATGTGGATAATTACTTCATTTGTCCGTCTACTGAAACAATTGCCACGCTAGCCCTTATTTGCCAGGGGCTAATGCCATCTTGTCCGTCAACTGAAACAATCGAACTCAACTCAAACCGGTCAGTCTGAACAACATCGATACTTGATAGGGACATTTAATAAATGTGGCAATTGATTAATTTAAGTAGAGAAAATCTTACAGGTTTTTTTTACAAGTTTCTCCACTTTCTCTCTTTGTAAATGACCAAAATTATTCTTTATTTTATGCATGCATGAAAGACAAGTGAAATAATTATCCACATGTATTACTAAGCTGGTTATGCCCTGTGAGTAAATCACCCTTACCCATACATAATACGAGAAAACGGGTTATCAGCAAGCTAGCTGGCTGATATAAAACTGTCAGCTAGCCTATTACATAACCTAATCCGACCGTCAAATCGACGATCCACTCCGTCTATCTTGTTCTACACATATAGTGATTTATGTGGATAAAATTTGGATCGATATGATCCATTACAAGTGATGGATCAAGTATTTAAAAAATGGATATGATTGTTAAACACAATAAAAATATCATATATTGGGGACACTTGATCGAAGGTATAGATAGTGTCAAAATGATTAAAATTTCTTACACATATCACTCCATGTGTGGAACATGGTGGCTGGAGCGAATCGTCGATTTGACGGCGGGATTGGAATATGTAATAGGCTAGCTGATGGCTTAATATATATAGCTCGAGTAGGATCCTGTCGGAAGGATTTGAAAACAAATCCTTTTCATTTTTTATTTTTAGATTAAGTTTGGGATGTATGCATTCAATTATGAATAAAAGGTTTCATTTATTACTAAACATAACATAATTGAATGCATAAATCCCAAAATTAATCTAATTGTGAAAATATGGGAAGGATTTCTTTCCAAATCGTTCTGATAGGATCCTAATCGATCTCTCATCTCTATATTATATATATGTGTGTGAGAGAGAGAGAGATAATACAGCTGCTCATAATTCACTATTGTGCAGTATTAGTGTCAGGCTGGTCTGATGAGAATCATGTGATGTGATATATTAATCTGAAGAGCCAAGATTCGCTTTTTATTACTTATTTAGTGATAAAATATCTATCTTTGCTTTTGCTAGTAACATGCCGAGGTCCTGAGCCCTGCTGCACTGCAAGGGAACAAGATTCCTGGCTTTTGCATTTTTAATCTATTTTATTCGAATTTTAAAAAGATTATCTTTGAGTTTCTTTGGCCTTTTCTGATTTATATTATATATTTGGTGGGGCGCTCACAGGTGGATCCGGATACTGTGCTTGTTTCATCCAAACAAGCAGGGTCCTAATCCCTCAGAGGGAGGTCGAAATTTGGTTTCCCAAATTTTTTCATGGGGCACTTTCTTCATTTATGCAATGCTGCTAAGATCCATTACTAAACACGCAGCTTTTTTTAATTCCTTGACCAAACAAGGTAAACATCTCCGCAAACCATTACACGGAAATTTTAATATGACGGATACAAGAAAAAACCAAGTGTTATCGAAACAAACCCATACAATAGATAGAATGAAATACCATAAAGCTTCAAGCTTCATACCCTTAATACATACCATTAACAAAATTAATATTTCACACATCAATAATGATGCAACAAATTACCAATCCAGTGGGACTATCGATCCACTCAAAACGTAGTGGGGTTGGATGGACTCCTGCTCCTGTATCTCAGAGGTTAGATTGCCCCTCAGCCGTGGAAGCATCCGATCAACCGGTGTCTCCATTATCCGGCCACAATCCTCTAAAATTACTATCGCGCCTTTGTCTCTTTCTTTTAAATGACATCGCTCCAGCAAATAACTCCTATTGTTATCGTTAAGTTGGGCGTTCATTTGAGTTGGGCAGTATATTTGCTCGATCATCAATCGAACCATAATAAGAGTTGTTAAACTAAATTATTATATGGCTTTTGGGATTGGCTTTAGTTTTGATTATTTATTTATTTCTGGTATGAGACAGGACAAGAATTAAGGCTGATTTTAAGTTTTTTCAATAAATGGAGATGATGAAATATGGCCATTTGACTTGGACCTTGGGAGGCCTAATATTAATATTGCAAGTACGTAGTACGATCTCACTATCACAGAATGGTATATCCAAATGCAGTATAAATTGCATTCTTGCCTAACACGGCCTAATATATAGCCAGTTGACATGAGGAAGAAAAAAGGTAGGCATATCATGGTATCAATTAATGTTTTCATATTGCCATAAAAAATTATGTAACTTCATCTGCTAATTAATAAAAAGAAGATGATCCAACCAGACTGATCAGATACCAAAAAGACTGCAAATTGTTCGGTATCAAATTGAACCAAAATGATCATAACGATGACATGTTTATATTGTCCAATAACCGTTGTTGATGATGCTCATAAATGAGAATTCCTCAGATCACGACACGTGGCGAATGACGCGTCGCCCGCGACGGCTCATTAGATTCCTGGAAGGCTACCGAGGCAAAATCAGTATGGAGCACTGATGAACTTCCTCGGTTCGTCTCCTAACTTACACTCCGCCTCTTACTCAAGAGCGACCTAGCCGCCGAACTGACGCCCATCCTCCTGTGCTCGTCTCCGAGCTATTGCGGAGCTGAGCTTTCTCGACCTCCCGGCTCGTCTCCGAACCTCACGCCGAGCTAAGCCTTCCCAGCTCTCCCGGACAAACGAGAACGCGAGGTCCTAGGGCTTCCGCAACGGCTCCGCGTATCTCGCCAACGCAAGATATCCGTCGTCCCACGTCCCGCGTCCCACGCTGGCACATCCTCCTATTAATGGCTGGATCTCGTCATTCACGTTGGCGTAACATCGGGGGCGTAACCAAAGGCGAAGATCTCGCGCCTGCTCGCTCCATACGATCCTGTTCAGTCGAAAATATCGCACTTTTGATATGACATTTTCCTTATTTTTCTTAAATATCTAAATGTGTTTATTATAAATATGACACATACGAGGGTTTATCTGTAAAAATACTATTTACCATATGTTTATATATTATAATTAACATTATGAAGAAAAATGTATGCATATAATATTTATATAATATTTTATGCATATCATATCAAATATTCTTAATCAATATTCTTAAAATATAATATCATATCAAATGGTTATGATAATATCTCAAAAATACCAAATATTACTAACATTATTCATTAAGATATGATGCAAGCTTTAACTCAGGTCAGGAGATTGGGATATCGAGATGTCGGGAATCAAAAATCTGCCGATGAAGTTCAATAAAATCGTAGAATCAATACTGACAGAGACTCAAGAAATATTTTCAAAATTCAGATATCTAGAAAATCACTACGTGTCAATATGAAACCACAACAGAAAACCCAAACCCTGATCCCACCATATCGCGGCGGATCCGCGGCCAAACGCAAGGATTTGCGGCGGATCCGCGGCAGAATTATGGCCATTGGATGAGAAATTCTGGTGATAGCATCTTAACAGTAAATCACCATATTAGGGAACTAGGTTTCTGCTTCCATGGCTATATAAAGGACCGAGAGCTAAAATTAGAAATCATCAACCTTTTACATGAAGCAAATCACCGTCAAAGAACAAGTGATCCAAGACAGGTCTGCGATTCGACGTGATAAGACGACGTAAGATTCGACGGAGCATCTACTTCCTACAAGGCAGAGATCGAGAGCAATTTCTTCCTCCTCTTGTAATCTAAACTTGAAGGCTTTGTACTTGTGAAGTTGATTAATAAAGGTAGATCATTAGATTAATTTTAATTTTTGCATTATGACTTACTTCTCTATCCGTTCTTCTTCTATCTCCATCATGCGCGAGTAATTCTCTGCTTGATAGGGTTCGTAGGATTCTGGTAGAACAATAGATGAGAAAATACTTTAAGTTCTTTTAAGTCTTATGAAGTTTATAAACTTTAGCAAAATAAATGTTAACATCCTAATCGGGCGCGCTATCAATTTATTGATAGTTTTGACCGCGATTTAAGATTAGATTAACAATTGTTTTGTTAAGGGCTAGACATGAATAGAGATAAATGAAAGGACAAGGGTCAATAGTGTGGAAACCCTAGTTTCTTCCAAGAACCATAATTCTCATTCATCGCTATGTATCTAGTTTTAAATCTATCAATACATAAAAGAAGTAATCTTTATTAGTCATCCATGACTACTAAATTCTAACGAACCCTACAAGCCTTCTTCTTATATATTCTATATCCGTATTTAAACTAGATTTGTATTCTACATCCGTGTTTGACGTAGATCTAGAAACTATTCTCCACTATTCTTCATTCTTCTCTCCTTCCTCTTTTTAATCAACATTTTTAAGGCAAGAATGAAAGATTCCACATATCCCTGAGGACGACCCGCACTCATCTCGGCTAGTTACACGCGACACCGTTATTGATTGCGGTTACTACACACTATAAAATAAGAAATCAATCAGACCCCTATAAAAACCCCTCTCTCAGACGACTCAGGTAAGGCAATTTTAATCCAATAAGCTGTTATTCTGCTCATTTTTCTCGGCTAACTTGATCGTCGGAGGATCCTACGGTGGTCACCCACCCGGGGACTTCTTTGCAGATAGCTTGGCTTCACCTCAAAATCAACCCATTGAGATCTACACGTCTAAGGAGACAACCTTCAAATCAAATCTCAGCCGTTCAACAGCGCTCGCTACAGATCGACGGAGGACAGCATATGAAGAAGATCCGACCTCCATCAGTTGGCGTCGTCTGTGGAAACGCTTGTAAGTTTCTTCCCTCCATCAAAATTGATCTTCCGCCTTCGACCTAATGGCAAGCGAGAACCATGGCAATCCCAGTACGATTCGTCGCCTCCTCCACAACGGAGGCGGGATCGGCTCGTCTCCTTCTCCCAATGCCATTGTCGTCTTATCCGCCCGGATCGACAGACTCACGTCGATGGTGGACGCGCTCATTCACGTTCAAGCGGCAGGCCCGGCCCCCCAGATCGCAGTTCTCCCTCCCAGGGATCACAACGTCGGCAGAAGAGCGGATAAAATTACTCCCCTCGATGCCCCCGAACACAGGCGTGTCGACTCCGACAACCGCGGCTCCCACGCAGCGACCAATTCAATGACCCGTTGGGTGTCGCACGGCTCTACGCCGAGGTCCCGGGAAAGAGACCATCGCCGTGACGCCCATCGCGCTCCCGCGCCACCCGAGAAGGTGTCGGCCAGCTCGCCCGCTTCCAGGAGCGACCGACGCCCTCTCTCTCGCCGGGACCACGCAAACAACTCGCGTCAAGGCTGCTCCAAAAGGATGTCGCCCGAGAATCTGAGAAATTTGATAGAGCGAAATCGAAACTGCACTACCGCGCAGACAAAGAGCGGAAATGGCCACAACTCTAACTGTGTCGAATCTTCGGAGTACCACAACCGCCTCGAGGCCCTCGAGAAGAAAATTGAGGGCATACACCGGGATGGCCAGGCGTCCGGCGGAGGGGCCCGATACTCCGCCGATTCGCTGACAAAACCCTTTACGAAGGAACTGCTGGCCGAGCACGTCTCGTCCAGGAACAAACCGCCCAAGGTGGCCCTTTTCGATGGGAAATCCAATCCAAAGGACCATCTAGACGCATTTACGACGGGCATGAGCTTCCAGGATAACTCCGACACTGCCCAATGCCGAGCATTTCCCGCCACCCTCATCCGGGCTGGACGAGACTGGTTTCGAGAACTCACGCCACGCTCTATCTCTATCTTTGATGAGCTGGCCATGCAGTTCCTCGATCACTTCGTCGGAAACAGACGACAGAAGCGGATTGCCGAGTACCTCTTCACCATAAAGAGCGGGGACAAGGAATCCTTTAAGGGATACGTCACTCGCTTCTACAACGCTCTTCTCGAGGTCCCCGAGCACCGAGATGAAACTGTCAACACCGCACTAAAGTCTGTTCTTAGGCACAAAGAGTGGCTCCGCTCTTTTACATTAGCGCAACCTAAAACCATGGCCGAGGTAAAAGCTTGGACCGAACGAGAGATCCAACTCGAGTCGGAGGTGAACGCCAACCTGTCCCGGGGCGACCAAGCCGACCAAAAGAAGAGGGGCAGAGAAGAGAAGAAGAGGGTCGACCGACCAAAGCCATACTCCCCGAAGTTCCAGGAGTACACTCCTCTTAACATCTCCCAGATCAAGTTGTTGGAGGAGGAGAAAGACGAGAGATTCTTCAAGCTCTCGCCAGTCACCCATAGAGCGGCTAAGCGTATTCGGGGCCCGTTCTGTGCCTTCCATAGGTCACAGGGTCACCCGACCGAAAACTGCAAACAACTCCGTGACTACATCGAAGAGTTGATCCGCTCTGGCCACCTGGCGAAGTACCTGCGGGACAAGCGACAAGCGGATCGGGAACAGGAGAACCAATCCCCTCCCGGGGATTTAACGGTCGAGCAAATTATGGTCGTTACCTCGGAATCTGCCTGGGGTGCCGGCAAAAATCACCGCCTACTACCCGTCGAGGGTACTAGCGACCCACCCCAGAAGAAGTGCAGGACGACCGAGCCATCATCTTCACCGATGAAGACCTCCACGGTATATCCTTTCCTCACAACGACCCTCTCGTCATATCTGCCCGGGTTGACCGTTTCGAGGTACAGAGGATATTGGTCGATTCTGGGTGCTCGGCTGACATCCTCTTCTACGACTGCTTCCAACGTATGGGGCTTGGACTGTCCGACCTAAGGCTCACCTCCCACGTCCTCTCGGGGTTTACCAGCTGTTTACCGCCGAGAACGGAAAGAAAAACGTCTTGCCTGAATTTGGGGGCAGATGTTATTTGGTTTTATCCGTCCACCTCTCCGAAGATGCCAAGTTGATTTATGGCACCGTGTATCAGAGGTTTGAACGGATGCGGCCGATGTAGCAGACTTCGTCAGATTCCCCTTCATTGTGAGGAGTTTTTGATTGTGGGAACGCTTTTCCCTGCAGGCGCAAGCCCTTGCAGTTAATTACGTTACCGCATCACGGTAACCACTTTCTCCTTCTCCAGATAGTCATTTCGTGTCATGTGTGTTTTTTTTTCTTTTTTTGGTTGCCCGTGAATTGTATACGGAGACTAATTTATGTTGTCGTCCGTAGGGCGTGGATTAGTCCAAATCCGTATTTTCTTAGATTTGGGTTTGGGTTGGTTTAAGGACCGTTAGTCTTGTTTTAGACTAAGGTCAACTCAAATGTTTGTTGAGAATAAGTTAGTCTAATTTTAGAGTAAGATCTACTCAACAGGGTTTGGGGATCATTTAGATCCAACGAAAGAGTATTTGGACTCTATCGTTTTAGTTTAGGGACATTACAGTCCATAAGTTTAAGGACATCATAGTCCATGGAGTTTAAAGACATCATAGTCTGTGGGGTTTAGTTTAGGGACGTTACGGTCCATAAGCTTAAGGACATTATAGTTCATGAGTTTAAGAACCTCATAGTCCATAGAGTTTAGTTTAGGGACGTTGCGGTCCGTAGTTAGTTTAAGGACATTACGGTCCATTGTTGGTTTTAGGACGTTGCGGTCCGTTGGGTTTCTGGTTGTCGGGACCCGCCACCTCTCTGAAGACGTTGAAGAATTACAATGACACATATCAGAGGTGTGAAGAGATGTACTCTTGAACCAATGTTGGTTGGGAGATCTGTAGTCAAGTCTGGGACTAAGATCAGTTAAAAAGATTTATGAGCATATGGGCTCAATTAATCTGAATCAAGGGTTTATGGCCAATTTGGGCTCGGCCCACTCAGTTAAAATGTTGAACATTCAATTAGGCTCAGTCCTTTTTTATTTAACAATGCTGAGCATTGGTTTGGGTTCTAACAACCTTTTTTGTTTTTTATTGAGTGTTGAGCACTCATTATGGCTCTGCGGTTTTATTTAAAGAACAATTTATGTTCCCTCGGCGCCCACGTGAGGAGCACGTGGCGCGCTTGGCGCTGAGCGTCAGACTTAGAGCGCTGAGGCGCTTCTTCTGAGATAGTGCCCACGTGAGGAGCACGTGGCGCGCTTGGCGCTGAGCGCCGGACTTGGAGCGCTAAGGCGCTTCTTATGAAATAGCGCACACGTGAGAAGCACGTGGCGCGCTTGGCGCTGGGAGCCAGACTTGGAGCGCTAAGGCGCTTCTTATGAAATAGCGCACACGTGAGGAGCACGTGGTGCGCTTGGCGATGAGCGTCAGCCTTGAAGCGCTGAGGCGCCTCTTATGAAATGGCGCACACGTGAGGTGCACGTGGTGCGCTTAGCGCCGAGCGCCAAATTTGGAGCGCTGAGATGCATCTTTAAAATTGGAGCTCTAAGGCTCTTTTTTAGGCGGTTCTGATCAGTTCTGTGCTCTGAGAATTAAATTCTCGTTTATAAGAGACTTTGTCTCGTGGATCTAAGAACTAAGTTCTTATTTTAATAGGAGATGTTACAATCTCTTCTGTTTTTGTGAAAGACTTTGTCTTCGTCTTATAGATCTGTGATCTAAAGAGAACTAAGTTCTTCTCCCTCCCTTTTTATGATGAGATGCTCCAATCTCTTCTACTTTTATGAAAGACTTCTGTCTTTGTAGATCTATGATCTAGAAAAGAACTAAGTTCTTCTTTTTTTATGAGATGCTTTGATCTCTCTGTTTTATTTATCTTGAAGAAATTCTTCTTTTCAGAGCTTGCTAGGTAAAGCAAGAAGGTGACCACGCTGGCTAGGGATGCCCACTAGATCGGTCTGATCATCAGCGACGGCACGGCTCCGGCGATGACCGGACAATCAAGAAACAAGAAGAAGAAAAGAGAAGAAGAAGAGGAAGAAGAAGGAAGAAGAAGGAGAAGAGTGTAGTGAGATGAGAGGAGGGAGGTGACGGGATTCTCGTGGTTAATGAATATATAGCAGAGGGGGGAGAGAAAGTGCTGTTGAGATTAGTTAGGAAAAATATTTTTAATAATGGAAGGGAAAAAAAGAAAGAGAGAGAGATCTGTGAGTTGTTGAGATAGAAATAGGAAAAATTTAAAATATATTTATGGTTTTAAAAAATATAAACGTATATAAAGAACAGTTTATAAATATAAAGAGTTTTATATTATAAATTTTGAGATTTCTGACTAATACAAAAATAGTCCAAAACACGCCCGGGTCGGGTCTAAAATTATGGTTTGAAAATACGGTTAATATACGTGTCAATCAAAATCAAAATAATATCCGGGTAACGAAAGATGCATACCCCTAAGAACGGATGCACGTAGCGTACACGTAGCGATCCAAACAGGTCCGTTTCACCGAACGGGACGAGAATACGATATACGGATGCCACCATAGGTTAGGGGTATGATACAGGCCATGCTAGATATTTTTAAATTATTTTATTTGACTTTATTTGCTATACTAAAAAAATGCTGATGCCAGATATAATGCCAGTATGCAGTATAAATAATATTAAAAGTGCACGAATCCTCGTAACTAGCCGGGATAAATTATAAACAGGAATCAAGACGGGTTTCCAGCAAGCGGGTCGGGTCGGATGCAAATACATATATCAATTACACTATTCGCACCCAAAACACAATAAATCAAGACTAGCCACAAATAAAGAAATACCCAAAATAGAACTAGTATAAATGAACTAGGGCGTTACACCAACCTTCCTACACTTGGAGATTTATTGATTCATGCTAAACGAACGATCGCCGTCTCAACTTCGGGGAAAGGGAGGGCTACTGACCTTCCTACGTCTGGCTATTATTCGACTTACACTCGACGCGCGATCCTCACCTAAAATGCCGGGCAACGACCTACGAGAGGAGAAGACTGACGAGCTAAATACACTTGCGAATGAATGAAAATTTGTACAAGAAAGAGTATACGAGCTAAAATACTCACGCAGAAAACAGACAGTTATGCAGAAGAAAATAGGTTCAAACTTTATTTATGATCAAAATAAGTACAAGGTATTCTTGGCTCCTCAGCCTTACCAAAAGTGCCCGGAGACTTACAAAATTTTGAAAAAAAGGAAAAAAAAAACAGAAACGCCTAAGGGAAGAAAGCTCAGGCTGCAGGCTCCGCCGGGATCTCGCCCTGCTCGACGCTGCCCTCGGGGGCCGGAGCTTCGGTCTCTGGGACGGTTTCGTCCCCGGCGGACACCTCGGCGCCAGCCCCCTGCGGCTTATCCTCGAAGAGTGGGTACTTGGTGCGGAGTTCCCTGTCGGCGAACTCCGGCATCGACGCCTTGACGGCGTCGAGAGCCTCGTGCCAAACAATGTCCGAGGATTCTGCAAGGTCGGTGTAGAACTGGTCAGACGCCTTATACCTTTTCACCGCCTTCGTAGCCCGGAGCTCGGCGAGCTTCACCGCCTCGAGCGCCACCCGGGCGTCCTTCTTAAAGACGTCCATCGACTTCTTCATCGTGTTATAAAGGTTTCCAAGCTCCTCCAACCTGGTCTGGATAGTCCGATTGGATTCATTCAGAAGTCGATGAGACTCCTTGTACTTGGAGTTCGTCAACTCCTCGGCGACCACTCGAGCATCGAGAGCGGCCACCCTCTCCTTCAATCGTTGCAGCTGAAGGCGAAGCTCTTCCTCCCGCGAGGAAGACTCGTCCGCCTTCTTCAGGGCCAGGGCCACCTCCTCTGACTCCATCGCGACGAGGTAGGCGCAGTGGTGAAGGACCTCAAGAAAACAACAAACGGGTTAGATGCAGCATCCGAGGAAAAAAATACTTGGTGCAATTTATTTCAAAAATAAAAAAGAAGAAGATAAAGATTTAAGACCGACCTGAACCGCCTCCTGAGCAATGGCGGCCACCTGTGCCTTCATGGTCCCTCGGGGAATCTTGCCTCCGACCGCTTGCTCCGTATCGGAGAGCAAACCGTCGGCGACTAAAAGCCCCGAGGGGACCTCGATGCAAAAGTCCCCTTCCTACACTGGAATCCCGGTGGTAGGCGTCCGAGAAACCGTCCTTTTATGTCTTTTTAGGGGGACTTCGGTGGGCCCCGCCTTCTCCTCCTTTGCCCGTGGCTCCGGGTCCCGCGCATGCTTCTTCCCCTCCCCCCCCCCCCCGCGGCGCTCTTCGAGGACTCGGGGTGACACAGCCGAAGGCTTGTTCGGCGGGATAGGCCTCGGGGCCGAGCTCGGATCGGGACGGGATGAGCTTGCGCCCCCGGTCTTCTTTCCTGCCTTCACGGCCATGGCAGCTAAGAACTTGGATCGGTCCATTTACTTTGAAAAAGGGAGAATACACAAATAAAAAGAGTCAGCGATGCAGGAAAGGAAAAGGAAATTTATCTAAGTATAAATATATCGTCTACGGCCCTAACTTACCCAGAAAGCGCGCCGGGCTGAGCCCAGACCAGCTCAGAGCCTGATCAGAAAGCAGGACGTCGGCCTGCTGGATCGGCTCCTACAAAGACACCACCCTTGTCTCGAGTGAGGATGACGGTTTCACTCTCGGGCAGTCGGCCCTATGCCACTGTGTAGGCACGGGACAATTCTCGCCCTCGGGTGACCCGACGAATACGAACTTCTCCTTCCATTCATGGATGGAAGAAAGGACGACTACCACACCCGACCCGGCCATCTCGTCCTTACATTTTTTCAAGGAAAAATACACTCGGCTCGGCTCATCTTTACTGGTGCCAGGATGATTCTTATAACAGAGGAAGAAATGAGGAAGGTCAAACTGAAGGGGATGTTTTCAAGTTTCAACCGGATCAGAAACCCGATGAGGGTTCTCCATGAGTTCGGCGTTAGCTAGCCCGGGACAAGATGGAAGCAACGAAGCACTCCACATATCTCGGTTAAGAAGGGCAGACGCATTCCCGTCCGGAATGCGTCCAAATACTTGGCAATTTCCTTGCCCTGCACCTGGTCCGCCCGCTCACCCTCTCTAACTAAGCGAAGCGAATAGTTGGAGGGAATATGGAATCAAGCCTGAATCTCGGTAAGCTCGTCCACATTCCTCAAAACGGAGGGCACATCGCGGGCGTTCCCGATACACACCTTAGAGGCCCTTGTCGCCGCCCGACGGCGAACGACATGGGCAACCCTGGCTCTAGGGGGCGAGCCCGACACAGATGACGCGGTAGAAGAACCTGAAGCCGGAGGGGAGGAAGACCCGCTGGACTCGGCTTCAACAACTGGAACCTCATCGTCCGACTCTATCCTAACTACCTCTACAAACTTCTCAGAGGAAGACATCTAACCTGATTCAAAGGAATGGGCTCGCCGAGGAAAAGCACGGGTGATCCGATCTAAAGGGAAGGAGCGCCGGACAATCTTTGACAACAAGAGTAAATTAGGATAAAAGTGTTGGCCCTAGGGGGTCCCCTCCTATTTATACACCCCAAAGAAAGAATCCAGCGGTCCAGATCAATTCTCGCCAAAACAAAATGTCGCGTCTGCCAGCCGTCAGAGCTCCACATGGCGATCGGCCATTAGGGATATCCTTTCGGTTGCAGGTGACAGCGACAGCCTGTCACGTCCGCCTACCCGCGTCGGACATGTGGCCTTCACCCCAACAAACGAACGAACGAAACTGCGCCCCCTCTTTAATGCACAATCATTTCACTGATCCGCTGATATCATCGGAGATCCAGGCACATGGGGAGGTGCCATGTGGGCTCAAAAATCGAAATGACGTAACCACCAAACGCTATGTCGTTTCCGGGCGATCCGCATTATGATTCCTTAGCGTCAAAATGAGCAAAAGAAAAACCGAGCAGGCCACTCTTGACCCGATCAATGAATAGATCGGAACGAGAGTGGGGGGCTAATGATGATTCTTATAAGTGGTGTCTCCTCAGATTACGACACGTGGCGGATGACGTGTCCCGAAGGCTACGGTATGGAATAAATGAGTTGCATCAGGGATATTCCTCGAGATCCCCTTTTCGAGGAACGTATCCAACCTTTTGGGAGACCTCTTTGAATACATTCCACCTTCACCTAGGGAACTACCAATAGCCCGTCTCCGAGCTTTCTCAGTCTCCTTGCTCGTCTCTGAGCCGTCTGACGTGCCAAGCTTCCTCGGCCTTCCGGCTCGTCTCCGAGCTCCTGACGTGCTAGCTTTCTCGGCTCTCCCGATCAACCGAGAACGTGGAGCCCAAGCGCCTTCGCAACGGTTCCGCGTATCTCGCCAAAACGAGATATCCACCGTCCCACGCTCTGCGTTCCACGCAGACTTGTTCCCTCATTAATGAGCGGATCCCGCCATTAACGCGGGCGTAAGTAACGTAAGGGCGTAACTGACGGCGAAGATCTCGTACCGGCTCGCTCCATGCGACCACTATAAAAAACCCTCTTCCAGACGACTCAGGTAACTCAAATTCATTTCAATACGCCGCTACTCTGCCATATTGCTCGGCCTAACTTGATCGTCAAAGGGTTCTACGGTGGTCACTCATCCCGGGACGGACTTGCAGGTAGCTCGACTTCCACACCAAACACAACCCATTGAGATCCACACGCTCAACCACAGCCAAATTAAATCTCAACCATCCAAGACGCTCGCTGTCAGATCGACGGAGTACAGCATCTGAGGCAGATCTCAATCTCCATCAATTTCACTTCAAATTCTTTCTTTGCTCTCTGAATGCGCGGACTGACCCAGCTAGCTAATTCTCTATGGCAATCTCCTCTCCGGCGCATTAATCCCGTCGGAGCTCGGAAGATTGAAAAATCTTCAGGTTCTCGACTTGACTGCAAACTTTTTTAATGGAACTAGCTATTCCTGATAGATAGCATATGCAACTGCACCACAAGACAATCATCTCTCATCGACAATTCCCTCGTCGCTATCATGCTGCCGATCTTTACTTGTACTTGGTCTTTTACAAACGAGCTAACCGGATCGATATCATAGGAACTCAGGTCATTGAGCTCTCTGCGGCGGCTATCTCTTCATCAGAATAAGTACTTTCTGGCTCGATTCCTTCATCATTGATGGACTTGGCCAACCTTTCGTATCTGGCATTGAGCTTTAATTCTCTTTCGGCACCAATTCCTTCAAACTTAGGCTCTCTTTCCAATTTGGAAAAATTGATCATGCACAACAATTTGTAGGGTCCAATCCCCTTGAGCATCGCCAATTGCTCTCATCTTACCAATGTGAGCGTGGGTTACAATCAGTTTAGCGGTAGAATCCCTTTTGGTTTGGGTAAGTTGGAGCCCGATTCCTGAAGACCTCTTTAATTGCAGCCAACTCTGGAGATTGGATTTGTCTTCCAACAATCTCACAGGAACTCTAAGCCCTGATATCAGGAAGCTCGTAAATTTACGTAAATTGATACTGTCATTTAACTCTTTATCGGGGTTTATACCGAAAGAGATCGGCAACCTTGGCTCGCTTTTGCTCTTAGCTCTTGGCGGCAACAAATTCTTCGGTGAAATCCCTAGAGAGATATCGAAGCTAACGAACCCCCAAGGGGGCTCTTTCTCACGGAAAATTCTTTATCAGGATCAATCCCTGAGCACCTGTCTGAATTGCAGCAACTCAGTAGTCTTGAGCTTCAACTCAGTAGGTTTGTCGGTGCCATTCCTGATTCTATATCTAAGCTTCGATCGCTTTCATACTTAGATCTACATGGAAACATGCTCAATGGATCGATTCCACAAGCCCTGAAAGATTTAGATCAACTCTTGGCTTTAGATCTTTCAGACAATCGTCTAAATGGTGTCATTCCCGGGTCGGTAACAGGGAGCTTAAAGAATCTTCAGCTATACCTTAATTTATCAAGCAATTTGTTTCCTAAAGAGCTTGGTGGGTTGCAGATGGTCCAAGCTATCCATCTCTCCAACAACAATCCATCGGGGCCCATTCCTTCGACTATCAAAGGGTGTCGAAACCTGTACTCGCTCGACCTTTCACGAAATGCCGACATTTTCCATCAGTTAGATCTGCTTACAGCCTTAAATCTATCAAAAAAACGAGTTTTCTAGCAAGATACCCGAGAGTTTGGCTAACCTCACACGCTTGAAGAAGCTTGATCTCTCCCTCAGTTGCAAGGCTCGATACCACTGAGAGGTGTGTTTGTAAACATAAGTAGATCGAGTTTGGAAGGAAATCTTGCATAACATGAGGAGGATCTTTACCCAATATTTTTTCCTACTCTTAAGAGAATCACTGTAATGGTAATAAACCCCATAAATAGAAGATATGCTTTGAATGTGTAAATAATATCTTGTATAGCATTGCGCTCTCTTCATTTATCACATGAATTGATGTCTTGGGTTTAACTCGAAGTCATTATATTAATCGATAATGTCAATTAACATAGGCTTAGCTCAGTTGTTACCAATTTTCTCTCCAGTGTGAGAGGTCACAAGTTTGATCAAGATAAAGTAAAATAAAATCTATAATGCCAATTTGCATTTTCTTTCTTTAGAGTATTTTTCTCCAACTTGGCTCTGGCATTGTCTACAATGTTCTTTTATGTTTCCCTTTTTTGTGTTGGTACTGTAAAGAAATAGATATAATTTATATAATTGTGTGGACTTTTATATACAAGTATCTATGTTAGGCTTCCATTTATCTCTAGTAACGACTATCGAGAAATTCCAAATTGATTTGTAGCTCACTAATATATTTATACTTCATGAAAATACAAGGAAAAAAATGAAGAAGAAAGAATTGCAACCTTTAATGGACTAGTACTTGCTATGTCATCTCAATAAAGACAAAAGAAAAATCAACTTCCTTTCACTAATTCCAAACTTTAAAATTCAAACAAAAAACGGGAGCCAAATTCCATTTAGAATTTTTACCGCAACCAAAAGAATAACTTTAAATAGCCCAACAACAACAATAGTAGTGATGATATGAAAATGTTTCAAGTTTTGAGAAAAATATCTTGAAAATAACTAACATTTTAATTTTTACAAAATAAAAATCCTACTGAAATCCTCTAAAACCTTACATATTTAAACTAATTCTTAAAAAAAAATATTCTCCAATCTTTGTCCATGATGTCGATATAAACGTGCATCATACATGCTACCTACTAGTAAAGTGCATCATACATGCTAATGCTAAGTACTAGTAAAGCTGATTGAAACCCTAAAATGTAGAACCCAACATATTGTCAAGTCATCTTGCTCTCAAAAATACTCTCAAAAATATTTTGCATTATATGGTATAAGAGTCTAGGTGAACAATATTCTTCAGAGAGCATCTACAAGAAAATAGGAGTGTCTTTGAAAGATTAGTTCTAAGAGTGCTGCATGTGATTCATGGGACAACCATGAGAAAAAAAAATTTGCAGCGACAACTCCCTAGGTGATAGTTGGCTGTGGGGAAAAATTATGGTCGTATGTGAGGGGAAATGATGGAATAGTCTCAGATGGAAAACAACAAGAATGTTAGAATAATCTTACTTCAGGTATAATAAGAAAAGCACAAGAGTGTAAGATATAGGTGAGTATCTCACCAGAGGTTTTATTCTTTTGGATGGAATATCAAATATATTAAAAGAGCGGACTTATAAATGCCTAATAGTCAAAATATCAAAATTTTAACAGGGATTATTGAGGGTAAGTGGGTAACCAGTTATCTTAGACCCATGGGAATTTTTTTTCGGTTTTGGTGTAGCTGCGGCCTCGACATACCATAATTTGTATTAATTTTTTTTCATTTTGCGGACATATGTAACTGCATTTGATCTGTGGTTACATACTTAATATAAGGTTTCCAGATACACCTTCAAACATTGCACAAAACTGCATATTCACAAATGAAAAATTATAGCATATGATTGCACGCATAAGGTGTTGAAATTATAGATAAACTTCAAACACGAGTCATATCATATTTTGTCAAAACCAAGTTTCTTAATTAAACGATGTCTTATGCCAGTTTCTTAATTAAGGAGATGGCAGGATCTTAATTGAAATAGAAGGAGTGTTTTATGGTAGATTCTTAACTCTGGTAGTTATTTAATTAAAGAATTGGTTTGTGTATAAATATGGACCTCTTATATGTATTTTGTACACCAACAAAAATTAAAGAGAGTGAGGGTTTGGAGAGATTTGAAAGAAATCTTCTAGAATTGCTCATGGTGTACTTGATTCGAGATTATAGTAGACGTTTGCAGATTCCGCTCTGCCAGAGACTAGCTATACGGTGGGTGAAACTCGTAACAAATCCCTTTTCTTTTTTGTGTTTGATTCTTATTTAATTCTCGCACTTTATTATTATTTGTTCTTTCGTTGTGATTGTATGGTTTGTTTATCGCGAGCAATATTCTATGCATCGGCTTCTTCCATCCCCAACAACTAGTATCAGAGCCGGAGTTGCGTTTATCTAATACCAACAACTGGTATCCGAGCTTCGTTAAGAAACCTAGGGTTCTTCAAATCTACGATTTAGGTCAACGGTGGGTAACGACAACTACGTTCCCTTCCCCACTTTCGTAGATCGTCGTTTTGAAGACGTTGGTTCAGATCGACGTGAAGTTGAGTTTGCGGCGACAGAGACGAAAGATGGTAGAGGATAAAGTAAGGATTGAAAAGTTTAATGGTCAGAATTTTGGTTGGTGGCGATGCAGATGGAGGACTACTTATATAAAAAGGACATGTTAAAAGCCTAAGAAGATGGCCGATAAGACGTGGAACTTTTTGATAGGAAAGCCCTGACGACAATTCTGTTGTCGTTGACTCCGCGAGGGTCTTTAATATCTCTAAGGAGAAAATAACCAAGACGCTAATGACGACGTTAGCGAAATTGTATGAGAATCCTTTTACATCAAGTAAAATCTTTCTGATGAAGAAGCTTTTCAATATGAAGGCTGAAAACGGTTCGGTGACGGAACGCCTGAATGAGTTTAACAGCGTGACGAGCCAACTCGAATCGGTGGAAATTATCTTTGAAGACGAGATTAGAGCACTTCTATTCCTCTGTTCGTTGCCGGAGAGTTGGGAGAGTTTAATGATGGTCGATCTTGGGGACTCTCGCGTTTAATGATGCAGTGAGTTTCATATTAAACGATGACATGCTGAGAAAGGCCGGGGGTAGGAGTTCAGGAACTTCCGCGATTTCGGTGGAGAAGCGCAGTGATAACGATGGAAAGGGGGAAAGAGAAGAAGGACAGGTCTAAAAACCGAGGAAAATCACAAGAAAAAATTCAAGGCACGTGTTGGAATTGTGGGAAGAAGGGTCACAGGAAAAGTGACTGTAAAGCTCCAAAGAAAAACTCGAATGAGAAGGCAGATAGAAAGGAAGCTAATATGGTGTCTACACAAGAACATGGGAAACAAAGTCTTTGTTTATCGACGAGTGACAATACAAAGGCGGATACTTGGTTCCTAAATTCAGGGGATTCTTTTCACTGCACTTCAGGCCGACATCACTTGGACGATTATGTTCAAGGCGATCTTAGAGATGTGACGATGGAAAACGGTTAGCCGTGTAAGATCGTTGGTAAAAAACCGATCATATTGCAACCGTCGGGAGGGGGTCAATTAAAACTGAAAAACACAAGATATATTCCAGAAGAAGAGCCTGATTTCTACTAGTCAGGTTGTCAACGAAGGTTTTATTACGACATTTGAAAATTCACAATGGAAGATTACCAAAGGGTTGTTGTTGGTTGTTAGGGGCAAGTTGAACGGTTCATTGTATTCCTTCAGTGGGAGTAGCGGAGATTCGGTTGCTTTAGCGACGGGTTCAGAGTTAAATTCGGAGACTTCGTTTTGGTATAAACGATTGGGACACCTCAAGAAGAAAAACATGAAAATTCTTCAAGGAAAGGGGCTTCTTTCAGGGCTGAAAAAGGCGGGGTTGGGGTTGTTCGAGAGTTGTGTTTACGGAAAGCAAACCACGCTCAAATTTCAGATAGAAAGCGTTACTAAGAAGACCAAGAAATTAGAGATGGTGCATACGGACGTATAGGGTTCGGCCTCAGTGGAGTCTTATGAAGGTAATCGATACTTCGTGACGTTCATCGACGATGCAAGCCGAAAGACATGACTGTATGCAATGAAGAAGTCCGATGTGTTTGGTATCTTCAAACACTGGATTGCGCAAGCGGAGTACCAAACGAGGCTGAAAGTTAAATGTCTTAAGTCCGATAATGAAGGGGAATACTTCATACAAGAGTTCGAGACGTTTTGCTCGCATAAGGGTATTCGTTGGCTGAAGACAGTACCGGAAACGCCACAGCAAAATGGCATCGCTGAAAGGATGAACAAGACGATTCTAGAGCGAGTGCGGAGCATGGCTTTGGACGCGGATGTGCCAAAGTTTCTATGGGCAGTCACGGTTGATGTTGTTGTGTGCTTGATCAACAGAAGCCCGGCAAGTACGCTTGATGGAGGCATTCCAGAAGAAAATTAGTCGGGTAAACGGTTAATTATTTGCACCTAAAAGTGTTTGGCTACGTTGCGTATCTTTGGTTGATAAGGCGGAAAGGAGTAAACTTGACTCTAAGTTTAGGAAATGCGCTTTCATCGGATATGGTGAGGATGAGTTCGGATATAGGCTGTGGGATTATATAAGTAAGAAAGTAATACGAAACCAAAACGTCATCTTTGATGAGCAGCACTTGTACAAAAAAGATGCAATATGTGAGTTCATCGAGCTAGATGGAACTCAAGAGAGCATTCAGGTATTTACATGTGGTGATCAGAATTTAGAGGAAGCCGCGGTGCAGAATCAGGTTCAAGAACAGGATTGTAGTTCTGAGGAGATCTACGAGAGAAAGAAGTATACCTGAAAGAATTATGACCGACTTCGTTTTGTACACAGATTCAGGAGAGCCCGAATCCCTTGCAGAAGCAACAAGCGACGGTGCTAGAAAGCAGTGGGAGCAAGTTATGGATGAGAATATGGATTCTTTAAAAAGAACCGTATATAAGACCTGGTGAAGCTAACTAAGGGTCGAAAAACGTTGCTAAATAGGTGGGTGTACAAGATAAAGGAAGAGGGCGAGTTGGCACTGCAGAAGATCGCTGGAGAAAAGAATTCGACGGATATATTCACCAAGGTCGTAAACAGTGATAAGCTGGATCTCTGTTATAAGTAGGTGAACCTCTCCATGAAAATCTGATGAGGAGAGAGTAGAGCGGAGTCGTGTGAAATCTATTAGAGCTGGGAATCAAGGCTGAAGTATCTCCAAGTGGAAGGTTGTTGAAATTATGGAGAAACTTCAAACACAAGGCATATCATATTTTACCAAAACCAAAAGGGATGTCTTATGACAGTTTCTTAATTATGACAGTTTCTTAATTAAGGAGATGACCGAGTCTTAGTTGAAATAGAAGAGTGTTTTATGGCAGATTCTTAATTATATTAGTTACTTAATTAAGGAATTGGCTTGTGTATAAATATGGACCTCTCATATGTATTTTGTACACCAACAAAAATTGAAGAGAGATCATTGTATGAGAGGGTGAGGACTCAGAGAGATTTGAGAGAAATTTCTTGGGATTGCTCGTGGTATATTTGATTTGAGATTATAGTAGACGTTTGCAGATTCCGCTCTGCCGGGACTAACCATACGGTGGGTGAATCTCGTTAACAAATCGCTTGTCTCTTTCTATGTTTGATTCTTATTTAATTCTCTGACTTTATTTATTGTTTGTTCTTTCGTTGTGATTGTATGGTTTGTTTGTCACGAGCATTGTTCCATGTATCAGCTTCTTCCATCCCAACACAAGGCACGTGTCTTGAAAACTTAATAGGGCTGGAGAATATCTTATTCTCGAGATGCATCGCGAATAGTTTAAGTAATTTGAAATCAAGTGAAACTTTCAGCTGATACATCAGCTTTTAAGCAAAACCTGAGATACTTACCAGTGCATTTGATTTCAAATTTCCTGAGGCTTTGGAACTTCTCTACGGGAAATTCGTGAAGATATACACAGCAGGCATGTTTAACTCCAAATGCTGCATTCCCGCTGCATTTTCCATCACAAACGGAAAGTACATTGTCAGCGGTTCCAAGGAATAGTTGCTTCTATATATCTTTGGGATCTTCAGTCAAGAAAGCATGTGCAGAAATTGGTAGGCCATAAAGGTGCGGTTAAGTATCATTTGTCATCCCTCAAAGAACATGATTGCATCTGGTGCACTTGCAAATGATAGCACTGTGAAGACATGGGCTCAGAAAAGGGATGATGCCCTAATGAAAGATGCCCAAATGATAGAAGCATGAATGGCTTCTGAACAAGTTTGTTTTCCTTCTAAACTCATCTTTTTGTGATCAATGGAATGTTTTCTGCTTGAAAGTTCTGGCATAGAGAAATTCTGATAGCTGAATCCTGGAAATGGGTACTGACTGAAAAAATTGAACTGCAAGGTTCTCAGCTAAAAAGCCTTGATCTGTAGCAAATAAATGCATAGATAAATGACCTGCCTTAAGAGTAAGAAATGAAATTTTAAGAGAAACATTTCTCAATGTCCATAACTTAAACAGCGGTTCAAAACATCAACAGCATTTTTAACTGCAGCTGTATCAAACTAATCACAATCAACATTTTACAAGTACAGATAACAAAAAATGTTGGAATCTCCCGGATCATGACTGCATAGCTTCATCTCCATCATCAGCATCCCTCAGCACTTCATTAAACAAGTACTGATTCTGATACTCCATCAAATACTGAGTCGATCTCTTCACGTCAATAAAGAGCTGATAAACCCTGCTAATATCCTCCATCTCCACAACCTTCCCTTTCCTCTGCTGGCAAGCAAGCGCAGCCGCCGTTATCAAATGGATTGCATATCTGTTTGCACAAAATATAAGGGTGAATCCGCATGCTTGATATTGCCAAAATATTGGGCAAATTATGTAAAACACCATCAAAGTATTCAGTTTTTATAAGAGCACGACTGAACTTTAAGATATACAAATACCACCACTGATGCTCTTTAAGCATTAAGGGTGCTTAATGCAACCTTAAAGTTTAATATTATTTGAGAATAAAAAAATATTTTTAAAAAAAGTTCAATGGTGGTTGATGTGATTTACCCAAGGTTGAATGGACACGGATTCGGGGACACGGATACGACACGATGCAATACAGCGATATGACAAAATCCTAAAATATAGGATACGGAGACACGGCTATATATATAATCTTATAAAAATAAATAAGATATCAAACTATTGTGCCAATATTAAACAAGGAAAAATTAACAAGTCTAAAATATTACATGCTGATAACATACTAAAAATATGTTTATATGCGCGCGCGCGCGCTCGCACACACACATATATATACAACGCTTCCGAATATGTGTCGTGCAAGTATCGGTGTCCGATACATGTCGGACACGGATACGGCAACCCATTGGAAGTATCCGTGCAACCTAGGATTTACCCTTTAATATAAGAGCGCTAATCATACAAAAATAATCAGTGCCGACGGTACCTCAAAGACGTTTCAACCCCGATCTTTGTCAACAAAACCTTGGCATCTTTGCTCATCTCAACATCCTCTTCATCACATCTTATATCGAGAATCTTGCGGATTTCTTCTTCGGAGTACGGCTGCGTCGATATAATAAGAAGGCGGTCTAAGAAATCTGGAGGGATCCCGTGGGGAGATCGGTAGTTTGTGCCACGGATGGTTGTGATTCCTCGGTTCGTTGCAATGACGAGGATAGGGGCCATCTCGTTTTCTAAAGCACGGTTGAGGAATGAGAAGCACTCGATATCAAGCATGTGGACTTCATCGATGAAGAGGACACCGGGGATTATGTCTGCCTTGCCTTCCTCTCTCCATTCGGCAACTTTGGTGTCAATTTGTTCTCGAACTTCGGAACGGATCTCGCCCGTGTCGCCTGTGAAGAGTGCTAGAAAACCCTGTGTTCTATTTGTTTGGGAGCACAATTAGCTTAGAATAATCAATAAAACAAAATGAAAATGAAAATGCAGACCATTATATTAAACTGAAGAAAAAATAGCTATTCCCTTGAAGGGGAAAATTATGGAGGGAAAAGAATTGACAGGTATTTCTTGCTTATTGAGTCATCTGTCAAGAACATATTGGGGAAAAGCACAAACTCGCGCCCATGAGAGGTGATATTATCAATATAACGACATTATTGGTAAACAAAAAATGGTTCACTTGCAGGCATCAGCAATAGCAACAGTAGATCGGTCCAATCAATGAATGCAAGGACCGACATAAATAGTTGAAGTAACCGTTTATTTCATATTCCCAAGGGGCCTGGAATTTGAAAGGTAGTATCATGAATGCCTCAAGGGCTAGCCTTATAAAATCAACATGCAAAATCAACAAGAAATTCTTCACAATTTCCTTGGATTTAAATGCAGGAGGAGGCACAAAAGAGTGGTACATTCCCCCTGATTAAGTTGGTACATAATTTTGTTCTAACAATTAAAACCACCCCTTTCTCTGAAAACTTTAAATATAGAAATTATAGGAATTCACGTAATCAATCATTCAAATAAACTAAACAAATTATAAATTAACCATATAAACCTCATATTCAGTTAACCTTATTCTTTTCAACCATCCGCAGCCCATTACGAGTGTCGAAGGAGAAAAAGGTAGGGAAAAGATAGCTGGATCTTCCCTTTGATATAAACTAACTTGTACAATGTAAAACAAAAAGCACCATACATTACAATTCTTGGTAATATGTTTTCTCAACAGTGGATTATATGTTCAACTATATATCAGACTTCCCTTTACAGAACAAAACCATTAACTCACCCTTCCCATGAAAGAATGTAACTAAAGTTAACAATTGAGCGAACTATCGATAAAACTATGGATAAAATGCATGCACTACCATGGACGAAAAATCCCAATCTACCTAAGGAATTAAAATGGAAATATATGAATTTCTATTGCTAGAAGGGTTATGCAACATTTCAAAAAAAAAAATTTGAAATATCGCATAACCCTTCTAACAATAGAAATTCATATATTTCCATTTTAATTCCTTAGGTAGACTGGGATTTTTCGTCCATGGTAGTGCATGCATTTTATCCATAGTTTTATCCAAAATACACTCACACACTCATGAGGTACAATCAAGTATTTAAAATCTTTTAGGTAATTTGGGTGTTTATTGAGCCATTAAAGCTCAAACATAAAAAGTGTTAAATAACTTAATAAAGACTACCTGAAAAGTTTTATTAAACTTATATGCCGACATGACCCATACTGTTAATATTACCTCTCTTGATCTAATCATGTCCTTCGTCTTATGATTGGTTAGGTTCATATGGAAGACTTGTGTCATCACTTATTTGGTAAGTGGCATTGCCCCCCCCCCCCCCAGTTGCATTAATTTATCTTCAAGAATACATGTGTTGAGATAATTTAAACTTTTTCAAAATTATACATAATTCCTGTTATATCTCTAAATCCATTTACACATCTAACCCAAGTTTTTCATTACTCGAGAATAAATTTTTTCCCATCCACGAAATTTCTATACCCTACATTTTGATTCCTCGGTAAAATTATGTTTTTTCTGAGATATTATTAAAACAATCTATTGACTCTTTATTTCTCTCAACAAAGAAACATTGTTGTCCGGGGCAGAGCCAAAGCGCGCAGGCAGGGGCCTGACCCTCCCAAAAAAATTCGATGCTTGATTACACACACATGTTAATGTCTTTATCTATTATATATAATTAAACTTCAATGCTAATGTAAGCAATTAGTGTTGCTATAGTAGCTGAGGCATAGCATTGTGTGAGTGGTTGTTTGGTATTTGAGGCTCTTTGCTAGTTTTTATCCATCATTTTTTCGCTAGTTTTTGTTCTACCTTATTCTCCAACTTTTTCTTACTGTCATTTAATAAGCATTTTTTCCAACTTTTCCACATATTGTCATTTAATATTGAAATTTCAGTAAAAACTTTTAATTTTCAAATTTCTAACTAACCCTTTATCTTTATATTAGTTTGTCGTTTTAAAATGAAAATTTCTTGTTACTTGTTTTTTAAAAGGGTGTTATATATTCTATATTAATACAAAAAAATCTTTTCTTTAGTTTATTGTGTATTATCTCATGCTTTTGAATAAGTTTTAAAAAATTTATCCAATATCTATATCATATTACATTTAAAAAGACTAATTAATATTACATTTGAACACGGTATTTATTTATAGAGCTTTCGCATTTTAGGATTTAGATGTTCTCGTGGGCCCAGCATCAAATTCCTGACTTTGTCCCTGCTTTTGTTGTGCGAAACTATTGGGGTGCATCCTCAAGAAGAAAAATCATAACATGACACATAAGCAAAATCTCTTTTCAATGAAAAAGAGATTGCTCGCCTCAACATTCAAACAAGATATTTTTGTCCAAGTTTGATTCTATTTTTTAATTGCATGCCAGCTAAAATTTTACATATTGATAATTAATTCATTTCATATATCATGATTAATTCTTTAAATGAAGCCATTACTGAATTTCTAAATACTTTATTTTACTAGAAATCTAAAATTATATATTGTTAATTTAGTTCAAGTCTTTAAGATGTCTTTATAATTTTGTATAATTTTTCCAACAATCTAAAGAAAGAGATTTACTTTCTATGTCGAAATGTCTTGAGTCATCTACTTAATTATATGACCTACCTAGCTTGGCATGGCAAAACAAAAATGTTACATTTGGATCAAATAACACCTTTAGAAGTAGGAGAAGGATATGAGAGAGTTGAAATCAAATTGAAGAGGATATGAAAGCCTTAGTTGAGAAAAAAATTGAAAGTCAATAGCTAGATTTTTAAATACCTCGGAGAGAATTTGGGTTGCATATCATGTCGGGTTTGACCCACAACCGATCCGTGATATTTTGGGATCATGTAATCGCTCAAAACCAAGGTTGCACGGGCACAAATACTAGGATACAAACACGACACGATAATACCAATGAATTTAAGAAGATTTGAATTTCTATTTTCAAAACTAGTTATGTTCATTGTTTATATCCCATGAATTGTCTTGAATCGAACCCTAAAACTTCTTAAATCGTATCTAAATCAAATAGTTTCATATTGTATGGCTAGTTCAGGAAGGTTTCATTGTATTTTAAAGTTCATCGGTGTTATCTTCAAAACCCTAAAAATTGGTGTATGATGAAATCAACTTTATCACGAAACCAATCCATGTACAACACATATCATGATGACCTTATTTATCGCGCCATAAACTATATCACTATGTCAAATCGTATATGCTATTCTTACCAACTTCCATACAGGGTTCGTCTCTAAGCTCATTAGTTGCTTGTGTGCCGAGCCTTATCTTAGCCCGGTTATTTCCCTGCCCTATAAATCCCTTGCAACATTAGTCTTGGCTTTAGGTTGTACTATTTAATTGATCACCTCATTGATACAAAGCATAACAGAAAGTATTGATTTCGATCAGTCTTTCTACTAACCGTGTTTCCTAACATGCAGAAATGTGTAAAACGGACCAACAGCTGTTGATAAGATGCTCGACAAAGCAAAAAAGATGGCATGAATGTCTAAGATATATACATAATTCTAGACGTGCTTGACTCTATCGTATGCCCCCCCCCCCTTCCCCGCACAAGGAACAAACAAAAAAGAGAGCAGGAAAAGAAAAACAGCACCTCTGCCTGCCTGCCTGCTCGCAGTTTGAGTGTTAACTAATCATGCTAGTAGCTCTCTCGATGATTCAGGAACACTATTAAAAACTTGATTCACAGCCTTAATGACTGATGGTAAAACATTTCAAGAATGGAGACCTGTCCTGATGAAAAAGGCCAGTTCACATATATCACAAATTTCTCATCAATTAATGAACAGGTTTTAAATGGAAAATGGGTATTGATAGGAAATGTTGAACGAACGCGGGTAAGAGAGGGGTCAAAGCAGGCAGAGGTGTATCGGTATTGGAAAATGAACATATTAAATAATAAGAGGGGTCAAAGCAGCCAAACCTGCTGTTGATGACATCAATCTCATGAAGGGTTACACAATGCACGACCTCTTTCCTTTTCTGCAGTTCTCCCTCAGGACACCTCAAAAACTTTGTCTGTGGCCCCATTGCATCATAATCCCTTGACCGTCCAATTGACCTCCCGAGCTTAGTCACCTTTCCTGATGCCTTGTCTAATGCAATTACATCCCCGCTCTGCACCTTCTCCTTGTTCAATGCCTCGATCATCTTACCCCCCAACTCATACACAGTCTCCATGTCTGTTGTCTTCATTGTCAACTTTCCTGTTTTAGAAGCTGACTTCGAGTCCCCTCCTAATAAAAATAAAAGGAAACCATCGAAATCAATGTTAGAATACTTTAAACTCTAACTAAACATGCGACAAGGAAACCATTTTACCAGATCCGTTTGGTTCTAATAACTCAAGATTATCATGAGCTCTAACATACACTTCTACCCAGAATCTCACCATTAACATGACAGAAAGTAACTATGATTCCACATCAACTACAAGATTTATCATGTCTTATATGAATGCCGCAGAGATATAGATAACCCCAATTTATAGTTAAAGTTATAAAAAAAAATGCATCCTCTGTCCATAATATTGCTATAGTGAAATTTTAATTGTATGACTTAAATTTCAAACCTTTAACGTGATAATATAACTTCAAAGTCATATCACCCAAAACATAACAATGGCGAGATCAAGATGTCATATATCAAATATAGACAATTTTATTGGGGTCTCAAATGACACGTCGAAAGACAATTTGAAAGTTATACTTGCAAGGTGAAACATCGAAAGACAATTTGAACCGTGTCTTTTGCTTAACATGCTTTTTTTCCTATCAAATATAGAACGCTCGATTTGAAAGTCATATAATGAAACACACGATCTCAACTCTACTCCAAGCCTTCTCCATTTTCCTATCAAATATAGAACCTTGCCCACTAAACATATTGATTATCAATTAAGCATCCGTAAGCCGATCTTAAAAAGTTTAGACTGATAAACACAAGTAAATTATCACTTATCAGTATAGCCATCTGATAATTAAAATTCCACCCACATCCCAACCAAAGCTCGCATCATTTCCCCTAATAAACACATCATTTGTTCAATTTTTTTTATCTTGACAACCAAAATAATGGAAATAAAAGAGGAAGCTCAGACCTCGACAGCGCGAGTGGCATGACCAAAACCATGGCCGGTGACGTTCATATGGTCACCAAAATGATGTGGAAGGTTTTGTGAGACTCTGCCCACAGTGTTGTTATGATGTTCTTCATATTTGTTCTTGGATATTTAATCTATATCTGCATTTGCTACCTAATACCTAATTACTTGTAGATTGAGACTGACCATGGTTTTGGATGCGACAAAGGCCTCTAACTTTGAAATTTGCTTTTTCCCCTTTTGTTTTGCCCTTTCAGTTGGGATTATATATATGCTAAGATGTAAAATAAATAAATAAATCGAACCTGCAGCAGGGCGATCGATGGAGACCTCGACCACCTCCCCCTCGATGATCTCCGCCTCCTCCTTGATCCTGACCCCAATCGCCTTCCTAAACGCCTGCGTGAGCGCCTCCGTCTTGGAGATCTCCAGCGAGAACAGCTCCGAGGCCGAGACATTGGCGAAAGGGGTCTCTTGCCCAAGGGACTTGGCGAGGCCCATCGCTATGGCGGTCTTACCGGTGCCGGGCTGCCCGGCGAGCAGGACGGCCCTTCCGGCGATCTTCCCCTCCTTGATCAGCTGCAGGATGAGGCCGGCGGCCTTGCGCGCAGGCTGCTGGCCCACCATCCCTTCGGAGACCGAGCGCGGCTCCATGGAGGAGTCGAGGCCGAGGCCGCGGATGTGGGAGTGGGCCCCGATGCGCTCGATGCGCGTGAGGTCCCGCGACTCCGACAGCTTCTTGATCTCCGACATGGCCGCCGACGAGAGATCACTCGCAGAGCTAGGGTTTTGCGAAGGGTTTAGGCGAGAGAGAGAGAGAAAAAAGAGAATAAAGAGGACTTAAAGTTTGTGAGTGGTGGATGGGCTGGATAGTTATTTATTTATTTAATTTTATCATTGTGGGCTTCAAATACGCTTCGTTAGAGGTCCATCTTCTCCCTTTTACTGGAAAAATATAAAAAATAAAAAATTTACTCAACTCTCAAGCCCTCCACATAATCTCTCTCACCTCTTAAACCATCTCATGCCTCTCCCTTTTTTAAAATAAATAAATAAATAAGACTCTAGAACCCTCTACATTTCTTCTCTTCCCTTCTCAAATTTTTTTAAACACGTGCAACACACGTACATAAATTATAGTCTCTGTATATAATACAAATACCCTTAATTAGAGATTTACCATTCTCCTTTTCTCAAGAAAAAAAAGGGGAAAATCTCCACCTCTCAAGCCCTCCACCTCATCTCACTCTCTTCTCCCAAAAACAATTAATTGTTTATCTAGAACCCTCCATATCATCTCCCAAATATAAATATAAAACTGTCCACATCATCTTTCTCTCACTTTTTTCAAAAAAATAATTAATTGTTTAATTAACACATGCAACGCACGTGCACAGATTCTAGCGCTATTATAATATTTTTTCTGAGTGATGTCTTTAGCTAGAGGACGAGTGTCTAAAGCAAAAGCAATGGTTTATGAGACTGCTGGTCGAAGGATAAAAAATTGTTGCCGCACTGCCTTCCAAGTCCAGGTTGATCGTTGGATTGTGGTGGACGAGAAAACTGCTGCTTTTGGCTAACCATCGTTTGCTAATCTAAAGAGATGAGTGCAATCTACTGAATCTACGATGGTATCTTGTTTCAATTTGAACCATAGAATGATCATGTGATATAGCCCCAAATTTAGTGAGGTTTAGTAAAATTTAGGCTAAAGCGTCACGGATCAATTATCAAAAAGAAAAACAATTCTCAATAATGGTTTGTTAATGAAGGTAATCAATCATGTTCAATCAAATTTCTAGAAAAGCAAAAGGTTCAGATTTGCTTTATGTTGATTTGTTTTATGCTTTAATTTTAAAAGATTGCCAAAAATTTCACCTCTTGGACGAGAAACTGCCAAAAAGTTTCAAAATGACGGAAAACTATCAAAACAAACGGTCAACACAAGTAGGTAAATGGGGTAGCGACAAGTGCATGGCAACGGTTAGGATGTTTGTCACGCCCCGCTTCCCAGTGTACGGGTAAGAGGACGTGACGAGGCCCGCGACGTATTTACTCAGAAATAAACACGTTAAGCGTAAATAAGCAATATAAATGTACACAAGAAATGACAAAAAATATAAATTAATAGCAACTTTTTATTGATTAAACATTCTTTACAATACACTGGAAAGTAAATACAATACGGGAAAGCAATGTCTAAACAATGGCATGAACTGAAAGTAAAAGTATATACAAGTGAACTAGAACTCTGGGTCCTCAATGAACTGCTCCAAATCGTCCCGACTGGACTCGATCTCCAGAGAGTCAAGCCTTCCTGACAACATTCCAAAGAAAGAAGGGAAAAGGAATGTCGTCGGCGAACAATTGCTCGGTAAGTCCCAAAAGATAAAGAAGAATAGACAAAAAATAGAACAGATAAAGCATATGGTTATGTTTGTTATGTTAACGCAGTTGTTTGTAATTTGGTACAGAATGTGTCGGTGTATACGAGAGTGGTCCAACTTGCTCCGTGGACTAAGGTATATGGAGTACAAGGCCCCGTCAAAATCCACGGGACAACGGCAATGGATGTTCAGATTAGGTGTATTATAGTGACCATCATCGTACCACTTTTAACACATTCTGTACCAGTCTACCCCTTAAAACCCCGTAATGCATATTGTATTAATTTGTTGTATGAGACTTGCCGAAACCATGATATAAATTGTTCATGTAAATGGATAAGGATATAAACGAATAGTCATGTAGTCAAGTCAATATATATCCATGGTTCGGTTCGGTCGAGTCATATTGTTATTTGATAGTATTCTGGTATTCATGTTCAAGTTCCAGTATATATGGATTCATGATGTATTGAAATTATATTTGTATTGTATGTGGGTTGGAATTGTATTTAGATTAGACTGAGACTCTGAATTAGGTTTTGGAGATTGAGACTCTGAGTCAAACACTTAAACAGAATTGGATTTCTGAATTAGGTTTTGGAGTTATCAATAATTGCTGCACATGGACGGCAGGATTTGTGACTTTTTCCAAGCCAATTACCATTGATAACCCCGTTTTAGTTTTCTACCTTAAATAGGCAAGCACCCACTTTCTCCGGCTCCCTGAGGCTCAAGAGAATTGTTCCCGCTTAAATCTATATTTACTAAGGTCTTTATTGTAATTTAATATAACTTGAGGGGGTTTTATAAAAAATAGTTTTAGTATACTTTCAAAATAAATCTCAAGTATTTATTTATCGTGTTTAGGGTTTTCATGGATGTAACTTTTAAAAGTGAGGTATTCTAGTGAATAAATACCTAGTTTTAATAATATACAGTATTTTTGTGTAAAATTTGACTTGTATGGATTCTTGATGGTATTTTTATGAAATTTGTGATTCTTTTGTTTAGAGAACATGGAATTTATTATATATATTTAAAATAGAGGGTTTGATGATATTATATATAATTATTAAAAATAAATTTTATTTATTAAATAGAAATTCATGTTTTTCTTTAAAATTGTATTAAAAATTCTATCGAGATCGTATGCTCTATAAGGAGGTCTGCATCTCGCCCTAGTAGTCCGATGGATGTGCGATAACCTGCGACAACCAAATCGTATTCCCAAAATGGGTTGTAGAGGCTTAATTGTAAGGAATTTAATTAAAATAATTTAAAGAAGACGGTTTTTAATAGTTTATGGTATTTAAATGTAAATTCGTATTTGTCCCAAAATATTATTTTCAAACAATCGTGCTATATCAAGATGTGTGTTGTGAGAGGTAGGTCATTACCTCGTGAGATTTTTCTAAAGGTAATACAAGCAAATATGTTAAAAGATGTCGTATATGAAGTTTGTGGTATTTAACCGAAAAAGTGAAATACAAGTTGCATAGCATGGTATTTTGAATTGAAACTTGTTTTCAATATTTATTTATGGTTACTAGACAAGATATAACAATATGAATGTTTGGTTATTAAGAAAAGTTAAGTTTTTAACAAATTTAGAATCGGAAGTCGGAATAACTCCACTTTCGACGAGTTTTGAAAAGAGAACTTTTTAAGTTAAGAAGAGAGCAGAGGAGAGGAGACTTACTGGTTGAAAAAAGAGAGGGGAGGTATAGAAAGGATTTGAGAGTTTCGTGGAGTCGCGGGGTCGCCGGAATCTTCTTGAATCGTCGCCGGAACTTGACCTTGGGCTAACTCCACTTCTACACTTCTTTGACTTGGAACAATTTGAGAACTTTTGATAATAGATTTTAGAATGGAGAGGGCTAGGGTGTCATATTATATTTATAGGAGAAGTTAGGGTTTTGAGGATTGAAGAATGTGTAAGTCTACGGTAGCGCCCCGGCCGTCTTTCAGACGCCAAATGCGGAACAAAAACTTTTATAACCGGCGCTATCGCATACTATAACCCGGATCTGCCATTAACGTTAAACTAACAAACTACAAAGTGGGTAGAAAGGTTATACCGAACGATCCGAGTCCTTCGTTCTTTAACCATCATCCCACGCTTTGTTGCGGCTGCTCCGATCTCGTCGATCTCCGATCTCCTCGTCCATGTGGCACCACGTCAACGGATCTTTAAACGGGCTCCCACCTCTGACCCGGGGCAACTCGGTCATCAAGTTTGCTAAAAGAGATGACCAAGATTGATGTAGAGAATGAGTAGAACACTTTGTCTCATTTCGTCCAAAGCCATGGACGAACGGTTAATCAAGCTGCCATTTGAAACTGTGATGGAATAAAAGGAGCTATGAAATTTCCATACACCAAAACTATATTCTTTTTCAAAATGAATCAATCATCTTTTTTTTTTCTTTAGCCCCCAAATGATTTGGCCGGCCACTATCTATAGAAGGAGGGAGGTGAGTGTAGGAGAGGGGAGGGTAACCTTAAGCTATGATACTTATCATAACATTTAATGAAAGAATGAATCATCAAAAAACATTAAATGCAATCCATGAATCATTAACCTAGTCACCATAACACATCATCATTCAATTAATGCTAACTATGAATCAAATCTAGAACCTTCTAGAACCATGACTCACCCAATGATGAAAAGATAAATCCGTATTAAACCGAATGTTTAATACGGGTGATAGAAAACAGGAAACTGGCAACTTCCAAAAGCGATCCCGAAACGAATTTCAGGATAACCCCGTAACAGTATAAACATACCCGCATTTGTATTACGACCGAATACAAATACAACTGAGACAAAGATATTATATCTACACAGTATAGTACATGGATCCGGCTTAAACCAAAGCCCACCAGTATTATCTGCCCGAAATATGACACGTGCGTAAACGCACGTGCATCTTCCGAACCCTGCCATAAAACCATACGACCTCTACAACGTTTCGCCCAAACTTGGGAAACTATATGTGGGGGACTCTAATGACTCGTCGGTACCCTGGCAGTGGGTTTAACCACAAGCCGTCAGCGGCACTAGCTGTGCGTAACGGCTGCCCATGTACTGACCTCAAGGGTAGCCGATGAGCGAACTCATCCTGAAACCCTACTGAGCCTAACAGTGACAATATACATACAGTCCGGTCCGTTCGTCTATGAGTATCGCATATCCGGCCTAGGGGGCTAGTAATGTCAGACCCCTAATAGCGGTATAAGTCGTGTCGGAGACAAGCCCTGAACACCCTAAGAAACTACCGGAGTACCTACCAGTGATTCTCACCTGCCTTGGCCAAGGACTTGGTGTAATGGCTTTCCTAGACACAGCGCGATCTCCACCCCCAATACCGGGAGAGACGAATCCCCTGCCGATCCGCTCACTTGCCTCCAGGTGGCTCGGGACTGTACCCAAAAAATACCTGTTTGCACGACTCCTTTGAGCCATGGTAGGGTAGAAATCAAAGCACAGTGGGAACTCACACGAGACAAATGACGACCTCAGGTCGATGAACTAACATGTACACATGTCACCAGGGAACTGCTATCTGACGATAGGTATAATACCAACTAGCAGGTTCCCGGCGAGTCCTGTCCGGTGTACTCATAACCCAATAAGCACCTGTATACATCTTAGGTGATCCAACTGACACCAGTGGCTTGTGAGACCGGCCACCGCCCCTCGTCGGGGTCTCGACTGTATACACTAGTCTACTCCGGAGTATCGATGCCCTGTCTCGGTACTCCCACGACTAGGGACCACTATTAAGGATGTGCTTATGGACTACCCAACTCTCACGTATATGATCGCCATCATACTGTTGGTAGTCTAGCAAGATCCTACGGGCTCTATCAACGTGTAATCGTGATCAGTCACCTGAACCTATACACGACTGATAAAGGCAAACCAGATAGCATACTATCATCTCGAGTAAGACTGTTCTACCGGTATAGGTCCTCCTCAATCATTGCAATCACGTACCTGCGATCCAATAATTGACTTTGAGGGCACTATATCCAACAATCTCCCACTTGCACTTAAGGCTAATTATTGCGATGTCGCATACTCACAGCCCGTGTGATACCGAACACCCAACTCCTCTACTAATCAGTTTCATAAAGCTCGTTCGTAAAACTCTTGTGTTCGAGAAATAGCCTCAATGAGTGGATCCGCCCTGATGTTTCTTTCTGTCTCTTTTAATCTCAAGTTCGCGGAGAAAGCCATCTCCCGAATCGAGTAATACCTGTCTTAGAATATGTCTGGATATCTGATGGGACCTAGTTCATAAATGAACTCTAAATCCAAACTTCTTAAACTGTATCGTCAACTGAACCTAATCAGTATCCTGCACCATGCCTCCTACAGTATCCTCTTGGACCACCTGTCCATAATACTGCCCCCTTCGTTAGAGGGAAAACTATAACTCTGACAATCACTCTGTCATCTGTGTCACCTTTGAAGCCAGGAATGATAACCGTCTCCCGAAGGAGGCTGCCGTCATCAAATCCGTAGAACATGCACTTATGTTCTAAAACTGCTTTCTTATGTTTCTCCAGGATTGGATTAATATAAACTTATTGCATCTAGTGCAAAAACAACATCTGGTGTGGTACTTGACATCTCATGATCGACTCAATTGCCTGAGCAAGTGATCTGCCAATCATGCACATCTCTCTCCCCTTTAGTCTGTAAGACACCTTTAGAGAGGGTGACTCCATCACCTGCAGGTACACCACCATGCCAGGAGTCATCTATTCTAAAAACTATTAGAATACTGTCAAAGTACCCACATTGGGAAACTACCCAAATCCAGATCTAAAACCATAGATCTAGAAACCAGAATGTCAGATATTATATCCATATCTTGTCTGGAGAAACAACTGTGTGACGACCACAGTACAACCGATTGTAGTATAGGAATTTTACTTCCTACTCTGTGTATGTCATCCAAATACCAGGACATCACACCCTACTACCTTCTTAACAGATCCATTCCCTATTCTGATGAAGTCAAACCCATGACTGTCACATCAAAATTAGATGATCTATCTCCGCTATAACTGCTCAAGTCTATAAATAGACATAAGCTACTTGCCCACTATGCTTCCGCTGCTCCCACTGACCACAACAACCCTTTGGCAGTCTGGAACAACAGTAGTGTCAAGTCTGGGTAAGCAAGAACCTCCCTGTCACTGTCCTTGAGGCTACCGGAGTATCTCTCGGGTGTCTGAGGTTACCCACCATATCTGCGGAGTGGCTATTGGAATGTCAAACCTGATTGAATCTTTAGGTCCTATTAAATTTTCTGTAATCGTTTGCGGTTCTGGAATCACTTCCAGTTCTACCATACTCCCACTACTGTTTTCTGAAAAAATCCATTTTATTAAAACTGCGGCGAGTCAAGAACAATATCACTATTAATCTTCCAGATGGTAGAAAATCAACCCTCGACGTAGCCCGGGCCAACCCACAAACTGCCATTACAGAAAGTGCCCTGAGTTATCTAGAGTCTGGTTTTAAGCATAAGTCGGACAACTCCCCGTACCTTAACATCGTTAAGATATGAACCATTCTATATCCAATATAGAAACTTTGGCACTTATTTAATTGGAACCAGATTCAAATCATGCAACTGTCTCCAGTGCATATCAACTTAATGGAGAGAGGCTAATCAGTATTACTCAACTTAGGAATCCATCCAATTATGAGTAACCTGAAAGAGAAACAAGTTTCTCAAAACCATTACTATCAACTGAATACAAATCATAAGTATCTACATCTTCGATCTCTTTGAAGAATCCCGATACTTGCGACACCTGGTTCTCTACTTTATTCTTATACCCACAACTTCTCAAAACTTAGACCTTGTATTTCTGCGAAACACTTGTCTAAAAACTAGAGAAGTCATAAGTAAACAGAACATAGTACGAGGACCAACCCCTTTGTCCTGATGGACACTGGACAACATACAATACTCTGTATAAGTCCGTTGAGTTGAATAACTTAAAACCTGTGCGTCGTAGGTTGAAAAGTGTACTTATGGTTAAGAACTACTCCGTTGTTCAATGCTCCTTACCCAAATCGTCAACTGATATAGGTAAATGTCACCGACATAATATCAAAAAGTTATATCTCACTTTATAAAAATAAACGTACAGATATATCATTTTGAAATTGGTGCACAACAACGGATACTCAAAACCAAATACATGTCGTCCGGCAAAAACTCAGGCGATTTCCTCAAATATCACCAATTACAACGAATTCCGATATAATGAGGATGATCACCTTATTCCCAATAACTTCCTCCCACTCATCATCTGTAAAACCATACAGATGTGAGAATCATACCTGATAAATACATACCCTGGAGTAAGTATCTAATCGGGAAATCAATTTTCCTTTAACAATACACTGAAACATGAAAATGTTTCGTAGGGGTATCCTGGTATTCCTAGTAATGCCTCTTCCATAATCCAATTCATGACTTCAACCGTATATTTCTTTTGCCATCTCTCCAAATCCCTTTATTTGTCTTTATTCGTTACCTTCTGTACACCATCGTTAGGCTAAATGGTTTTCTTCCTTCCCTACCGTTCGGCACCAGCCTATGGTTTGGAAGAAGACTATCCAGTAAGCATAATAGGTGTACCCTCCTAAACCAAGGAGTACTCGCAACTTGAGAGAAGGTGATGATAAAAGACAACTGAATAATACCTTATTCTATTTCTCCCGAACTGGGGAAAAAAGCAAAGGTGAAATAGGAGTGGCGATGAAGTACGCGGTTTGGTCGTGAATGATAGCAGTCGCAATTTACTTTGCCCTCTTTATAATCCCCTTATTTTGTCTTTACTTATTTCCTTCTGTCACCCTACTTAGGCTAATTGGTTTTCTTCATTCCCTACTTTTCGGCACCTGCCTATGGTTTGGAAGAAGACTATCCAATAAGCGTAATAGGTGTACTCTCCTAAACCAAGAAGCCCTCGCAACCTGAGAGAAGGTGATAATAAAAGACAACTGAATAAACCAATTCTATTTCTCCTGAACTTGGATCCATCCCCGAAGAAGTCCTTTCGAGTTCGTATATAACCATACGATGGATCTATCCAATAGAAGTGGATGTCCGTAGTAATACGGGGTGTTCTGAGAAATTCAAAGGGTAAAAGAAGTAGTGGCAATGACTTATACAACTCAGACAATCCAAAAGCCAGTATTTTAAGAAGGTTCGGTCAACTTGGTCACTGAGTCATAGTCTAGGGTCGGTCAAAGGTCGCTGCCAAAGAGAAAGAGAGAAAAGAAACACTCTGCGTGCACTCTAACCTGGATCAGAATGGTTATCACTTTACCTAATCAGGAAACCTCCTACTGTACTGTAAAATTCTCCTCCAAACCTGAAAGAAGAATCATTCGGGATCACCCGAAGAGTAAACCAACTAATCAGTGGGAATCGGGATCCAACTCTCATCGCATGATAACGTGACGGAATCCACTCATGTTATCACACTCCAGAAGGTATGCGCATACTTGGCAAGTTTCAGTTTCTTTAGAAACTCCCGATATAATTTTTGCCCCATGCTCTTATGACCTTAGCGTTGGTCAAAATGTCATAAGTCACATGCCAAGTTCTACCCGTCACTATCTTGTCAATTTGAACCCACCCGCACATGCCCTCGACGTTGGCCAAAATGGCAAAACGACTGTCCCAAACCAACTCATCTATTTATGCAACAAATGAATACCCAGCAGCTACCAAACACTATGCCTTTGCGTTGGTCAAAATACATAGCTTGAATACTATTGAATACCCAAAAGAAATGACGGAGGGCTACAGCTGGTTTTTGGCAAAAAACCTTTAACGTAATGAACTTGATCTCGTTGAAGGAACCAGATAGCTTTTTATAAAAATATAGTGGCGAAAACGTTTGCTAAAGAGGTCACTCCCGGTGAAGGGATCTCGGCTCTTTCCTCGTGGAATGAGGTGCAGGATATTCCAACTGAATACCGCGATGCAAAGCAACTTGTAATCGACTATAGTGAAGTTATTACCCTGACGCAAACTTCTGCCCAAGGGGTCACTCCCGGTGAAGGGATATTGGCCCTTGCCCCGTCGAATGAAGTGCAGGATATTCCAACTGAATACCACTATGCATGACAAAAGGAAACGTCTTTGCAATAACACTTTTTAAAACTGTTCCAACAACATCCAAACAGGTTTGTTTTCCTTTGCATTGATCAGAATCAACGCAGTCTCATCAATTAATCACACCAGAAAAGAACGAAAATATAATGTACGTATATGCCATCCGCATTCGTCACTGGGTCCCGTCATCACCCGTTACGTTACTTAACTAACGACAGAGCGGGGACTGAACTAGCGCGGGTGCAAAACATATACAACATCTACTAGTATATATACCAATATACAATAATCGCTCCAGGCGTGATAATATGCAACATTACAGAAAAGTAATAAGCATCACAGAACAATACAGATAATCTGGGATCCTCGGGTTTCACAGAGCCGCCGCTGAAACCCGACGTTCCCCTGGTCGTGTGGATAGCCTGTGCAATGAAACCTAGACCCCTACGGGTGCGGCAAGTTACCCGCCAAAACCTGAAGCGAGGCAGCCCCCTACAGCAAAGTGAATGGACCACCCAGCACTTCATGGAATCCGGTAACTTGAGCACCCCTCATTGGGTCAACCTGTACCCCCTACGAGTGCGGCGAATAGTCTGCCAATTCTAGAGCGAGGCCCCTCCGCCTCTCAAAGCCATGAGATGCGGACCCGTTGCCCTCCAGAACCCGGCTACCCGTGCACCACGTCGCGGGGTAAACCTAGTACAGAAATGAAAAATATGTACAACGGGTACATCGACCTCAGCCCGGTCGTGCCCCAAAAGAATATATACAAACTGGCAGAGACGACAATCCACATGTTGGACGCTCGCCCCGCAATATCAAATATATAAATAAATCCAAACTGCACTACCATTGCACACTGCTATCCACCACGACAAATCCGCAACATCACAGCACAACACAGAACATCAACGCGAATGTCACGTTCGCAAACCCGTCTAAAAGAACTATAGCAATTAGACGCAATTTACCGCTCGAATGACATTCACGGTCGGAGATATAATGTAAGTATTGTAAACTAACAAGTTTAAAATTTCGATCGACAAAATTTCCCGAAGTGGGCCCCACGTACATCTGCTGCACAGTAAAAAACGCTGGGCCCAAAAGAACCATTCCAAAAACCACAATTTCCTATGTAGAAGCTACTGTAGAAATTTGGTGCACTGTGGATACAGTAAGGCGGCGGATCCGCCGCCAAAACGTGGTTTTGGCCGCTGATCCGCCGCGCTACAGTAAAATCGGCCCACCAAATTTTCACAGTTTTCTTAGAAAAGCCTGTTCGATTTTCTGAGATGCTCAAAATGATTTTTAGGCCCGTTTTAAAATCGACAGAAACTTTAGACTTGGAAATTGCGATTTTGAAAATTTCGCTCGATCGATATTTTAAACGTGTTAGAACAAGTTAGTAAAGCTTAATGGCGTGGCTCTGATACCATGTAAGTCTACGGTAGCGCTCCGGCCGTCTTTCAGACGCCAAATGCGAAACAAAAACTTTTATAACTGGCGCTATCGCATACTATAACCCGGATCTGCCATTAACGCTAAACTAACAAACTACAAAGTGGGTAGAAAGGTTATACCGAACGATCTGAGTCCTTCGTTCTTTAACCATCATCCCACGCTTTGTTGCGGCTGCTCCGATCTCGTCGATCTCCGATCTCCTTATCCATGTGGCACCACGTCAACGGATCTTTAAACGGGCTCCCGCCTCTGACCCGAAGCAACTCGGTCATCAAGTTTGCTAAAAGAGATGACCAAGATTGATGTAGAGAATGAGTAGAACACTTTGTCTCATTTCGTCCAAATCCATGGACGAACGGTTAATCAAGTTTCCATTTGAAACTGTGATGGAATAAAAGGAGCTATGAAATTTCCATACACCAAAACTATATTCTTTTTCAAAATGAATCAATCATCTTTTTTTTTTCTTTAGCCCCCAAATGATTTGGCCGGCCACTATCTATAGAAGGAGGGAGGTGAGTATAGGAGAGGGGAGGGTAACCTTAAGCTATGATACTTATCATAACATTTAATGAAAGAATGAATCATCAAAAAACATTAAATGCAATCCATGAATCATTAACCTAGTCACCATAACACATCATCACTCAATTAATGCTAACTATGAATCATCAAATCTAGAACCTTTTAGAACCATGACTCACCCAATGATGAAAAGATAAATCCGTATTAAACCGAATGTTTAATACGGGTGATAGAAAACAGGAAACTGGCAACTTCCAAAAGCGATCCCGAAATGAATTTCTGGATAACCCCGTGACAGTATAAACATACCCGCATTTGTATTACGACCGAATACAAATGCAACTGAGACAAAGATATTATATCTACATAGTATAATACATGGATCCGGCTTAAACCAAAGCCCACCAGTATTATCTGCCCGAAATATGACACGTGCGTAAACGCACGTGCATCTTCCGAACCCTGCCATAAAACCATACGGCCTCTACAACGTTTCTCCCAAACTTGGGAAACTATATGTGGGGGACTCTAATGACTCGTCAGTACCCTGGCAGTGGGTTTAACCACAAGCCGTCAGCGGCACTAGCTGTGCGTAACGGCTGCCCATGTACTGACCTCAAGGGTAGCCGATGAGCGAACTCATCCTGAAACTCTACTGAGCCTAACAGTGACAATATACATACAGTCCGGTCCGTTCGTCTATGAGTATCGCATATCCGGCCTAGGGGGCTAGTAATGTCAGACCCCTAATAGCGGTATAAGTCGTGTCGGAGACAAGCCCTGAACACCCTAAGAAACTACCGGAGTACCTACCAGTGATTCTCACCTGCCTTGGCCAAGGACTTGGTGTAATGGCTTTCCTAGACACAGCGCGATCTCCACCCTCAATACCGGGAGAGACGAATCCCCTGCCGATCCGCTCACTTGCCTCCAGGTGGCTCGGGACTGTACCCAAAAAATACTTGTTTGCACGACTCCTTTGAGCCATGGTAGGGTAGAAATCAAAGCACAGTGGGAACTCACACGAGACAAATGACGACCTCAGGTCGATGAACTAACATGTACACATGTCGCCAGGGAACTGCTATCTGACGATAGGTATAATACCAACTAGCAGGTTCCCGGCGAGTCCTGTCCGGTGTACTCATAACCCAATGAGCACCTGTATACATCTTAGGTGATCCAACTGACACCAGTGGCTTGTGAGACCGGCCACCGCCCCTCGTCGGGGTCTCGACTGTATACACTAGTCTACTCCGGAGTATCGATGCCCTGTCTCGGTACTCCCACGACTAGGGACCACTATTAAGAATGCGCTTATGGACTACCCAACTCTCACGTATATGATCGTCATCATACTGTTGGTAGTCTAGCAAGATCCTAAGGGCTCTATCAACGTGTAATCGTGATCAGTCACCTGAACCTATACACGACTGATAAAGGCAAACCAGATAGCATACTATCATCTCGAGTAAGACTGTTCTACAGGTATAGGTCCTCCTCAATCATTGCAATCACGTACCTGCGATCCAATAATTGATTTTTAGGGAACTATATCCAACAGAATGGAATTAAAATGCATTTAAATAATGGATTAATGGGTGATTTTAATCCTTTGTTAATTTTCAGGAAATTCAAACAGTACTGGGGTAGTGGGGGAGGCCATGAAAGTGTTTACTAGCACCACGATAGGGTTAAAACGGGCATCACACATGCTATTTTCAAATTTTAGAGGTGCTAATCAACACTAAACAAGATTCTAACTAGATAATTAGGTTTAACTATGATGATATCAATAAATCCTAAGCTAAGGATAGAAACAACAACCTTTATTGATCGAGTCCTTCGCTTCAAATGCTCCAGGTTGTAGTCCCTACGACTCCTCGTAGCTCCACTTGAAGATGGTACAAGCTTTCTTCGTGATCTTCGTACCAAAGATGATCTACCCGAAGCTTCTCTAATCAAGCTATCTTGTAACTAAAATCTCATTAGTGAAGAAAACACACTGGTTTAGAGTGCTAATCTAAATTAGAATGATGAAGTGGGGTTTCTAAGCTCACTAGGATTTATTCTAAGCTCTATGGTTCACATCACATGTGAGGGTTAGGGCTTAGCATGAAGAGGAAGAAGAAGATAGAAGATGGAGAGAGCTAGAATGGCTAAGGCAAAAAAATTTGAGCTCAAGAATATAACTCAAGTGTAGAAATGGCTTACCCTTGCTCACTTATTGAAGCATGGAAAAAATTGCAATAATAAATTACAACCATGCTTCAATAGTGCAAGCAAATGAATAAAATATATGAAAATAGCCATGCTTGCTCATTCCACAAATATCTCCCTATTTTCCATTTCATTTTCTATTTTCCAAAAATAGAAAATCCATGTCATGCTTCATTTAATATATATATATATATATATATATATATATATATATATTATGAAGAATAATTAGTGAGCTAATAATATTAGTTAATATGTAATCATATCAAATATAATATATATCAAATTATTAAATCAACACTTGATTTAATAATCCGGTTATATCACATATAACCGACTAATATCATTTATCTGTATATCACATTATCAAATTAACTTGATTCAATAATCCGGTTATATCACATATAACCTAACCGATAACAAATAACCGCCAAATTAGAATATGGTATCACATGGTCGTATTTAATCTGCCCCCCGCACATATCAGCATATGTGGCCAACTTCGTTTCACTTGAACCAGGAAACTTCTGTGTGGAACTCTAAAGACTCGTCAATACGCCAGCAGTAGATGCTGATCACATCAATCATCCACAAGCCGTCAGCGGTACTAGCTGGACGTAACGGCTACCCGGGTATTGAGCAATTAGAAGATTAACAAGCAAGCTTGTCCAAAATCTCATGAAGCCTATAGGTAACACTTACCGTACAGTCCGATCTCTTCGTCTGATATATCGCATATCGAGTCTGGGGGTGGAATCATCAGACCCCAATAACTTGATAAGTCATGTCGATGTATGGCCTATAATGGTACGAGAAAACTACTGATAACACTTACTAGTAAATCTCATCAACAGACCCGGCCAGGGACTTCCTGTTATAGCCAATCGAGTATAGCGCAACATCAACTCCCTATACCGGGAGAGACGAAACCCCTCCTATCGCTCATTGCCTCCATGTGACTCGGGAATGTACCTAAAATCCACCTGTTTGCACGACTCATTTGAACCGTGGTAGGGAGGAAATCAAAGCACGGTGGGAACCACACAAGACTCAATGACGATCTCGGGTCTACAGACTAACATGTACCGGTGTCACCAGAGAACTGCTATCTGACGATAAGTATAATATCATCTAGGAGTTCTCGGCGAGTTCTGTTCGGTGTACCCATTCTTTATTGAGCACCTGTGTACAATCTTTGATGTCAAACATCAATAGCTATGGGAACAGCCATCGCCCCCATGTACGGTCAAGAAACGTATACACTAGTCTACTTTGGAATATTGATGCCCTGTCTCGATATACCCTCGACTAGGAATAATTAAAGGATGTGCTTAAGGACTACCCAGGTCCCAGTAGTATGATCCGCATCATAGTCCTGGTAGTCAAGCCAACACCCTAAGGGCTTTATCAACATGTATCTGAGAGACAGTATAATAATACTAAGTGTACATGTTAAGATAAAGAGTAACCAGATAGCATACTATCATGTCGAGCAAGAAAGTCCTCTATTTATATGTCCAAGCATCCACTATAATATACATCAATATACAATAATGGCCCCTAGGGCATACATCTTCCTAACAGGCTAAGGGGTTAGGGTTCAAAATATGGGGTTTTTACCATCGGTTGCCAATACGCAATCTTCGCCGGTCGTTTGGTTGAGGTGGGGCTTGGGATTGGTGCCACGTGTTGGTATCTGTTCATATAACAATTATCACATGTTTGATTTAATCTGACTTCTCATTTTACGTGTGTTGCACGTGTAAACTTTTGGGCTTCCAAAAAGTTTAAAAGAAAAGTCATTAAAAATAATATGTGGCTAATGAGATTCGAACAAAAGGGTTATATCACAGCAATGCAAGGTTTTACCAGTGAGCTACAAGTTATTTCTTGCTGTTCAAAAACAAATTAAATTTATAATTTGTGCTCAGGCTTACAATTACTCTATTCTGTACATCAACTTTAAAAAAAATTGTACATTAAAACAGAGCCGTTACAATGTTAGGGTCAGAAGATGAAAGGGCAATTTTTTTTATTGTTTTGCATCTTTTATTACAACAAGGAAAGACACAAAACATATTGGATTGTAAACGAAAGATACATATATTTATGTTTATAAAAACATATATTTGAAAGACAAGAATATGTCAAACGGCTCATTTTTTTAAAGATGTCAAATAGCTGACATGGCACGAAACACGTTGGTTTGTAAAGAAATCGGAGAATACATAAATTTATCAAAAACATATATTTTTGAAAAATTATCCTTAAATATACAAACTGAAAATCCAAATCTGTTTTACCAAATCCCTTAAAAAATGCAACGTTTAGCAACAAAAATATCCATATCTGAAACTAATAATAGAAAACGGGATGGTTTGGTAGCTAAGAAATGGAGATACATGCATCATTTGTTAATTTCTTCTATTTGGCAAACAACAAGTTGGGTTTGAAATGAAAATATAGATACAAAAAGTATTAAATTCTTGCAACATTTGTTACACTCATTTTTTTTGTAACAAGAGTTACAACTTTGAGAATAGTGAGCATAGTAATCGCTACTACTGCAACTCAAACTCATGGGGGCAACACAAAAAATTTCTCATTTTTCATTAAAAATGCAAAAAAAGAAGAAAAATCCATATGAGCATTTTAGAGTAAGAGCATGCTATGTCATTCGCTCATATACATGTATATATATATATATATATATATATATATATATATATATATATATATATATATATATATATATATATATATATATATATAATGCAAATATCCTTGGTTAGAGGTCTACTCTTCTCTCTTTTTCTAGAAAAAAATACAAAAGGACAAAATCCCCATCTTTCAAACCCTCCACATCATCTATCTTTTCTCCCCAAAAACAATTAATTGTTTATCCAGAACCCTCCATATCATCTCCTATATATATATATAACCATCCACAAATTCTTGTACTATAATAATGGTTCTTCTGAGTGATGTCTTTAGCCAGAGGAAGAGTGTCTAAAGCAAAAGCAATAGTTTATGAGACCGCTGGTCAAAGGATAAAAAATTGTTGCCGCACTGCCTTCCAAGTCCAGGATGATCGTTGGATTGCGGTGGACGAGGAAACTGCCGCTTTTGGCTAACCATCGTTCACTAATCTGAAGAAAGGAGTGCAATCTACTGAATCTACGACGGTATCTTGTATCATTTTGAACCATAGAATGATCATGTGATACAACCTCAAATTTAGTGAGGTTTAGTAAAATTTAGCCTAAACTGTCATGGATCAATTATCAGAAAGAAAAATAATTCTCAATAATGGTTTGTTAATGAATGCAATCAATCACGTTCAATCAAATTTCTAGGAAAGCAAAAGGTTCAGATTTACTTTATGTTGATTTGTTTTATGCTTTAATTTTCAAAGATTGCCAATTTTTTTACCTCTTTGGCAAGAAACTGCCAAAAAGTTCCAAAATTACGGAAAACTACCATAACTAACGGTCAACACAAATAGGTGAATAGGGTAGCGACAAGCGCATGGCAGTGGTTAGGATGTTAGGGTCAAAAGATGAAGGGGGCAATTTTTTTTATTGTTTTGCATCTTTTATAACGATGAGGCAAGACACAAAACATATTGAATTGTAAACGAAAGATACATATATTTATTAAAAAAACATATATTTGAAAGATAAGAATATGTCAAACAACTTATTTTTTTTAAAGATGTCAAATAGCTGGCATGGCAAGAAACACGTTGGTCTGTAAAGAAATCAGAGGATACATATATTTATCAAAAACATATATTTTTGAAAAATTATCCTTAAACATACAAACTGAAAATCCAAATCTATTTTACCAAATCCCTTAAAAAATGCAACGTTTAGCAACAAAAATATCCATATCTGAAACTAGTACTAGAAAATGGGGTTGTTTGGTAGCTAAGAAATGGAGATACATGTATCATTTGTTGATTTCTTCTGTTTGGCTAGCAACAAGTTGGGTTTGAAATGAAAATATAGATACAAAAAGTATCAAATTCTTGCAATATTTGTTGCACTCATTTTTGTTGTAACAAGAGTTGCAACTTTGAGAATGGTGAGCATAGTAATCACTACTACTGTAACTCAAACTCATGGGGGCAACACAAAAAAATTCTCATTTCTCATTTAAAAAATGCAAAAAGGGAGAAAAATCCATGTGAGCATTCTAGAGTAAGAGCATATCATACCATTCTCTCATATACATATAATTATCTTTATGCATTTCAACAATTTTTAATACAAAATATCTTCATTTTAGGAAATGAACAAACTTAGTAAAGAAGTCTTGGACTATTGAAGCATACAAAAATCATGATACATGATTATTTTTCATCATCACACACGTGCATAGCTGTCATGGCCCGGAAATGGCACGTGACCACACTTGAATCACGTGAAGTCTATGGAACCCCATCGCAACCCAAGTAAGCCGAAACCGGGAATCTAAACCTTTTTAGGAAAATAGTAGAGGTGAAATTTTGAAAAAGGGGTATAAATGAAATCAAGTTCTCTTTTTAAAGTATAAATAAGATTCGTATAAGTGCAAGTAGGTAGTATACTAAAGTTTGAAAACGTTTTCATTATTTGAAATTTGGGCGGCAGCTCCTTTGTAAATTTTGATCAAAACCAATACAAAAACAATAATAATATTGGCATCCCCAGACGAGAGCTAGCTCTTCACCAATCGGCGGAAACACAACCACGCAAATAAGTATATGACACTCAACGCGAAAATCTATCACCGAAAAGAAAGTAGAAGAAAATCAAAACATCATCAAGTCAAAAATAAGGAATAATATAAGTCTCGACTCTAAGTCTGAAAGAATATACATTTGGTCTCTAAGTCCACAAATATACATAATCTGGTTGATGAAGTATTTAACTAGATTACAAAAGAATAAAATATACAATGGTGCTTACGATTTGTAGTATAACCCACCTACCAAGCAACCACCCAAAAGAAGTAATGTGCCAGCAAGCTGCTACTAAATCCGAGCAGTCAGTCCTGCAAGAAAACTATGGCACAACGGGGGTGAGTTGCCAACTCGTGAGTAAAAGACATCATCGGGTAGAAATCGAATGTATAACGATCTACTTAGATTATATAGTAATATAATAATAATATCATACCGTGTGGTATCGAAATGAACATGTATATATGTGTGTGTGTATAATATCGTGCCTGTATCAATATGTGGTATCATGTCATCTATATCATGTATGTATACATATCATCTGATAAGTGTCCATCAACGACACTCGAAATCATCATGAAATCATGAGTGTCCAGAATCGACACTCGAAATCATCATGAAATCCTGAGTGTCCAGCATCAACACTTGAAATCATCATAAATCTCGTACCAAGTATCGACACATAAATCCTCATATCTCAGACGCCGTCTCATCGGATCAGCCCTCATATCTCAAGCACCGTCTCATCAGATCGGTTCTCATATCCACTTGTCTCATAGCACTCCGGTCGGTATCCTTCGGATATCCGCCGAGTCCAATACTGTCACCGGTAGGTAGTGTTCTCATGCTAGGCTCAACGTCTTTCTATGCGATATTCTTGCTCCGGGGTACCGTATCGGGTCCACTATGTATCCGCAATCGGTATCTCCCCCTGCCTCGATTCGGATAATTATCATGGCTCAGAACCGAGAAATCACATGGTGGATGCTGAAATACCATATCAAGAGAAAACCGCGTTTTAAAAATATTTACAAGTTTTTTAAATAATATCTGCGGTTTCTCAAATTCAGAAATCTCATGAAAACAGAATCTCATAAGAATGTGGCAATAAAGATGTCACGACCCGCTTCCCAGAATGCGCAGACTACGACACGTGACAGAGCTAACCATGGTTAGGAATTATCCCTCCAAAGTCACATTACGACCGTTTATAGGATATCAAGAATAGTAAAATATAAAATCTATCTAGTACATGTCCATTTGCCACAGTAAATAGAGTTAAGAAAATGCATAAGCGGAAATGAATCGAATCCAATAAACAACATCTGAAAACATGTCCTAATATGGGCTCACATCAAGAAAATAAAACTACAGAAAATAACACATGTTCAATTCCTCACTGCTCGACTTGATGGCTAAAGTACTCCTGTTCAGCCTGCGATAAAGGTAAAGGAACAGAGCCATGCAAAACCCAGACGTCAGTGCGTCATAATACCAAATAACAATGACAATCCAGGATATAACGATATAAGTAAATATGAATATAAATGAATAATATAGATATAAACAGTGAGGTATGTGTATATATGTGATGTGTGATGTGTAACCTAAAACCGTGCTTCTAGGTTATCTGTTCTAAAAGTCTTTAAAATCAATTAATGTAATTCTCATCATAATCCAACAGTATATATCTCGTTCATTCCCCAGGGAACCACGGTAACATGATTTATTTCATAACGCCCCGGAAAAACGACAAACAAGTAATTATTCCGTAACGCTCGGAAAAACGGAAAACATGTAATAATATTCTCTTGAGTTGTGTTTCGGTTACATTCTTGATTTCCCCTTTTCCCCCAGGTTTGTATTCAAGTCAGGTATTGCTAATATAGATCTAATGCAAATACAGGATCAAGTATGTATAGTTTTTGTCTATGCAGACAACAAGTCACATCCGTCAGGACAACACGTCAATATCGTTGGCATTAGTAACAAGATCCAAGTAACAAGTCAAGTAGGGTGTCGTAAACATGTCATGTGATACATATGTATCAAATAGATACCCAAATGTGAAACTATAACGAATATCGGAACACAGTAACCAAACTGATATCAGGTGTAACGACTCTGTTTTTACTGTACGAAATTTTTTAAAAGTTAATGTACAGAATGGAGTTTGCTAACCTGAGCACAAGTTATAAATTTAATTTGTTTAAGAACAGCAAGAAGAAACTTGTAGCTCATTGGTAAAGCCTTGCACTGCTGTGATATATCCCCTGTGTTCGAATCCCATCAACCACATATATTTTTTCTGAATTTTTATTTAAAACTTTTTGGAAGCCTAAAAGTTTACACGTGCAATACACGTAAAATGAAAAGTCACAAAAAATCAAACATGTGCAAAATTGTATTAATACAGCTGACGACACATGGCCAAAATCCAAACACCCAAAGCCCCCATTGGACCGGCGAGATGCGCCAAGGGGTCGGCGGCGCCGACCATCCGTAGGGGATAGCCCCCCGTGCTTTGCACACTAAACCCTTGGCCTACCCCCTTAACCCCTGTTCTGTTTATTTTCTCTGCAATTATCCAGAGAATTAAAATTCAGCATTAATCCAATTTTTAATGCATTTTAATTCAATCTTTCAATTCCAAAACCCCAATTCCACACTATAAATACAACAACATACCCCAGCCTCTCTTCATTCTGAAATCTATTGTCCAAAATTCTCAAATTTTTCTGAGTCCTAGAAGAATACAAGTGGAGTTAGCTCAAGAACGACTTCCGGCGAGGATTTGAGACAATTCCGGCGACTCCGTGACTCCACGAAGTTACCTTTCTCATCCTATACCTCCCCTCTCTCATTTTAACTCGTAAGTCCCATCTCTCTTCCTATCTTAAAATGATCTATTTTTAAAATCATGTCGGTAGGTGGAGTTATACCGACATTCATTTCTAAGACTTTTAAAATTTCAATTTTTCTTAAGAACCACTCATCCATATCATTATATCTTGCTTAGTAATCATGAAACAAACATTGAGAACAATTTTCATCTTAAAATATCATGTTATGTAACTTTAATTAGCGTTTTTCGTTTAAATACCACAAACTTTACATATGACATCTTTTAAGTATTTAGCTTAGCATACCTTTAGAAAACCTCACGAGGTAATGACCCACCTCTCACATACACACTTCTTGACATAACACGATTCTCTTGAACAATATTTTTGGGATAAATACGCCTTTTCATCAAAATACCTTAAACTATTAAAAACCGGATTTCTTTAAATTGTGTTATTTTAAATTCTTTGCGACGGTGATTGGCTTCGTGTAAAAGGTGATGATTTCTAGTTTTAGCCATCGGTCCTATTTATAGTCACAGAAGATACAAAACCTAAATCCCAAGTATTAGGGTTTGTTGAGAAGATCCTACCCACAAAATCCCACATACTAACTGTTGGATATATGTATGCCCTAGAGGTCATTATTTGATAGTGGATGTATAGACATGTGTATATATATTCAGAGGACATTCTTGCTCGACATGATAGTATGCTATCCGGTTACTCTTTATCTTAACATGTTCACTTGATTGTGTATACTGTTCATTTGATAAATGTTGATAAAGCCCTTAAGATATTTGCTTAACTACTGTGATTATGATGTAGATCATACTAATGGGACATGCGTGGTTTATAAGCATATTCTTAAATGTTCCTAGTCGTGGGTGTATCGAGACGGGGCATCGATATTCCAGAGTAGACTAGCGTATACGTTTCTTGACCCATTTGATGGACGATGGATGATCTCATATCCATTGGTGTTGGGCATCAAAGATTGTATATGGGTGCTCAGTGGAGACTGGGTACACTGAACAGACTCGCCGAGAACTCCTATGTAGTATTATATCTATCGTCGGATAGCAGTTCTCAGGTGACACTTGTACAGGTTAGTCTGTAGACCCGATATCGTTATAGAGTCTTGTGTGTTCTCCCACTGTACTTTGATTTCCACCCTACCATGGCTCTACTGAGGCGTGCAAATAGGTGGCTTTTGGGTACAGTCCCGAGGCACATGGAGGCAATGAGCGATAGGAGGGGTTTCGTTTCTCCTAGTATTTGGGGTTGATGTTGCGCTGTGCTCGATTGGCTATAACTGGAAGTCCTTGGCCAGAGCTGATGGGATTTACTGATAAGTGTTATCAGTAGTTTCTCGATCTAGGCCATACATCAGCATGACTTATTGAGTTATTGGGGTCGACGATACCATCCCTAGACTCAATATGCAGCATATCTGACGAAGAGACCGGACTGTACGGTAAGTGTTGCTAGTTGGCTCTTCCGGAGTTTTGACAGGTTCGCTTGTTGTTCTTTTGTTCGTTCAATACCTGGGAGCCATTACGTGCAGCTAGTACTGCTGACGGTTTGTGGGTATGTGATATGATCACTGCCTACTGCTAGCGTATTGACGAGTCTTAGAGTCCCACAAAGGGGTTTCCGAGCTCAGGCGAAACGAAGTGGGGCGTATATGGGGATATGTGCAGGAGCTTGATTAAATACGTGTATTTGATACCGTATTTTAATCTGGCATTTTCTATCGATCGGGTCGTATGTGATATGACCGGATTATTAAATCAAGTGTTGATTTAATATCATGTGACCATTAGCTCATTTATTAATTCCTTTCTTTTTTGTATGCATGTATGTTTATATTGATATGTATGCACACATGCATGTATACAAGTGTCATGGTTGATGATACATTGGAGATGGCTATGCAAGACTCACATGGAAACATTTGTGATATTTTAATTATTGAGTTAATGGAAATTAGGAATAAATCCATGGTTGATATTTTGTTTCTACACACTTCTTAAAATATCTTATGTAACCATGGTTTCATTTCTAATCCTCCACTAACTCAACTACTAAAATATCTAGATATTTCCATGCCATGGTTAAGAGTGAGTGTGACTCTCTCTCTCAGATGATTGTTATTCTTGTGCTTATCTCTCTTAAGCTCAAGCTAAGTCATTTCCATCTCCTTCTTCCTCCAAGCTCTCGACCTTTTTCTAGTGAGTAAAAGAGATAGAAAAGAAATGTTTTATTAGTGAGAAAAATACCCACTTCATCAATCTATGTTAGTCTAGCCCACTAGTGTAGGTTGTTTGCCTCACTTCTACTTAGGTTAAGTGAAGCAAGGAGCTTGAGTCAAGGAACTCCGTGGTGGATCATCGTGGACTTCGAAAGCTTCAAGCGGACGTGTTCAAACTTCGAGTAGAACCAAGGAGTCAAGGACATCTACACGGAGCAAAAGACAAAGAGGAGAGGTCTACAAAGGTTGTATTTCTTTCCTCTTAGTGTTAGACACTTGCTAGTATGTGATATTTGTAGCTTTACACCTAATCTTCTAGTTCGATTCTAGGTTCGGGTTGGTTAGCATCCTAAATTTTTTAAAGTTGCATACTTGATACTTGTTAAAACCTAGTGAGGGTGCTAAGCAAAACCCAACACTAACTCCTTAGAACGGCGGCGAATCCGCCGTAATATTCATGTTTTGGCCGCGGAACCGCGGTGGGATAGGGGAGTTAGGGCTTCAATTTCCTGGGGCTTATACATGTTAACACGTGGAGATCTTCTAGATATCTGGAATTTGAAAATATTTCCTGAGTCTCTGCCAGTATTGATTCTTCGATTTTATTTAACTTCATCGGCAAATTTTTGATTCCCGACATCTCGATATCTCGATCTTCTGACCTGAGCTAAATCTTGCACAATATCTCCATGAATAATGTTAGTAATATTTGTTATAGAGATATTATTCTAATCATTTGTATGATATTATATCTTTTAAAGAATCTTGATTAGAATTTTTGATATGATATGCATAATAAAAATATTATATAAATATTATATGCATATATTTTCCTTCATAATGTTAATTATAATATAAAAACATATGGTAAATAGTAATTTGCAGATAAACCCAAATATATTCTATATTTATAATAAACACCTTTAGATATTTAAGAAAAGTAAGGAAAATGTTATATCAAATGCGCGATATTTTCGACTGAACAAATACCCCCAAACTTAACTTTGATTGTCCCGAGCAAATTATTTATTCAAAAGAGGGAGAAAAAGAAAAAATAAAAGAAAAACCTAAGTATCACACTTTCGTAGGCAACACGATTGCACTAAGCATGTGCAACAAGCTGTTAAACCTCTAGGTGTCCCTAGTAGGAAGAGTGTTGTCTCCTGAGGTTTTCAGCAGATTACACCTATAAAATCCTATAATAACAGAAAGAAGATAAAAATTACATACAAAGATAAGAACCATAAAAGAAAAAAATTAAAAATAAGAGTTTCCAACTACACCATTTTTTCAGTTGCCATGAGCCCTATCTTAATGGTCCTGAAAAAATGTTAGAAATCACATCCCTCAATAAAACATCGTCTTTGGCCTTCCTCTCTACCATTCATCCAAATATAGATCATATACCCCTATGCGTGTGTAAAAAACATCCGTACACTTAGAAAATTCAATTCAAGTTATCATACTCTTGTCTATCTTCCTTAGTACTTTTATAGTCGGTGAATAATTTCGATGAAATTGCTCACATATATTTCATGCGACCGTTAATACTTCTTAAGACACTAACCAACCGATTACAAAATGTGCTCACGTATTTAGGCGTAATTTCTCATCTTACAATACCTAAGGCTTAGCAGTGGCTCCCAAACCAGTTGGTCTAAGGCACTAGGTGATAAAGCACCCTCGCTATATTTTTTTATGCTGCCTTAAGCAATTGCAAAACCAGTGTTCATTTTTTTCTTCACCATTTTTTCATTATATTTTTATTTTTCTTCATACCAAGGCTTTTAAACAAGAGCATTTAAAGGTATCCTCTACTATCCCAAGTTTCAAAATGTGTGCAAGTGCGTATAGTAGGGTATCTACGTTCAAATGTTTGGCCTCAAGAACATGGACTATTTTTCAGACTCAGATCTATCCTCAGATTAGTATTTTCCTTCATCTTACTAACTCTTGGGACAACGGCTCATAACTACTTATTATTAGCTTCGTTTAAGAAAACAAAGAAAACATTTAATTTTCTTGTTTTTCTTAAATTATTCCTATCTTTCATATATAAATTTTCACTTTCAAACTTTCATTATCAATTTTTTGTGTGCTTATATATAGTATAATGCAAAATAATACGTGAATAAGCACAAACCTCCTCCAAATCTGTTTGCAATAGCGTCCTCACTGATGTCATCTGTTAAGCTTAAAAAACTGTAGACTTTGGAGGAAAAGTTAGGAACGGGAATATAAAATAATGAAAATGAATGTTCCCCTCCGAAAGACGCGGCCGAGACGCTAGGACGTCTTGCCTGAGATTCGGGGCAGATGCTATATGGTTTTATCCGTCTACCTCTCCGAAGATACCAAGTTGATTTATGGCACCGTGTATCGGAGGTTTAGACGGATGCGGCCGATGTAGCAGACTTCGTCAGATTCCCCCTCGCTTGAGGGGTTTTTGATTGTGGGGACGCTCTTCCCTGCAGGCGCAAGCCCCTGCAGTTAATTACGCTACCGCATCGCGGCAACAACTTTCTCCTTCTCCAGAATTTCACTTCGTGTCGTGTGTGTTTGTTTTGTTTTGTGGTTGCCCGTGGATTGTATACGGAGACTGAGTAATGCCGTCGCCCGTAGGACGTGGATTAGTCCAAATCCGTATTTACTTAGATTTGGGTTTGGTGTTTTTAGTTTAAGGATACGTTAGCCATGTTGAGGCTAAGATCAACTTAAACGTTTGTTAAGGATACGTTAGTCCTGTTTGAGACTGAGATCGACTTAACGGAAAGAGCATTTAGGGCTCTAATTAAGGACGTAATTGTCCGTTTAATATATGGCCGTCGAGACCCGTCACCTCTCTGACGACGTTGAAGGATTACAACGACAGGTGTCAGAGGAGTTCGGAGATGTACCCTTGAACCAAAGTTGATTTGGAGTTTTATAGTCCATTTGAATGTTTAAGGATACGTTAGCCGTGTTTGGGGCTAAGATCAACTTAAACGGGATCGTTTAGATCCGGCAAAAGAGCATTTGGGGCTCTATTGTTCCAGTTTAGGGACGTGGTGGTCCATGTTCCAGTTTAGAGACGTGGTGGTCCGTATTCCAGTTTAGGGACGTGGTGGTCCGTGTTCCAGTTTAGGGATGTGGTGGTCCATCGTCAGTTTAGGGATGTGGTGGTCCATATTCCAGTTTAGAGACGTGGTGGTCCAATATTCCAGTTTAGAGACGTGGTGGTCCATATTCCAGTTTAGAGACGTTGTGGTCCAATATTAGTTTAAGGACGTTTCGGTCCAACATTAGTTTAAGGACGTTTCGGTCCAACATTAGTTTAAGGACGTTTCGGTCCACGAGTTTAAGGACCCCGCAGTCCGTATTCATGTGTGGTCGTTGGGACCCGTCACCTCTCTGACGTCGTTGAGGAATTACAACGATAGGTGTCAAAGGAGTTCGGAGATGTACCCTCGAACCGGATGTAAATTGATTTAGGGAGCAGCCGTGTTCAGTCAATTTAATTTGAGGACTTATGGCCATGACTGGGCTAAGTCCAATTAAAAAGTTTAACACCTTTATTTGTTTTTTGTTTGGGCTCTGCCCATAAAGGATGCAGAGCATCAATTTATTTTGGGCCCTGCTCATTTTATAAATGATGCAGAATACCAATTTCACTTGGGCTCTGCCCTTATATAAAGGATGCAAAGCATCAATTTATTTGGGCTCTGCCCATTTATTGCCTTGCAATTTATTTTGGCCTGTTAGGTCGTTTTGACTTGGGCCTGGCCCTTTAGCAGAGGAAATGCATTGCATTTTCAGGCGCTTTGCGCCAATCAAAGAGCGCAAGCGCTTGTGATGATGACACGTGTCATGCAGCGCAGTGCGCTGCGCTAGTGCGCTACGCTTGCGCTGCCGACACGTGGCGCGCTCTGGTGAGTTGCGCTAATTTCAGATAGCAAAGCTCTTTTTCAAAAGCGTGTAGCGCAACTGGTTAAGATGCTGACACGCGGCGCTCTCTGGTGGCTTGCGCCAGCCCAAGAGCGCAACAGTGCAGATTTATAAGTGCAAAGCACTATTAATTTGAGAATCTTTAGATTCAAGAACCAATGGTTCATAAAAGAAGTGCAAAGCACTATTTGATTTCTTGATCTAATTTAGATCAAAGAAAAACAAGTTTTTCTTTTTTCAGGAACCAGAGCTTCATAAAAAGTGCAAAGCACTATTTTTATTTTGTTTTTTTATTAAAGATCATTGATCTTGTTTTTAGATCAATGATCTGTTCATAAGAGAATTTTCTCTTTTTCTAAGGGCTTTTTACCTTTTTTGTTCTTGAGAATTTCTCTCCAATTCTTCAGAGTTCTCTCTGTTTAATTTCTCACAAAATGTTCATGCCTTTGAATTGAGGCATAGGGTCCTTTTTATAGTGCCCATAAATTAGTTAAGTTTGTTAAAGAGATCTTTCTCTGAGTGATTTGGGGAATTTTCCCCACCGTTGGATCTTTGATCCAAAGGCCTCTGTCTTACAGAAGAAAATCTTCTTGTTTTAACAAAAACAGAAAGATTTCTTTGAAATCTTAATTCTGTTTGGCGCAGATGCCCCAGCGCGTGACACGTGTCGCGCAGCGCGCAGCGCAACTGCACTAGCGCATCTGCGCTGACACGTGTCGCGCAGCGCAACTGCGCTGACACGTGTCGCGCAGCGCAAAGCACAGCGCAACTGCGCCAGCGCATCTGCGCTGACACGTGTCGCGCAGCGCAGCGCTTGCGCAACTAAAGCTTTGCTTCATTTAATTTTGTTTAAAAATAGAGCTTTGCTCTGATTGGGTGCGCTGTTTTGGGCGCTGCGCTGATGCGTCTGCGCCAGACACGTGGCGCGTTGCGCCCAGGATTTGAAGCGTTGCTTCAAAATTTTGAATTTTGAATTTCAACAGAGCTTTGCTCTGATTGGGGGAAACAAATGCCCCCCCACCGTTGCGCTTACGTGGTCCCAAACGTAAGCGCAATGGTGGCGGAATTCCAACCGCCGTGGCAACTTTTGGAAGTTGAAGAGGCACTTGATGCCTATAAATAGGACCTTTGGTCCCTTTGATGATTTTCATCTTCACAATTTTACTTTCAGAACTTGGAGCCCTGCTCTCTTGTTTAAACACTTTTAAAAGTTCAAACTTTAGAGAAATTTAGGTAAAAATATTAATTTTGATTAAATTAAATCAATTTTAAGAGCCTTGCTCTCAATAGATCTCAGATCTAAAGAAGACCCATTTAGGGTTTCACTTAGCAGAGCTTTGCTCTAAGGGGGTCTATAGAAGACTAAGGAGAGCCCTATTAGGGTTCTATTAATAGAGCTTTGCTCTCTAAAAGATCTTCCCTGTATTTTCTCATTTCATTAATGGAGCTTTGCTCCTCCCAAATCATATAGAAGAACTCTTAAGGATTCTTCATGGATCTTGGAAGTTAAAGATGGCATTTTATTCCTCAGTGCATTATATCGTTTTGCTTAATCGGTCTTTCTGATAATTTTTGTTGATTTTCTTTTACAGAAATAATGAACGCCCACATGTACAATCTTGACGAGATCATCTCTTACGGGGACATCCGCCGACTTGGCCGTTCTCAAAATCGAGAGTTCACAAACGCGGAGTGTGCTGAAATCATGAGCCGCTTCGACGCATATAACAGTCCACTGCTCCCCCGACGTTCCTCCCTCCTGAAACTTATCGTGGGAGCCATCTGGGAAGCGCTTCCCCTATTCTGTTCTGGTGTGCCGCTTAGGGCGTTGGATGCCGCCGAGGATAAGGTGCACTCGGTGTACCTGATGAACTTTATCTCGAAGAGACGGCGAGACAGTCTCGTTGATCTCTTGCACGAGGTTTTCCAACAGTCTGCCATACTCGCTGCTTACCGGAGGGTGGAAGACATCAGGGGGGATCCTGACACTTGTGCTCGCGAAAGAAAGCACACCAGGATGGTCCGCGAGGCCTGGAAAGTCATAGATAGGGTCACTTTCGAGTTCCTCAATCCATGTCCTGGGTTCGAGGTTATACCTTTGTAATAATATTTCTCATTTATTGCTTTATGATTGTAAGAATTCTTGGCAATATTAATGGAAAAGTTTTATCCCAGCTTGTCTTATTTTTCGTTCTGAGTCTCTTGCCTATGCATGAATGAGTGTGTCTCGAACGCTTGATCAAACGTAAATCGGATGCTCCTTCTGTTGCTTTCTCCTTTCTCTTATTATTGGCATGCTGTCTTGATAAACATAGTTGACAGATAATGGCGTAGGCATCTTAGTTTCTTCAAGAGATAGCGATGGCTTAGGCCGCAAGTTCAGATCTGCTGCCTAAGTCTTTTCAACTCTATGAGCCGTGAGGGTCTCATAGAGATTTTTCTCCCTACGGATCGAGAGGATCTCATAGGTGGATTTTCTCCTTAGGAATCATGAGGATTCCTAAGTGTGTTTTCTCTTATAAGTCGTAAGGATCCTATAAGAGAATTTCTCCCTCTTACGAGTCGAGAGGACCCGTAAGCGGTTGTTTCCCTCCTTGTCGAGTTTCGAGTTTGGAGAGTGAGAGCCGTGGATAGTGTGCAAGAGACCGTTGTGGGCCAACTTGCAGGGTCCCAGTGCTTAGGAAACAGGCTCCTTTTATGCTTATTGCCTAAGGCTTTATCTCACAAGTCGAGCCGCATCGAAAATTTCTCGCGAAGACAACGATTTCTTCACAAGTCGAGACGAATCGAGCATTTCTTGCAAGAATATCCTAACGTCACAGTTAACCTCTGCTCTTTTCGACAGAAGTCCGTTAGGGACTGTGGTACTTAGGGTTTTGGCCGTCGTACCATCGCATAAGCTGATATGTTCCTCGATAGACAATCGTGCTGTTCGAGTAGCCTGCGACTGCCGTGTCTCTGATCCCTTCGGGGGCTGGACAAGACGTCTTCAAGCAATCCTCTTTGGCAGTTTGACCGTCGGAAGAGCAAGCGTTAGGAATTTGCCATGCCGCTTTTTACTTGAGGTTGGGCTTATTTTGGAGAGCCCCGATGAGTCATATCCACTCCGCGCTGGTGTGGGATGATCTCCGATAGTCTTTCAGGTTTTACGTGAGTTGCCGTCAAGACCCTGAAGCTAGGAATTTGGCCTTTGTTTCGTTTGTTGGCATCGCGTCTGCTGTATCGAGATGAATGTCGCGGTGGGAACTAGGGATTTTGCCGTGGCTCCGTTTGTTTGATTGTCGCGTCTGAATCCTGCTGGAGGAAAAACGCTGGGGTTGACATTGCGTCTACTGTATCGAGACGGACGTCGAAATGAAGCTGGGATTTTGCCGTCGCTTCGCTTTGTTTCGACCGCAGGGTCTTTTTGTTGGCGTTGTATCTGCATCTTGATGGACTACGAAGGAACGCCTTTATTGAGACCTCATCTGCTGTAACGAGACGAATGCTCAGATGGTCTCTAGGTTGTCTGTGAACCGTCAAGATTTGGCTTTGCTTTTTTATGGAGCCTGTTGGGAAGGTATGGTTCCCTCTTTGTTTGCGCCCCTGGATTGTATACAGGAATCGATGTGATCTAACCTGTATGGCAGAAATTTCATTCATTTTTTTATTATTATTATTTTATTTCCGCGATACTCTATCATTTCAGCTTTTATATCGCGAAGGTCGCGATTGCCCAATCGTTTCGGCTATTTTTCGCGGTGCCCAATCATTTTGGCTATTTATTTTGTTTTTACTCGCTGCTTTTTATTGCGAGTTGCCCAATCATTTCGGCTATTTTGCATGCATACATTTTTACTTGCTGCTTTTTATTGCAAGTTGCCCCATCATTTCGGCTATTTCATATGCATGTGCGGCCTACTGGCTTTCTGCCATAAATCTGAATTTAGACATCAATCTCGGCATCAACACCGCTACAACTGGGATATTGCCAGGAGCGAATCATCATCTGCCTCTGTTGATGTCGAACAAAGGTGGCTTAGCAACCAGGGTTAAGGTCCTGTCAACTATGGCTTTTGACTTCATAAGCCGTAAGGGTTTCACAAAGTTATTTCTCCCCACAAGTCGTGAGGATCTTGTAGGTGTATTTTTTCCTTAAGAATCATGAGGATTCCTAAGTGTATGTCCTTCTGTAAGTCGTAAGGATCATACAGGAGGGTTTTCTCCCTGTAAGTCGAGAGGACTTACAAGGGTTGTTCATCATGCGAACATATCCCCAGTCACGGATGGATCTTGGTTAGGGAAATATTTATTCGCGCCCGTGGATTGTATACAAGAGTCAGTATTGAACCACCTGTAGGGCAGTATCGAAGGTTGTGGGGGTTGCTTAAGCACAGGTTTAGGTTTCTGTAACTTAAGACTTTCAAATCTTATGAGCCGTGAGGGTCCCATAAGAGAGTTCTCCTTACGAGTCGTAAGGATCTCGCAAGTGTATTTTCTCCTTAGGAATCGTGGGGATCCCTGAGTGTGTTGCTCCCTTGTGAGTCGTAAGGATCTCACGCGGGTGGTTTCTCCTTACAAGGTCGAGATGACCCTGTAAGTGTCTTTTAACGAGGTTGCGCCCTTTCGGGTTTTCACAAACACTCGCCGGTAGTCCTGCTGTTTTTACTCACGGAGCCCTTTCGGGTTTTCATCCGTGCCCTTTTTGCTTATGGACATACCCTTCTTTTTTATTTTTATATATTTTTTTTATGAGGTCGCGCCCTTTCGGGTTTTTACGAACACTCGCCGGTAGCCCTGCTGTTTTTACTCATGGAGCCTTTTCAGGTTTTCATCCGTGCCCTTTTTGCTTATGGTCATACCGTTTTTATATATTTTATTTTTCTTCTCTTTTTTTTTATTTCGTCAGCCTACGGATGCTGCGGTATTAGTTTAAAGACGTTTCGGTCATTTGCAAGTTTTAGGACATTGTGGTCCGTCATTAGTTTAAGGACGTTTCGGTCCGTCATCGCCGTCTTTGAGGCGAAGCTCTAGTTTACTTACTTTTCGGTCTACGGGGTTTTCTCTATGACTGAGCATGATGCCCCCGGCGTATCCGTCTTTCTTAGAATGTGCGATTGTGGCGGGTCCAGCTTCCAATTTTTAGACAGCGCGAACCTGCCCTGTTGGTATTGGTCTTCAACCCAGTTTTTGAAGACATAACAATCCTCGATCAGGTGACCTACTGTTTGGTAGTAAGGGCAATAATTAGGATTATTAACATCGCCTGGCCGCAACGGACGTTTTGGACTTGGCAGATTGATGAGTTTGTCGCGCACTGCCAGATCGAACAGTCCCCTTGTTTTATCTTGCGGAAACGAGTAAGGACGTTTCAACTTTTCTTGGAGGGGTTGCTGCTTGTTGTTTCGGCAAACAACCGGTCTAGGGCCACTTGATTGCTGTTGAGCATTGTCTACGAGGGCTGTTTTTTCCTTCCCTTTATCCTTTTTGTTCGATCTCTTATTTGCGGGGCCAAGATTTTTTTCGAGCAGCGTGCGATTACACGGCTGAATATTATCGCAACTTCTCAATTCTTTCATCTTTGAAATGGATTCCTTGAGGAGAGGGTTGAGGGCAGCTTCCTCGTCAGAGTCGCTTCCAAAGGTGATAATTTGTGATCCCTTGGAGTCGGCTATATGACAATCATCGGCGGCTCTTTTGCGCTCATCTATCACATTTTTCCGATGTCTACGAGCTTCACACTTTGTCCTGTTGAAGTGTTGCTTTTGAGCGACATATCCTTGCCACCAACACTTAAAGGATTCGCAATCTTCGGTAGAATGTATGATCTTCTGATGATATAAGCAGAAGTTAGGATGCATCTCTACTCCACCGAGAGTATTCTCTTCAGAGGGCGGTAGCTTCATTCCTGCTGACAGGGCTTTAGCGAACCTTTTCCTCGTCTTGAATTTGTTTTTATCCGCAGCGGATGGCTTTTGATTTGATGGAAGTGCTTCGACTCTTTGTTCTAGTAGTCGGCGTTTGGCTCCTTCCAGTATGGCCATCTCACGCTCTTGATCGGTTTTAACTTTCAGACGAATCTCATTCAGGAAGGCATCGATCAACTCGTCTGATGGCCGCGGAATTTCTGGTTCAGGGTCCGCCCTCGGTTTCTCGGCGCAAGGAGCCTCTTTATCATCCGCCAATGAGTGGGAGATCACATGACAAGTTACCCCCGGCACGTCCGTTTTCTTTGGAGTATGCGGCTATGGTGGGTTTACCTTCCACTTTTCAGACAGCGCAAACTTGCCTTGTAGGTACTGATCCTCGATCCATCCCTTGAAGACGAAACAATCCTCGATTGGATGACTTACCATTTGGTGGTAAGGGCAGTAATCGGGATTATTGAGATCGCCTGGCTGTAACGGACGTTTTGGATTCGGCAGATTGATGAGTCTGTTGCGTACTGCCAGTTCAAACAGTCTTCTCGTTTTATTCTGAAGAAACGAGTAAGGACGTCCTAGTCTCTACTCGAGGGACGGGCGTGGATGCGCGTTATTTTGGCGAACGACCGGCTTTGAGTTTCTCGGCTGTTGTTGAGCGTTGGCAACGACGGTCGCCATCCCTTTTCCTTTCTCATTTTGAGAGTCTAGTTTTGGAGGAGACGGTCCGTGGCCCATCTGGTCCATCTGGGCTAATTTGTCGATCAATGCTTGGAAGGTGGTCGGCCTGAAGAACATCGTGAATTGTGAGATGGTCGCTTGCGGATCAAGAGGCCCACGAACATGCCTACCGCAGGTGCCTCTTCTATGCGCTGTTCGCATTTCGACCATAGGTTCCGCCATCGTGTTGTGTATTGGACCCATGTTTCGCCTGGCTTTATCCTGGCATTTATCAGTGCTGTTATCGGGGTGCGTTCACTAGCACTCGCGAATCTTTGCGTGAACAATAACTCCATCTCCGCAAATGTTTTGACAGAGTCGTTAGGTAACTCCGAATACCATTCAAAAGCTGTTTCTGCTAAGCTGCAGACGAATTGGCGAAGCAACAATTTATCATTGCCTCCAGTATTGCCGCATAAGGCCCTGAATTGAGCGACATGCTGATATGGATTTCCTGTCCCTTTATATACGTGGAACTTAGGAATCGTATATCCCGGCGGGTAACTGATTTGGTCATACCAGCCCGGATAGGGTCGTCCAGTTCTAACAGTTTGCCCAGCTGCTTCACTCGCCTGATGAGCTCGTATTTGCTGAGCTATATAGTCATCAAGCGCGGCCTTGGAAATAGTTTCTTCCTTGGCTGCTAAAAGAGCCGGAGGAGGATCAGATGTTTCCCCTCCGTCATTTCCGACAATGACTGGAGGGTCTTCAGCTGGAGGGTCCGGCTGTAACATCATCCCTACCATGTCTTGGAAGAGGAGTGCCATTTGTTTTATGTTAGCCGCTTGTTCTGCGGCTTCTGTGTCCTTCTTTTTGAGGATTCTACGTAAGAAGTCAGCATCAGTTTCTTGTTCGTGACGCTGTTCTGATGATGCTTCCGAACTTTCTTTCGGTTCGGTAAGTGCAGCCATCACAGTCATCATTTCCTGAAGCTTCTGTTACTGCTCCTGGGCTTTCGTCACAGACGGTCGGTGACCCGTCGAAGCACGGCTTTCCTCCTTTCCGGAAGCCATATAAACGGTGTGTACCACCATGCCCCCAGACTTGGGGCGTTCGTGTTCGGTGTCTTTGCGATTTGCCAAAGACACAGGGGCTTTTTGCGGCCTCCTTTTTTGAGTGATTGGAGTTAAGGGAGCCGTTGTAGTGGGCACCCAAGTAGCTTTTGTTTTTTGTGGCTTGACAGAGTAATCCTTCTCTTGTCGCACCTTCATCTTTTTCTGTCGGCGGAGATAGTTTTCATCAATTACCGACTCTTGGACCTGTCGCCAGACTTTGTAAATTTTAGAGGACAGCCGTTGAGGGGGCCGCTCTAGCTTCTTCTCTGGAGTATTCTCCACAGGTAAAGGAGTTCGTTTCAACATCGCAGTAGGAGAGTTTCTGTGCACCGTATTTAGCAATTCAAAGCTGTTCCCGGTTGGAACAGCAGCATCGACCCCTACCATCGGAGCTAGTGGCGTAAATCCAGAGGGGGAGTTGCCCCCAGCCTTCCTCACTCGGCGCCAGTGACGACGTCGAGCGTGTCTTACGGATGGAGTCACCACCGTTGTTGGATAAGCTTCTTCATGCCCCCTGCTCTGGGTAGGGGAAGCAGCTTTGAGGACCTCGCCTGGAGCAGCAACCGGAATGGCCAGCCTTGTAAAAACTGACTTCTTAGAAGGAGGAGCCTTTCCAATGATTTCGTCCGTTTGAGTCGGGATGGCTATCCGCTTTGGGATGGCAGCTTCGGGTATCGCAGGTTTGCGGACGTTCTGGCTCAGTTTGTTGAAAACTGAGGTATTGAAACTGGGCGACCCGTTGAGAGGGGTCGCGGCAGTGGTAAGTCGATCAGAGACCGGCTTCTTTGGAGCTTCTTGCGATGTCATTGGGGCATTGAAGCTTATCGGTGGGAGCATGGTCCCGAAGAATAGTCCAGTGGTGGCTCGAGTCACTTGCTCCACTGGCATCTTCAAAAGAGAGGCCGCTTGGGGCCCATAAGTCACCCCTCCAGCGAGGACGGAGCGAGAGTTGCAGTTGCAGGCAGTGCAGTTTGAAGCCATTGATCTTCTGTTTTCTTTCTGCACGGAGCAAGACACCAAATCTTAGTACCTCGAATCCACAGGCAACCATAACAAACCGCGATTCGTTCGCGAACACGACACACGAAGTGTGGAGTGGAAAGAGGAAAAGGTCCCACCGGGCGTGCCAGAATCTGTTCCCCTCCGAAAGATGCGGCCGAGACGCTAGGACGTCTTGCCTGAGATTCGGGGCAGATGCTATATGGTTTTATCCGTCTACCTCTCCGAAGATGCCAAGTTGATTTATGGCACCGTGTATCGGAGGTTTAGACGGATGCGGCCGATGTAGCAGACTTCGTCAGATTCCCCCTCGCTTGAGGGGTTTTTGATTGTGGGGACGCTCTTCCCTGCAGGCGCAAGCCCCTGCAGTTAATTACGCTACCGCATCGCGGCAACAACTTTCTCCTTCTCCAGAATTTCACTTCGTGTCGTGTGTGTTTGTTTTGTTTTGTGGTTGCCCGTGGATTGTATACGGAGACTGAGTAATGCCGTCGCCCGTAGGACGTGGATTAGTCCAAATCCGTATTTACTTAGATTTGGGTTTGGTGTTTTTAGTTTAAGAATACGTTAGCCATGTTGAGGCTAAGATCAACTTAAACGTTCGTTAAGGATACGTTAGTCCTGTTTGAGACTAAGATCGACTTAACGGAAAGAGCATTTAGGGCTCTAATTAAGGACGTAATGGTCCGTTTAATATATGGCCGTCGAGACCCGTCACCTCTCTGACGACGTTGAAGGATTACAACGACAGGTGTCAGAGGAGTTCGGAGATGTACCCTTGAACCAAAGTTGATTTGGAGTTTTATAGTCCATTTGAATGTTTAAGGATACGTTAGCCGTGTTTGGGGCTAAGATCAACTTAAACGGGATCGTTTAGATCCGGAAAAAGAGCATTTGGGGGCTCTATTGTTCCAGTTTAGGGACGTGGTGGTCCATGTTCCAGTTTAGAGACGTGGTGGTCCGTATTCCAGTTTAGGGACGTGGTGGTCCATGTTCCAGTTTAGGGACGTGGTGGTCCATCGTCAGTTTAGGGACGTGGTGGTCCAATATTCCAGTTTAGAGACGTGGTGGTCCATATTCCAGTTTAGAGACGTGGTGGTCCATATTCCAGTTTAGAGACGTGGTGGTCCAATATTAGTTTAAGGACGTTTCGGTCCAACATTAGTTTAAGGACGTTTCGGTCCACGAGTTTAAGGACCCCGCAGTCCATATTCATGTGTGGTCGTTGGGACCCGTCACCTCTCTGACGTCGTTGAGGAATTACAACGATAGGTGTCAAAGGAGTTCGGAGATGTACCCTCGAACCGGATGTAAATTGATTTAGGGAGCAGCCGTGTTCAGTCAATTTAATTTGAGGACTTATGGCCATGACTGGGCTAAGTCCAATTAAAAAGTTTAACACCTTTATTTGTTTTTTGTTTAGGCTCTGCCCATAAAGGATGCAGAGCATCAATTTATTTTGGGCCCTGCTCATTTTATAAATGATGCAGAATACCAATTTCACTTGGGCTCTGCCCTTATATAAAGGATGCAAAGCATCAATTTATTTGGGCTCTGCCCATTTATTGCCTTGCAATTTATTTTGGCCTGTTAGGTCATTTTGACTTGGGCCTGGCCCTTTAGCAGAGGAAATGCATTGCATTTTCAGGCGCTTTGCGCCAATCAAAGAGCGCAAGCGCTTGTGATGATGACACGTGTCATGCAGCGCAGTGCGCTGCGCTAGTGCGCTACGCTTGCGCTGCCGACACGTGGTGCGCTCTGGTGAGTTGCGCCAATTTCAGAGAGCAAAGCTCTATTTCAAAAGCGCGTAGCGCAACTGGTTAAGATGCTGACACGCGGCGCTCTCTGGTGGCTTGCGCCAGCCCAAGAGCGCAACATTGCAGATTTATAAGTGCAAAGCACTATTAATTTGAGAATCTTTAAATTCAAGAACCAATGGTTCATAAAAGAAGTGCAAAGCACTATTTGATTTCTTGATCTAATTTAGATCAAAGAAAAACAAGTTTTTCTTTTTTCAGGAACCAGAGGTTCATAAAAAGTGCAAAGCACTATTTTTATTTTGTTTTTTATTAAAGATCATTGATCTTGTTTTTAGATCAATGATCTGTTCATAAGAGAATTTTCTCTTTTTCTAAGGGCTTTTTACCTTTTTTGTTCTTGAGAATTTCTCTCCAATTCTTCAGAGTTCTCTCTGTTTAGTTTCTCACAAAATGTTCATGCCTTTGAATTGAGGCCTAGGGTCCTTTTTATAGTGCCCATAAATTAGTTAAGTTTGTTAAAGAGATCTTTCTCTGAGTGATTTGGGGAATTTTCCCCACCGTTGGATCTTTGATCCAAAGGCCTCTGTCTTACAGAAGAAAATCTTCTTGTTTTAACAAAAACAGAAAGATTTCTTTGAAATCTTAATTCTGTTTGGCGCAGATGCCCCAGCGCGTGACACGTGTCGCGCAGCGCACAGCGCAGCGCAACTGCACTAGCGCATCTGCGCTGACACGTGTCGCGCAGCGCAGCGCTTGCGCAACTGAAGCGTTGCTTCATTTAATTTTGTTTAAAAATAGAGCTTTGCTCTGATTGGGTGCGCTGTTTTAGGCGCTGCGCTGATGCGTCTGCGCCAGACACGTGGCGCGTTGTGCCCGGGATTTGAAGCGTTGCTTCAAAATTTGGAATTTTGAATTTCAACAGAGCTTTGCTCTGATTGGGGGAAACAATGAAATTCTCCACCAAACTTATTTTTGGCTCACAATAAAAAATTCTTTTCGTTCAAGAGCCAAAATATATCCCCCCAAACTTAAGTAAAATAGTATTAAGCATTTAAATTATGGGGGGTTACAGTTATTAGTCTATGCAAAGTTTTACAAAGACCAAAAATCAACACCAACCATTCAAAGATTTTATACCAAGGTTGGTAGAAGAACATGTTATATGTAGACAAGAAGAAGTGGGGAGGAGATAAGAGGTGGTATGGTTTACGTCTCGGTTGATAGAGACGAAACAATGATGGTGAACGAAAACGAGAATGCGAATGATTAAGAATGGGAAGAAAAGTCACATTCTCGTATGGGATAAGAAGAAATGGTGGTGGTTCAACTTCTTCGGGTGGAGGTTGATTAATCACAAAATCCGTGTCGTTTAGGAATGCGAGTTCGTCGGCGAAAATATCTTCGAAACTTTCATCGATGGTCCGATTAAACGTTTCAATGTCAATAAGTGTCGCGCTAGAATTCAACACACTTGATTTGTCAAAAATTATGGAGGCGGGAGCTTTGAAAAACCCATCTACCTCATTCTCAAAGGGGTCTAAATCTAGTGGTCTTTTAAGAATCATAGAACTCGAAATATCGGATTGTGATTCATCAACACTCGCTAAAATTAAAGGAAGATTAGAAGAAGAACCAAAAAAGTAGGTGATGAAATGGGTAAACAAATCTGGGTGTCGAGTATTGCTGAACCAGATGTGGGAAATGAAGGCTGGATATCATTCTGCTTTTCGTTCATGCATTTATCATCAATTTCCAGACGCATATGGGGTTCGGGAAAAACAGTTAATGGTTCGAGATGATGTCCACACAGAAGTGAAAAGGACCTGATGAATTGGTGAGAAAAATTCATCCAAAACTGTGGGTTCATCATCCAATATGGGTTCATCATCCAATATATCCCTAGCGTCAATATTCTCAATCAAGTGAAGCTTAAAATTCCCAGACATCTTATTAAAAGCATGGTTTTCAATCAATTTCGGTTCTAGAGTAGAGGTGTAGAGATCACAAGGATTGGGCGTGGTTTCACTTGAAATTGACCCTTTACAACCGGGTAAATCAAACACTACAAAGTCACACAACTCATCAAACATTCTATCTTCAATTGATGAATCATTTAGTGTACTCGATAAATTTGTGAAACTGGAGTTGTGGATTTCAATTTGGGATGGGGAGGTTTGATTTGGAAGGGTGTACCGTTCTCTCTCACTACCCAAATTCTCAATTTGTCCTATTGCCGTATCATACATTGAATAATTTTGAGCTAGTTGTAAATTAGTTACTCGTTCGTTGGGTTGTATGAGGGGGCCATGGACACATTCAATTCCTCTATGTGGCGGCGCGACGCTACCCGATGTTTTTCCACTGTCCGTTCAAGACTGGACATGGGTCGGTAAGGGGTTTCAACATAAAATTGAAATTCTTGTGGATAGGTAAAACTCTCAAATGACTAATTAGAAGAATTGTCTAGAGAAGGTGTAAAAGTCGGGTATGATTGATAGAAATCGAATGGTTGTGAAAATTGGACAGGAGTAGGATCAAAATTGTGATAAGAAGAATATTGATATTGGTTGGTTGGTTGGCGACTGGCAACATATGTCATATACGCCGCAAAACGAGTAGCAATATCTTCCTTAGAAAGTGATGGTGTTTGTTGTCCTAACGGTTTGACCGGATTGAAACTTTGTCCTTTAGCCCTTGCCATATGCTCAGCGATGGACATGCGTTTAGGAGTTCTCTCACACGCTTTAAATAGAGTATCAACATAAGAAGATGTAGAATTTTGATGCAGTTGATAAGACCAGGAGTGAGGTGTCCAACCGTTTCTTTCCGCTTGCTCTATCCGATCTCTTAAAGATATGGTAGAGTCGGATGGTATACCGAAGCGATTACAAAAACAAGAAATATCTGGTTCTGGATAGTAAGGCTCGGCAAGAGTTCGTATGTTTGGGTTACCCATTATAAGAAAGTGAAAAGAAAAGAGGAAGGAAAGGGGAAAGATTTAAGCTCTATTTGGATTGTTTTGCTTTGAAAGTGGGACTTATGGATTGACTCAACAAATCACAAAATGCACAAGCAAACCCTAAAACTAAGGTCACCTAGGTCAAGCACTAGACCGATCCTAGACTTCCAAAGGACAAGTTGCAGGATCAATTCTCTACCACCTCTTTATCACTCTTGTGGCCAGGTAAGTGCCAGATAAGTGGAAGGTATCTGCTATACGAATCACCGAAAATAGCGGGCCTAATTAAGTAACCATTTGCCTTAGTCACGCTTGCCTAGACATCACAAAAGAAATGCGGATAAGCGATAAATTACCCACGATCTTCCTCTGCCCTATTGAGCGCGACGGTCCTTAGGGCTTGGTCTAAATATTTTTTTAATTAATATAGGATTATGCGGATGCTCGTTTTGTGATTTATGGGGCATAGGAAGGGTGATGAAATCCCCACCTAATCTGAATTTTGGTCTTGCCCCTTAAAGTCCGTATTAAAAATATGCAAAAACAACCTACAAAACAAAACACGCAAAAATATTTTTTGAGCGGCGATATTTTGCAAAGAATCCTGCAGAAAAATATATTATAGGATTTTCAGAGGAGAGAGAAAGAGTTGAGGAATATATCAGAGAAGTTTGGGGGGCACAACTCCCCAAATCCGTCGCAGTTTCGCCACCAAAAGTGCATTGTTGTCATGGTTCCGCCGCGTGAATGAGGGTTCTTTGTTTAATTTTTTTGTACAGTAGCCTCCTTTGCTCCTCTGGTCCTCTCTGAAGGCCTCTGAATCTTTATTTCCTCGCTATAGTATCTCCAGATTACCTCGCAAAAATCGCACACTAATCGTTAAATATGCAAGTTGCGGTTTTGTTTTATTTTTATGATATTGATCGAATAAGAATTCAACCCGAATAGCAAGAAAAAAAATTACGCACGTATCCCTGGCAACGGCACCATTTGATTGATCTGTTTTAAAGAAGTGTTGTAGCAAGTAACCGTAATTAATAACGGTGTCGCGTGTAGATAGCCGAGATGAGTATGGGTCGTTCTCAGGGATACGTGGAATTTCTAATCTTGCTTTAGACGAGTTGATTAGAAGAAGAATAGGGAGAATAGTTGTAGATCCTAAATCTATGTTAAATACGGATGTAGAATATATAAGAAGAAGACTTGTAGGGTTCGTTAGGATTTAGTAGTCATGGATGACTAATAAAGATGACTCCTTTTATCTATTGATAGATTTAAACCTAGATTGATAGTGATGAATGAGAATCAGGGTTCTTGGAAGAAACTAGGGTTTTCCCACTATTGACCCTTGTCCCTTCATTGATCTCTATTCATGTCTAGCCCTTAACAAAACAATTGTTAATCCAATCTCAAATCGCGGTCGATACTAGCAATAAATTGGTAGCGCGCCCGATTAGGATGTTAACGATTCTTTTGCTAAAGTTTATAAACTTTATAAGACTTAAAAGGAGTTAAAATATTTTCTCATCCATTATTCTACCCTAATCATACGAACCCTATCAAGCGGAGAATTACCCGCACATGATGGAGATAGAAGAAGAAGAACAGATAGAGAAGGACTTCATAATGTAAATGCAGAAATTAAAATTAATCTAATGATCTACCTTTATTAATCAACTTCACAAGTACAATTCTTCGAGTTTAGATTACAAGAGAAAGAAGAAATTGCTCTCGATCTCTGCCTCGTAGGAAGTAGATGTTCCGTCGAATCTCACGTCGCTTTATCATGTCGAATCGCAGACCAGTTGTGGATCACTTGTTCTTTGACGGTGATTGGTTTCGTGTAAAAGGTGATGATTTCTAGTTTTAGCCCTCGGTCCTATTTATAGTAACAGAAAATACAAATCCTAGATCCCAAGTATTAGGGTTTGTTGAGAAGATCCTACCCACAAAATTCCGCACACTAACTCCTTAGAACGGCGGTGGATCCGCCGCAATATTCATGTTTTGGCCGCGGAACTGCGGTGGGATAGGGGAGTTAGGGCTTCAATTTTCTGGGGCTTATACAGTTGACACGTGGAGAGATCTTTTAGATATCTGGAATTTGAAAATATTTCCTGAGTCTCTGTCAGTATTGATTCCTCGATTTTATTTAACTTCATCAGCAGATTTTTGATTCCCGACGTCTCGATATCCCGATCTCCTGACCTGAGCTAAATCTTGCACAATATCTCCATAATAATATTAGTAATATTTGTTATAGAGATATTATTCTAACTATTTGTATGATATTATATCTTTTAAAGAATCTTGATTAGAATATTTGATATGAAATGCATAATAAAAATATTATATGCATATATTTTCCTTCATAATGTTAATTATAATATAAAAATATATGGTAAATAGTATTTTGCAGATAAACCTAAATATGTTCTATATTTATAATAAACACCTTTAAATATTTAAGAAAAGTAAGGAAAATGTTATATCAAATGCGCGATATTTTCGACTGAACAATACCCCATATCATATGTTTGCATCCATACATCATGTTCATGTCCAGATTGATAAAACAGACTCGTTTGGATCGCTATGTGTATTTACGTATACCCGGACTTGGGGGTATGCATTTTTATAGACTGGATATCGTATTATAGTTTTAACTGATACGTATATTATCCATATTTTAAAACTAGAATTTTAGAAGAAACCCGGGTAGTTTTCAGATTATTTTGATATTACCTGTTTAAACACAGAAAATATATTATAATATTTATATAAAATCTAGTTTATAATATATATATATATATATATAATATAATATAACTAAATATATTCACATCTCTCTCCCCTCTCTCTCTCTCTCTCTCTGTCTCTCTCTCCTCTCTACATATATTTTTATATAATCCTAATTATTAACCCCCCTCTCTCTCCTCTCTTTTATTTCTTCTTCTTCTTCTTCTCACCACGAGAACCCTAGTCATCACCTTGCCTTCGCTGCCGACCTCATCACCTTGCCGATCCCGACCTCATCTCTTCGCCCTAACCCTCTCCACTGCTCCACCTCCCTTTCCATCCTCGCACACTATGCACACCTCTCCCCGAGAACCCACGAACCCTGAGCAACCCAAGAACCCCTCGCCTCACCATCGCCGGAGACCTCACCATCGCCATCCTCATCACCTTCACTTCCTCACCCTAGTTACCCTAACCACCATCTCTTCTCTTTCTCTCTCCCAAACCACTGCACAACCCCGACATCCTTGCAACCCTGACCATCTCTGTACAGCCCTGACGCCTGTATCCCTCACCGTCGATCACCACCACCTCGTCACCACCATCACCTCCTCCTTCTCCTCACCTCTCTCCAACCCCCGACACCATAAACCGCCACTACCATTGATCCCAACTTCCCCGACGATCTCAACAGCAACCCAAGAAAAACCCCTCTGCCCTTCGCCGTTGACGGCTGCCCATCGTCGCCGTCGACGGCTGCCCATCGTCGCCGTCTTCTTCTTCTCTGTCCTCTGCCCAGAACCTAGAGCCGAGCAACCCTAATCGTCTTTTTCTTTCTTCCTTCCTTTCTTTCCTTTCTTTTTCTTTATCGGTTCTTGATCGTCTTGCCGGAGTCGCATGCGTCACCGACGATTCGGACGACCCAGTCATCGTCATCGTCCAGCGTAGACATCATTGTCGCGTTTTTGATCAGCCAGGTCCAGTCCTGCACAAGCATGAGTTTGCATCGCGACGTTTATCCGACATCGAACGTGACGTACGTACCCCGTCGTGAGATCCGATCAGGCAAGTTTGACTTGCAACATGCTATGTTACTATATCGATATATATTTGAATAAAAATAGTACACGTGTTTTATTATACAACAAAGGTTATAGATTTACAGTTTTACGATATCTGTTTGTATCTGTGCTGATAATAACATATCTAATTGCATGCCGGAACATCATGATATCATTATACTATTACATTAGTACAACGTATTATCTAGTTTGCATCATACATAGTGTCACGCTCCACCCCCAATACAGAGAGTATTGTCCGCTTTGGTCGAAACAACACGGTTTTGTTCTTCGGGGCGAACCGGACCCGACCAGGGACCACTTCCGAGGAGGTCACCCACCCCCGAACTTCCTTTACTCGAGCACGCTTAACTATGGAGTTCTCAATCTCCTATAGTGCCGGTTCACTTAAAAGGCGCCTCTGTATTGAAGAGTGGTATCATTTCATTTATAGTTTTGGATCTGCCCTCTTTTGGAATGTGTTGTTATCCATTGTTCTATAGTGGGTCCCACGGATTCAAGAGGTGGCCCCCGCCCCCTTGGCATGACACTTGGCGTGGTATCTTGTTCCGTGAGCAAGAACCAGGTCCCGATATTCTCCCCGCCTTTGAACAATGGTTCGTGCTTGAACCACAGACCTACTATTGAGGGACCAGCTTTGATACCATTCTGTCACGCCCCACCCTCAAACCCCCAATACAGAGAGTATTGTCCTCTCTGGCTGAAACCGCACGGTTTTGTCCTTCGGGACGAACCGGACCCGACCAGGGGCCACTTCCCAAGAGGTCGCCCATCCCAGAACTTCCCTATTTCGAGCATGCTTAACTACGGAGTTCTCAATCTCCTATAGTGCCGGTTCACTTAAAAGGCGCTTCTGTATTGAAGAGTGGTATCATTTCATTTATAATTCCGGATCCGCCCTCTTTCGGAATGTATTATTCTCCATTGTTCTACAGCGGGTCCACGGATTCAAGAGGTGGCCTCGCCCCCTTGGCATGACACTTGATGTGGCATGTTATTCCGTGTGGCACTTTGTTCCGTGAGCAAGAACCAGGTCCCGACAAAAGAAAAGATATGTGCAGACACAGAACAATACTATAATGCATAGTAAGTGTGTTCATATAAGCGTGTCGTATAGTATTGTAAAGAAAGTACTAATATAATCTAATCATGCTAATATGTTATAATATGATGCGGTAGTGTAGCGAGTTCTATCTGTGTACATGGCATGTCAATTACCGATGATATGTGTGTGAGCATGTGAGTATGTGTACGTGCAACATGTGCATCATCGATAATGGTGCGTGTGTCCTAGCAAACGAAGTCATGTAAAGATAAAGGAATGAAACGCAGTATATATCGTAAATGATCGAAGCGCGAACATATGCAGAAATAAGAAATCGAAATGCGAGCGTAAACGGAATAAAGAAATCGTAACGTGAACAAGTATAAAAATACGCAACTACGTATGAGCCATACAGTTATAGTTTAAAATAGTACGAAACGTTGTTTTAGAAAATAGAAGGCTGCGATATTTTTGAAGAAGATGCCATTTGAAAAGTTGTAGCGTCCCCTTGAAGTGATCATTTAAAAGTATGTAACGGTTCGTAAGTTTTGAAAGTAGGTTTGGCTCTAAACATATCATAATATTTACTTTAGTGATTTTAAACAAGATTTTCTCGAGTCGAATAAATATCGGCGATCCATTCTCATCATATCATATGGTATCATCAAATCAATAGCACGGATCTATAGTCGCGTACATCATTTCATTTCATATCATGACATTTCATCTCATATCATCTCGTATCATATTATATCACATCGCTTCATATCATCAAATCGTATCATATCGACTCATATCATCATATCGGATCATATCTTTATATCATTAGTAAACTTATATCATATAAGGTAATCATATTTGTGTAATATACAGTTACATAAGTAGATATAGCTCATAGGCTAAAAAATAGTACTAGGGATATATCACTCTACTAGGTATAAACTTATACGAATATGGTAGTCTAGCAAAACCTATAGACTAAGTATACTATTTAATATGTATATTGTATCCTAATTTAACGGTTGCAGGGGTGCTATATGCCATCCACCCAACTTCCCCTGTAGATATACATCTACCCACCTTATCGTCTCGCTCTAGTCGAAGTCGACGGACGTCTTGCTCTTCTTCGTCGTTTCGGAAGTCCATGCGAATGTACCTACAATCAAATCCATAACTAAAATCGCATAAAAACCTGAATCGAATTGAAATCACGAGCGAAGCGCACATAGGTTAGAACCTATGGTCAATGCGTGCTAAAATAATAAAATAACCCCCGACGTCGACGTACGAACGTCGAACGACCAAGTCACATTATGAAAATCCAAAAATCAAGTTTCAAATATAGGAAAATATTGACAGAAATCAAGTAAAACAACTCAGATTTTTTTTCAAGTGATCTGAGAATTTTTAGCATATATGGTAGTCTTAGTTATCTAATGAGTGGGCTACAGAACAAATTTCAAAGCCTAATTCAAAAATTGCCCCGCAAATTGGTCAAAATCAATTAATCTGCAGCCAGAAAAAAGTGGTAGGGGCTCGGGCTTCTACGGTGGATTTCTAGTGGTCTATATATCTCTCTGTATGCTCTATTTAATTTTCAGAGTTCTCAAGTTATCCCAGATTCTATTTGATCATCAAAAGTCAATGAAAAACTGATATCGGAAAATTCTAAGCTCATTTCTGAAACTTCTAAACTCATCTAGATAAGGGATTCTCCCACTACCAGGCTGGTAATCACTTTCTGAATCTTCTACTACACTACTACTACAAGTTCTACTTAGTACTACTCACTTTAGAATTCTCAAGTTTACAAAACATGCACATAAAACTCTAAAACTTGCTCTAACTAGATGTGAAGGTAAAAATACTTAAAAACTTATCTGAAAGTATAATTATTACGTCATAAAGCAACTCAAGAAAATTCCAAGATGGCCAAAAGAGTTCAAAACGAAAACTTGATCCCACCATGAGTGGTTTAAGATGAGGTTATGAACAATTTTAGTGAAGGTTGCATGGGGTTTTGAGATGGATTGAGGGGTGTTTTGTGGTGGTAGAAGATGATGGAGGGAGGTGAAGGAAGCAGAAGATGAAAGAGAGATGCAGATGAAATGAGATGGAGAAGCAAATGAATGGCTACCGTAACCCCTCTCTCTCCTCCTCGCTCTCTCACATGACCATACCTCCATTTTCTCTTGTCCCCTCTCATATTCTCATTTTTCCTTTTCCTTTTCCTTTTCTTATCTTTTCTTTTCCATTTGAAAATGAAAACCAAATATCACAAATACAATGGTTACATGTCATGACACTTAAATATGGTTTTAACAAGACTAAACTTGGTTTAATGCATAATTAGGAAAATACTAATCGAGTTTAATATTAAGCTTATATGTATATAATTATATATTAATTTATAAAAGGCCCAAATCAAATAACTGCTTTCATAATGATATCTCATTTTTAAATTTCAATTATATTCCAAAAATATAGGTATATAATTATACTATTCTACTAAAACTCAAATCTATATTCGTATAATATCCGTGAAATTTATTATTTTATTATTTAAATTCCAAAATAATATTTTCTATTTTCTGAAATATTACAATAGCACGTGCATGTTACTAGTAATTATAGATGCCAAGCTTTGTATATGCCACTTATGCAAATTTGCAACAAGTGCGGCGTTTCCTATATTTTTTGTTTAACCAAACAAAAATATTGTTTTGGATTTGGAAATCTAATTAACAAATGCTTTGTTAAATTTGTTAACAAATGTTGCAAATTTTTTTTTTGTCGCTAACCAAACATGCCCAACATGAAGGTATGAATCCGTACGATATGCAAATACACTATCTAGATGAAAGAAGACGCTCCTATATGTTTTATTTTGATAAGTGAATCCAAAAATTGACAAGGGTCGATCTGAGAAACAAGCAAAAGAAAAAAAAGTTGCTTTTTTCAACCTCTCACGTTTCCAAATACCAAAATTTGAGCTCCGAGCGAAGAAGAGGAGGAGGAGCTCCGGCCATGGCGAAGACCGATCCCGACAAGTTCATGCTCAAAGCCGATAAAATGTGAGCTTTTCTTCTTCTTCTTCTTTTCCCCTTCATTATATTTCACATCCAATTACCCGATAGTTCTTTCTTATTGTATTTCTTAATCGATGGCTTTGCCTTTATACGAAATCGATGATCCCCCCCCGTTCCCCTCTACTTATAGTTGTTATTAGTTCGTAGATCTCACTCTAAACTTGAGTTTTGGGAATATAATTTCTTGATTGTTTTGAAATGGTGGCATCAAACCCTAGCTTTCAATAAAACCCTAAATCTCTTGATGCTTATGATTTGATCCTTTTTGAGTGAGAGGCTTGTTGTGGTGCATAAAGGATAGTTGTGTTGAGGATTAAGGGATCGAAGGATTGATTTGGGAATTACAAAACTTGTTGTAAGCCATTTCAACGAGGCAGGGGTAAGCGGTTCTACTTGTTCTAGACAAAACTTGTTGGGGATGATGAACGATGGAATTGAAAAAATACAAACAGAATTACAAGATAACAAAATTAAAGTATAAGAAATTATGGAGGTCGGGGAAGCGACTAAGGCTTGGGTCTCATGCCATTGGGGACTGCATTCTCAACTGGTCAGCAGACCTTTGACGCGTCGCCTCCAAGATACAAACTCTGAGATTCAATAGAGTAAAGAGCAACGACCTAATGGCTTTTTTCTCAAGATCTCATGTAGTCTTTTTGTATTAGATAATATGGTCTTATCATGGAAGAAGATATCTAGAAGAACAGAAATACGGAATATATCATTATAATAGATTTTCTCTTTTGAGTTGTGATTCAAAACAAAAAGCTGTTCTCTTGCAATAGTAAACTCACAATTTTGCTTGTGCTCTGTTTTACTTTCAAATTATCAGAACGAAACTCAGTTTGACTAGATGGTCTGCTGATTGGAAGACTGCTACTGTATTGTATGAACAAGCAGGTCTGTAGCTTGTTGATTTATTTCTATCAACTAAACATGTATCATTGTTTTGACACTGCTTCATAATACTTCTCTTTCTGCTGAAGCTATCAATTACAGGATTTTGCGGGACAATGAAAAAGCAAAAGAAGCATTTGAGAAGGCTTCGAAAGGGCAAGAGATGATCTCATCGTATCCTCTTTTACTCTTTTATCGAATTAATATCACCATATCTTCTTCATTAACGAAAACAAAATTGATGTGTGTACCCTTGACAAACGTATTAGTCCTTGGGATGCTGCCAAACATATGGAGTCTGCTGCAGCTCTAGCAAAAGAACTTGGACGTTGGAATGAAGTGTCTGACCATTATAGAAGAGCATCTGAACTCTACAGTGAATGTGGAAGAGCACAGCCTGCCTCAGATGCTCTTGCAAAGGGTGCACGGTATACATGTTTGCAATTTTCCATCAAAACTAATAGTCAAAGTCTGAATTTACCCTACTAACGCATTTCTGTTGTATTTATTACAGTGCTTTGGAAGATGTTGAACCTGAAGAATCTATTCAATTGTATACTGATTCCTGTGCAGTTCTGGAAGAAGATGGAAAGGAGCAAATGGCTTTTGATTTATATCGTGCTGCCACAAGCATATATATTAAACTCAAAAAGTAAGTCAAATTTTTGCTCATGTAACAAGAAAAAACTAGCAACACTTGGCAGATCTTGTTTACTTGCTTCTGGCTTATTCTATCCAAATGTGAATAGAAAGCATTTCTGATTGCTGCATAACCGAATGCCCTGCTGCTGCACTAAGTCATCGAATTGATTGGTATACTGACGTAACGAAACGTGAAACTGTATCTATCATAATTGGACCTTTGTGGCAAACGTATGAGGAAGGGTCTGGAACATTGATGCATGTTACATATAGACTACACAGTTCCCAAAAAGCGTATCAATAAAATTAATGCTCTTACAAGAGAGACAATGCTATATAGGTTGAGAAAATTTTCTTCGATAAATGAGAACAAATAATTTGTATGCATTCATCGCTTATATGTAATTATGTTTTCCAAAAAGAAAAAGGATTTTGTATGAATGTCATGTTATAAAATGGAGTTTCCTAGGCATTTCGGTCAACTGTCACGTCACATAATGGAGAGGTATCCATACCAGTATTTTAAAAGCGGGGAAAAAGCAGAGTAGTCGAAGTGCCTGCTTAAGCAACCGCTCATAAAATCAACAATATCTTATTTTAGTTTAATTTTAGTAGTTATTGTAAGTTATTTGTTAAACATTGCTTATAGAAGGATTATTTTAATTTAACTATTTTGAAATACCAAGCACCTCTCGATTCGAGTTTCGAAGTCAAACCTGCTCGAAAACTCTAGAAATTAGAACTCGAAACCCCTAGTTGCTCGACCCCTTGCTTTGATGCCAAAAATGTATCTTGTCCAAACCTCGAAGTCGATGTTTCCAAGTCGAAAATCCTAGTTACTGAAAGTCAGCCCCAAAGTCGAACTCGAACTCGAAGTGTCGGATGTTGAAGTCAAAGTCCATAAAACTCTAGTTCGAAGTCTCGATCGAAGAAAAAAAAACAATATGAAGAGAATTCATGATTTGGGGTAATTTAGATGGTAGGATCACACCAAATGCAAATATGCAATACATATTTACTCATCATAAGACTTTATAAGGGTGTAAATATCAATAAAGAGGGTGTGATATTAAAGTACTAAAATCACACCCATAACATTTAAATGCACGCCAATCAGTAGGAAATAGAGTATAGTTAGGGGTGAGAATATCACCCCTCTTGAGCAGTACAAAATCGGAGCTGTGGAGAGAGCTTCACTACTTGAGCCACTACTTTTTAAAACACTAATCTGTGCAGTAAATTCCATGTCTTATAAGCGTTAATTCTATATGGCTTCAGTGCATGATATCGGGATCTTTGGACACGATTATTCCATGCTTATATAAAGCTTTGATATGCTTTGGGATGTTTTGTTTCCCACTTTCATATATAACGTTTTGTTCTAGATTTGATGAGATCTACCTTGTTTGCACTTAGAGGTACAACACTTCCTTATGGATCGGGTAAATGACTTATGCGGGACATCCATTTCTAATCCTGCAAAGAGTTCTTTAGGGAGTTATTTGTCTGGAAACCAATCCCATTATTTCAACTTTGTTAACTAACTTGTACACATTTCCTATATATAATGAACTACCTTACCGCTTTTCAATCATATGGTAGGATCACCATGTTTCCCCCCTTTTTCCTTATAGCGATATTCATGCTTGAATGGAAGCTGTGTTGAAGTTTGAGTTCTTGCACCATAATTTGTACCACACATTCTCACTAACCATTACCCACGTTATGATTTTTTTTATTACTGATAAAACGCTGTTTTGTTTCTAAGCCAATAACAATCAGGTTTACTTGTGGCTTCCTATGCATTTTCTCGATCATAAGCACACATGTACAGCAGACATGTAAAATTTCACACACGCACACACGCACACACTGTTATAACCTGGGCATGGACAGTATTCAAATTAATATCAAGCATTAAAAGGATTTCTTTTACAAAAACATGAATCAATGGGCATAGACTGAAAAGATTTCAGTGATATATTGATTGAACTACTATCATTGATGGATTTAATTTCATTCTAATAAAGTTGATAGATGTTTCAAGATGTGCGTTTCCCATTAGTGTCCTTGTTAATTATTTCAACCATTAGTTGATAAATGTTTTCATTCTGTGCAGATATGTGGATGCTGCAACATTTATGTTAAGATTGGGCCTAGCTGCCGATAAATGCAATGCTGTCAACAGCCAATGCAAGGTGCTGGTTGTATTATATAATTGTTCTTTCTATTGATTTACATTCCATTAATTCAGCTGTGAACATTTATATGTCAACTTTTTTGTATTATTTTCAATGAATAAAATTGTTTTCTTGCGTTTTCTCATTCATTACCTTTAGATGCCTTGGGTATATAGTAAGAGCAAATGTGAACATTTGTATAACTGGACCTTCTCGCCTTGGAGGTTTATTTAGTTTTTTAACTCAATTTTATATTAAATTTATTTAATTTTCTTTTCATTTCATAATTTATATTTTCATGTATCTATTTCTTATGCAGGCTTATCTTAGTGCAATCATAATTTACCTTTATGCACATGATTTCAAGCAAGCTCAGAAATGCTACAACGATTGCTCTCAGTGAGTGACATTCATATAGAGTTTGAAATAAGTTTTTTTCCCTGCTGTGTTTTTTTCCCTGCTGTTATAGTTTTGCCCCTTTCAAACGATGACAGTATTTAAATTGATGTTATTATTATCGTGTATCTATTCTTTGACAGTCCATTTGATTGTCTACCTCACAATCAAAATTGCCGTCTCCTTTCAGGATTGCTGGCTTTCTTAATAGCGATCAGAGTTGTTGCGCAGACAAACTGCTGTCTGCTTATGCGGAAGGCGACGCTGATGAAATCAAACGTGTCGCACAATCAAGCACTGTATCTAATCTTGATCATGTGGTAATTTATTATACATTTTTTATACATAATTCTCCAATACTATATCCATTTCAAGTTTTTTCTTGTCCACAACGCACTATATTAAAGCTCAGCTTGATAAACAATAACCAAATTCATGTCCTCCTAAACACCAAAAATCAGTTTTCAATGTAGAAAGAAATAACCAATGAGCATTAGCTCAGTTGGTATGGGCACTCTCCCTCTTGGGGAGAATGCAGGATTCAAACCCCAGTAATCCCAAGAGGGGAAGTGGCCACAAATTAACGCTTTCGGGGTAAATTTGTGGGTTCCCTGGGGTGCGTGTATGTGTTATGTGCTTATGTGGTGAGTGAGTGTGTTTTGTTCTTAGATTAGGGCTTACGGGCCGGTGCTAAAAAAATGTAGAAAGAAATATAATTATCTCAGAACAAAACAACAAATCACTAGTTTCACCCTTTTTTATTTTTGACAACATCTAGATTTCGAACATAATCATAATATAGTCCAGAATGCTGCCTCTCAAGCCCATCTCGATGGCACCTATTACTCCCTGTGCACAGGCTCCCGCCAGTAACCATATCAAACCCACCATACTTGCAAAATCAACTGCCTGGGCCTCTCGCCACCTTCTCCAGAACATCGCCGAAATGAATAAGCGTCCCCGTCTGATTTGTCTTCTCCCACCAACTTCTCACTAGATTCCTATTTACTTCCAATATTTCATTGGAAACCACAACCTGCAGTCTAATCCTGAGATGGTGAAGCACCTCCTCTTCACCTTGATCTGTGAGTATGGGGACAAAAAGGTACTTCCAGAAAGGAATATGTTTTTATAAACCCAGAGTTGATTAGTCATGGTATCGACTTGAAAGGAATTGCCCAAAGAATTGTATCGATTGGTTCGGTTCATCACTCTTCTAGTCTGATCTCTTGGAAACCCTAGAATCATACTCATCTGCTTCCAAAGGTGTGACCTTGTTATGCCCTACCCATATGAAGTTCCACTTGCGGCATTACAGATGAACCCTCTTTTGAATTCCTTGAGGTCGTGGGTCCCCGAATTTAGTTCAGGCTAGCCAGATTATTAAGTATACTCAACCCACTACGTACTTGTTTTGCCTAAGGATTCATTTAAATTTATTATATCTGTTCGACGCAGTTTGCCTTTGGCATACAATTTATCGTTATAGCTGTGGATTGTATTGCATTACTGCAGATCATAAGGCTTGCGAGGAAACTACCAACAGGAAATTTGAAAGATATCAAGATCGAAGGGAACAACGGAGAAGAAGATGAAGAAGAGTTGGATGAGAATGACCTCACTTGAATCCATTCAAGTGATTCTCAATTGAACATGAATGCTGCACTCTCTTTCTATGTTGGGTGTGAGTTTGGGGTTCATTGGTTGTGATGTATGTAAAAGAAAACCATTGGGCATTTATTTCAACATCTGGCTTCTCTTATGTTCGAACTAATATTTTACATATGTTGTGGGGATACCACTTCGAGCACCAATCTTTGAATAAAATTATGTGTTTGTATATAGTGGATGTCATTTCAAGTTTTGTTGTGTGTAATGTATTCTATTGTAGGGAAGAGTTCGGTAACGTTGGCGAATATGAAAATATTGCGCTGTAGACCGGTAAGTTTGGGTTCAGCTTTCTAAGAGCTTGTTCAAGTTTTCTCAACAAACTAAACTTGAGCTGAAAAAACTTCCGGTTTGTTGACCTTACTTGATAGATCTTGTCTTGTTTATCTATAGCTTGAGTGCGGCTTGTCATATTTATTTATATGGATTTTATGTATCTTAAAATAATGCTCAATTTCTAAATAGGCTTATATTAGTTTTATGTATCTTAGAATAATGCTCGATTTCTAACTGGACAAGTAGTCAATCGATATATATACAATGGAGAAATGATGCCATAAGAGGAAATTTTCACCTATGGCGCGGAAAAAATACAACCTCCACCATTTTTTCGATGATCGGCCTCCATCATCTTCATCGTTATCATCTAAGATGTGGGTACACCAAATTTCATGTGATTCTACAACTTTTTCACCGTTGATTTAGCAATGTAAAAAGTTCTATTGTCGGTAAACCGTTAATTTTGAACCCACTAAATCAACGGTGAAAAAGTTGTGGAATCACATGAAATTTAGTGTACGCAAATCTTAGATGATAATGATGATGATGATGGGTGCCGATCGTCGGAAAAAATGGTGGAGATTGTATTTTTTCCGCGCCATAGGAGAAAATTTCCTCTTATGGCCTCATTTCTCCATTATATATATATCGATTGACTACTTGTCTAGTTAGAAATCGAGCATTATTCTAAGATACATAAAACTAATATAAGCCTATTTAGAAATTGAGCATTATTTTAAGATACATAAAATCCATATAAATAAATATGACAAGCCGCACTCAAGCAATAGATAAACAAGACAAGATCTATCAAGTAAGGTCAACAAACCGGAAGTTTAGTGTACGCACATCTTAGATGATAATAATGATGATGATGGGTGCCGATCGTCGGAAAAAATGATGGAGATTGTATTTTTTCCACGTCATAGGAGGAAATCTCCTCCTATGGCCTCTTTCCTCCATTAATATATATATATCTCTCTCTATATATATATATATTGGTTCTGAATGATATTCAATTTTATACATTTTAGGATTATACTCATTATTACTCAGATTCTGATAATCAACATTCAAAATGTCTTTAGTTTTTATCTTTTCCTTTTGGTATCTATACATTTTGGTAATATTGGCTACTCACAAACCAGTGGACCTCACGGAGAGCCAAGTTTATTTGTTCACTTATGAGCTTGGTTGGATTATGGCGAGCTAGCAGGCCAGGCTAATGAAGCAAATCGATTCGCTTCGCCTAGTCATAAAGCGAATAAAATTCGTTTCGTGATGACGTGGGCGAATTTGGCGAATCGGTTTGCCTCGCCGACAACGAATTGGCGAAGCGAGCGGATTCCCAACTTTTCCGGCCGTGTTGCGTCGTAATTCGCCTTGCCTAACTCGTCTCGTTTCGCCTCGGGAATTGCACCGATTTGCCGCAAATCGGTAAGACTCATCGATTCACCCCGCCTCGTCTCGTTGACCGATTTGGCACAGATTCGTCTCGAACTCGGCGGCCTGCTCGACTAATCGCTTTGCCTCGCCTTGGAATTCCCATCGAACGGCTACCAACGATCGGATCTAGGCGAAGCGAGGCGAATTTCGATTCGCCTGTCTCGTAACGACTATAAACGGACAAAAAATTCAAAACCCCCCCTCCCAATTTTTTTTTATAAATACCCCCCTTCCCAAATCCCATTTTTTCTCATTCCAAACTCCTTTCTCTTCCAAAAATAAAAAATAAAATTCCCATCTCTTAAAAAAAATTTAATTTTAATCTCTATTACCACCGTGGCGATTTCCATCTTTCTAAAGAATAGAAGCTCCGATTCGATCCTCCGACAGTTCGACTTGGAGTTTTCGAAACTCCGAACCTCCGATCGACTCATTCTTCGCTCTTTCTTATTTCTTGTTTTTAATTTATTATTTCTAATTTTCTACTCTAACACTCTTTCTTTTTAACATTTAGTTAAAATATTGATATGGAGGGTTCATCCACCCAGATTTCTCATCCCGAACAACAAGCGGAAGGATCCGTCCATATATTAAGAGAAGTTAAAAACCTACGACTACTAGTGATGTTTGGGATCATAATAAAATAGGATTTATGGACGGTGTTAGATACGCCGTTTAAAAATATTGTGGTAATGCATATAAACACAAGGATGGTGGCGGCACCGGTAGTTTGAATAAACATGCAAAAAAACACTAAGAACCTCCGGTCGGTTTCTTCACTACACAAACACAAATTGGTTTTGCCGGTCAAGATCTTTTTCAATATAATCATGATTTAAATGTTTCAGAAATGATAAGATATGTTATAGCAGACGAACAAGTTCTTGGATTCGGAGAAAGAACGGCTTTTTAGCGGTACGTTCAAACGGTGTTGCAACCGGTATTCAAAAGGGTTTCGAGGACCACGCTTAAAAGTCGTCGTTTTAGACTCTACAACGACGGTAAACATGTATTAATTGCTATTCTTGCTTCTTTAGATACCGATATTTCATTAATTTCTGATATTTGGACGGATAGAAGGGAACTTTCCTGGATCCGTGTTATTACATATTGGATAGATTCTGACTGGTTTTTGCAAAAAAGAATTATTGTTTTTAGACAATTTCCATACTCGCACAGTGATTTTCATATAACTTCTGAAATTAGATCTATTTTAAAAGAATATCATTGTATAAATAAATTTTTTTCTATTTCTTTCGATAATGCTAGCAACAATAATTTTGCGATTGCTGAACTCATTAGGCTATGAAAACCAATTTGCAGTGGCCGTTTTTTTGTAAGCTGATGTCGCGCACCCTGCGGGTTCGCGGGGAGGCAAATTTTTTAAAAAACGATTTTAACATGCTTCGCAATACCGGCTAACTCCAGAATCTATACTAAAACCTTAACTAACTAAACTATTTAGGAGGTTTAACTACTATGATAGATGGTTATACCTCCATGAACCAGTCCTTCAGGTCTTCTTTGCCTCATCTCCATGGCTCTGCGAAGAAAGGATTGAGCTTGTGACGTCGGCCTCCCCGCGTCAAAGATGATCCACCCAAGAGTATGTGTTTCAAGCTCTAACATCTAAACCGAGCTAACTAGAGTAAATGGTTCGCTAATCCAAGTAGCCTAGGTGATGTAAAGAAGCTATTAGATTGTTTTGTCTCATGAGATTCTTTGTTTCACAACTCATGTGAGAGTAAGATTCTCACTTGAGGAAGAAGAGTAAAACTTGGAGAGAGAATGAGAGATGAACAAATGAGCTAAGAGTCCTATATGGCTAAGTTTGGAGAATGGCTAATATTATACGCCTCACTCATTGAGCCATGAATTAAAAACCAATACAATATATCACCCATACTTCAATAGTGAGTCAAGATGAATAAACTAATCAAAATAGCCATGCTTCATCATGCCAAGTATGTCTCTCTAAATCCATCTCATTAATCTATTTTGCAAAAATAGATAATCCAATAATGAGGTGTCATTTTCTAGAAGCATGCCTTTTAAAATTATAAGAATGCCCTCACCGTATATATATTTTCTAGAAGATGTAATACCCAGTCTCTATAAATAGTTAGCGTATTTTAATAAATAAGCCTCCTGATATTTTCCTAAATTTTCTACAAATTTTCCGTATTTTTCCAGAATTTAATCTAGATTTTTTCCAATTTATATAATGTAATACCCAGTCCCTATAAATAGTTAGCGTATTTTAATAAATAAGTCTCCTGATATTTTCCCAAATTTTCTACAGTACTTCTGTATACAGTAAACGAGCTTAATGATCATAAATTCTGTCATTTAAGGATAAGTTTTCACTTAAAGTTTAGCATCAAATACTTGTTTATACGTATGGTGATCGAAGCTTTGGTTATGCAAAGATTTAAATAATTATGTGTATAAAATTAATAGCATGTAAAGCAAGTGGAAATTACTTGCCTCGGTCGCTTGATATGGAAGCGACGCCGCTGCAGGGTTTGTCTCGACACACGGGACGACGCGATGCTGGATACGGGCGCGCGGCGCAAGCGCGGTGTGCGTTGACCTGGTACCGAACGCGGTGGCGACGCGGACGTGACACGGCAGTGGGTGTGGTCCTGCCTCGGTGCGTGGCACGGCGCGACACGGAACTGGGCCTGGTGATGACGCGGGCGTGACACGGTGCTGGGCCTGGATCGGGTACAGTAATGGCACGATGTGGCACGGTGCCGGGTACGGAGTGGGTGCTGTCGTGGCACACAGGTGGGCATTGCGCGACGCGGGAGTGGGCACGGGGACTGGCACGACGTGGCACGGGGACTGGGCACGGGGCGCGACACGTGAGTGGGTCTGCGGTGGCACGGAGGCAGGCACAGTGCGGCACGGGACCTAGTTTGGAGGTGGGCACGACACGACACAGGCGCGGCGCGGCAACCCGACTTGGCTCGGGCTCGAGTTCTTCAGCGGCGACGGCTTGGCTGCAGTGGGTATGGAGGCAGGCAGTGGTGCTGCAGGTGATGGTCGGCTGTGCGGGGGCTTGCTGATGGAGGCGAAAGAGAGACGCGGATGCAGTGGGGCGTTGGTGAGGGTGGCGGCCATCGGCTGTGGGTGCAGGGCTCGGCTGCTCGAAGGAGGCGGCCAGAAGAGGATGCTAGTGGTGGTCGGCTCTGGTGTGGTGAGGGCTCCGACGACCTGGGAAGGTTTGCGATGACGAGTGCGGCGATGGATTCACGCGGTCGCAGGGGAGAGGGTCGGGATGAGTGAGGAGGTCGAGGAAGTGGAGGACGAGGAAGAGGAGGACGAGATGACGACGACGTGAGGTCGACGGAGGCGCCGGCGAGGTGGACTGTAGGCATGGGCTGCCGGTGGGGTTTCCTGAGTTGTAAGAGATGACGGTTCCTCGTCGGAGATGAAGGGGAAGAGGGGGTGTCGACGAGGTAGGTGAGGTGAGCGGAGTCCAGGGTGGAGGCGGAGCTTGGGGTGTTGGAGGCGTCGGCGGGGATGGGAGCTTGGTGAGCTTGGCTCGGGTTCCGGTGTGCAGGTGATGGGTAGGGGAGCTAGACGAGTGGAGGAGGAGGTCGAGGCGTGAGGGAGATGAGGGCGAAGTCGGCGGTGGGGGCCAACGGGGTGGAGCCCCGGAGGAAGGAGGATGGCAGTCGCGAGAGGGTGATGGTGATGAGGGAGACAGGGGAGAGTTTGAGTGAGGGGGATTGAGAGATGTGAGAATATATATATATATATATATATATATATATATATATATATTGAGAGACGTAGGGAGAGAGGGGCGAGAGAGGCGGCGCGGTGGTCGCGGGGAGTGGGCGCGCACAAGAAGCGGGGGCTCGGGAGCGTGCGCGTCGACGTGGGGAAAGAAAGAGCGGGAAGGGAAGGAACGGGGAGAGAAGGAGGAAGGAAACGGGTCGGGTATTTGGGGAAGGTGGGCCGGGCTTGGGCCGGAGGAAAAATAAAAGGGAAATATGGAGAGTGGGCTGGCTGGAAATAGGAAAATAAAAGGAAATAAGGTTTGGGTTTAGGTTATGAGTTTAAAAGGTTTTAAAAGAAATGGAAAGGGAGTTGAGTTTTTTTACAAGTGGGCTTTGGGCCGGGGTAAAATAGGATTTAGGGGAAATAGTTTTAGGATTTTAGTTTTAGGTTAGGAGTTTAAGAAATTAGTTTAAATAAAAATTATACACACACACACACACATATATAAATTGGAATAAATCTGGATTAAATTCTGAAAAAATAAGGAAAATTTGTAGAAAATTTAGGAAAATATCAGGAGACTTATTTATTAAAATACGCTAACTATTTATAGGGACTGAGTATTACAGAAGCATGCCTTTTAAAATTATAAGAATACACTGAGACGATAACAATCCAATAATACAATAGTAGGATCCGGCTTAAACCAAAGCCCACCAGTATTGTCCGCCCGAATATCATCCGTGTACAAGTACACGTATGTGATCGAAGCCCTGCGGTAAAACCATACGGCCTCTACATCTTTTGCCCGAAGTAGGGAAACCCTCTGTGTGGGGCTCTAAAGACTCGACAGTACGCTGGCAGTGGGTTTAATCACAAGTACGTCAGTGTTACTAGCTGCACGTAACGGTTATCCATGTATCTGTTGATAAGAAGGCCGATGAGCAAACTCATCCGAACTCCTCCTGAGCCTGTCTGTGACAATCTCCGTACAGTCCGGTCTGTTCGTCTAAGATACTCGCATATCGTGCCTAAGGGGATGGTAAATGTCAGACCCCTAATAGCGCAATAAGTCATGCCGGAGCAGAGCCTAATACACCCTGAGAAACTACTGGAGTACCTACCAGTAAATCTCGCTTGCCTTGGCCAGAGACTTTGTGTAATGGCTTTCCGAACACAGCGCGATATCAATCCCCAATACCGGGAGAGACGAATCCTATCTGACCGCTACTGTTTCCAAGTGCTTCGGGACTACACCCAACTACTACCTGTTTGCACGACTTCTTTGAGCCGTGGTAGGGTGGTAATCTAAGTGCAGTGGGAACACGCTTGAGACGAAGTAGTGATGACAAGTCAACGGACTAATCTGTACTCATGTCACCTGAGAACTGCTACCTGACGATGGGTATAATACCAACCAGCAGTTCTTGACGAGTCCTGTCCAGTGTAACTCATAACCTAATGAGCACCTGCATACTATCTCCAGTACGGCGTACTAATGGTTATGGGACAGACCATCTCCCATGCTGGGATGAGAAGCGTATACAATAGTCTACTCTGGAGTATTGATGCCCCATCTCGATAATCCTATGACTAGAGACCTGTATAAGGATAAGCTTATAGACTACCCAGCCTCCACTAGTGTGACTGCCATCACAACGCTGGAAGTAAAGCAAAGATCCTAAGGGCTTTACCAATATGTATAAGCGATATGCTAAAAGAAACACATGCCATATTGAGGTAGATGCAAACCAAGTAGTATACTACTATATCGAGCAAGAATGTTATCATAACTGTGAATATCCCAAGCTTCCAATACGTAATATACAATCCAGTATGATACAATAATGGCCTCTAGGGCATATATCACTAAAAATCTCTCACTTGCACTAAGGCCATGTATTGGCATATCGAAGACCTATCATCTTGATCAGCCTCTCGAACTGCGTCTGAGGGATGGCCTTTGTGAGTGAATCGGCAGTGTTGTTCTCGGAGTCTACTCTCCGCACCTCGATCTCCCGGCGATCTACGATCTTCCTGATCAGGTGGTGCCGTCTCAAGATGTGTCTGGACTTCTGATGGGACCTTGGTTCCTTCGCTAAAGCTATAGCCCCGTTGTTGTCACAATACAGAGGTATTAGATCAACAATGGACGGAACCACCTGAAGTTATGTCATAAACTTCCTGATCCAGACTATCACAGCGTCATATGTAGCGATATACTCTGCTTCCATAGTCGAGTCAGCAAGGTGTCCTGCTTGGAGCTCTTCCAACAGACCGCCCCTCCATTGAGGGTAAAGACATAACCGACATGGACTTAGAGTCATCCTTGTCACTCTGGAAGTTGGAGTCGGCGAAGGCCTCGACCTGGAGGTCTTCTCTGTCGTACACCAAGAACATCTCTTTAGTTCTTCTCAGGTACTTGAGAATGTTTTTTACTGCTGTCCAGTGCTTCTCCCCTGGTTCGATTGATACATGCTTACAACGCTCAGGACGTAAGCTACATCTGGTCTGGTACACAATATCGTATACATTATAAAGCCTACAGAAGAAGCGTAGGGTATAATAGACATGTGTTCAGTTGATAAAACTGCACACTTGTATTACATTTTTCCTACCATTTTCATATTAAAAAAGGACTATATTATAATATATTATACATATGAGGGTTTATGTGTAAAAGCATTATTTTCCATGTGTTAATATATTTTAATTATCATTTGGTAGGAAAATGTATGCACATAAATTTATTGACCAAATCCTAGTAGAACAAAGTCTACTAAATATTATTTGAGTTGTTGTGCAAAAGATTTCCAAGTTGTTATGCAGGATTTAACAAACAAATCAATTTGTTGAAGAAAACTTGCCAAATTAAGAAGCAAAACTTGGAGACCAAGTCTGGAAGCAACCGAGAGAAGATTTCTGAATTCTAAAGATGCCTAGGATTGCCAAATGTCAAAATCAGAGAACCAAAGAAAATTGATCAAAAGATCTCATCCATTGAGCGCGGATCCGCGGCCAAACCCACCCTCGGGCCGCGGATCCGCCGCACTTTTGTGGAATTGGAAGGCAAGATTTTCTGGTGTGAATCCAAGCTATATTTTACCAAGTTTTCAACAATAAGATTCTGGCTTTGCACTATAAAAAGGCACCGAGAGCCTGTTGGAAAAGCGATAAAAGCCGACGCGATCACGAAGCCCCAGACGCTCACGTATCCAGGCTGATCATCAACTGTTCGTCTACCTCCTTGGAAGAGATCGAGAAGCAAACTAGTCTTTGTAATCATTTTCTAAGGAATAAAGTGTAGATTGTTCAAGTTGATTAATAAAGGTAGTTATTTTATTTAATTCTTTTTGCATTTTACATTATGTTTTCCCTCTCTTTCTTTTCATCTTCTTCTCCCAACATGCGCGAATAATTCTCCGCTTGTTAGGGTTCGTAGGATTAGGGTAGGCTAATGGACGATGAAAATAACTAAACCCTTTTTAAGTCCTATAAAGTTTAGGAACTTTATCAAAAGAATCATTAACATCCTAATCGGGCGCGCTAGCAATTCTTTGCTAGTTCCGACCGCGATTAGAGATTAGATTAATGATTGTTTTCGTAAAGGCTAGATATGAACGGAGTTCCGTGTCGAGATAAGGGTTAAGAGTGGGATTCCTTTTCCCTCCAGAAACCCTAATCTACACGCATCACCGTCGTTCTAGTTCTAAATCTATTAATGGATAAAAAGGGTAACTTTTAATTAATCGTCCATAACTACTAAATCCTAACGAACCCTACAAGCCTTCTTATTATATTTACTACATCTTTAAAATAATCTAGATCTATATTTTACAATCTTGTTTAACGTAGACCTAGAAACCATTCTATAAAATTCTTTATCCCTCCTTTCTTTCTTAACACATCTAAAGTAAAAGTAAAAAGTTCCACGTTTCCCAGAGGACGACCCGTACTCATCTCGGTCTAGCTACGCGCGACACCGTTATTGATTGCGGTTAACTAAAAACACACTCTTTCGTAACAATCAAATGGCGCCGTTGCCGGGGATACATGCGTAATTTTTTATTCTTATTATTTGTGTTGAATTCTTAGAAGATTCATATCATTATTAAAACAAAACTGCAAATTGCATATTTAACGATTTGTGCGTGAATTTTACGAGGGAATCTGGAGTCACGGACTTGAGGAAATAGGAGATCTAGGGTTCCGAACTTCTCTGGTAAGATTCTCAACTCCTTCTCTCTCCCCTCAAATCCAATAAAATCTATTTTCTGCAGGATTCTTTGCAAAATTGCGCCGCTCAATAATCTTTTTGCAAAAGTTTTGTGATTGATTTTGTTTTGCATATTTAATACGGTCTTTAAGGGGCAAAGACCAAATCAAGATTAGGTGGGGATTTCATCACCCTTCCTAAGCCCCACAAATCATAAACCGAGCATATAGATCAACCTTTCATTAATTTAAAAAATATCTAGACCAGACTCTAAGGACTGTCGCGCTCAATAAGGACAGAGGAAGGTCGTGGGTAATCTATCGTTTATCCGCATTACTTTTGTAGTGCCTAGGCAAGTGTGACAAAGGCTAGTGGTTTTTAATTAGGCCCACGACGTGGTTCCTTCCCACTTACCTGGCACTTATCTGGCTACAAGGGTAGTACGGAGGCGGTAGAGGATTGATCCTGCGGCTTGTCCTTTGGAAGTCTAGGAGCGGTCTAGAGACTGGACCTAGGTAATCTTAGTTCTAGGGTTGCTTGTGCATCTTAGGGAGATTTGTCTTGAGTCCCACTTTTTCAAAACAAGCCAATTTTAAAATCACACACACGCTGCCACTTGCACTAAACCCGCTTAGTGCATGCTCGACTGGACACGGGATCCTAGTGCCCGTCTTGTCCGCGTTTCTGCTATCGACGCCGAAGTTGGTACTTCTTCATCTTCTTTTCCCCCACCACACACCACATCGACCGTGATGGACGGCACTCCATCTAATTATAACACCACGCTGCCACCGCCCACAGGTGAGCAGAATCCACCGCGCATCTCTCTCCAAGAGAGATGCTATCCTATTCGTGGTCCTCTTCCTACTTGTCTATCTCTTCCACCACCTAACGAGGATAATTTCGAAATTAAACCCCACTACATCAACCTGCTGCCCAAATTTCACGGGCTTGAGTCGGAAGACGCGCACGTTTTCATCACCAAATTCTAAAACGTACGCGCAATGATGGGTACTTCACAATTGACTTTAGATGCTATGCGCTTACGTCTTCTCCCATTCACACTGTGCAACTTGGCAGAAAAATGGCTTTATAATACTGCCGCACACTATATCACTAATTGGGATGAATTCGTCGTAGCATTTCTTAAGAAGTTTTACCCAAATCATAAGACTGCACATATTAGGAGTGAGATCAACCAGTTCACCCAGCTTCCCAATGAACCATTTTGGAAGTGCTTTGAACGTTTCAAAGATCTGCTTGTCCAATGCCCCCATCACGGAATACAAAGATGGGATTTATGTCGGATTATATATGAGGGCATTAATCCAGCGACAAAGCAGATGCTTGAAACAATGTGTCAATGCAATTTCATGTCTAAAGATGACGGTGAAGCTTGGAAATATCTGGAAGACCTTGCTGAACACACGTTGCAGTGGGAAAGCGTAAGACCACCTTCAACTAAGGGAGGTATTCACCAGCTCGATGCTTCTATCGCAGTAAAAGCCGAAATGGCAGCGATTCAGAAGAAACTCGAAGCTATTGAGAACAAATTCTCGTCATTCTCCCTAAATCAGGTCACGCTTCCTAAGACTGTCTGTGGTTGCTGTTCGGATCCTTCACACTTAACGGAAGAATGTCCTATGAATGCATCATTTCAAGCTAATGCTGCTTTTCAGCAGCGACCTAGAAATGATCCTTATTCTTCCACATATAATCAAGGATGGAGGAATCATCCTAACTTTGCTTGGAATCAAAACCAACAAAGTAATTATCAAAGACCTCCTCCACAGCAACCACAACCACAGAATCAGCCCCCCTTTCAGTCACAAAATTTCTAAAATCCGGCCAACATTTCTACACCACAAGTGGCCGGTACTGACAACTCACTTGCACAAACTTTGGATATGTTCATGAAACAATCCATGCAAAATTCAGCTGAGATAAGGTCTTCTATTGATACCCTAACGAAAAACTCCTCCTCCCATGGTGAGAGTATTAAATCAATAGAAAACCAAATCGCACAGTTAAACGCCGCAATGAGTGCGAGAGAAAAAGGGAAGCTCCCATCTCAACCCTTACCGAATCCTGGCCATTCACAAAGTCATAATGTGAATGCCATTACTACGTTGAGATCGGGGAGAGTGCTGAATAACCAAGTGGGTGAGCAATTTGATGATAGTGACACATTTGATACCCCTTCTTCTTCTTCTTCCCCTAATTCGTCTAGTCTCCCACTTTCGTCCGAGCCTATTCTCCGTTTTCCCTAAGGCTCAAACATTTCGCCAAATCTATCTAAGTCGATTCCCACTCCAGTTTTAGGATCGAATCCATCTCCACAGTCTTCTCCACAAACGTTGGACCCAAAACTTATTGATCAAGCACCTTATCCAAAAAGGTTGAGGGGTAACAGACCAAATCCATAAATGGAGAAGATTGTGGAAATTTTTAAGAAAGTTAACATAAACATTCCTCTCCTAGATGCTATTCAACAAGTTCCGTCATATGCGAAAATCTTAAAGGATTTGTGCACTAGGAAGCGAAAAGTTCAAGTACCTAAAACAGTTTTCCTTGCGAGTAATGTGAGCACTGCTTTTACACAACAACTACCCAAGAAACGAAAGGACCCCGGAAGTCCTACAATTTCTATTTCCATTGGGGGTAAAAATATCAATCGTGCTCTACTCGATCTTGGTGCTAGTGTTAACTTGCTTCCGTATTCTGTGTATGAGCGATTAGGGATCGGAGAGTTAAAACCTGCGCATTGCACTCTTCAGATGGCCGATCGATCTATCATCCAACCAAGGGGTGAGCTAGAGGATGTGTTAATCAAAGTCGGGGAATTCATATTCCCAGTGGACTTTATCGTTATAGATACACAACCTGTAGCGAACCCACGCAATCAAATCCCGGTGATACTCGGTCGACCCTTTTTGGCCACTTCCAACACAGTAATTAATTGTAGAAACGGCTCTATGACCCTATCCTTTGGAAAGAAGTCAATTGAGCTTAATATTTACAAGTTGGGAAGTGAACCCTCCGAACCCTATGCTCATGTGTGTTCTGTCGAATTAATGAATGTCGACAGCAGCGAATATGATCAACCTCATAATTCTGACTCTTTTCATATGTTGTTGCTTGACACGGACTCTTCCACCGAGTTGTCCGGGTCAACATCTAACGCTGATGAGGAACTTTTTATAGAGTCGGACGATCACCCCATTTTTTCTGATGACATTATTCTTCGGGGTATCGATGAAACCTTTGAGGAAATTTTCGCTGATGAACTCGCATTTTTACAAGACACGGGTGTTGAGATGAATCAACTCCAAGATGAAGAAATTGGACCTCCACCCCCTCTTTTGGACAATTATGATAATGCGAGTAATCCATCATCACTATCACTGTGTCGTCTCTCCAAATTGAGACGCAATCCTTTTCCATTACACCTCTTGTCACCTCCCCACTTCTTCTCGTCGAAAGGTGACATGTTCTTCCACCAACCTTGGTGCTTCATCAATAAATTTTTTGAATGGTTGGTGTTGACCTCCGGTCTTTGCAAAGTTTGGCATTGACCAATAACCTTGACCCCCTCATGTGATTTTAAAAGATTAAAATTGTTTAACTCAAGTTTGGGGGAGGGGTGGTATATTTTGGCTCTTGAAAGAAAATGATTTTTACAAAATTGTGAGCCTAAAATATGTTTGGGGGAGGATTTTCACTTTTATATATTCTTGCCCCCATTAATAATTTCCTCCCAAGTCTACAGGTTTTTGAGCTTAACGGATGACATCAGTGAGGACACTGCTGTAAACAGGTTTGGGGGAGGTTTGTGCTTATTTACACATCAATTTGCATCATATTTTGCATAAGCACAACATTTCAAAAATTTTAAAAAAAAATTCTTTTATAACAAAAGAGTAGAAAGTGAAAAATTACATCCAAAAGATAGGAATAATTTAAGAAAACCAAGAAAATTAGAAGTTTTCTTATACGAACTAGTAATAAGTAGTTATGAGCTGTTGTCCCAAGGGTTAGTAAGATGAAGGAAGTCACTAATCTGAGGACAAAAATAAGTCTGAAAAATAGTTTCTATTCTGGAAGCCAAACATTTGAATGTTGATACCCTACTATATGCACTTACACACGTCTTGAAACTCGGGATAGTAGAGGATACCTTGAAATGCTCTTGTCTAAAAGCCAAAGTATGAAGGAAGAAAAAAAAAATGAAGAAAATATAAAAATGGGGAAAAGAAAAAAATGAAAACTGGTTTTGTATCGCCAAGGCAGCAATAAAAAAAATATAGCGAGGGTGCCTCTTCACCTAGTGCCCTAAGGCCAACTGGTCTGGGAGTCACTGCTAAGCCTTAGGTGGTGCAAGACGAGGAAAATATTATCACCAAATCAGCAAGCACATGAGTAATCGGTCGGTTAGTACCTCAAGAAGTATTAACGGTCGCATGAAAATGTGTGAGCAAATCTAAGTATTCATCAAATTAAAAAGTACTGAGGTAGATGGACAAGAGTATGATAGCTTGAATTGAATTCTCCGAGTGTAGGGATGTTCTTTACACATACGTGGGGTTATATGATCAATGTTTGGATGAAAGGTAGGAATGAAGAATAAAGACAATGTTTTATTGAGGGATGATGTGATTTCTAACATTTTTTCATGACTATTAAGATAGGGCTCATGAAAACTGAAAAGCTAGTATAGTTGGAAACTCTTCTTTTCAAAGTATTTCTTTTATGGTTCTTGTCTTTATATGTAAATTTCACCGTCTTTCTTTTGTTATAGAATTTTGTGGGTGTAATCCACTGAAAACCCTCAGGAGACAACACTCCTCCTACTAGGGACATCTAGAGGTTTAACGGCTTGTTGCACGTGCTCAGTGCAATCGTGTCTGCCTACGAAAGTGTGCTTAGTTTTCTCCTCTTAAATAAACTAGTTTGCTCGGGACGATCAAAGATAAGTTTGGGGGTATTTGTTCAGTTGATAAAACTGCACACTTGTATTACATTTTTCCTACCATTTTCATATTAAAAAAGGACTATATTATAATATATTATACATATGAGGGTTTATGTGTAAAAGCATTATTTTCCATGTGTTAATATATTTTAATTATCATTTGGTAGGAAAATGTATGCAAATAAATTTATTGACCAAATCCTAGTAGAACAAAGTCTACTAAATATTATTTGAGTTGTTGTGCAAAAGATTTCCAAGTTGTTATGCAGGATTTAACAAACAAATCAATTTGTTGAAGAAAACTTGCCAAATTAAGAAGCAAAACTTGGAGACCAAGTCTGGAAGCAACCGAGAGAAGATTTCTGAATTCTAAAGATGCCTAGGATTGCCAAATGTCAAAATCAGAGAGCTAAAGAAAATTGATCAAAAGATCTCATCCATTGAGAGCGGATCCGCGGCCAAACCCACCCTCGGGCCGCGGATCCGCCGCACTTTTGTGGAATTGGAAGGCAAGATTTTCTGGTGTGAATCCAAGCTATATTTTACCAAGTTTTCAACAATAAGATTCTGGCTTTGCACTATAAAAAGGCACCGAGAGCCTGTTGGAAAAGCGATAAAAGCCGACGCGATCACGAAGCCCCAGACGCTCACGTATCCAGGCTGATCATCAACTGTTCGTCTACCTCCTTGGAAGAGATCGAGAAGCAAACTAGTCTTTGTAATCATTTTCTAAGGAATAAAGTGTAGATTGTTCAAGTTGATTAATAAAGGTAGTTATTTTATTTAATTCTTTTTGCATTTTACATTATGTTTTCCCTCTCTTTCTTTTCATCTTCTTCTCCCAACATGCGCGAATAATTCTCCGCTTGTTAGGGTTCGTAGGATTAGGGTAGGCTAATGGACGATGAAAATAACTAAACCCTTTTTAAGTCCTATAAAGTTTAGGAACTTTATCAAAAGAATCATTAACATCCTAATCGGGCGCGCTAGCAATTCTTTGCTAGTTCCGACCGCGATTAGAGATTAGATTAATGATTGTTTTCGTAAAGGCTAGATATGAACGGAGTTCCGTGTCGAGATAAGGGTTAAGAGTGGGATTCCTTTTCCCTCCAGAAACCCTAATCTACACGCATCACCGTCGTTCTAGTTCTAAATCTATTAATGGATAAAAATGGTAACTTTTAATTAATCGTCCATAACTACTAAATCCTAACGAACCCTACAAGCCTTCTTATTATATTTACTACATCTTTAAAATAATCTAGATCTATATTTTACAATCTTGTTTAACGTAGACCTAGAAACCATTCTATAAAATTCTTTATCCCTCCTTTCTTTCTTAACACATCTAAAGTAAAAGTAAAAAGTTCCACGTTTCCCAGAGGACGACCCGTACTCATCTCGGTCTAGCTACGCGCGACACCGTTATTGATTGCGGTTAACTAAAAACACACTCTTTCGTAACAATCAACATGCGATCCCTTTCCAAATTAGTCTTGGGAGATATCTCTTTGGAGAGGGTGAATCCGTGACAAGACGGTAGATTACCGCGTTTTGAATCTTCCATACTAAATCTTTTTAGTATGGCGTCGATATACCTTGACTGTGAAAGTCCCAATATCCGTTTAGATCTATCACGATAGATCTAGATCCCCAAAATGTAGGAGTCATCACCCAGGTCCTTCATGGAGAACCTTTGTGATAAGAATCTCTTGACTGATTGTAGTATAGAAATGTCATTTCCTATCAAAAGAATGTCATCCACTTACAAGACGAGTAATACCACACTTCTCGCTACAATCTTACTATAGATGCATGGTTCATCTGGATTTTTGATAAAGTCAAATTCCTTGACCGTCTCATCAAAACATATGTTCCAACTCCGCGATACTTGCTTTAATCCATAAATGGATTTAACCAATTTGCACACTCTTCCGTTGCTCCCACTCTCTATGAAACCCTCTGGCTGATCCGTATAAACACACTCTTCCAAATTCCCATTCAGAAACGCGGTCTTTACATCCATCTGCCAAATTTCATAATCGTGGAAGGCGGCAACGGTAAGAAGAATCCAAATGGATTTGAGCATAACCACTGGAGAAAAGGTTTCATCATAGTCCAAACCAAGTTTTTGACGAAAACCTTTTGCAACAAGTCTAGCCTTATAAGTTTTAACCTGTCCATCTATACCAATCTTCTTTCTGAAGATCCATTTGCAGCCTACGGGTTTTACCCCTTCCGGAGCAATGTCTAAAGTCTATACTTTGTTGGTGTACATGGACTCCATTTCGGTCCGCATTGCATCCAGCCATTTTACCGATTCTTTGCTCTGAATGGCTTGCTGGAAGATAGTTGGCTCATCATCGTCGATGATGCAATCCTCTCTATCACCGTCTATGAGAAAACCGTAGTATCTCTCGGGCGGATGAGATTGCCTACTAGTCCTGTGGAGTGGCGCGGGGATGTCTGGTTCTTTCGAAACTTCTGGTTCCACCACACTTTCAGTAATAGGTTGCGGTTCTGGAATTTTTTCCAGTTTTGGAATTTCTTCCAGTTCTATTGCCCTCCCACTTATCTTTTTTTTTCTTCTAAAAATTGAGTTTCCAAGAAGTGAGCATGACGAGAAACAAAACCTTTTGTTTCTCTGTGTAATAGAAAAGATACCCTCTGGAGTTCTTTGGGTATCCTACAAACTTACACAGTACCGAGCGTGCCTTGAGCTTGTCCGCATGCTGCTTTTTTACAAAATCTGGACATCAACATATTTTAAGATACTGAAGCTAGGGTTTCTTCCCACTCCACATCTGATATGGTGTGGTAGGCACAGTCTTGGTAGGAACCTTGTTCAAAACATATGCAGCTGATTCTAGTGCATAGCCCAGAAGGATCGCGGCAACTCCGCGTTCCTCATCATGGAACATACCATATCCAATAGTGTTCTGTTCCGCCTTTCCGATATACCGTTATGTTGAGATATGTATGGAGGAGTAAGCTGAGAGAGAATTCCATTCTATTTTAAGTAATCCAGGAATTCGGTACTTAAGTATTCACCACCTCGATTAGATCTCGGTGTCTTGATACTTTTGTCAGTTTGTTTTTCCACTTTATTCTTATATTCTTGGAATTTCTCAAAGGTCTCGGATTTATATTTCATCAAGAATACATATCCATACCTTGAGAAATCGTCTGTAAAAGTAATGAAATAGGAATAACCACTTCTTACATGTGTAGACATTGAACCACACATATCGCTGTGTATGAGTCCTAAGAGCTCGCTCTTTCTCCGTATCCAGTGAACGGAGTCTTTGTCATCTTTCCTTTGAGACATGATTGACAAGTTGCATAGAACTGATATTCGAATGGATCCAAATATCCCTCTTTATGTAACTTCGTAAATCGTGTTTCTTGATGTGACCCAGTCTACAATACCATAAGAAAGCCTGATTTAATTCCGGAGACTTTTTTAAAGTGTGTTCTGGACGTTGAAAACCTGATCTTGATTTAATACGTATATACCGTTATCTAGTGTACCTGACCTAATCAAAGTTTGATTTAGTGGATGTTGACAACATCGCTTACAAATGTAAAATCATAACCTTCTTTAGAAAGTAAAGATACATAGATGATATTACATGTCAGACTAGATACACACAAACAGTTACGTAAAGTCAATATCTGCCCACTTGTCAATCCTAGGTGATATTCCCCTACGGATACAGCATCCATGCTCATTCCATTAGCAACCCTGAGATTCATATCACCGGCCTTGATAACTCTACGGTTTCTCAAAGCCTGTAATGAATTACAGATATGCGATCCTAATCCGGTATCTAGCACCCAGGAAGTAGAGTTAATTGACATACAGTTTTCAATCATCAACACACCCGAAGCCGAAGCCACAACATGCTTCGAATCCTGGTTTCTGGCTTTCCAAGCCCTGCAGTACATCTGACAATGCGCTTTCTCGTGACAACAGAAATATCCTCATTCCCTACTGTTAGCCCCAAAACTTTTGCCCTGTCGTTTCCCTCTATTTCAGCGCTCCTCAATATATTGAGGAGTCCTGGAAGTGTAACTTCCTTCCCTTAAATTTTGAAATTCAAGATAAACTGGGCGTAGGTTGAGGGGAGCGACTGTAGAATTAAATTAGTACATAACTCGTTCTCCAACGTGGTCCCATAGTACGTGAGTTGTTCAATATAGCTAATCATCGTAAGGACGTGGTCCTCTACAGATGACCTGATAGCCAATCTCGCCTGAAGCAATATCTTCAAGGTCCCATATCTTGCGATACGAGATTGCTCTCCATATAAAACTTTGGTATAGAGGAAGATGGAAGCTAAGTCTATCTTCGCGTTCTGCCTCTGGTGTTTACTATCCATTTAGGCTAACACGAGGCACTTGGCTCCTGCACAATCCTTTTCCCATGTCTTACGGATATCAACATCCGCGACGGTGGAATCTGGACCTGGGACGGCGTGGGCTTTGGAGTAAGGATGTAGTCCAGTTTGTCATGTGTAAGTGTTATCTGGACATTCTTTAGCCAATCATTATAGTTTAGCCCAGTCAATTTATTATCTAGTAACCTAAGTCTGGTTATAGTGGTCGCTGCAATATGGAGAGAGAGAAGAAACACTTAGCATAATACTTTTGCAAGTTTAGATTGATTATTAATTTATCTAAATAGGATGACTCCCACTGTAACCTTGAATCCTTCCTCAAACTATAAAAGAAGAATTAGTCAGGATTAATTACACTTTACAATTCTTGCTTAACCTTTCGGCCAAGCTAGTGTTGGCACTTCGAGGGAGGTTTTCCAACGCTTTCGCAAAGTTTCTTAATTACATAAGCTCTTTGCCCTGGAGGTCTAGCCCCTCTAATACCGTTCTAGACACCTACTTACTTTATAACATTGATTGTTTAGTGAAAAATATCCCGAGAAGTAATCCTACTCATCAGTGGGATCGGGATCCAACTGTTCCTCTCCGAATGGTGGCGGAGACGACGTGAGGACGTCTAGCCTGAGATTCGGGGCAGATGCTATATGGTTTTATCCGTCTACCTCTCCGAAAATTCCAAGTTGATTTATGGCACCGTGTATCGGAGGTTTAGACGGATGCGGCCGATGTAGCAGACTTCGTCAGATTCCCCCTCGCTTGAGGGGTTTTTGATTATGGGGACGCTCTTACCTGCAGGCGCAAGCCCCTGCAGTTAATTACGCTACCGCATCGCGGTAACAACTTTCTCCTTCTCCAGAATTTCACTTCGTGTCGTGGGTGTTTGTTTTGTTTGTGGTTGCCCGTGGATTGTATACGGAGACTGAGTAATGCCGTCACCCGTAGGACGTGGATTAGTCCAAATCCGTATTTACTTAGATTTGGGTTTGGTGTTTTTAGTTTAAGGATACGTTAGCCGCATTTGAGACTAAGATTAACTTAAACGTTCGTTAAGGATACGTTAGTCTGATTTGAGACTAAGATCAACTTAACGGGATCGTCTAGATCCATTTCCAGTTTAAGGACGTAGTGGTCCATTTAATATATGGCCGTCGGGACCCGTCACCTCTCTGACGACGTTGAAGGATTACAACGACATGTGTCAGAGGAGTTCGGAGATGTACCCTTGAACCAAAGTTGATTGGGGGTCTTATAGTCCAATTTGGGACTAAAGTCTGTTTGAATGTTTAAGAATACGTTAGCCATATTTGAGGCTAAGATCAACTTAAACAAGATCGTTTAGATCCGACAAAAGAGCATTTGGGAACTCTATTGTTCCAGTTTAGGGACGTAGTGGTCCATAGGTAGTTTAGGGACATTGCGGTCCATTGGTAGTTTAAGGACATTGCGGTCCATATTCCATTTTAGGGACATGGGGGTCCGTGTTCCAGTTTAGAGACATGGTGGTCCATATTCCAGCTTAGGGACGTGGTGGTCTATGTTCCAGTTTAGGGACGTGGTGGTCTATGTTCCAGTTTAGGGACGTGGTGGTCTATGTTCCAGTTTAGAGACGTGGTGGTCCGACATTAGTTTAAGGACGTTTCGATCCAACATTAGTTTAAGGACGTTTCGGTCCAACATTAGTTTAGGGACGTTTCGGTCCACGAGTTTAAGGACCCCGCAGTCCATGTTGATGTGTGGTCGTCGAACCCGTCACTTCTCTGACGTCGTTGAAGGATTACAACGATGGGTGTCAGAGGAGTTCGGAGATGTACCCTCGAACCGGTCGTAAATTGATTTAAGAGAGCAAACTTGCTCAGTCAATTTAATTTGAGGACTTACGGCCAAAATTGGGCTAAGTCCAGTTGAAAATGTTCAACATTTTATTTGCTTTTGCATTGCATTTCTTTTTATTTTTATTTGAGCTCTGCCCAGAAAGGATGCAGAGCATCAATTTGTTTTGGGGCTCTGCCCATTTATAAATGATGCAGGGCACCAATTTTATTTGGGCTCTGCCCTTTTATGAATGATGCAGGGCATCAATTTAAATTGGACTCTGCCCTTTTATTGCTTTGCAATTTGTTTAGGCCTATTAGGTCTTTTTGATTTGGGCATGGCCCTTTAAGAAATGCATTGCATTTGTCAGGCGCTTTGCGCCAATTAGAGAGCGCAAGCGCTTGTAGTGTTGACACGTGTCGCGCAGGCGCAGTGTGCTGCGCTAGTGCATTGCGCTAGTGCGCTGCGCTGCTGACACGTGGCGCACTCTGGTGAGTTGCGCCAATTACAGAGAGCAAAGCTCTATCTTAAAGCGCATAGCACAAGTAGTTCAGATATTGACACGTGGCGCTTTCCCAAGAGCGCAACAGCGCAATTTGGAAGTGCAAAGCACTAAGAATCTTTTAAATTCAAGAACAGAAGTGCAAAGCACTATTTGATTTCTTGATTTAATTTAGATCAAAGAAAAATAAGTTTTTCTTATCTTTCTTATCTCAGAGAACCAAAGGTTCATAAAAAAAAGTGCAAAGCACTATTTTATTTTTTTGTTTTTATTCAAGATCATTGATCTTGTTTTTAGATCTATGATCTGTTCATAAGAGAACTTTCTCTTTTCTCTAAAGGCTTTTTACCTTTATTGTTCTTGAGGAGTTCTTCAGAGTTCTCTTTTTTTTTCTGAAAATGTTGATGCCTTTGAATTGAGGCCTAGGGTCCTTTTTATAGTGCCCATAAATTAGTTAAATTTGTTAAAGAGATCTTTCTCTGAGTGATTTGGGGAATTTTCCCCACCGTTAGATTTTTGATCCAAGGGCTTCTGTTTTACAGAAGAAAATCTTTTTGTTTTAACAAGAACAGAAAAGATTTCTTTAGAATTTTAATTCTGTTTGGCGCAAATGCCCCAGCGCGTGACACGTGTCGCGCATCGCACAGCGCAGCGCATCTGCGCTGACACGTGTCGCGCAGCGCACAGCGCAGCGCAACTGCGCTAGCGCATCTGCGCTGACACGTGTCGCGCAGCTTAACTGCGCTAGCGCATCTGCGCTGACAGGTGTCGCGCAGCGCAGTGCTTGCGCAACTGAAGCGTTGCTTCCTTTAATTTTAGTTTAAATAGAGCTTTGCTCTAATTGGGCGCGCCTTCTTGAGCGCTGTGCTGACGTATCAGTGCCTGACATGTGGCGCGTTGCGCCCGAGATTTGAAGCGTTGCTTCAAAATTTTGAATTTTGAATTTCAACAGAGCTTTGCTCTGATTGGGGGAAACAAATGCCCCCCCACCGTTGCGTTCACGTGGCGCACATGTGAGTGCAGCGGTGGCAAACTCCTGATCGTTGGATCAAGGGGTGAGCTGAAGGGGCGCAAGTGCCTTATAAATAGGACTCTTGGCCCTTAGAAAATCTTTACCATTTTCAAGATTTTAATTACCAGAGCTTTGCTCTTGCTTGAGAATTTCAGAGCTTTGCTCATTTCCAAAGTTAGAAACTTTAGGTAAAATTAATTTAAATCAAATTAACTTAAATTAACCTTAACCAAAGAGATTTGCTCTTACAGATCTTTTGATCTAAAGAGATTCCCATTGGGGTTTCATAAACAGAGCTTTGCTCTCAAAAACTTATAGATCTGCAGAGATCTTGTTCATGGGTTCTAACTTATGGACAGAGCTTTGCTCTTTGAATCATCTGTAGATCTTTTAGATATGAAAAATGAAGAAATTTTCATATGTTTTTCATGGATTTTTCAAGATTCCAAAATTTTTAATTCTTTTAGGTGTAAACATTTTCTGATGGACCTTTCCATTATTACCATAGAGCTATGCTCTTTTAAGGAATCTTATTTTCCTGAGACCAGAGTTTGACAAGTGTCATTCTGTGACAGAGCTTTGCTCTGAAAGAGGAGATTTTCTCCTTGTCTCTAGGGATTCTTCCCCTTTTTTTTATTAATGGGAATGTTTTCCTGGGGACCAACTGACAATCTCATCCAATGATGAGATTGTCTTATTAACTGACGTATTGTCATCCAGATTTTGTGGGTCCCCCTTCGGTCTCCTACCCACTGCACTGCTGTGTGGTGTAATTAATTAATTTTAATTAAATTAATTTTTAATTTAATTGATTAATTAATGCATTTTTTTTCCTTTCTTAAACGCTAAGCGTTGGAATTGCAACACTAACGGCTAATTTCTGTTCACTTGCAGCGATCATGTCTCTCGACACCTCATTCCCGTTTGCTCGTTCAGAGGAGGGATTTTCCGAAGCGCCCTTGGACTGTGAAGTCTTAGCAATGATCAAGGAATACGACCCGGAATACAAGAGTCTCCACCTTTGGGGGTCGTGGTATAATCAGATCATCATGGGCCGACGGAGCTTCACATGCGCGGTGCCGTCAGAACCCATCACGGCGATTCATTATGCCAGCCCACCCTCGGTGCAGTATGCCGTGGAGATGGTGGACTGGACTGCGAAGAGCTTTCTTCATCCCGCTATGGATGCGGTTCCAGTCCAGCGTCCTATGGTCTTGGATATCCTAGGACGCCGTATCTGTCAGGGCGAGGCGAGACCCTGAGGGCAATCATATAACATTGGTTTGATCCCCCGCCACCCGATTGGCTATCTGCCATGGGCCCGATACATCCTGTCGACGAAGAAGTCGCAGTTGATAAGGTTAGGGTTATACACCGCGGTCTATGTCTCTCTCTTCCAGTATCTTACGCTCTCCACCTGGTGGTTCAAGGCTTTCTTGGAGCAATGGAATATTCCTACCCACACTTTCCTTGCCATGGATCGGGAAGTGTCAATCTCCTTGGAGGAGTTCACGGAGGTATCCGGTTTACCAGTGATGGGGGAACATTATGAGGAGTTGCTCCCGACAGATGAGTACGTCTTTGGTGCTAAGCCGATGGTAAGGGGGCTCACGCCGGAGAATGCTGTTCAGCACCAGTTCCCAGCTTGATTAAAGTGTTGAACATATATGAGTCCCTCTTCGTCGAACATGGGAGTCGGGGAGTTAACTTTGAGGACTTCATTGCTCGGTTTCTTCGTCCAAGTGTCCTCTCATCAGAGGCTACCAAGTTCGCTACTCTGGATGACCCTTTCGGTCTAGGTGCGGCTAACCTACCGGAGAAGGAGATAGACCAAAAGGGTTTTTTCCTTCCGGACTTCCCTACTATGTATTTTGCAGAAATTGCGGCCCCTGGAATGGATGAGGAGGCCTTTTTCTTAGGATTTCTCGGGTTATGGTTGAGTTGGTTTGTAATTCCAATGCACTCTCACCGCATGCGGCCCTCTGTTTTTTACCCCGCCCACCGGATGACTATCGGGGTAAAGGTGGCCGTTGGGATCGCCGGCTTGGCGCACTTATATCATGGCCTCAGCCGAGCAGCGGATGCTAATGAGCCTGGGGTACTGCACGTGGTCTTCCCGATGCACTACTTTGTATCGTGGCTCGAGCTACACACGGCGAGTGTCTTCGGTATGCATAAAAGGCCCTCGTTCTTTGACAAGTGTGGTTTCCCTCGCATCATTCAGTTATTGGCGCATCAATCGTGACCCCTTCACCACGGAACGCTAGGGGTTTACTGCATCGCCCTCACACCGTTGGAGTCGGGATGTCCTTCATTGACAAGGTATTAACCATTAGAAAAGCGTCCACCGCTGTGGTGCGACCATTACAGGACTCCTTTAAGGATGGAGCTTCAGTTTTGATGGCCCGGGAGACCCTCCACTTGTATTCTATTAGACCGGGCTTCCTAGTCTTCAGGCAAGACGGTGCAGCAATCTTCATGAGATATAACCCGCATCGTTTCGCCCAACAACTGGGCTACGACCAAGGGGTACCCTTGGAAGCTTTCTTACTGGAACCTGCTGCCAATGAAGAAGGGATGGAGAACGCGTTACATCACTTCATGCGCCTGAACACGGGTTCTCGTTTTTTTATCAGTGCATCGGCCTGCGCTCCACGACTCCTTAATCTATATAAAGAGTGGTACAATCATGCGACGGGGCCGTTATAAAGGAAGAGAAGCGAGTGTTGATCGACCGTAAAGGTGCACCTCCCGGCACCGACCGTAACGCTCCCTTAGTGCCAAGGACCCAGGTGGTTCCTCCTCTAAAAGATGCCGGGGCCAGACCATCGCGTGCGCAAAGTCCTCCACGTGAATTGCCGCTCCCTGATATCACAGATGCACCTCCCGCACCCTGTGCTCCAGTGGAGACAGTGGTTGTATCCTCGCCGGAGTCTGGCGTGGGTGCGGACATCGGGACCCGCCGTCCCAAGGTGGCTGCTAAGCGGAAGTCGATCCCACGTGAGCCTAGGGTCGGAGGGCAGAAGAAAAAGAAATCGCTTTTCGCTGCAGATGTCGTGTTCGGTCAGGAACCCCATCCTCCCTACGTCGAGGGCCTAATCGAATATGGGACTAACAAGGGATTAGTCATGCCGCCGCCGGATGACACAGACTTGGAAGCCGCTCTCGAAACTTCAGCGTGGTTGGCAAAGCGTGACGCGTGGCTAGCTGAGCTTGCGCAATCAGGTAACTACTAGTCGCATTTTCTTTATTGCATCATATTCTTCTCATTGCCTTTGACTAACGTTTTTCTTTCTTTTCTTCCAACAGGCATCACTGATGAGGAAGCCATTGCCGCTTCGCTCAAGACCTTCCAAGAGGAGGAACGCCTTAGAGCGTCTTTAGGCCTCAGTAAGTTTTGATTCATCAAGTTTTCATTTCCCTTGTGTTATGGTCGATCTAACTTTCCCTTTTTACCACAGGAACCTCAATGCCGCTCCCGCCACGTGATGCGGATGTTCCGCCAGCTGCCGATGTTCCCGCTTCCTCTGGGCCACCGCAGGAGGTTCGTCTTGAAGAGCCGATGAGAGATGCCTTAAAGGCTCTGGAGGCATCTCTGAACGAGGATGACGACGCCTTGAAGGAAGCATCACAGAGGTCCATCGCGACAGCCCGGGAGGAACAGAAGCGATCGAGGCGTGAAGCAAAGGCACGCATGGCTGCCTTGGCTATGGGAGCGGGCCCCAGCACCGTCCCTCATGCTGATACTCCTTCATAAGTGGCCCCTGTCGTCCTCCTATCCACTGCTCGCAGACAAATGGCGCGCGCAGCTCGGAGCACAAATGATAAATCCACTTCAGGTAATATTTCTCCCAAGATTTTGTTGTAAGATTTATAATGCCATCGGTTCTTATATATTTTATCTTATAGGGCCAAGTCCAACCGTGGGGGAGGCGGAGACCGTTGAACCCAAGGAAACATAGGAGGCGGCTCCTACCGAACTTGAGCCGACGGTGGGCAACGTCGCTGAGGCTTCGAGGCCTGAGATGGAGGTTGAGGGGTCTGCAGCCGAGAAGGTCATTGATGCCCAGCCTGAAGTGGCGGCAGATGAAATGATCATTACAACTGAGCCCAGGGTGGTGGCGGACGAGGCACTTGAGGCCGGCGATCTCGTGGTGACGGTGGATGAGCCGATGGAGACCGAAGAGCCCGTAGAAGTAGCGGGTGAGATGGGTACGACTCCCGGGGAAGAGTTAGCCGCTCCCTCCCAAGAGTCCGGCAATGCTCCAATCATTACCCTCCCTGTGTACGATCTTCCGCCGTCTCCAGGTCTTGCGAGCACGACAACGGTCCCTATCGAGTCGGGTGATGAGGCCACGGGCGGCGGCCTCATGTCGATGGAGGAAGGAGTCGCCTCCGTTTCAGCCGGCAGCTCATCAGGTAAATCCCAAGTTGCTGTCTTTCTTTATCTTACAATCCTTTCTGACAAGTTCACCCTTTTTCATAACGTAGGTGCAGCCAGCGCTGATGCCTCACTGCTCGAGGGAGCACCTTCAACTACTGCCTTGGCGGTGGTCACCTCTCAGCCCTCTCTCATACCATCAAAGATGTTGGAAGGTATGAGTTCGCAACTTATTAATCTCACTTTTCAGACGTATAATCTGTATACTAAAGTCATACTGTTGTGTCTTTCAGGAGTGCTTTTTGACCATCTTTATCAGGTGTTGCTCCCACATTTCTCCTTCCCATCCGAACTTGCCTCTTCCTCTGGTGACGTTGGTGAGTATGATTTCCATTGATATCCTTATTTCTTTATTGATGGGATTACTTCTAAAACCCCTTTTTTTTCTCGACTGCAGTGCTACAAATCGAAGGAGGGGATGAAGGATCGGTTGCGCCGCCGACCCTTCCGGCCTTGCCACCTGCCTCAGTTGGTACAGCGACTATCACATTGATAACTCCCCCTTTTTGTTTCTTGAACTGTTATCTGATCACATCTTGTTTCTTTTCAGCGGTCATTCTGGTCTCGGCGCCCTTCGAGTCTCGCATTACAATGCCGGGCGGCTCTTCCCAGAGACGTCCGTCCTCAAAAGGCGCGGCGAATAGTCTGCGCATGTTGAGCGACTACATCGAGGAACTCAACGTAGAGACTCCTACATCTGCTGAGGACTTCGCTACGACGGTTAACCCGATGTTGGTGATATTTTCCACCTTCCATGATGAAGGCACCGTCGCTTCTTGGGTTAACCACTGTCGGGAGATTGAGGCTCGCCTTCATCAACTGGAGTCGATGCGTCTATCCCTCGAGACTTTGGCTGTGAGCACTCAACGGGGAGCATGGCTCGAGCAAAGCACTTCTCATTTCCGTTATTTGGAACAAGAAGCAGCTTTGAGGCTGAAGGAGTGTCAGGAGTCTTCAAGCGAAACCGCTCGCCTGCGCGCTGAAGTTGAGGCGAACGCCGCTGAGGTAAAGGCCGTCTTCGAGGGCCTTCTAGAGCGCATCTCAAAATGGGCTGAAACTGAAGCGGGCACTTGATGTCGCCGAGCATGACATTCCAGGCCGTGCAGCTGCTCATCAGGCCGTCAGGGATCAGCTTGCATCTGTCTCGCAGCAACGGGCCTAAGTGGAGGCGGAGTTGGCAGTGGTGGCCGATCAGGAGAAAGCGGGGAAGGAAGTGCGCGAACAATTGCTAGAGCTATGCAGGACGCTTCCTCCTCAGTAACTCTCCTTGTATCGTTTGTACTTGTAAATGTATATATATTTTATTCTTTAGCACAATGTATCCTGTACTCAATCATGTTTATGAATAAAAGATACACATTTTCTGAAACGTCTTGTGTCATTCCTCCGCCTTTTCTTTCCTTTTATTATCAGCATGCCACCTTACTAAAACATGGTCAACAGATAATAGAGCACGCATCTTGACTTTCTTAAGAAATAGCGATGGCTTAGGCCGTAGGTTCAGATCTACTGCCTAAGACTTTTCAACTCCATGAGCCATGAGGGTCTCATAGGGATTTTTCTCCCTACGGATCGAGAGGATCTCGTAGGTGAGTTTTTTCTCCTTAGGAATCGTGAGGACTCCTAAGTGTGGTTTTCTCTTATAAGTCGTAAGGATCCTATAAGAGAATTTTCCCCTCTTACGAGCCGAGAGGGCCCGTAAGCGGTTGTTTCCCTCCTTGTCGAGATTCGGCTTTGGAGAGTGAGACTCGTGAATAGTGTGCAAGAGATCTTTTTGGATCGACTTGCAGGGTCCCATTGTTCAGGAAGCAAGTTTTTTAGTCCCTGTTGCCTGAGGCTTTATCTTGCAAGTTGAGACGAATCGGGAATTTTCCCGCGGAGACACTGGTTTCTCTGCGAGCCGACGCGAATCAGGAGGCTCTCGTCAAGGAGTGTTTGTATCTGTGAGTCGAGGTGTTTGCTAAGAATTATTTGTTTCCCTAGCGCCAAGGATTATTTGTTTCCTTGGGGTTTGAAACGAGTCGAGAATTTCCCACAGAGGCACTGGTGGCTCTGCGAGTCGACGCGGATCAGGAGGCTCTCGTCAAGGAGTGTTTGTATCCGTGAGTCGAGGTGTTTGCTAAGGATTATTTGTTTCCCTAGCGCCAAGGATTATTTGTTTCCTTGGGGTTTGAAACGAGTCGAGAATTTCCCACGGAGGCACTGGTGGCTCTGCGAGTCGACGCGGATCAGGAAGCTCTCGTCAATGAGTGTTTGTATCCGTGAGTTGAGGTGTTTGCTAGGGATTATTTGTTTCCCTAGCGCAAAGGATTATTTGTTTCCTTGGGGTTTGAAACGAGTCGAGAACTTCCCACGGAGGCACTGGTTGCTCTGCGAGTCGACGCGGATCAGGAGGCTCTCGTCAAGGAGTGTTTGTATCCGTGAGTCGAGGAATTTGCTAAGGATTATTTGTTTCCCTAGTGCCAAGGATTATTTGTTTCCTTGTTTGAAACGAGTCGAGAATTTCCCACGGAGGCACTGGTTGCTCTGCGAGTCGACGCGGATCAGAAGGCTCTCATCAAGGAGTGTTTGTATCCATTGGTCGAGGAATTTGCTAAGGATTATTTGTTTCCCTAGCGCCATGGATTATTTGTTTCCTTGGGGTTTGAAACGAGTCGAGAATTTCCCACGGAGGCACTGGTTGCTCTGCGAGTTGACGCGGATCAGGAGGCTCTCGTCAAGGAGTGTTTGTATCCGTGAGTCGAGGAATTTGTTAAGGATTATTTGTTTCCTTAGCGCCAAGGATTATTTGTTTCCTTGGGGTTTGAAATGAGTCGAGAATTTCCTACGGAGGCACTGGTTGCTCTGCGAGTCGACGTGGATCAGGAGGCTCTCGTCAATGAGTGTTTGTATCCATGAGTTGAGGTGTTTACTAGGGATTATTTGTTTCCCTAGCACCAAGGATTATTTGTTTCCTTGGGGTTTGAAACGAGTCGAGAATTTCCCACGGAGGCACTGGTTGCTCTGCGAGTCGACGCGGATCAGGAGGCTCTCGTCAAGGAGTGTTTGTATCCATGAGTTGAGGTGTTTGCTAGGGATTATTTGTTTCCCTAGTGCTAAGGATTATTTGTTTCCTTGGGGTTTGAAACGAGTTGAGAATTTCCCACGGATGCACTGGTTGCTCTGCGAGTCGACGCGGATCAGGAGGCTCTCGTCAAGGAGTGTTTGATTCCCTGAGTTGAGGTATCTGCTGAAGACACTGGTTTCTTCGGAGTTGGACTGAACCGTCGAGATTTGGCTTCGTCTTCTGGCGGAGCCTGTGGGGAAAGTATGGTTCCCTCTTTGTTTACGCCCTTGGATTGCATACAGGAATCGATGTGATCTTAACTGTAGGGCCAAAGTTTTATCATTTCTTTTTTTTTTGTTTCATTTCCGCGATGCTCTATCATTTCAGCTTTTATATCGCGAAGGTCGCGATTGCCCAATCATTTCGGCTATTTTTCGCTGTGCCCAATCATTTCGGCTGTTTATTTTATTTTTACTCGCTGCTTTTTATTGCGAGTTGCCCAATCATTTCGGCTATTTTTATTTTTACTCGCTGCTTTTTATTGCGAGTTGCCCAATCATTTCGGCTATTTTTCATGCATACATTTTCACTTGCTGCTTTTTATTGCAAGTTGCCCCATCATTTCGGCTATTTCATATGCATGTGCGGCCTACTGGCTTTTCGCCGTAAACATGAAATTAGACGCCGATCTCGGCATCAGCACCGCTACAACTGGGATATTGCCAGGAGCGAATCATCATCTGCCTCTGTCGATGTTGAACAAGGGTGGCTTAGCGAACAGTGTTAAGGTCCTGTCAACTAAGGCTTTTGACTTCATGAGCCGTAAGGGTCTCACAATGGTATTTCTCCCTACAAGTCGTGAGGATCTTGTAGGTGTATTTTCTCCTTAGGAATCGTGAGGATTCCTAAGTGTTTGTTCCTTTGTAAGTCGTAAGGATCCTACAGGAGGATTTTCTCCTTGTAAGTCGAGAGGACTTATAAGGGTTGTTCGTCATGCGAACATATCCCCAGTCTCGGATGGGACTCGATTAGGGAAATGTTTATTCACGCCCGTGGATTGTATACAAGGGTCAGTATTGAGACACTTGAAGGACAATATCGTGAGTTGTGGGAGTTGCTTAAGTACATGTTTAGGTCTTTGTAACTTAAGACTTTCAAATCTTATGGGCCGTGAGGGTCCCATAAGAGAGTTCTCCTTACGAGTCGTGAGGATCTCGCAAGTGTATTTTCTCCTTAGGAATCGTGGGGATCCCTAAGTGTGTTGCTCCCTTGTGAGTCGTAAGGATCTCATGCGGGTGGTTTCTCCTTACAAGGTCGAGAGGATCCTATAAGTGTCCTTTAACGAGGTTGCGCCCTTTCAGGTTTTCACAAACACTCGCCGGTAGCCCTGCTGTTTTTACTCACGGAGCCCTTTCGGGTTTTCATCCGTGCCCATTTTGCTTATGGACATACCGTTTTTTTATTCTTTTTATTTTTATATATTTTTTACGAGGCCGCGCCTTTTCGGGTTTTCACGAACACTCGCCGGTAGCCCTGTTGTTTTTACTCACGGAGCCTTTTCGGGTATTCATCCATGCCCTTTTTGCTTATGGACATACCGTTTTTTTTATTTTATTTTTATATGTTTTTTTTATATCTTGTCAGCCTAAAAGATGCTGCGGTAGTAGTTTAAAGACGTTTCGGTCTGCTATTAGTTTAAGGATATTTCGGTTCGACTTTGAGAAGGCTGGCTACTGCTGATAGAGTTTGAGCTTAAGCATAGTATTTCTTTAGGAAGCGACCGTTTATTGGCCTGAAAGGCCTTTCACCGTGCATGTCTATGAGTAGATAGGCCCCATCCTGGTAGACCTTATCTATGATGTATGGGCCTTCATAGTTTGGTTCGAATTTTTCTCGCTTGGCGCGATTGGGAATCATAGGCCTTTTGACCATTAGCACAAGTTCGCCTTGGCGGAATGTCCTCGGTCGGGCCAATCTTTCATATGAGCGCGTCATCTTTGCTTTATAAGCTTCCAGATTTTGCTGTGCTATGAGTCGGGCTTCATCAAGGGCGTCAAGCTCCTCAAGCCGAAGGTGAGCGTTTTCTTCATCCGTCAGCTCGTAGTGGACTGCCACTCGTAGCGAGGGTAATTCTATCTCGAGAGGGAGTACTGCTTCTGTACCGAATACCAACGCATATGGCGTTGCGTTCGTGGCTGTTTTAAACGTAGTTCGATACGCCCAGAGAGCTTCTTGCAGTCTTTTGTGCCAGTCTTTCTTATTTCGTGATACCGTTTTCTTCATGATCTTCGTCAAGGTCTTGTTGAAGGCCTCAGCTAGACCGTTAGCTCGCGGATTATAAACTGAGGAATATCTCCAGTCTATATTATGTTGTTGCGCGAAGCGACTGATTTTGTGGCTTCTGTAGGCTGGCCCGTTATCGGAGATGATTCGTCTTGGCGTTCCAAACCGATATATGACATGCGTCTTGAAGAAATGGAGGATATTCTCCGTCTTTACTTCCCTCAGCGGTACCGCTTCTGCCCACTTAGAGAAGTAGTCAGTCATCGCTAGAATGAAACGATGTCCTCTAGACGATGCTGGATCGATGGGGCCGACTATATCAGTCCCCCACATTTCGAATGGCTAGCTAGCCACCGTTGGATGTAGTGGATTCGGATGCTGATGGATGAAGTCCCCATGAATTTGGCATGAGTGGCATTGCTTCGCATATTCGAGGCAGTCCTGGATCATCGTGGGCCAATAGTAGCCCATCCGTTTGATCTTCAACTTCATCTTTGGGTCCGCTTGGTGAGAACCACAGAGTCCGTCATGAACTTCCTGGACGACTCTTTTCGCTTCGTCAGGTCCTAAGCATCTCAGCCACAGACAATCAAACGACCTCTTGTACAGAGTATCATTGACGAAGGCGAAAGACAAAGCTCGTTTCATGAGCTGATGTCTTATGGACGCTTCTTCAGGCAATCGATGGGACTTAAAGTAGTCTATGAAGACTTCCCTCCAATCCTTAGCCTTTTCCCGGTCTTCTATTTGCAAGGTCGTCTGTTCAGTCACTCCCTTCTCTTCGGACGATTCCGGAGATATTTCTGCTGGGGCAAGCACCCGACGGCTTTGTACCATGATTCTAGCGTCATCGAGGTTCTCGTCAGCCATTTCTTTAGCAAGTTTGGCCAATGCATCCGCTTTGCTATTTTCCGCACGTGGTATGCTTTCCAAAGTATAGGAGGGAATTTGGGTCAACAGTTGTTGCACCTTTTCACCGTACTTCACCAACTCCGGTTTGCACGTTTGGTAGTCACCGTTTACTTGATTAACGACTAGCTGGGAATCTCCATATATGAGGAGGTTTTCAATTCCCATGTCGATGGCGATCTCGAGGCCTGCTATCAAGGCTTCATATTCGGCCTCGTTATTCGTCCTCGGCTCTGTTAAGGAGAAAGCGAAGCGCATTATCCCTCCTTGTGGAGTCACGAAGATGAGGCTTACCCCCGATTTGATTATAGGGGTACTTTGTTTGCGCTTTTTCATGGAAGATGCTCCATCGAAATAAAGTTCCCATTGGGTATCACCACCGTCGATCGCGTCAAACGCATGTTCGTCTGGCAAATCGCAATTCAGAGGAGAATCGGCAGGTATCGGGTGCTCAGCGAGGAAGTCGGCGATGGCCTGGCCTTTCACTGCCTTGAGAGGTTGATACGTTATCGAAAACTCCATCAAGAGTAGGGCCCATTTAGCGAGTCGTCCTGTCAATATGGCCTTCGACATCAAGTATTTAAGGGGGTCCACCTTTGAAATGAGACGAACTTCGTGCGCCAACGCATAGTGTCTGAGCTTTGTTATCGCGAAGATCAACGCCAGGCAGTGTTTTTCAATGGTTGAGTAGTTGCTTTCTGTCCCCAGCAGAACTCGACTTAAGTAGTAGAGTGCTCTTTCTTCCCTTGATTGTTCTCTTGTGCCCATAATGCGCCTAAGGAACCTTCGAGGGCGGTTGTATAAAGAATGAGGGGTTTTCCCTTGACCGGAGCAGCCAACACCGGCGGGTTCTGCAGGTATTGCTTGATCTCGTCTAGTGCGCTTTGGCATTTTTGGTCCCAGACGAACGGGATTCCCTTCTTCATCAGGTGGCTGTAAGGACGGCACTTTCCTGAAAGGTTGGCTATAAATCGCCGTATATACGCGAGCTTCCCTTGGAGAGACCGCAGCTGTTTGAGAGTCCTTGGCGGAGGCATTTCCATGATTGCCTTGATCTTGGACGGATCTATTTCGATACCCCGATGTCGGACGATGAATCCCAGGAATTTGCCCGAGGAAACTCCGAATGCACATTTGAGAGGGTTCATCTTCAAGTTGTATTGCCGAAGGCGTTGAAATACAGATTTTAGGTGCTCGAGATGTTCCTCGTATGATTTGCTTTTAACTACGAGATCGTCGATGTAACATTCGACGATTTCATGTATGAGGTCATCGAAGATCTTTGTCATGGCCCTCTGATAGGTGGCACCAGCATTCTTTAGACCGAAGGGCATCACCTTGTAGCAGAATATACCCAAAGGAGTCCGGAAGGCGGTGTGCTTCTGGTCTTCGGGATGCATCTTTATCTGATTATACCCTGATGAACCATCCATGAAGGAGAAAACCTCGTGAGTAGACGTATTGTCTATCATCAGTTCGGTGACTGGCACTGGGAAATCGTCTTTCGGGCAAGCTTTATTGAGATCCCGGAAGTCCACGCATATGCGCACTGTCCCATTTTTCTTCATCACCGGGACGATGTTGGCGATCCATTCGGGGTATTGAACTTCCTGGATGAAGCCAGAGTCGATCAGCTTCTTGACCTCGGCATTGATGCTCATCTCAAGCTCGAGCCGCATTCTCCTCGGCGCCTGTTTGACTGGCTTGATGTCCGGGGATATCGCCAATCTGTGTACATCAATTTCTGGATCTAGTCCCGGCATTTCGGAATAGTTCCACGCGAAGCAATCTCTATGCTGTAGAAGCACGTCCTTTAATGCAGCCACCCTTTCTTCGGATAACAGCTCGCTGACAAATGTCGGTCGCGGGTCGTTTAGCGTCCCCAACTCAATTTTCTTGAGGTTATCCACGGTAGTATGTATTCCATCTTCTATTTCTTTCGGAGCTGGCGGAAATTCTGAGATCACCCTATCGTTGTTGTTTTCGAAGCACCAGGGAAGGCTGTCCATATTCTTAGGCTCTTCTTTTACTATTGTTATCACGCGACAAGTGCGAATCCACTTCCAATCCCAATGTGGAGTTGGTTCTGTTCTTGGGGCTTTGGGTTCATGCTTCTGTGGCGGCGCTACCTTCCAGTTGTCAGACAGAGCGAACTTGCCAAGCTGATACTGATCTTCGACCCAATTCTTGAAGGTGAAGCAGTCTTCGAGAGGATGCCCTATTACTCGATGGTAAGAGCAATAATTTGGGTCAGAGGCTTCGCCTGCTTGTTCGGGGTGCTTGGACTCCGGCAGTGTAAGCATCTGATGTTTTAGAGCAAGCTCAAGTATCTTCTTCGTCTTGTCCTGAGGAAATGAGTACGCTCGACCCATTTTCTTCATGAGGGATAGATCAATAGCGCTCGACTCCCGCTCGCGTGGCTTCTTAGCACCGCTTTGTTGCTGTTGAGCGCCTTTTTGGCCTTTTGACTTGTTTCTGCTTCTGCGTCGAGCCTTCTTCATAACAGGTTGACACGGAGTGACACTTTCATTTTTGACGGCCTGTTGAAGGAGGCGTTGCGTTCTAGCTCTTTCGTAGATGGTCATTTCGCGATTGTGATCATCTCGGACCTTTTGACCAACTTCCCTTATAAGCCTGTCCATTTGTTCTTCAAACGACGGACCGGGCACTTTTGCATCAGGAACTTTTACTGGTTCAGGATTAGTGTCCTCCCGTTGCGCATCTGCTTCTTCATTGAAGTCGTGTACGACGTAACAGTCGCGGAGCAGCTCTCGTTTCTTGGGGCGAATATATCCGAGCCCGATCGTTTCCATCCTCCCATTAGGCAGCTTGCGTTGAGTCCCAGGAACGTTCCAGACCCTGTCATAGAATTTGGCCTTTCTAACGGTCTGTTTGAAGGGTATCCCTTGGCGCTTCAACAGCTTCTTCAAGCCTTCTGTATAATATCTGGGTAGACGGATGGGTTGAAGTCTGTCCATCGTAGGATCTGCCCCGTGCCAGATTTCTTTCTCCACTTTGTTTTCTTCAGAGCGGTAGAATAGAATTGCCTTCTCACCTTCTCGCCTGGGAGGGATATAGAACGTTTGCAGCTCTTCTACATTGTAAATATCGACTGCATCCAGTTCTTTATGGTGTTTAAGCGGTACCATAGCGACTTGTATACTTTGCTCTCCATCAGCGGAAGCCCGTATTGAAGGTCGAGCAGAGAATACAGCATGGACCTCATCCTCCGAATCACTACCAAAAATCAACGCAGGAGCGGATGGTCCTGGCTTGGTGTATTGGGGAGGACCCGAATAAACTATCTTCTCTTCCTCCTCGGTATCACTGCCGAAGACAGGGATGGTAGCGTTAGTTTTATTCTCCGGCTTGCGACACCTTTCCGTGTCTTCAAAATCCGGCAAGAAGTATTTGGCATCTTCATATTTGCGAACTTCGTTCACGGAAAACGGATTCAATTCTCCCGTCACGGTATACTCGAGAGCATCCCTAAAATATTTCATACACTGATGCTGTGTAGAAGGGATGATGTTGTACTCGTGTAACCATGGTCGGCCGAGCAGAGCGTTGTGGCATGTCTTGGCATCTATGACGTGGAATTTAATGTCCGTGACGAGCAGTCCGAAGCGTAGCGTCAGTATCACAGATCCAAGAGTCTTTGATGATTGGGAGTCGAACCCTGAGATGGTGATCTTGTCTTGAGCGAGGTGTTGAACGCTCATGCAAATTTCTTTTAAAACCCGCACATTGAGTAGGTTGACAGATGACCCGTTATCGATCAGGATTTTGCCTATCTTTATATCATGGCAGTATCCTGAGACATAGAGGGGGCGACTGTGTTCGCACGTCCCAAGGAGAAGGTCTTCATCACCAAAAGTGACATCGGCCGTGTGCACTTCTTCCAGTTCATCCTTCATCTTTTCTTCTGCCAGGAAAGCCTGGAACTGCTCTGGGTCCTGTAGTGCCTTAATTAATGAATCTCTCGTCTCCTTTGATAGCAAAAGGGCGTCAAGAATGCTGAGCTGTGAGGGTAGCTTCCTCAGATGCGCTAAGACGTTGTAATCCACCTTATTTCTTTTCGGAGAGTCCTTGGTGCTTAGCTCCTCCACAACTTGGTCATCTAAGACGATATCTTCAGGGACTTTCTCTTTTCCCTTATCTTTTTTATTTGAGGGTCCAAGATTCTTTTTGGGCAGCGTGCGGTTACGTAGCCGGATATTTTCGCAGACCTTCAGCTCTTTTTCTTTTCCCGAAATGGATTCTGTAAAGAGGGGGCCAAGCACCAGCTCCTCATCAGAATCGCTCCCAAACGTGAGCACTTGTGATCTCCCGGTGTTGACCATGCGATAATTGCCGGTGGTTCTGTTAAGCCCTTCGGTCGTATCGTTCCGTTCTCGGCGAGTCTTGCGCTTTTCCCGCTTAAAATGTTGCCGGTGAGCAACATATCCTTGCCACCGTCTATCGAAAGCTTTGCACTCTTCAGTGGGGTGCGAAATCTTCCGATGATACAAGCAATAGGAGGGGTGCATTTCCGCTTCACCAGTAATTTTTCCTTCGGAGGATGGTAGCTTCATGCCTATTAATATGGCCTTAGCAAACCTTTTCCTCATCTTGAATTTGCTTTTGTCCGCAGTGGGTGTACTTCGCTCCAGCGGGAGTATCTCAATTCTTTCGTCAAGGCGCTGGCGTTTGGCCCTTTTGAAAATAACCTCCTCGCGCTCCCGATCAGCTTTGCTTTTTAAGAGAGCTTCATTGAGGAATGCATCGATTACTTCATCCGATGGCTCTAGAATTTTTGGTTCGGGATCTTCCCTTAGCGTTTCAGTACAAGAAGTTTCCTCATCGTCTATGAACGAGTGGGAAATCACATGACAGCTCGCCACGCATTCCTTAGAATCATCAGATGAACTTTCTCCCTCATCTTCCTTTTGAAAGACGTGATTGAGGAATTCTTGGAATGTAATGGGAGTCCGTGCCTTCTGGTTGTATTCCTCTAGTGCGTCAATTTGTTTTTGCAAGTCCGTACGCTTGTCGCCAGGCTTCACGGGCTTCTTTGACTTCTTTTTCTTCTTATTTGAAGATTTCGACGGCTGGCTACGAATGCTTGGGCCACCTCCATCAATCTTTTGAGTTGGACGAGACTTCAACATCCCTTCAATGATCTGCGGCTCCAACGGGTTCTTCCACTTGATCGCTGGGCATGTCTGAAAATTGTTTAGCATCCTCTTGTCTTGGTTGATAATACAACTTTCCAAGGAGCTTCTTCAACGACGGAGCATGTTGCCCCCGGCGTATTCGTCCCTTTAGCTGTGTGAGGCTGCGGGGGATTCACCTTCCATTTGTCAGACAATGCGAACTTGCCCTGTCGGTACTGGTTTTCAAGCTAATTTTTGAAAACGTAGCAATCTTCGATCGGATGGCCCAGTACTCGATGATAAGGACAGTAGTTGGGCTCGCTGACATCACTTGGTTGCAACGGACGTTTTGGATCCGGCAGATTTATGAGTCGGTTGCGCAATGCCAGCTCGAATAACCTTCTCGTCTTATCACGGGGAAAGGAGTAAGAACGTCCTAGCCTCTCCTCAAGAGCCACGTATGGACGCGTATTATTTTGACGAACAACCGGTTTCGAGTCGCTCGGTTGTTGTTGAGCATTAGCGACAATGATCGCTTTTCCCTTTCCTTTGTCATTTCGGGAGTTCGGCTTTAGAAGAGGGGGTTTATGGCCCATCTGATCCATTTGCGCTAGCTTGTCAATCAAGGCCTGGAAGGTAGTCGGCTTGAAAAACATCATAAATTGCGAAATGGTTGCTTGCGGATCAAGGGTGCCCACAAACATACCCACCGCGGGAGCTTCTTCAATGCACTGCTCGCATTTTGACCATAAATTACGCCACCGTATAGCATATTGGACCCATGTCTTGCCTGACTTTACCCTGGCGTTAATCCGTGCCGCCATCAGGGTACGTTCACTGGCGCTTGCAAAACGTTGAGTAAACAACAGCTCCATCTCCGCGAAGGTCTTGATCGAGTCGTTCGGGAGCTCAGAGTACCACTCGAACGCCGTATCTGATAAACTTCCAACAAACTGGGAAAGCAACAGCTTGTCGTCACCGCCGGTGTTGCTGCAGAGTGTCCTGAACTGGGCAACATGCTGGTGGGGATTGCCAGTCCCCTTGTAGACATGGAACTTAGGAATTGTGTAACCAGGTGGGTACTTTATTTGGTCGTACCAACTTGGATATGGCCGCCCTGTTTTTATGACCTGACCCGCTGCTTCCGTCGCTTGATGGACCCGGATCCGCTGAGCTATGTATTCGTCCAGATCGGCTTTGGAGATTGTCTCTTCTTTAGCTGCTGACAGAGCTGGCGGAGGATTCGACGTCTCTCCCCTATCGTTTTCAAGGATGATCGGGGGATCTTCAGCAGGTGGATCTTGTTGAATCATCATACCCACCATATCCTGGAACAGGAGGGCCATTTTCTTTATGTTGGCTGCATGTTCCGCAGCTTCTTTATCCTTCTTCTCCAGTACGCGACGAAGGAATTCAGCGTCAGTTTCTTGTTCTTGACGCTCGTCCGAGGACGTTTCTGGGGTTTCTTTTGGCCCTGTAAGTGCGGCCATAGCGTTCATCATCTCTTGGAGCTTCTGCTGCTGCTCCTGAGCCTTGGTCACTGACCTCGTGTGCGGTCTATGACCTGTTGATATGCGGATGTCCTCTTTACCAGACGCCATACAGACGGTATGAACTACAATGCTCCCAGACCTAGGGCGTTTGGGTTCACCTCCTTTGGTATTTACTGCAGGTGTAGGGACTTTCTCTGGCCTTCTTCTCTTATGGGCCGTAGAAGTTGAAGGGGCCGTTGCTTTGGGCATCCAAGCGGTTGTCACCTTTCGTTGCTTGACCGGGGGATTTTCTTCTTGCCGACCTTTCGACTTCTTCTGTTGGCGGGAGAAGTTAGGATCAATGACAGATTCTCGGACTCGTCGCCATGTCTTATAGATCCTGGAGGACAGTGATTGAAGAGGCTGCTCCGGCTTTTCTGCTTCCACGGCGGTTTCTACCGGCGGAGGAGATCTTTTAAGGACCGCAGTTGGCGAGTTTCTGCGTACCCTATTCAACAGCTCAAAGCTGTTCCGGTTGGAACAACAGCGTTAACTTCCACCGTCAGAGTTGGAGGAGTCATCCAAGAAGGGGAGTTGCCCCCGGCCCTCCTTATCCGGCGCCAGTGGCGTCGTCAGGCGCGACGAGTCGTCGGTATTGGCTCAGAGACAGAAACAGCTTCTTCTTGCCCCCTGTTTAGGTGTGGGGTGGTTGCCGGTGTCAGCCTATTGAAGACTGATGTCTTTTGAGCAGCAAGAGTAGGAGTGGGAGTTGGGACGGTCAATCTTGAGAAGACCGATCTCTTAGCAGGAGAAGCCGCCTTGACGACTTCAGGAGCAGGTTTGGCTACTCTTTTTGGAATAACCCTTTCCGGGACTGCAAGCTTCATTGTGGGCTCACAGGAGTTTTGGCCCAGTCTGGAGAAGACCGAGGCACCGGTGTTGGGCGACCCGTTGAGAGGGGCCGCAGTAACTGAAAGTCGATCGAAGACCGACTTCTTAGGAGCATCTTGTACGGGCACAGGGGTGCTGAAGCTTGTTGGCGGAAGCATTGTTCCGAAAAACAGCCCCGTGGTGGCTTGAATTGCTCTACGGGCATGGTGAATAGAGAGGCCGCTTGGGGCCCATAGGTTATGCCCCTAATTGAGGCCGGACACGAGCTGCAGTTGCTGTTGGAGCACTTCGAACAAGTTGAGGCCATCGATGTTTGATTCCTCTTCTGCACCAAGCGAGAGACCAAATCTTAGTAAACTTGAAATCCAATGGCAACCATTAACGAACCGCGATTGGTTCGCGAAAACGACACACGAGGTGTGGAGTGGAAAGAGGAAAAGGTCCCACCGGGCGTGCCAGAATCCGTTCCCCTCCGAATGGTGGCGGAGACGACGTGAGGACGTCTAGCCTGAGATTCGGGGCAGATGCTATATGGTTTTATCCGTCTACCTCTCCAAAGATGCCAAGTTGATTTATGGCACCGTGTATCGGAGGTTTAGACGGATGCGGCCGATGTAGCATACTTCGTCAGATTCCCCCTCGCTTGAGGGATTTTTGATTGTGGGGACGCTCTTCCCTGCAGGCGCAAGCCCCTGCAGTTAATTACGCTACCGCATCGCGGTAACAATTTTCTCCTTCTCCAGAATTTCACTTCGTGTCGTGGGTGTTTGTTTTGTTTGTGGTTGCCCGTGGATTGTATACGGAGACTGAGTAATGCCGTCGCCCGTAGGACGTGGATTAGTCCAAATCCGTATTTACTTAGATTTGGGTTTGGTGTTTTTAGTTTAAGGATACGTTAGCCGCATTTGAGACTAAGATCAACTTAAACGTTCGTTAAGGATACGTTAGTCTGATTTGAGACTAAGATCAACTTAACGGGATCGTCTAGATCCATTTCCAGTTTAAGGACGTAGTGGTCCATTTAATATATGGCCGTCGGGACCCGTCACCTCTATGAAGACGTTAAAGGATTACAACGACATGTGTCAGAGGAGTTCGGAGATGTACCCTTGAACCAAAGTTGATTGGGGGTCTTATAGTCCAATTTAGGACTAAAGTCTGTTTGAATGTTTAAGGATACGTTAGCCATATTTGAGGCTAAGATCAACTTAAACGAGATCGTTTAGATCCGACAAAAGAGCATTTGGGAGCTCTATTGTTCCAGTTTAGGGACGTAGTGGTCCATAGGTAGTTTAGGGACATTGCGGTCCATTGGTAGTTTAAGGACATTGCAGTCCATATTCCAGTTTAGGGACATGGGGGTCCGTGTTCCAGTTTAGAGACGTGGTGGTCCGTATTCCAGTTTAGGGACGTGGTGGTCTATGTTCCAGTTTAGAGATGTGGTGGTCCGTATTCCAGTTTAGGGACGTGGTGGTCTATGTTCCAGTTTAGAGACGTGGTGGTCCGACATTAGTTTAAGGACGTTTCGGTCCAACATTAGTTTAAGGACGTTTCGGTCCACGAGTTTAAGGACCCCGCGGTCCATGTTGATGTGTGGTCGTCGGGACCCGTCACCTCTCTGACGTCGTTGAAGGATTACAACGATGGGTGTCAGAGGAGTTCGGAGATGTACCCTCGAACCGGTCGTAAATTGATTTAAGAGAGCAAACTTGCTCAGTCAATTTAATTTGAGGACTTATGGCCAAAATTGGGCTAAGTCCAGTTGAAAATGTTCAACATTTTATTTGCTTTTGCATTGCATTTATTTTTATTTTTATTTGGGCTCTGCCCAGAAAGGATGCAGAGCATCAATTTGTTTTGGGCCTCTGCCCATTTATAAATGATGCAGGGCACCAATTTTATTTGGGCTCTGCCCTTTTATGAATGATGCAGGGCATCAATTTAAATTGGACTCTGCCCTTTTATTACTTTGCAATTTATTTAGGCCTATTAGGTCTTTTTGATTTGGGCCTGGCCCTTTAAGAAATGTATTGCATTTGTCAGGCGCTTTGCGCCAATTAGAGAGCGCAAGCGCTTGTAGTGTTGACACGTATCGCGCAGGCGCAGTGCGCTGCGCTAGTGCGTTGCGCTAGTGCGCTGCACTGCTGACACGTGGAGCACTCTGGTGAGTTGCGCCAATTACAGAGAGCAAAGCTCTATCTTAAAGCGCATAGCGCAAGTAGTTCAGATGTTGACACGTGGCGCTTTCCCAAGAGCGCAACAGCGCAATTTGGAAGTGCAAAGCACTAAGAGTCTTTTAAATTCAAGAACAGAAGTGCAAAACACTTTTTGATTTCTTGATCTAATTTAGATCAAAGAAAAATAAGTTTTTCTTGTCTTTCTTATCTCAGAGAACCAAAGATTCATAAAAAAAAGTGCAAAGCACTATTTTATCTTTTTATTTTTATTAAAGATCATTGATCTTGTTTTTAGATCTATGATCTGTTCATAAGAGAACTTTCTCTTTTCTCTAAAGGCTTTTTACTTTTATTGTTCTTGAGGAGTTCTTCAGAGTTCTCTTTTTTTTTCCTGAAAATGTTGATGCCTTTGAATTGAGGCCTAGGGTCCTTTTTATAGTGCCCATAAATTAGTTAAATTTGTTAAAGAGATCTTTCTCTGAGTGATTTGGGGAATTTTCCCCACCGTTGGATCTTTGATCCAAGGGCTTCTGTTTTACAGAAAAAAATCTTCTTATTTTAACAAAAACAGAAAAGATTTCTTTAGAATTTTAATTCTGTTTGGCGCAAATGCCCCAGCGCGTGACACGTGTCGCGTAGCGCAACTGCGCTAGCGCATCTGCGCTGACACGTGTCGCACAGCGCAGCGCAACTGCGTTAGCGCATCTGCGCTGACACGTGTCGCGCAGCTTAACTGCGCTAGCGCATCTGCGCTGACACGTGTCACGCAGCGCAAAGCGCAGCGCAACTGCGCTAGCGCATCTGTGCTGACACGTGTCGCGCAGCGCACATCGCAGCGCAACTGCGCTAGCGCATCTGCGCTGACACATGTCTCGCAGCGCAGTGCTTGCGCAACTGAAGCGTTGCTTCCTTTAATTTTAGTTTAAATAGAGCTTTGCTCTGATTGGGCGCGCCTTCTTGGGCGCTGTGCTGACGTATCAGTGCCTGACATGTGGCGCGTTGCGCCCGAGATTTGAAGCGTTGCTTCAAAATTTTGAATTTCAATAGAGCTTTGCTCTGATTGGGGGAAACACCAACTATCATTATGTGATGACCTAGATGGAATCCACTTTAGTCACCACACTCCAGAAGGTATGCTCAAACTGCAAGTTTCCTTTTTATTTGAAACCCCCGATGTGGATTTTTCCCCATGCTCTTATGACCTTGACGAATGCCAACATATCATAAGTCACATGTCAAGTTCTACCTGTCATTGTCAAGATTAATTTGAATCCACCCATACATACCCTTGACGAAGGCCAATATAGTAGTAAGACTGTCCCAAATCAACGCATTTATCTATCCACATATGAATACCCAACAGCTACCAATCACTATGCCTTGGCGAAAATCAAAATACATAGCTTGAATACTACTGAATACCCATATGAAATGGCAGAGGGCTATGAATGATTTTGGCGAAACCGTGAATGCAGTGAATTTGTATAGTCGAAGGAACCATGTTAGCTTTTTAAAAGGAGTGGTTTAGGCTTCGCATTTAAAATTTGCTTTTTGAAGAAAACCGAGTGGTTTTGAAACTGTTCCAACGATTAAACTTTGGTTTGTTTTTCCTTGCATTAATAAATGTTAATGCGGTCCCATCATTTAATCCTACCATTGCAGAAAAGAAACGAAAATACAACGTACACTTATGCCATCCGCATTCGTCACGGGGCCCCGTCATGCACCGTTAGGTTACTTAATTACCGGCAGAGCAGGGGCTGGACTAGCGCGGGTGCAAAACATAAGCAACGTCTACTATATATATATCCATTCGTCTCATGCAATAATAGGCATTCCAGATCACAGATGAATATATTGAATATACTAGAAATTCCGCATTTCGTTTAAGCCTATAACGAAAGACGGATTCCACGGTCGTGATGAATAGCCAAACCCCACCCTAGACTCCTACGTGTGCGGCAAACTACCCGCCAAATTCCCGAAATGAAGCACCTCCCTCAATAAAATGAGTAGGTCACTCGGCACTTCAAAAACCCGGTAGTTTGTGCACCCCACCTTGGGTCTATTCTAGGAGAAAAAACAGTAAAAGAAATAATATAACGGTGGCTACAACCTTAACCCGGATATTCCCCGCAAAATAATATTACATTACTTTTACAAATTACATGAATGAAAGAAAAGAAAACACTCTTCTCACATCCCCCGGCTATTCATCCACGACGATCCAATACTCCATATACACAAACCATCAATATAGATCACAGATATGTGCAACCCCCAACTAATCAACGTATAGCAATTAGCGGAGGTTTACGGACACATATATCCAAACACAGAAAACCTGATTAGCCAAGTAATCTTAGAATTTCGATCGATTAACTAAAACGTGTCTACCCCATGCACAATCCAGCACACAAACAAATCTGGGTAGAATCCACACATGCCAAAAATCACTATTCAACATGAGAAATATACAGAAGAAAATCGGACCGAGTCTCCTTTGACTCGACCGCAGAACGGTGGCCAAACACACTATTTGGCCGTGCTTGCGCAGCGGTCTTGGGGACATATGATCTCGTTTTTCTTCTATGTTCTTAGAAAACCCTGCTTGTATTTGTAAGGTCTCTGAAAAGATTTTTAGATCAGTTTTGAAAATCGACAGAAACATGGTTTTCCGAACGTGATTTTAGGATTTTTTCGACGATCGAATTTCTAACTATTTGCTAACTAGCTAGTTATGGTTTTTTAGGCTCTGATACCACTGTAAGTCGATGTCGCGCACTCCGCAGGTTCGCGGGGAGGCGGAATTTTCAAAAAACGATTTTAACATGCTTCGCAACACCGGCTAACTCCAGGATCTATATTAAAACCTTAACTAACTAAACTATCTAGGAGGTTTAACTACTATGATAGATGGTTATACCTCCATGAACTAGTCCTTTGGGTCTTCTTTGCCTCCTCTCCATGGCTCCACGAAGAAAGGATCGAGCTTGTGACGTCAGACTCCTTGCGTCAAAGATGATCCATCCAAGAGTATGTGCTTCAAGCTTCAACCTATAAACCGAGATAACTAGGATAAATGGTTCACTAATCTAAATAGCCTAGGTGATGTAGAGAAGCTATTAGATTGTTTTGTCTCTTGACACTCTTTATTTCACAACTCATGTGAGGGTAAGAGTCTCACTTGAGGAAGAAGAGGAAAACATGGAGAGAGAATGCGAGATGAACAAAGAGTCCTATGGCTAAGTGTGGAGAATGGCTAATATCATATGCCTCACTCATTGAACCATGAATTAAAAACCAATACAATATATCACCCATGCTTCAATAGTGAGTCAAGATGAATAAACTAATCAAAATAGCCATGCTTCACCATGCCAAGTATGTCTCTCCAAATCCACCTCATTAATCTATTTTGCAAAAATAGATAATCCAATAATGAGGTGTCCCCTTCTAGAAGCATGCCTTGTAAAATTACAAGAATGCCCTCACCGTATATACATACCCGTATTCGTATTCCGAAAAATACGAATACACTGAGACGATAACAATCTAATAATACAATAGTAGGATCCGGCTTAAACTAAAGCCCACCAGTATTGTACATCCGAATATCATCCATGTACAAGTACATGTATATGATCGAAGCCCTGCCGTAAAACTACGGCCTCTACATTTTTATCTCGAAGCAGGAAAACCCTCTGTATGAGACTCTAAACACTCGACACTACGCTGGCAGTGGGTTTAACCACAAGCACGTCAGCGGTACTAGATGCACGTAACGGCTACCCAGGTATCTGTCGATAAGAAGGACGATGGGAAAACTCATCCGAACTCCTACTGAGCCTGTCTGTGACAATCTCTGTACAGTCCGGTCTGTTCGTCTGAGATACTCGCATATCATGCCTAAGGGGATGGTAAACGTCGGATCCCTAATAGCGCAATAAGCCGTGCCGGAGCAGAGCCCAATACAATCTGAGAAACTACTGGAGTACCTACCAGTAAATCTCGCTTTCCCTGACCAGGGACTTTTTGTAATAGTTTTCCGAACATAGCGCGATATCAACCCCTACTACCGGGAGAGACGAATCCTATCTGACCACTACTGTCTCCAAGTGTTTCGGGACTACACCCAACTACTACCTGTTTGCACGACTCTTTTGAGCCGTGGTAGGGTAGTAATCTAAGTGCAGTGGGAACATACTCGAGACGAAGTAGCGATGGCAAGTCAACGGACTAACCTGTACTTGTTCCCCTCCGAACGGCGGCGCACACGACTGCGATGTCCTGGCACTGAGATTCGGGGCAGATGCTATTTGGTTTTATCCGTCTACCTCTCCGAAGATGCCAAGTTGATTTATGGCACCGTGTATCGGAGGTTTAGATGGATGGGGCCGATGTAGCAGACTTCGTCAGATTCCCCCTCGCTTGAGGGGTTTTTGATTGTGGGGACGCTCTTCCCTGCAGGCGCAAGCCCCTGCAGTTAATTACGCTACCGCATCGCGGTAACAACTTTCTCCTTCTCCAAAATTTCACTTCGTGTCGTGTGTGTTTTTTTTGTTTATGGTTGCCCGTGGATTGTATACGGAGACTGAGTAATACCGTCGCCCGTAGGACGTGGATTAGTCCAAATCCGTATTTACTTAGATTTGGGTTTGGTGTTTTTAGTTTAAGGATGCATTAGTCGCGTTGCGGTTAAGATCAACTTAAACGTTCGTTAAGGATACGATAGTCCTGTTTGAGACTAAGATCAACTTAACGTGATCTTTTAGATCCGACAAAAGAGCATTTGGGCTCTATTGTTCCAGTTTGGGAGATTCATAGTCCAATTTGGGACTAAAGTCTGTTTGGAGGATACGTTAGCCATTTTTGAGGCTAAGATCGACTCAAACGTTTGTTAAGGATACGTTAGTCCAGTTTGAGACTAAGATCAACTTAACGGGACCGTTTAGATCCGACAAAAGAGCATTTGGGCTCTATTGTGCCAGTTTAGGGACGCGGTGGTCCATATTCCAGTTTAGGGACGTGTCGGTCCGATATTAGTTTAGGGACGTCTCGGTCCGATATTAGTTTAAGGACGTCTCGGTCCGATATTAGTTTAAGGACGTCTCGGTCCAATATTAGTTTAAGGACGTTTCGGTCCACGAGTTTAAGGACCACGCAGTCCATATTGATGTATGGTCGTTGGGACCCGTCACCTCTTTGACGTCGTTGAGGAATTACAACGATGGATATCAAAGGAGTTCGGAGATGTACCCTTGAACCGGATGTGGATTGGTTTAGGAGAGCCGTTTTGCTCAGTTAATTTAGTTTAAGGACTTATGGCCACGATTGGGCTAAGTCCAGTTAAAAATGTCCAATATTTTATTTGCATTTGTTTTTATTTTTATTTGGGCTTTGCCCAGAAAAGATGCAGGGCATCAATTTGTTTTGGGCTCTGCCCTTTATAAATGATGCAGAGCGTCAATTTCATTTGGGCTCTGCCCTTGTATAAAGGATGCAAATCATCAATTTATTTGGGCTCTGCCCATTTATTGCCTTGCAATTTATTTTGGCATGTCAGGTCATTTTGATTTGGGCCTGGCCCTTTAAGTAATGCATTGCATTTGTGCAAAGCACTGTTAATTTGAGAATCTTTTAGATTCAAGAACCGATGGTTCATAAAAGAAATGCAAGGCACTATTTTATTTATTTATTTATTTATTGTTGAAGATCCATGATCTTGTTCATAAGATTATTTTCTCTTGTTTTAAAGGTTTTTTTTACCCTTTTTTTATTCTTCAAGAGTTCTCAAGAGTTCTCTTCTCTCTTTTTTTTAGCAAGATCTTCTTCTTTTTGAAATGAGGTCTAGGGTCCTTTTTATAGTGACCATAAATTAGTTAAATTTGTTAAAGAGATCTTTCTCTGAGTGATTTGGGGAATTTTCCCCACCGTTGGATCTTTGATCCAAGGGCTTCTGCTTTGCAGAAGAAAATCTTCTTGTTTTAATAAGAACAGAAAAGATTTCTTAGAAATTTAATTCTGTTTGGCGCAGATGCCCCAGCGCGTGACACGTGTCGCGCAGCGCGCAGCGCAACCGCACGAGCGCATCTGCGCTGACACGTGTCGCGCAGCGCAACGTGCAGCTCAACCGCGCGAGCGCAACCGCGCTGACACGTGTCGCGCAGCGCAACTGCGCGAGCGCAGCCACGCTGACACGTGTCGCGCAGCGCATAGCGCAGCGCAACTGCGTTAGCGCAACCGCACTGACACGTATCGCGCAGCGCAAAGCGCAGCGCAACTGCGCTAGCGCATCTGCGCTGACACGTGTCGCGCAGCGCAGCACCCGCGCAACTGAAGCGTTGTTTCCTTTAATAGAGCTTTGCTCTGATTGGGCGCGCCTTCTTGGGCGCCGCGCTGATGCATCTGCGCCTGACACGTGGCGCATTGCGCACAGCGCAAAGAATCTGAAGCGTTGCTTCATTTATTAAAGTTTAAATTTTCCAAGCAGAGCTTTGCTCTGATTGGGGTAAGTTGAAGTGTTGCTTCATCTCCCGTCTCGGAATTTGAACAGAGCTTTGCTCTGATTGGGGTAAACAAATGTCCCCCCACTGTTGCGGTTACGTGGCCCCAAACGTGAGCGCAACGGTGGCGGAATTCCAACCGTCGTGACAACTTTTGGAAGTCGAAGAGGCACTTGATGCCTATAAATAGGACCTTTGGTCCCCCACAGATGCTTATCATCTTTCAGATTTTTATTTTCAAAAAAACTTCAGAGCCTTGCTCTTACCTTCAAGAACTCCAGAGCTTTGCTCTCCTTTTCAAAGTTTTTAGAAAAACTTTAGGTAAAATTGATTCTTATATTAAATTAATTTTAATTAATCTTAACCAGCAGAGCTTTGCTCTCATAGATCTTTTAATCTAAAGAGATCCCCATTGGGGTTTCACTAGCAGAGCTTTGCTCATTTTCAAAGTTAGAAACTTTAGGTATAAATCAAATTAATTTAAATTAATCTCAGTCAAAGAGCTTTGCTCTCACAGATCTTTTGATCTAAAGAGATCCCCATTGGGGTTTCATTAAACTTTCGTTCATGGGTTTTAATCCCTGAACAGAGCTTTGCTCTCTAGGAATTTAGCCCTCTATGTATATTATTTTTCTTATATCGCTAATCTTCTTGTGGTATTTCCTCCAGGCATAATGGCGGTGCACCTATACAGTCTGCACGAGTTTATCACCTATGACGATATTCGCGCACAGGGTCGTCAACAAAACCAGGAGTTTACAGACGCTCAATGTGCAGAGGTCATGGGTCGTCTGAACGCAAGCGGTGGTTGGCTGCTACCCCGTCGTTCGGCTCTTTTGAAAGTCGTGCTGGGAGTAATATGGAGAGCACTTCCGGGTCTTCACGAGACCTTACCACTGAATGCGCTGGATGATGCCGAGGACAAGGTGCATTCAGTGTACCTGACGGGGCTGATCTTGAAGAAACGGCGGGACAGCCTCATTGACATCCTACACCAAATCTTCCAGCAGACGACGATAGCTGCTGCTTATCGAAGGCCGGAAGGGCTTGCCGACGATATCGACACAGAGGAGCGCGAGAGGCTGCGCATAAGAATAATTAGAAAGGCCAGAAGAACTCTGGATGGCCTTACTTTTGAATTCCTCAATCCGTGCCCCGGATATGAGGTTATTCCATTGTAATAATATTTTTCTTCAATTGCTTTTTATGATTGTAAGAATTTTGGGCAATATTAATGGAATTTTTTTTATCCCAGCTTGTCTTTATTAAGTATCTTTTGTCCTGAGTCTTTTTGCTCATGCATGAATGAATACGTCTTGAACGCTTGATCAAACGTAAATCGGGTGCTCTTTCTGTTGCTTTTCCTCTTTCTCAGCATGTCGTCACAATTAGCAGGTAAGAGAGTAAGCTTCTTGATTTCTTCATGAGATAGCGAGGGCTTAGGCCGCAGGTTCAGATCTGCTGCCTAAGACTTTTCAACTCTATGAGCCGTGAGGGTCTCATAGAGACTTTTCTCCCTACGGATCGAGAGGATCTCGCAGGTGGGTTTTTTTCCTTAGGAATCGTGAGGATTCCTAAGTGTGGTTTTCTCTTGTAAGTCGTAAGGATCCTACAAGAGAATTTTTCCCTCTTACGAGTCGAGAGGACTTGTAAGCGGTTGTTTCCCTCCTTGTCGAAGTTCGACGTTGGAGAGTGAGACCCGTGGATGGTATGCAAGAGACCGTTTTGGGCCAACTGGCAGGGTCCCAATGCTTAGGAAACGGGCTTTTTTTATGCCCACCGCCTAAGGCTTTATCTCACGAGTTGAGCCGCCTCGACAATTTTTCACAAGTCGAGACGAATCGAACGTTTCTCGCAAGAACATCTTAACGTCGCATTTAACCTCTGCTCTTTACGACAGAAGCCCGTTAAGGTTGGTGGTACTTAGGGTTTTGGCCATCGTACCGTCGCATAAGCTGATATAGTCCTCGATAGGAAATCGTGCTGTTCGAGTAGCCCTGCGACTGCCGTGTCTCTGATCCCTTCGGGGGCTGGACAAGACGTCTTCAAGCAATCCTCCTTGGCAGTTTGACCGTCGGAAGAGCAAGCGCTAGGAATTTGCCATGCCGCTTTTTACTTGAGGTTAGGCTCATTTTGGAGAGCCCCGATGAGTCATAACCACTCCGCGCTGGTGTGGGATGATCTCCGATAGTCTTTCGGGCTTTATATGAGTTGCCGTCAAGACCCTGAAGCTAGGAATTTGGCCTTTGCTTCGTTTGCTGGCATTGCGTCTGCTGTATCGAGACGAATGTTGCGGTGGGAACTAGGGATTTTGCCATGGCTCCGTTTGTTTGGTGACGTTGCGTCTGCTGTGTCGAGAAGAACGTTGGGGTGACATCTCATTTGCTGTATCGAGACGGACGTCGAGGTTGTCTCTAGGTTGCTGGTGAACCGTAGAGGTTTGGAACTAGGGATTTTGCCGTGGCTCCATTCGTTTAATAACGTTGCGTATGCTGTGTCGAGACGAACGTTAGGGTGACATCTCGTCTGCTGTATCGAGACGGACGTCGAGGTGGTGACCATTCTGTGCTGGTGCGAGATGATCTCCGATTGTCTTTCCGGTTTTATATAAGTTACCGTCAAGACGTCGAAGTTAGGTGTGTGGCCTTCGCTTCGTTTGCTTTGGTGTGTCCAAATCCTGTTGGAGGAAGAACGCTGGGGTCGACATTTCGTCTGCTGTATCGAGACGAACGTCAAGGTGGTGACCACTCTGTGCTGATGCGAGATGATCTCCGATTGTCTTTCCGGTTTTATGTGAGTTACCGTAAAGACGTTGAAGCTAGGAATGTGGCCTTCGCTTTATTTGCTTACACTGCGTCTGGTGTATTGAGACGAATGCTGAGGCGGAGCTGGGATTTTGCCATCACTCCGCTTTGTTTCAACCATGGGGTCTTTTGTTAACTTTGCATGTACACCCTGCTGGGCTGCGAAGGAACGCCGTTGTTGACATTGCGTCTGCTGTAATGAGACGAATGCTAAAGTGGAGTTGGGATTTTGCCGTTACTCCGCTTTGTTTCGACCGTGAGGTCTTTTGTTGACGTTGCATCTGCCTCCATCTGGACTGCGGAGGAACGCTGTTGTTGACATTGCGTCTACTGTATCGAGATGAATGCTGAGGTGAAGCTGGGATTTTGCCGTTACTCCGCTTTGTTTCGACCGTGAGGTCTTTTGTTGACGTTGCATCCGCCTCCAGCTGGACTGCGGAGGAACGCCGTTGTTGACATTGCGTCTACTGTATCGAAACGAATGCTAAAGTGGAGTTGAGATTTTGCCGTTACTCCGCTTTGTTTCGACCGTGAGGTCTTTTGTTGACGTCATGTCTGCATCTAGTTGGAGTAAGGAGAAACGCCGTTGGTGATCTCTAAGTTGTCGATGTTGACGTCGAGACCCTGAAGCTCGGGATCTTCATTTGCTTCATTTGTTGACATCATGTCTGTAATATTGCGATAAATTTCGAGATTGTCTCTAGGTTGCCTATGAACCGTCGAGATTTGGCTTCGCTTTCTGATGGAGCCTGTTGGGAAAGTATGGTTCCCTCTTTATCTGCGCCCCTGGATTGTATACAGGAATCGATGTGATTTCACCTGTAGGGCAAAAAGTTTCATTCTTTCATTTTTTTATTCTTTCCGCGATGCTCTATCATTTCAGCTTTTTATATCGCGAAAATCGCGATTGCCCAATCATTTCGGCTATTTTTCGCGGTGCCTAATCATTTCGGCTATTTTTCTTTTTACTCGCTGCTTTTTATTGCGAGTTGCCTAATCATTTTGGCTATTTATTTTATTTTTACTCGCTGTTTTTTTTATTGCGAGTTGCCCAATCATTTCGGCTTTTTGCATGCATACATTTTTACTTGCTGCTTTTTTATTGCAAGTCGCCCCATCATTTCGGCTATTTCGTATGCATGTGCGGCCTACTGGCTTTTCGTCGTAAACACGAAATTGGACAACGATTTTGGCATCAGCACCGCTACAACTGGGATATTGCTAGGAGCGAATCATCATTTGCCTCTGTCGATGTTGAACAAAGGTGGCTTAGTAAACAGGGTTAAGGGTCCTGTCGACTAAGGCTTTTGACTTCACGAGCCGTAAGGGTCTCACAAAGGTATTTCTCCCTACAAGTCGTGAGGGTCTTGTAGGTGTGTTTTCTCCTTGGGAATCATGAGGATTCCTAAGTGCATGTTCTCTTGTAAGTCGTAAGGATCTTACAAAAGGGTTTTCTCCTTATAAGTCGAGAGGACTTACAAGTGTTGTTTGTTGTACAAGCATATCCCTAGTCACGGATGGGACTTTGTTGGGGAAATATTTATTCGTGCCCGTGGATTGTATACAAGGGTCAATATGAGCCACTTGTAGGGCAATATCGAAGGTTATGGGGGTTGCTTAAGAACAGGTTAAGGTTTCTGTAACTTAAGACTTTCAAATCTTATGAGCCGTGAGGGTCCCATAAGAGAGTTCTCCTTACGAGTCGTGAGGATCTCGTAAGTGTAATTTCTCCTTAGGAATCGTGAGGATCCCTAAGTGTGTTGCTCCCTTGTGAGTTGTAAGGATCTCACGCGGGTGGTTTCTCCTTACAAGGTCGAGAAGGCCCTATAAGTGTCTTTTAATGAGGTTGCGCCCTTTCGGGTTTTCACAAACACTCGCCGGTAGCCCTGCTGTTTTTACTCACGGAGCCCTTTCGGGTTTTCATCCATGCCCACTTTGCTTATGGACATACCGTTCTTTTTATTTTTTTATTTTATTCCTCTTTATTTTTTAAACGAGGTCGCGCCCTTTCGGGTTTTCACGAACACTCGCCGGTAGCCCTGCTGTTTTTACTCACGGAGCCTTTTTGGGTTTTCATCCGTGCCCATTTTGCTTGTGGACGTACCGTTTTATTTATTTATTTATTATTTACGAGGTCGCGCCCTTTCGGGTTTTCACGAACACTCGCCGGTAGTCCTGCTGTTTTTACTCACGGAGCCCTTTCGGGTTTTCATCCGTGCCCGTTTTGCTTATGGACATACCATTTTTTACTTTTTTACTTTTTTTTATTTCTTTATATATATATATATATATTCTATATTTTTTTTTATCTCGTCAGCCTAAGAATGCTGCGGTAGTAGTTTAAAGACATTTCGGTCATTTGCAAGTTTTAGGACATTGCGGTCCATCATTAGTTTAAGGACATTTCGGTCCGCCGTCGCCGTATTTGAGGCGAATATCTAGTTTATTGACTTTTCGGTCTATGAGTCCTTCTCCATGAATGAACATGATGCCCCCGGCGTATCCATCTTTTTCGGAGCGTGCGGTTGTGGCGGACTTACCTTCCAGTTCTCAGACAGCGCAAACTTGCCATGTTGGTATTGGTCTTCAACCCAGTTTTTGAAGACGTAGCAATCCTCGATCAGATGACCTACCGTTTGGTGGTAAGGGCAATAATTTGGATTATTAATATCGCCTGGCCGCAACGGACGTTTTGGACTCGGCAGATCGATGAGTCTGTCGCACACTGCCAGCTCGAACAGTCCCCTTGTTTTATCTTGCGGAAACGAGTAAGGACGTTTCAACTTTTCCTGGAGGGGTTTCCGCTTGTTGCTTTGGAGAGCAACCGGCCTAGGGTCACCTGATTGTTGTTGAGTGCTGGCGACGAGGGCCGTTTTTCTTTTTTCCTTTATCCTTTTTGTTCGATCCTTTGTTTATGGGGCCGAGATTTTTTCCGAGTAGCATGCGATTGCACGGCTGAACGTTCTCGCAGCTTCTCAATTCCTTTATTTTTGAAATAAATTCCCCGAGGGAAGAGTTGGGGGTAGCTTCTTCGTCAGAGTCGCTTCCAATGGTGATAATTTGTGATCCCTTGAAGTCGGCTATATGACAGTCGGCGGCGGCTCTTTTGTGCTTATCTATCGCATTTTTCCCATGTCCACAAGCTTCACACTTTGTCCTGTCGAAGTGTCGCTTTTGAGCGACATACCCTTGCCACCAACAGTTAAAGGATTCGCAGTCTTCGGTAGGATGTATGATCTTCTGATGATATAAACAGAAGTTAGGGTGAATCTCTACCTTAGAGAAAGAATTTTCTTCAGAGGGCGGTAGCTTCATTCCGACTGATAGAGCTTTGGCGAACCGTTTCCTCGTCTTGAATTTGTTTTTACCCGCAGTGTATGGCTTTTGATTTGACGGGAATACCTTGGTTCTTTCTAGTAAGGCCATTTCATGCTCTTGATTGGCTTTTGCTTTCAGATGAATTTCATTTAGGAAGGCATCGATCAACTTGTCTGACGGCCGCGGAATTTCTGTTTCAGGGTCCGCCATTGATTTCTCAGCGCAAGGATCCTCCTCATCATCCGTCAGTGAATGAGAAATCACATGACAAGTCGCTACGTAGTCTTCGGATTCATTCGATAAGTTTTCTCCATCGTTTTCATCCTCGACGAAAGAACAAGTTGCCCCCGGCGTGTCCGTCTTCTTTGGAGAGTGCGGCTGTGGAGGGTTTACCTTCCAGCTTTCAGACAGCGTGAACTTGCCTTGCAGGTATTGATCCTCGATCCATCCCTTAAAGACGAAACAATCCTCAATCGGGTGACTTACCGTTTGGTGGTAAGGGCAATATTTAGGATTATTAAGATCGCCTGGCTGCAACGGACGTTTTGGATTCGGCAGATTAATGAGTATGTTGCACACTGCTAGCTCGAACAGTCTTCTCGTTTTATTCTGAGGAAAAGAGTAATGACGTCCTAGCCTCTCTTCGAAGGATGGGCGTGGACGCACGTTGTTTTGGCGAGCGACCGGCTTTGAGTTGCTCGACTGTTGCTGAGCGTTGGCGACGATGATTGCTTTTCCTTTCTCATTTCGGGGATCGGGTCTTGGAGGAGACGGTTTATGGCCCATCTGGTCCATTTGGGCTAATTTGTCGATCAAGGCCTGGAAGGTGGTCGGCCTGAAGAACATCATGAATTGCGAGATGGTCGCCTGCGGATCGAGAGTGCCCACAAACATGCCTACCGCAGGTGCCTCTTCTATGCGTTGTTCGTATTTCGACCATAGGTTCCGCCATCGTGTTGCGTATTGAACCCACGTTTCGCTTGGCCTTATCCTGGCATTTATTAGTGCTGTTATCGGGGTGCGTTCACTAGCACTCGCGAATCTTTGTGTAAACAGCAGTTCCATCTCTGCAAATGTTTTGACAGAGTCGTTAGGTAGCTCCGAATACCATTCAAAGGCTGTTTCTGCTAAGCTACCGACGAATTGACGTAGCAACAATTTATCATCGCCTCCAGTATTGCCGCATAAGGCCCTGAATTGAGCGACATGCTGATGCGGATTCACTGTCCCTTTATATACGTGGAATTTAGGGATCGTATATCCCGGCGGGTAACTGATTTGGTCATACCAGCTCGGATACGGTCGTCCGGTTCTAACAATTTGCCCAGCCGCTTCATTCGCTTGATGAACCCGGATCTGCTGAGCTATATATTCGTCTAGGTCAACTTTGGAGATTGCCACCTCGTTGGCTATTGACAGAGCCGGCGGAGGATTTGACGTTTCTCCCCTGTCGTCTTCAAGGACGATCGGAGGATCTTCAGCAGGAGGGTCCGACTGTAACATCATCCCTACCATATCTTGGAAGAGGAGCGCCATCCGTTTTATGTTAGCCGATTGCTCTGCAGCTTCCTTGTCCCTCTTTTCGAGGACTCTGCGTAAAAAGTCAGCGTCGGTTTCTTGTTCTTGACGCTCATCCGAAGACGTTTCAGAGCTTTCTTTTGGCTCAGTGAGTGCAGCCATTGTAGTCATCATTTCCTGAAGCTTTTGTTGTTGCTCCTGGGCTTTCGTCACGGATCGGGTGAGCGGTCGGTGGCCCGTAGAAGTGCGGCTTTCCTCCTTTCCAGAAGCCATATAAACAGTGTGCACCACCATGCCCCCAGATTTGGGGCGTTTGTGTTCAGTGCTTTTATGCTTCGCCATGTTCACAGGGGCTTTTTGTGGCCTCCTTTTTTGAGTGATTGGAGTTAAGGGAGCCGTTGTAGTGGGCACCCAAGTAGCTTTTGCTTTTTGTGGTTTGACAGAGTAATCCTTACCCCGCCGAACCTTCATCTTTTTCTGTCGTCGGAGGCAGCCTTGATCGATCAGCGACTCTTGGACCTGTCGCCAGACTTTGTAAATTTTGGAGGACAGCCGTTGAGGGGGCTGCTCTAGCTTCTTCTCTGGAGTATTCTCTACAGATGAAGGAGTTCGTTTCAACATCGCAGCAGGAGAGTTTCTGAGCACCGTATTCAGCAATTCAAAGCTGTTCCCGATTGGAACAGCAGTATTGATCTCCACCGTTGGAGCTGGAGGAGTAAATCCAGAGGGGAAGTTTCCCCCAGCCTTTTTTACTCGGCGCCAGTGGCGACGTCGAGCATGTCGTGCTAATGGAATTGTTTCATATATAGGGGTGACCTCCTCATGCCCCCTGTGTTGGTCAGAATATGCTGGTACCAGCCTTTTAAAGATCGACGTCCGTTGAACGGGGACGACCAACCTGTCAGAAGCGGGCTTCCGAACATGGGAAGCAACCTTGGTGACTTCGCCAAGAACGGGAGCTGGGATGGCTATCCGCTTCGGGATAACGCCTTCTGGTATGGCAGGCTTCTTCATGGGCCCGATGGAGCTCTGGCCTAATCCATTAAAACCTGAAGCAGTGGAGTTGGGCGACCTATTGAGAGGGGTCGCGGCAGTGGTAAGTCGATCGAAGACCGACTTCTTTGGAGCTTCTTGCAATGTCATTGGGGCGTTGAAGCTCATTGGTGGGAGTATGGTCCCAAAAAATAGTCCAGTGGTGGTTTGAGCCACCTGCTCCACCGGCATTTTGAAAAGGGAGGCCGCTCGAGGCCCATAAGTCACTCCTCCAGCAATGATGGAGCAGGAGTTATCGCTGCGGGCGGTGCAGTTCGAAGCCATTGATTTTCTATTTTCTGCATAAAGCAAGACACTAAATCTTAGTACCTTGAATCCACAGGCAATCACAGCAAACCGCGATTTGTTCGCGAACACGACACACGAAGTGTGGAGTGGAAAGAGGAAGAGGTCCCACCGGGCATGCCAGAATCTGTTCCCCTCCGAACGGCGGCGCACAAGACTGCGATGTCCTGGCACTGAGATTCGGGGCAGATGCTATTTGGTTTTATCCGTCTACCTCTCCGAAGATGCCAAGTTGATTTATGGCACCGTGTATCGGAGGTTTAGATGGATGGGGCCGATGTAGCAGACTTTGTCAGATTCCCCCTCGCTTGAGGGGTTTTTGATTGTGGGGACGCTCTTCCCTGCAGGCGCAAGCCCCTGCAGTTAATTACGCTACCGCATCGCGGTAACAACTTTCTCCTTCTCCAAAATTTCACTTCGTGTCGTGTGTGTTTGTTTTGTTTATGGTTGCCCGTGGATTGTATACGGAGACTGAGTAATACCGTCGCCCGTAGGACATGGATTAGTCCAAATCCGTATTTACTTAGATTTGGGTTTAGTGTTTTTAGTTTAAGGATGCATTAGTCGCGTTGCGGCTAAGATCAACTTAAACGTTCGTTAAGGATACGATAGTCCTGTTTGAGACTAAGATCAACTTAACGTGATCGTTTAGATCCGACAAAAGAGCGTCTGGGCTCTATTGTTCCAGTTTGGGAGATTCATAGTCCAATTTGGGACTAAAGTCTGTTTGGAGGATACGTTAGCCATTTTTGAGGCTAAGATCGACTCAAACGTTTGTTAAGGATACGTTAGTCCATTTTGAGACTAAGATCAACTTAACGGGACCGTTTAGATCCGACAAAAGAGCATTTGGGCTCTATTGTGCCAGTTTAGGGACGTGGTGGTCCATATTCCAGTTTAGGGACGTGTCGGTCCGATATTAGTTTAGGGACGTCTCGGTCCGACGTCTCGGTCCGATATTAGTTTAAGGACGTCTCGGTCCGATATTAGTTTAAGGACGTCTCGGTCCAATATTAGTTTAAGGACGTTTCGGTCCACGAGTTTAAGGACCCCGCAGTCCATATTGATGTATGGTCGTTGGGACCCGTCACCTCTTTGACGTCGTTGAGGAATTACAACGATGGATATCAAAGGAGTTCGGAGATGTACCCTTGAACCGGATGTGGATTGGTTTAGGAGAGCCGTTTTGCACAGTTAATTTAGTTTAAGGACTTATGACCACGATTGGGCTAAGTCCAGTTAAAAATGTCCAATATTTTATTTGCATTTGTTTTTATTTTTATTTGGGCTTTGCCCAGAAAAGATGCAGGGCATCAATTTGTTTTGGGCTCTGCCCTTTATAAATGATGCAGAGCGTCAATTTCATTTGGGCTCTGCCCTTGTATAAAGGATGCAAATCATCAATTTATTTGGGCTCTGCCCATTTATTGCCTTGCAATTTATTTTGGCATGTCAGGTCATTTTGATTTGGGCCTGGCCCTTTAAGTAATGCATTGCATTTGTGCAAAGCACTGTTAATTTGAGAATCTTTTAGATTCAAGAACCGATGGTTCATAAAAGAAGTGCAAGGCACTATTTTATTTATTTATTGTTGAAGATCCATGATCTTGTTCATAAGAGAATTTTCTCTTCTTTTAAAGGTTTTTTTACCCTTTTTTTATTCTTCAAGAGTTCTCAAAAGTTCTCTTCTCTCTTTTTTTTAGCAAGATCTTCTTCTTTTTGAAATGAGGTATAGGGTCCTTTTTATAGTGCCCATAAATTAGTTAAATTTGTTAAAAGATCTTTCTCTGAGTGATTTGGGGTATTTTCCCCACCGTTGGATCTTTGATCCAAGGGCTTCTGTTTTGCAGAAGAAAATCTTCTTGTTTTAATAAGAACAGAAAAGATTTCTTAGAAATTTAATTCTGTTTGGCGCAGATGCCCCAGCGCGTGACACGTGTCGCGCAGCGCAGCGCAACTGTACGAGCGCATCTGCGCTGACACGTGTCGCGCAGCGCAACGTGCAGCGCAACCGCGCTGACACGTGTCGCGCAGCGCAACTGCGCGAGCGCATCCGCGCTGACACGTGTCGCGCAGCGCACAGCGCAGCGCACAGCGCAGCGCACAGCGCAGCGCAACCACGCTGACACGTATCGCGCAGCGCAAAGCGCAGCGCAACTGCGCTAGCGCATCTGCGCTGACACGTGTCGCGCAGCGCAGCACCCGCGCAACTGAAGCGTTGTTTCCTTTAATAGAGCTTTGCTCTGATTGGGCGCGCCTTCTTGGGCGCCGCGCTGATGCATCTACGTCTGACACGTGGTGCGTTGCGCACAACGCAAAGAATCTGAAGCGTTGCTTCATTTATTAAAGTTTAAATTTTCCAAGTAGAGCTTTGCTCTGATTGGGGTAAGATGAAGCGTTGCTTCTTCTCCCGCCTCGGAATTTGAACAGAGCTTTTCTCTGATTGGGGGTAAACAGTACTCATGTTATCTGGGAACTGCTACCTGACCATGGGTATAATACCAATCAGCAATTCCCGACGAGTCCTGTCCAGTGTAACTCATATCCTAATGAGCACCTGTATACTATTTCCAGTACGACGTACTAATGGCTGTGGGACAAACCATCTTTCCTGCTGGGATGAGAAGCGTATACACTAGTCTACTCTGGAGTATCGATGCCCCATCTTGATAATCCTACAACTAGGGACCTGTATAAGGATGTTCTTATAGATTACCCAGCCCCCACCAGTGTGACTGCCATCACAACGCTGATAGTCAAGTAAAGATTCTAAGGGCTCTACCAATATGTATAAGCGATATGCTAAAAGAAACACATGCACATATTGAGGTAGCTACAAACTAAGTAGCATACTACTATATCGAGCAAGACTGTTATCATAACTGTGAATATCCCAAGCTTCCAATATGTAATATACAATCCAGTATGATACAATAATGGCCTCTAGGGCATATATCACTAACATTTTTCATATTTGTTGTGCATGCCATATACTTAAGCTTGTTGTACAGGATGCATATACCGTATGTAATACAAATATTCAAACAATTAAAGATACATGTAGGTTTATTAAAAGTTCTTGTAACAACCTTAAACTTTCTGTACAAATTTTTTCCAAAAATACAGAGAGGAGTACCTAAACCTGAGCATAAGTTATAAATTTAATTTGCTTTTGAACAGTAAAAAAACACTTGTAGCTCATTGGTAAAGACTTGCACTGCTGTGACGTAGCCCCCGTGTTCAAATCCCCCCAGCCACATATTGTTTTTAATTGATTTTTCTTTTAATCTTTTAGAAGCCCAAAGGTTTACACGTGCACTACACGTAAAATGAAAAGTCACAGATAAAACAAACATGTGGAAAATGTTATACCAACAGATCCTGACAAGTGGCGAAGATCCCACCACCCCTCACCGGATCTCGACCGGCGAGATGATGCATACGGCCGGCACCGCCGGGCCCTCCGTAGGGGATAGTTCCCAAAATTTTAACCCTAAACCCCTTGGACTCCCCCACTACTCCTATACTATTTGTTTTCTCTGCACATTTCCAGAGAATTAAAAATGGGCATTAATCCACATTTTAATGCACATTTTAATTCTATTCTTCATTACCCTAAACTCTAATTTTTCTTATAAATACCACACCACATTTCACCTCTCCTCATTCAGAATTTCATTATAAAAACTCTCTAAAAATTCCAAGTCCCAAGTTGTACAAGTGGGGTTAGCAAGAGGCGAAGTTCCGACGACGTTTCGAGGAGAATCTGGCGACGAAACGACGCCCCAATGGTTTTGAAATCTTCCTCCTCCCCTCTTCCTTTATAACCTGTAAGTCCACATTTCCCTCCTCTATCTCTATTCTAAAATAATCTATTTCGAAAACTCGTCGGAAGCGGAGTTATTCCGACTTCCGATTCGTTTTTCTTTAAAAACTCTATTTTTTCTGAAATAATAAAATATCATATTCTCTCATAATGTTTAACAAACATAAATAAACACATTAGAATAAGTTTCATCTCAAAATAATTCATGTTGCAATTTCTATTTCACTTTTACAGTAAAATACCATCATGTTACATATAATTTATAATTGTCCAATTTAACCATACATCTTTAGATAACTCACGAGGTAATGACCTACTTCATCACAACACACATTTTTAACATTGCACGATGAATTTTGGGACTTTAGTTTATAGGAAAATACGATTTTACAAATAAATACCTTAAACATTAAAAAACCATTTTCTTTAAATAATGTGTTATTTAATTCCGTGCAATTGCGCATCTACAACCCATTTTGGGGAACCTCGATCGGGATGGTGCGGCTTATCGCACATCCTCGGGTCTAGTAGAGCGAGATGCAGACCTCCACAAGGAGCATTCGATCTCGATGGAATTTTGATGCAATTTTTAAGAAAATGAGATTTCTACAAAATAAATAAACTCTATTTTTATTATATATATATAAATATTATCAAAATATCTATTTTTAATATAATATATGAATATTCCATGTTTTCTAAAGCAAAAGAATCACAATTTCATGAAATTACCATTACAATCCAATACAAATTCCAATATTTCATTAAAGTACCATATACAATAATACAAATTCCAATATTTCATTAAAGTACCATATACAATAAAAACTAGTTTCTACTCATTAGAAAATTTCACTTTTATAAAATATACATCTATGAAAACCCTAAAGACGATAATTAAATTTTTGAGGTGTATTTTGAAAATATATCAAAACTATTTTTACATAAAACCCCCTCAAGTTATACTAAATTACAATAAGGACCTTAATAAATATAGGTTTAAGCAGGCCCAGTTCTCTTGAGCCTCGGGGAGCTGAAGAATATGGGTGCTTGCCTATTTAAGGTAGATAATCTAATAACGGTGTTATCAACACGGTAATTGTCTTGGAAAAAGATACAAATCCCGCCGTCCATGTGCAGCTGTTACCGATAACACTAAAAACTAAATCAGGACTTCAATTATGTCTAAAAGCCTGACTCAATTCGAGTCACGGTCAAATATGAAATTAATCTGACTTGAATTCAATTCAAGTATAACTACAATACAACATGAATCCATCTATACCAGAATTCAATCTATATTGACTAAACCGAATCATGGATATACTCTGATTACATGACTATCCATTTATATCCATTCTGTTTATATGATATCATGGTTTCGGCAAGTCATCTATCTATATAACAAAACAATACAATCAATACAAAAGACATTACGGGGTTTTAAAGGGGTAGACTGGTATGAAATGTGTTAGAAGTGGCACGAGACGGTCACTTTAATACACCTAACCTGAATATTCATTGTTGTTGTACCGTGGTTTAACGGTTCCATGTGCTCCGTATAGTTTAGTCTCCGGAATAGTGGGAATCCTCTCGTATACACTGGCATATTCTGTACCAAGCTACAAACAACCGCGTTAACAGAACAAAGATAACACTATATGGTTATATTCTTTTTTCTGTCTATTCTACTTCTCTCTTTCTTTGGGACTTACCGAGCGATTGTTCGCTGACGACATTTCTTTTCTTCTTTCTTTGGAATGTTGTCAGGTGGATCCGACTCACTAGAGATCGAGCCCAGTACTGAAGAATTGGAGCAGTTTTCCATCGACCCAGAGCTGTAGGCACTTGTATATACTTTTCATTTCAGTTATGCCATTGTTTAGGCATTGCTTTCTATTCATGTATTTACATTTCCAGTTGTACTTGTAAAGAATTGTTAAATAAATAAAAGTTATTGTTCATTTATATTCATATCTCTTGTGTACATTTTACTTTATATTGCTTAGATACGCTTAGCGTGTTTACTTCTGAGTAAATATGTAGCGGACTTCCGGTCGCGTCCCCTTGCCCGTACACTGGGAAGAGGGGTGCGACAGTTCTGGAAAAAGAAATTTGTATACAAAACTAGATGCCTAGATGCAGGTGTAAGGCTGTCTCTTAAATAAGATGTGGCCACTTGTATATAATTTTCATTTTAGTTATGCCATTGTCTATGCTAATCTAAGTACCTAGAGAATGTAAAGAGTGATGATAGATTGTTTTGTCTCAAGAACCTCAGGTTTCTCAACATATGAGACTATTAGGGTTTGAGGTAGAAGAAGAGAAGCTTGGAGGAGATGGGAATGTTGTAGAGAGCAACATAAGAAATTTTAAGTGAAGAATGGTTAAGTCTTGTAACTAATAAAGCAAGCATCCCAAAGATAATAATAAAAAATTATATTCACCACAAAATATCTAAATATTTTCTATAAAATATCTAGATGCCACCTTACCTCAATAGTAACCCATGACTCACTAAGTGAGTCAACAAGTAGCCATACTTCACATAATAAAAGTCAACACCTCATACCTCCACCCCATTTAACATTTAATCAAAAAGATTAAATAACAAATGAGGTGTCTTCTTCTAGAAACATTCTTGTCAAAAATTACAAGAATACCCCTCAACCGTATATACATACCCATATCCGTATCCCGAAAAATACGAATACAAAAGAGACGAAAATAATCCAACAATATAATACTAGGATCCGGCTTAAACCAAAGCCCGCTAGTATTATCCGCCCGAACATCATACGTGCATGTTCAGTCGAAAATAATGCACTTTTAATATGACAATTTCCTTACTTTTCTTAATCATCTAAAGGTATTTGCTATAAATATAATACATATTAGAAGTTCATCTGCAAAATATCATTTACCATGTGTTATATATTATAATCAACATTTTGAAGGAAATTGTATGTTTAATATTTTTTACGCATAATATTTTTTATCTCACATTCTTCATTGAGATATTGTGCAAGATTAGCTCAAGTCAGGGAATCAGGAATCTGCCAATAAAATACAAGAAAGTCGAAGAATCAAATACTGGCAGAAATTCAGAAGAGATAAGAAAATTCCAGATATCACATAAAGACCCAGAGATCAACAGAATAAGATCACAGAAGTTTGAACCAATGAAACCACCAATTGGTCGCGGAACCGCGACCAAGTCAGGTCGAGTCGCAGCGGATCCATGGCCGATTCATGGGATTCGGGATCAGGAACTCTCTGGAAACTTCTTCTCAACGTCCTAACTTGTTGGGAAAGTCTCGTTGTAACAATCTTGTTCTGAAAACTTCTCTATAACAACCTAGTTTATTGGGGAAGCTTGAAAATGGGCTATAAAAAGGACCTAGGGCTACATTGAAAGGATTGCACAATTTGATTCCGAAATTTTCCCCAAATTCATTCATCAAATCAAATCAAGAAAAGAGCCAACAAATTCAACAAATCCAAAATCCAAAATCAAGAATCATCGAGAAGTTCATCAAGTGATTCAACAAAAGATCTTTTACACGAAGCCGATCATCATCAACGAGCACGCGGTCCACGACAGGTCCAAGACTTACGGTGATCGAGCAACGTGAAGATCGACGGAAAAATTATCTCTTCAAGGGAGTGATCGAGAGCAATTCTTCTTGTAATCTCGGATTAAAGAAGTTGTAATTTGAAGTTGAATAATAAATGTGATAATTAGTTTCAATTTCGTTTTCTTTTAATTTCCGCATTATGAATTCTTTCTCTAATCTTTCTTTGATTTTTATGACGCGCGAGTAAATCTCCGCTTGATAGGATTCGTAGGATTAGGGTAGATCGATAGATGATAAAATTCTATACTATTTTTAAGTAATATGAAGTTTACAAAATTTCGCAAAAGAATCGTTAACATCCTCATCGGGCACGATATCAAATTCTTGATACTCTTGACCACGATTTGAGATACGATTGACGATCTTTTGTGAAGGGCTAGAAAATGAATGGGATCAATGAAAGGACAAGGGACGATAGTGAAGAAACCCTAGTTTCTTTCAGAAAAACCCTAATCCGCATTCATCACCATCAATCTAGTGTTAAACTGTCAATAGATAAGATTAGTCATCGTTATTAGTCATCCATGGCTACTAAATCTGATCGAATCCTGCAGGGCTTCTTCATATTTTCTTAATAATTAGATCTCGAACATTTTCTTGATTTCCTTTCTTGAAAATATTTTCTTGATTTTCTTGAAACTATTACTTTTACTAAATCTTGAACCATTTCTTGAATTTCTTTACCAGTTCTTTTGATTCATCTAAAGTAAGAATTTGCAAATTCCTCGAATCCCAGAGGATGACCCATGCTCACTAACGCTCGCTACACGCGACACCGTTATTGATTGCGGTTACTACTACAACCTTTTACTTCTTTTTGAATAAATCAAATAGCGCCGTTGCCGGGGATACGTGCGTAATTTGTTCTTTCTTGCTATTTGGGTTGAAGTATTATTATTACATTGAACTATAAATCAAGAATGTATCGTGTGCTTAATGATTAGTGTGTGAATTTTTGCAAGGGGATCTGGAATCATTGTAGCAGGAAGATAAAGATTCAGATCATTTCATCAAGACCATAGGATCATGGGGAGCATCAGAACAAAAAATTGTTCAAAGAACAGTCCAATTGACTGCGGAACCGTGGCAAGAAGCTAGAATTGGCCGCGGAAGCGCGGTGTTCTTGGAGAATTAGAGTTTCAGCTCTCTGTGGTATAATTTCTATTTTCTTCTCTCTCCTCTGAAAAGTCCAATAACAATTTTTCTGCAGGATTCTTTACAAATATTCGCCGCTTAAAAAATTTCTTGTTGTGTGTTTTGTTTGTGGGTTGTTTTTGCATATTGTAATACGGAAAATTAAGGGGCAAAGACCAAATCCAGATTAGCTGGGGATTTCATTACCCATCCTAAGCCTTGCAAATCTTAAAACTAGCATCCGTATCACCCTTCATTAATTAAAAAATATCTAGATCAAGACTCTAAGGACCGCCGCGCTCAATTATGACAAAGGAGGGTCGTGGGTAATCTACTGCTTATCCGCATTTCTTTTGTGGTGTCTAGGCAAGTGTGTCTAAGGCAAGTGGTTACTTAATTAAGCCCGCTATTTACATAGCGGATACCTCTCACTTACCTGGCCACAAGAGAGATAAAGAGGTAGTAGAGAATTGATCCTGTGATTTGTCTTCTGAAAATTTAGGAGCGGTCTAGTGACTTGATCTAGGTGACCTTAGATCTAGGGTTGATTGTGCATTTTTATGATTTGTCTAAATCCGTCTTTTTCCAAAAAACAGACCTTTCTTTTAATTTACACATACGCTGTCTCTTGCGCTAAACCCGCTTAGTGCATGTTCGGCTGGACACGGGATTCTAGTGTCCGTCTTATCCGCATTTTTTCCATCGACTCCGAAGTCGGTACTTCTTCATTTTCTTTTTCCTCACCACCCACCACAACTACCGAGATAGACGGTTATCCATCAAATTTTAATAACACCACTCTGCCACTATCCGCAGGTACGCAGAATCCACCGCGTATATCTCTCCAAGAGAGATGCTACCCTATACGTGGTCCTCTTCCTACCTGTCTTTCTATTCCACCAGCCAATGGGGATAATTTTGAAATCAAACCACACTTTATCAATCTTTTGCCGAAATTTCACGGTCTTGAGTCTGAAGACGTATACGTTTTTATCACCAAATTTGAAAACGTATGCGCTATGATGGACACTTCACAACTTTCTGTGGATGCTATGCGTTTACGTCTTCTCCCGTTTACTTTGTGCGATTTAGCCGAAAAGTGGCTGTATAACACAACTGCACACTCTATTTCCAATTGGGATGGATTCGTTATAGCTTTTCTTAAGAAATTTTATCCCAATCATAAGACCGTCCGTGTTAGGAGCGAAATCAACCAGTTTACCCAGCTTCCAAATGAACCATTTTGGAAATGCTTTGAACGGTTTAAGAATCTGCTTGTCCAATGTCCTCATCACGAAATTCATAGATGGGATCTGTGCCGAATTATATATTAGGGCATTAATCCAGCAATAAAGCAGATGCTTGAAACCATGTGTCAATGCAATTTCATGTGTAAAGACGATGGTGAAGCTTGAAAATTTTTGGAAGATTTTGCTGAAAATACTTTGCAATGGGAAAGCGTTGGTCCATCATCTAGGGGTGGTATTCATCAGCTCGATATTTCGATCACAGTAAAAGCCAAAATGACAGTGATGCAAAAGAAACTCGAAGGTATGGAAAACAAATTTTTATTAGCCTCCCTAAACCAGGTGACGCTCCCTAAAACCGTGTGTGGGTGCTGTTGTAATCCATCACATCTGAAGGAAGAATGCCCTTTGAATTCTCCGTTTCAAGGTCAAGAACACACCAATGCTACTTTTCAGCAGCGACCTAGAAACGATCTTTATTCATTCACATATAATCAGGGTTGGAGCAATCACCCTAATTTTGCTTGGAACCAACACCAAACTCAAAATACGGTTCCAAACCAAAATAACTATCAAATGGCTCCTCCACAGCAACAACAACCACCACAGAGTCAGCACCCCTTTCAATCACAAACTTTTCAAAATCCGGCCAACAATTTTGCACTGTATAATAATTCTTTCCAAATGACCGGTACCGAAAACTCCTCTGCACTCGAAAGAACCTTGGATTTTTTTATGAAACATACCATGCAAATGTCGACTGATATAAGGTCTTCCATCGACACCATAAGGAAATACTCTACCTCCCACAGTGAGAGTATAAAATCGATGGAAGTACAAATTGCATAATTAAATACCGCAATGAGTGCCAGAGAGAAAGAGAAACTTCTATCTCAACCCTTACCAAATCCTGGCCACTCACAATATCATAATGTGAATTCCATTACCACGTTGAGATCCGGAAGAGTACTGAATAACCAAGTCGGTGAACAGGTTGATAACTGTTAGTGTATATGCCCTAGTGGCCATTACTGTATCATACTAGTTTGTATATTACTTGATGGAAGCTTGGGATATTCACAGTTGTATATACAATCTTGCTCGAAATGGTAGTATGCTACTTGGTTTGTCTCTACTTCAATATGTGCATGTGTTTCTTTTAGCATATCGCTGATATACATATTAGTAGAGCCCTTAGGATCTTTGCTTGATTACCAGCGTTGTGATGGCGCTCGCACTCGTGGGAGCTGGGTAATCTATAAGCACATCGTTATACAGGTCCCTGGTCGTTGGACTATCGAGACAGGGCATCGATACTCCGGAGTAGACTAGCGTATGCGCTTCTCATCCCAGTGTGGGAGAAGGTCTGTCCCACAGCCGTCAGTACGTCGTACTTGAGATAGTATACGGGTGCTCGTTAGGTTACGAGTACACTGGAAAGGACTCGTCGGGAAATGTTGGTTGGTATTATACCTATCCTCAGTTATCAGTTCCCAGGTGACATGAGTACAGCTTAGTCCGCTGACTTGACACTTTCACTTCGCCTCGAGTGTGTTCCCACTGCACTTTGATTACTACCCTACCACGGCTCAAAGGAGTCGTGCAAACAGGTAGTTTTTGGGTGCAGTCCCGAAGCACTTGGAGGCAGTGACGGTTAGATAGGATACGTCTCTCCCGGTATTGGGGGTTGACATCGCGCTGTGTCCAGGAGAGCCATTACACGAGTAGTCCCTGGCCAGGGCAAGCGAGATATACTGGTAGGTTTCCAGTGTTATCTCAGGGTGTTCTGGGCTACACTCCGACACGACTTGTACCTCTATTAGGGGACTGACGTTCACCGCCCCCTAGGCCCGCCATGCGATGTATCAGACGAATAGACCGGACTGTACGGAGATTGTCACATACAGGCTCAGTAGGAGTTCAGATGGGGTTCACCTCGTCAGTCTTCTTATCGACATCTACCTGGGGACCGTTACGTACAGCTAGTGCCGCTTGCGGTCTGTGGTTAAACCCACTGCCAGCGTAGTGTCGAGTCTTTAGAGTCCTACACAGAGAGCTATTCGCCTTTAGGCAAAATGAGTAGAGGTCGCATGGTTTTGTGACAGGGTTCGTTCACATCCGCGTACTTGTGCACGTTTGCTGTCCGGACAGCTTATACTAGCGGGCTTTGGTTTAAGCCGGATCCTAGTATATGATTTGGGATTGGTTTTTCTCATTGTATTCGTGTTCCTCGGATCACGAATACGGGTGTGTATGCACAGTTGCTTGAGACAGAGGGAGAGGACTTCGATTAGGGTTAATGACTATTGTCATTTTATTAACCCTAATGCTTATGTGTGTATTATTGTTAATTGATATTAGTTTAATAATTGTGCATGGTTATGGTTGTTGACCATTTGACCTATCTTGACTTGTTGACCTTGTTGACACTTTGACCATCATCATTTCATTTGGAAGATACTCTTTGATCCTTGCAAATTGCATTAAAGATGAAATGATAATATTCATGTCTTGATTAAGCCATGACAATTATCTCACTAATTATCTAATTAAAATAATTCACACATAAATATGAGAATGGTGATTTATTCTCTCATTCTCTCATTCCTTTTCTCTCTCTTGTTATTCCTCTCCCTCAAGCTCTCCCCTCTCATGTGTTGAGAAACACTTGAGCTTGAGAAAAACCCTCTCTTGATAATCTCTACTCTCATCTGGGGTTCAAGGATTAGCACTTCTTGCACCCTAGTTACTTCTAGCTTGGAGTTGAAGCCAAAGGTTGAGGCTTTCGGGTGGATCTTTCTTTGACGGGAGAAGAAGACAAAGGTGACCTCCTTCCACCACTCCAAGGAGCAAGGAGAGAAGGACATAAAGCCCAAGGTATAACCTTTCTAGCACTTAGCTAGTTTCTAGTTAGCTTTAGCTTGTTTTTGTTTAGCAAGGATCCTTCATAGTCTAGTCCATGTTGCCTAAGCTCATAAAAATTCGATTTTATTCCGTTTTCCGCCTCCCCGCAAGTACCGGGGTGGGCAACGTGGACTTACAGTGGTATCAGAGCCTAACTAAACATAAACTAGCTAGATAGTAAAGTGTATGGAAGTTCGACCGGAAAAAAAATCGAAAAACCGAGTTTTAAAAACCCTAAGTTTCTGTTAAAAATTTTTCTGTTCAAAATAAAATTTGTCATACTCCAAAAATCATCTCAGGGTTTTCTTAAGAAGCACAGCAAACCCGGTCCAGTGAGTCGTCTAAACCGCCGCGGTTCAGCGGCAATAGCGAGCTATTGCCGCGGAATCGCCGCCGTTTTGACTCTTCACTGAGTCGAGTTTGGTGCAGTTTTCTTATGGCTTGGTTTTGGGATTTTTAAGATGGTTTATATGTTCCCAGGTTTTCCAGAATAGAAATTTATTTTTGGGGGCCTATAAATCTGTATTTTTTTTCCGAACTTCAATACACTTTGACTAAAAGGTTATATCTGTGATGTTTATATGTATTGAACGTCGGCTAATCGCTATATGTCGGTTAGTCGGGGTTATACATATCTGTGATCTGTGATTGATGATGGTTTGTGTATATGAATGGGTTGGATTGTCGCGGGTGAATAGCCGGGGTGGATGTGAGATGAGTGTTGCTTTTTCTTTCATTCATTGTAACATGTAAATTGATGTAATATTATTATTTGTATGGCCGCACAACCGGGTCGGGGTTGTAGCCGTCATTGTATAATTCTTTTTACTGTTTTTGCTCCTAGGATAGACCCATGGAGGGGGTGCACAAACTACCGGGTATCTCGAAGTGCCGAGTGGCCTACTCACGGTGTTGAGGGAGGTTGCTTCGCTTTGGGTACTTGGCGGGTAGTTTGCCGCACCCGTAGGGGTCTTGGGTGGGGTATTTGGCTATTCACCGCGACCGTGTAATCCGCTTTTCGTTGCAGGCTCGAACGGATTGCGGATTCCTAGTATATCCAATGTATTCATCTGTGATCTGTAATGTCTATCATTGCTATATATTTATATATGATAACTATTTAGGCGTTGCTTATGTTTTACAGCCGCGCTAGCCCAGCCCCCGCTCTGTCGTTAGTTAAGTAACCTAACGGGTGATGACGGGGCCCCGTGGCGAATGTGAATGGCATAAGCGTACGTCATATTTTGGTTGTTTTCTGCAATGGTAGGATTAAATGATGGGACGCATTAAAAGAACTAATGCAAGAAAATAAACCAAGTAAAAGTCGATTGGAACACTTTGAAAACCACTCGGTTCTTTTCAAAACTAAACTTTTAAACGCGGAGCTTGAACCACTCCTTTTAAAAGCTATCTCGTTCCATCGATTATATCAAGTTCACTACATTCACGGTTTCGCCAAAACCATCCGTAGCCCTCCATCATTTCAGTTAAATATTCGGTAGTATTCAAGCTATGTATTTTGACCTCACGCCAAGGCACAGTGATTGGTAGCTGCCGGATATTTATCTGTTGCATAGATAGAATGCGTTGGTTTGAGACAGTCGTACTGCCATTTTGGCCTACGTCAAGGGTAGGTACGGGTGGGTTCAAATTAACCGGGATAATGATGGGAAGAACTTGACATGTGACTTATGACATTTTGACCTCACGCCAAGGTCATAAGAGCATGGGGCAAAAATCCACATCGGGAGTTTCATAAGTACTGAAACTTGCTAGCGCTGCATATCATTTGGAGTGTGATAATTCTGGTAGGATTCCTTCGGTTTTATCACGCGATGATATTTGGATCCCGATCCTACTGTGAGTATATGATACTCCTCGGGAAAACTCTCACTTAACGATCAATGCTATAAACTTAGTAGGTGTCTAGAAAGGTGTTAGCGGGGCTACGCCCACAGGGAAAAGAGGTTACTTAATTAAGGAACTTCGCGAAAGCGTTGGAAAACCTCACTCGAAGTACCGACACTGGCCTGGCTGAACGGTTAAGCAAGTATTGTACGGTGAGATTGATCCTGACTAATCCTTTCTTTACGGTTTGAGAAGGGATTCGAGAGACAGTGGGAGCCATCCAGTTTAGACAAACTAAAAACCACTCTAAACTTGCAAGAGCATCATGCTAAAGTGTTTCTTTTCTCTCTCCTAATTGCAGCGACCATTCAACATGACCGGACTTAAGTTATTATTAGATAAAAACATATTGACAGGGCCAAACTACAAAGATTGGCTCAGGAATGTCAAGATGGCAATCACTTACGACAAGTTGGGGTATGTCCTTACCACCAAAGCTCCCCCTGTCCCAGGTCCCAAAACCAGTGTCGCGGATAGGGAAATCCGTAAGATATGGGAAATAGATTGCGCGAAGGCCAAATGCCTCGTACTTTCCTTGATGGACAACGAACATCAGAGGAGGCACGAGAATATGGACCTAGAATCCATATTTCTTCATACAAAAGAACTGTATGGAGAGCAGTCTCGTATCGCAAGATACGAAGTGTCGAAGAAGTTGTTTTCGGCAAGGTTGGCCGTCGGATCATCGGTAGCGGAACACGTGCTTAAGATGATTGGCTACATTGAGGAGCTCGCGGACCTTGGGACCACGTTGGAGACTCTATACTGATTTGATTCTCCAGTCCCTTCCTTCCACTTACACCCAGTTTATTCTTAACTTCAACATGCAAGGAAAGGAGGTTGAACTTTCCGAGCTTCTGAACATGTTGAGGAGTACTGAGGGCACCCTACAGAAGGGTAGGGAGACATCCACTTTGTTTGTAGGAGGATCTTCCTCTTCTAGGTCCAGGGAGAAAGCCAAGGGCAAGAAGAAGAAAGCCCCCGCCAAACCAAGAGGCGGTATCGGTAAAGTGGATACGAAGGGAAAAGGTAAAGCAACAAAGATAGCGGGAAAGCTGGTGGGGAAGGAAGAATGATTCTATTGTCACAAAAGTGGTCACTGGAAACAGGATTGCAAGGCTTGGAAGGCCAGAACACAGGATTTGAAGCGAGTTGCGGCTTCAGCTTCAGGTGTGTATGTTATTGAAAACTGTCTATCAATAAACTCTACATCTTGGGTATTGGATACCGGATCAGGATCTTTTATCTGTAATTCTTTGCAGGCGTTGAGAAAGCGTAGAGTTTTGAAGGCAGGTGACATGATCCTCAGAGTTGCAAACGGTGCTAGCATGGATGCTGAGGCCGTGGGGGACTATTACCTGGGATTGTCGGATGAACACTTTTTGGTTGTGCGTAGTTGTTATTATGTACCAAATGCAACCTGTAATATCATTTCTGTATCTTTATTATCTAAAGAAGGTTATGAATTTGCATTTGTAAGTAATGTAGTGAACATTCACCTTAATCAAGTTTTGATTGGGTCAGGTACATTGAACAACGGTATATACGTATTAAACCAACCACAGATTTTCAATGTCCAGAATACACACAAAAGAAAGTCTCCAGAAATCGATAAAACTTTCTTATGGAATTGTAGACTGGGTCACATCAATGAGAGAAAGTTGACTAAGTTACATGCAGAAGGATATTTGGATTCGTTCGAATATCAATCGTATGCAACTTGTCAATCCTGTCTCAAAGGAAAGATGACAAAGACTCCGTTCGCTGGACACGGAGTAAGAGCGAGCGAGCTCTTGGGACTCGTACACAGCGACGTGTGCGGTCCAATGTCTACACATGCGCGAAGCGGTTATTCTTACTTCATTACTTTTACGGATGATTTCTCAAGGTTCGGACATGTCTTCTTAACGAAGCATAAATCTGAAGCTTTTGATAAGTTTCAGGAATATAAGAATGAAGTAGAAAAACAAACAGGCAAAAGTATCAAGGCACTGAGATCTGGTCGAGGTGGTGAATACTTGAGTGCCGAGTTCCTGGGTTACTTAAAAGAGAATGGAATTCTCTCTCAGCTTACTCCTCCAAACACTCCGCAACATAACGGTGTATCGGAGAGACGAAACCGAACCCTATTGGATATGGTACGGTCCATGATGAGTAACGCTGAGTTGCCGCGATCGTTCTGGGGATATGCGCTAGAAACAGCTGCATACCTTTTGAACCGTGTTCCCACTAAGACTGTGCCTACCACACCATATGAGTTATGGAGTGGGAAGAAACCCTATCTTCAATACCTGAAGATTTGGGGATGTCCAGCTTATGTCAAAAAGCAGCATACGGACAAGCTCGAGGCACGCTCAGTACTGTGCAAGTTTGTGAGATACCCGAAGAACTCCAGGGGGTATCTTTTCTATTACGCAGAGGAACAAAAAGTCCTTGTTTCTCGTAATGCCCATTTTCTGGAACACCAATTCATAGAAAAAGAAATAAGTGGGAGCGCAATAGAACTGGAAGAAATTCCAGAACCACAAGCTATTACTGAAAGCTTAGTAGAACCAGAGGGTTCGAAAGATCAGGACATTCCCACGCCACTCCGCAGGAGTAGTAGGCAATCTCATCCGCCCGAGAGATACTACGGTTTTCTCATTGACGGGGATAGAGAGGACTGCATCATAGATTGTGATGAGCCTACTAGCTTCCAGCAAGCCATTCAGAGCGTCGACTCGGTAAAATGGCTGGATGCAATGCGGACCGAAATGGAGTCCATGTACACCAACAAAGTATGGACGTTGGACATTGCTCCAGATGGGGTAAAACCCGTAGGATGCAAGTGGATCTTCAAAAGGAAGATTGGTGTAGATGGACAGGTTGAGACCTATAAAGCTAGACTAGTTGCAAAGGGTTTTCATCAAAGACCTGGTTTGGACTATGACGAAACCTTTTCTCCAGCAGCTATGCTGAAATCCATTCGGATCCTTCTTGCCATTGCTGCTTTCCACGATTATGAAATTTGGCAGATGGACGTAAAGACCGCTTTTCTAAATGGACATTTAGAGGAGTGTGTCTATATGGAACAGCCAGAGGGTTTCATTCAGAGTGAGAGCAGCGGAAAGGTGTGCAAGTTGCTTAAGTCGATTTATGGACTAAAGCAGGCATCGCGGAGTTGGAACATTTGTTTTGATGAGACGGTCAAGGAATTTGGCTTTATCAAAAATCCAGATGAACCATGCATCTATTGTAGATTTGTAGCGAGAACTGTAGTATTCCTCGTTTTATACGTGGATGACATTCTCTTGATAGGAAATGACATTCCTATGCTACAATCTGTCAAGGGGTTCTTGTCACACAGGTTCTCCATGAAAGACCTGGGTGATGCCTCATACATTCTGGGTATCCGGATCTACCGTGACAGATCCAAGAGGATATTAGGACTTTCACAGTCCAGGTACATTGACACCATACTGAAGAGATTCAGTATGGAAGATTCCAAGCGCGGTAATCTACCGGCTTGTCACGGGATCACCCTCTCCAAAGAGATGTCTCCCAAGACTGATTTGGAGAGGGATCACATGTCTATTATACCCTACGCTTCTGCGGTAGGCTCTATAATGTATGCGATGTTGTGTACCAGACCGGATGTGGCTTATGCACTGAGTGTGGTAAGCAGGTATCAGTCAAACCCTGGGGAGAAACATTGGATAGCAGTAAAGAACATTCTCAAGTACCTGAGAAGGACTAAGGAGATGTTCTTGGTGTATGGCGGAAAAGACCTGCAGATTGAGGCCTTTGCTGACTCCAGCTTCCAGAGTGACAAGGATGATTCCAAGTCCATGTCGGGTTTTGTCTTTACCCTCAATGGAGGGGCGGTGTGTTGGAAGAGCTCCAAACAGGAAACCGTTGCTGACTCGCTATGGAAGCGGAATACATCGCTGCATCTGATGCCGCAAAAGAAGCTGTCTGGATGAGGAAGTTCTTGAGAGAACTTCAGGTTGTTCCGTCCATTGTTGACCCAATACCTCTGTATTGCGACAACAACGGGGCTATAGCTTTAGCGAAGGAACCCATGTCCCATCAGAAATCCAGACACATCTTGAGGCGGTATCACCTGATCAGGGAGATCGTGGATCGCCAGGAGATCGAGGTTCGGAGGGTTGCTTCAGAAGATAACACAGCAGATCCATTCACCAAGGCCTTGCCCCAGACTCAGTTCGACCGGCTGATCGAGATGATAGGTCTTCGATACGCTAGTACATGGCCTTAGTGCAAGTGGGAGATTGTTAGTGTATATGCCCTAGAGGCCATTACTGTATCATACTAGTTTGTATATTACTTGATGGAAGCTTGGGATATTCACAGTTGTATATACAATCTTGCTCGAAATGGTAGTATGCTACTTGGTTTGTCTCTACTTCAATATGTGCATGTGTTTCTTTTAGCATATCGCTGATATACATATTAGTAGAGCCCTTAGGATCTTTGCTTGATTACCAGCGTTGTGATGGCGCTCGCACTCGTGGGAGCTGGGTAATCTATAAGCACATCGTTATACAGGTCCCTGGTCGTTGGACTATCGAGACAGGGCATCGATACTCCGGAGTAGACTAGCGTATGCGCTTCTCATCCCAGTATGGGAGACGGTCTTTCCCACAGCCGTCAGTATGTCGTACTTGAGATAGTATATGGGTGCTCGTTAGGTTACGAGTACACTGGACAGGACTCGTCGGGAACTGTTGGTTGGTATTATACCTATCGTCCGTTATCAGTTCTCAGGTGACATGAGTACAGCTTAGTCCGCTGACTTGACACTGTCACTTCGCCTCGAGTGTGTTCCCACTGCACTTTGATTACTACCCTACCACGGCTCAAAGGAGTCATGCAAACAGGTAGTTTTTGGGTGCAGTCCCGAAGCACTTGGAGGCAGTGACGGTTAGACAGGATTCGTCTCTCCCGATATTGAGGGTTGACATCGCGCTGTGTCCAGGAGAGCCATTACACGAGTAGTCCCTGGCCAGGGCAAGCGAGATATACTGGTAAGTTTCCAGTGTTATCTCAGGGTGTTCTGGGATACACTCTGACACTACTTGTACCGCTATTAGGGGACTGACGTTCACCGCCCCCCTAGGCCCGCCATGCGATGTATCAGACGAACAGACTGGACTGTACGGAGATTGTCACATACAGGCTCAGTAGGAGTTCAGATGGGGTTCACCTCATCAGTTTTCTTATCGACATCTACCTGGGGACCGTTACGTACAGCTAGTGCCGCTTGCGGTCTGTGGTTAAACCCACTGCCAGCGTAGTGTCGAGTCTTTAGAGTCCCACACAGAGAGCTATTCGCCTTTAGGCAAAATGAGTAGAGGTCGCATGGTTTTGCGACAGGGTTCGTTCACATCCGCGCACTTGTGCACGTTTGCTGTCCGGACAGCTTATACTAGCAGGCTTTGGTTTAAGCCGGATCCTAGTATATGATTTGGGATTGGTTTTTCTCATTGTATTCGTGTTCCTCGGATCACGAATACGGGTGCGTATGCACAGTTGCTTGAGACAGAGGGAGAGGACTTCGATTAGGGTTAATGACTATTGTCATTTTATTAACCCTAATGCTTATGTGTGTATTATTGTTAATTGATATTAGTTTAATAATTGTGCATGGTTATGGTTGTTGACCATTTGACCTATCTTGACTTGTTGACCTTGTTGACACTTTGACCATCATCATTTCATTTGGAAGATACTCTTTGATCCTTGCAAATTGCATTAAAGATGAAATGATAATGGTCATGTCTTGATTAAGCCATGACAATTATCTCACTAATTATCTAATTAAAATAATTCACACATATATGTGAGAATGGTGATTTATTCTCTCATTCTATCATTCCTTTTCTCTCTCTTATTATTCCTCTCCCTCAAGCTCTCCCCTCTCATGTGTTGAGAAACAATTAAGCTTGAGAAAAACCCTCTCTTGATAATCTCTACTCTCATGTAGGGTTCAAGGATTAGCACTTCTTGCACCCTAGTTACTTCTAGCTTGGAGTTGAAGCCAAAGGTTGAGGCTTTCGGGTGGATCTTTCTTTGACGGGAGAAGATGACAAAGGTGAACTCCTTCCACCACTCCAAGGAGCAAGGAGAGAAGGACATAAAGGCCAAGGTATAACCTTTCTAGCACTTAGCTAGTTTCTAGTTAGCTTTAGCTTGTTTTTGTTTAGCAAAGATCCTTCATAGTCTAGTCCACGTTTCCTAAGCTCATAAAAATTCGATTTTTATTCCGTTTTCCGCCTCCCCGCAAGTACCGGGGTGGGAAACGTGGACTTACAATAACGATGAATCAATCAATGACACCCCAGCTTCCACTTCCACTTCTGACCCTGTTTCGTCTAGTCCATCTTCTTCCGAGCCTATTCCCCGTTTTCCTCTAGGCTCGTTAATCATGAGATGTCAAGTACTACACCAGATGTTGTTTTTGCACTAGATGCAATAAGTTGATATTAATCCAATCCTGGAGAAGCGTTCGGAAGCAGTTTATGAACATAAGCGGATGTTCTAGGGATATGATAACAACAGCCTCTTTTGGGAGACGGTTATCATTCCAGGCTTCCAAGGTGACCTGGATGACAGAGTGACTGTTAGAGTTATAGTTTTCCCTCTGACGAGGGGCAGTAGTTTGGACAGGTGATCCAAGCGGACACTGAGGGAGGCATGACGCAGGATACTGATTAAATTCAGTTGACGATACAATCTAAGAAGTTTGGATTTAGAGTTTATTTGTGAACTAGGTCCCATCAGATATCCAGACATATTCTAAGACATGTATTTCTCATTTCGGGAGATGGCTTTCTCCGCGAACTTGAGATTAAGAGAGACATAGAAAGAAACATCAGAGCGGATCCACTCACTGAGGCTATTCCTCGAACGCAATAGTTTCACAAACGGGCTTTGTGAGACTGATCAGTAGAGGAGTTGGGTGTTCGGTATCACACGGGCTGTGAGTATGCGACATCGCAATAATTAGCCTTGATTGCAAGTGGGAGATTGTTGGATATAGTGCCCTCAAAGTCAATTATTGGATCGCAGGCACGTGATTGCAATGATTGAGGGAGGACCTATGCCGGAAGGACAGTCTTACTCAAGATGATAGTATGCTATCTGGTTTATCTTTATCATTGTGTACATGCTTTAGGTGATATTACAGATTACTATTACATATTGATAGAGCCCTTAGGATTCTTGCTTCACGGCCAGCAGTATGATGACGATCATATACGTAGGAGCTGGGGTCTATAAGCACATCCTTAAAAGGTCCCTAGTCGAGGGAGTTTCGAGACAGGGCATCGATACTCTAGAGTAGACTAGTGTATATGGATCGAGACCCCGGTGAGGGGCGGTAGCTGGTCTCACAAGCCATTGGTGTCAGTTGGTTCACCTAAGACGTATACAGGTGCTCATTGGGTTATGAGTAAACCGGACAGGACTCGCCGGGAACATGCTAGTTGGTTTTATACCTAGCGTCAGATAGCAGTTCCCTGGTGACATGTGTACAGGTTAGTTCATCGACCTGAGATCGTCATTTGTCTCGTGTGAGTTCCCACTGTGCTTTGATTACTACCTTACCACGGCTCAAAGGAGTCGTGCAAACAGGTTTTAGTTGGGTACAGTCCCGAGCCACATGGAGGCAGTGAGCGGATCGGCAAGGGTTTCGTCTCTCCCGGTATTGGGGGTGAGATCGCGCTGTGTCTAGGAGAGCCATTACGCGAAGTCCTTGGCCAAGGCACGAGATTTACTGGTAGGTATTCCAGTAGTATCTCAGGGTGTTCTGGGCTATACCCCGACACGACTTGTACCACTTTTAGGGGTCTGACTTTTACCAACCTCCTAGGCCCGACATGCGATACTCATAGACGAAAGGACCGGACTGTACGGATATTGTCACTGACAGGCTCAGTAGGGTGTCAGGATGAGTTTGCTCATCAGCCTCCCTTTTGGTCGATACATGGGTAGCCGTTACGTACAGCTAGTACCACTGACGTGCTTGTGGTTAAACCCACTACCGGCGTATTTACGAGTCTTTAGAGTCCCCCACAGATAGTTTCCCAAGTTTTGGGCGAAACGTTGTAGAGGCTGTATGGTATTATGACAGGGTTCGATCATATACGTGCACTTGTGCACGGATCATGATCGGACGGATCATACTAGTGGGCTTTGGTTTAAACCGGATCCTAATATTAGATTTGTTGGATTACTTTAGTCTTATTGCATTCGCATTCAGTCGGAATGCGGATGCAGGTATATATATACAGGTGAGGGGTATTCTTGTGATCCGTCACGAGTTTACTTTAGTTGATGTCGTATCTTTTTGTTGGATTAAACATTTGGGTTAATGTTTATTTTGGTGGAAATTATGAGCTTAATTCATGATGAGATGCATTAATTGTGATATGTGCATGGGTGATGACTCATGGTCTCTTTATTTGTGCATATGTCACATTTTGGATTGATTTAGTGTGTGAAATGAAAGATGGAGAGAGAGAGGGCAGCCATGTACATGGGTTAGCTCATGTGATTATCATTATAGTCTTTCTCATTTTCATCTCACACAAGAAAAGAAAAGATCTTCTTCTTCTTCTTCCTCTAGCTTATAACTTCCACCAATGGCATCATCTTCAACCTCCATCCATACACTTTCATGTGTTGAGAATCAATGGATGCTTAAGACAAAGTTATTACACACATTCTCTACTTCACCTTGGACATATCGGCTAGCAAACTTCATGTTCGAGTTGCTTCAGATGAAGCGGGAGCCCGTAAAAGGACTCATTTATGTGGTACCCTTCCGACGAGGAGACCGGAGATCGGAGATGCCGCGAGGAGTTTGGGATGGTGGCCGAAGACCGAAGGACATAGATCGATCGGTATAGCCACTCTCACTTCTTAGTAGTTAGCTAGTTTAGCGTTAATGGTTCGATCCGGGTCAAAGACTACGATAGCGCCGGTTTCCTAAAAAGTTTTTGTTTCCGCATTTGGCATCAGATTGACAGCCGGGGCGCTACCGTAGACTTACACTAGCTCTGTGACTATAAATAATAACCGAGAGGCTCTTGGAAAAATCATCAAACCGACGCGATCACGAAGTTCACGACGGCTCAAGAATCCTGGTTGATCATCGACGGTTCATCTATCTCTTTAAGAAGAGATCGAGAAGCAAACTAGGGTTTGTAATCATTTTCTAAAAGAACAAAGTGTACTTGATCTTGTTGATTAATAAAGATAGTTTTATTCTATTGCATTTTATTTTCTTCGCGATTTCTATCTTTTCTTTTCCCAACATGCGTGAGTAATTCTCCGCTTGTTACGGTTCGTAGGATTATGGTAGATTAATAGATGATGAAGATCCTTTAACTCTTTTTATGTTCTATAAAGTTTATAAATTTTATCAAAAGAATAGTTAACATCCTAATCGGGCACGTTATCAATTCATTGATAGTTACGACCGCGATTAGAGATTAGATTAACGATTGTTTTGGTAAAGGCTAGAAATGAACGGAGATCCATGTCAAGGTAGGGGTTAAGAGTGGGAACCCTTTTCCCTCCAGAAACCCTAATCTATATGCATCACTGTCGATCTGGTTTTAAATCTATTAAAGGATAAGAGGAGTAATCTTTAATTAATCATCCATGACTACTAAATCTTAATGAACCCTACAAGCCCCTTCTAATATAAAACCTACATCCATAGTTAATCTAGATCTATATCCTGCATCCATATTTGACTTGGATCTAGAAACTATTTCCACTATTCATTATTCTTCCTCTTTTCCTAATCAACACGCCTAAAGTAAGATTAAAAGATTCAACGTTTCCCTGAGGACGACCCGTACTCATCTCGGTCTAGCTACACGCGACACCGTTATTGATTGCGGTTAACTACACACAACAGCTCTAAAAACATCAACAATCATAGCTCGGCCTCAACCCAAACCAAGCCCACTGAGATCCACACGCTTCAGGAGGCAACCCTCAAATCCAATTTCAGCCATTCATCAACGTTCGCGACAGATCAACGGAAGACAATATCTGAAGGAGATCCAGACCTCCATTAGAATCTCACTTAACTACAAGTTATCACAGACTCGGTCATGCCCAATCAGGGCCCAACAGGTGTATTGACTTAACCAACAAGACAGACTTGCCCCCAAGAGGGGGAAATTCCACCATTGCCCCTATCAGAAATAGGGGCGGGGGACAATGACGTCCTGAAAAAGACACTTGTGCTCCTGGGTCTGTATATAAAACCCCAGTGAAAAACTCTAATGAGGCATGTTGTTCTTGTAGGGTGTTTTTCGTCACCCCATTGAGATGGGAGTACGCGCGCGCTTGTCAGACGTACTACAGATTCTCCCTGCCTAGGGTAGGCTGGGATTTATTGATTGTGGGGATCCGAATCTCCGGCAGCCACGGACTAAGCTGCCGTTAATTACCCCTCGCCTTTGGAGCGAGGGAACCTCCGATTGACGGGTTAAACTGGTCATGCGAACTCAATGTGCAGTGTACGTGTGTGTTGTTTTAGAGGGGGGTGTTTGGATATATCGGGAGCCACGCAGAGTTTTTATGGGGGTCCCGCTACCCGGATAGCGGGCTGGGGGTCAAGGGGGTTAGCAGCTCCCTTGCGAGGTGCGAGGCAGCGCCCCGGCCTAAATTTTTTTTGAGGGGGACAGTGTTATGGAGTGTGCATGTATCTGTACATATATATACATGTATACATACATAAAAAAAGGAAAAAGCGCCCAAAGGACGCGTGGGGTCATCGCCTTGAGCGCTGTGTGCTTAGGTGCTGTGCGCTTAGGCGCTAGCGCGCCACGTGTCGGCACGTGAGCGCTTTGCGCTTGAGCGCAGGCGCGCCATGTGGGCGCTTTGCGCTTGAGCGCTAAGCGCGCCACGTGTCGGCACGTGGGCTCTTTGCGCTTGAGCGCAGGGCGCTGGAGCGCAGGGCGCTGGAGCGCAGGCGCGCCACGTGAGCGCTTTGCGCAGGGCGCTGGAGCGCAGGCGCGCTACGTGTCGGCACATGGGCGTTTTGCGCTTGAGCGCTGGGCGCTTGGGCGCCGGCGAGAAAAAGAGGCTTTTAGCCCCAGAAATTCTCGAAAGAGAAATCAGAGTGGAGTTAAACTCCTAAGATGTTTTGGGGTTGATGAAAGGGGTTCTTCTTCTTTCTCCTCTGGTTGTTGGATCTTGAAGATCAAGAGATATGGGATTTTAAAAATCTCTTCTTTTTGAGATCTAATGGAAGATCTGAGTTCCCTTTGATGGGTTTTGTGGTGAAAAACTATTTAGTTTTATAAAATGAAGAGTAAAACTCTTGATTTAATTCAAAAGAAAGAAGGAGGTTTTGGAACCTTGAGGAAGGAGAAAAGATCTCATATCTAAAAATTTTTTAGAGAGAGAAAGTTGTGAGATATTTTCATTATCCTTGCCTTTATAGGCTATACACTTTACACATAGCCCCTTGGGCTTCACAAATTGGCATTTTGCCTATCCCATGGCTCATGTGCCATTTCTTTTTGCACATAAGCCATGGGCTTTACAAAAATTTGGCTTTATGCCTATTTTTCTTACATTTATCCATAAAATAAAATAAAAGAAATATAACAAAATTATTTATTACAAAATTTTTATCTTGGCATGGGGGAGGCCGGCCGCTTTATGTTCGGGCTCGACCCGGGCATGGGCCCACTGGATCTGGGCTTGGGCCCACTTGGCTTGGGGGTTGACTTTGATTTTGACTTGGTCAATCGGGATGTAAATTTTTACCCCAACAAATTGCCCCCCATCAATAAATGCACACCACATATGTGGGTCGTGTGCATGAAATTGATGGATCTTCTTTTACTTGGAGGCGACCTGATTTGGTTCCCGCTTTTTGGGAAGCTGGCACTGCCCTTGTTATGACATGGACGGTCGTTGCTTGACATGTCTCCGAGACGGAGTGTCCGTGATAGACGTTTCCTTGGCCCGGAGTGATCTGGTTCCCGCTTTGTAGGAATCCTGCGCTGCCCTTTTTACGATATGGACGGTCAATGCTGCCCTTTTTGCGACTTGGACGGTCGATGCTGCCCTTTTAGCGACTTGGATGGTCGATGCTGCCCTTTTTGCGACGTGGACGGTCGGTTCTGCCCTTTTTGCGACTTGGACGGTCGGTGCTGCCCTTTTTGCGACGTGGACGGTCGGTGCTGCCATTTTAGCGACGTGGACGGTCGGTGCTGCTCTTTTTGCGACTTGGACGGTCAGTGCTGCCCTTTTTGCGGCGCAGACGGTCGATGCTGCCCTTTTTGCGACTTGGACGGTCGGTGCTGCCATTTTAGAGACGTGGATGGTCGATGCTGCCCTTTTAGCGACGTGGACGGTCGATGTTGCCATTTTAACGACTTGGACGGTCGGTGCTGCCCTTTTTGTGACTTGGACGGTCGGTGCTGCCCTTTTAGCGACATGGACGGTCGATGCTGCCATTTTAACGACTTGGACGGTCGGTGCTGCCTTTTTTGCGACTTGGACGGTCGGTGCTGCCCTTTTAGCGACGTGGACGGTCGATTCTGGATTTGATTTGCTCCGCTTCTTGCGGCGTCAGGGATGAAGTTGACTTGTTTCCGAGGTGGAATTTGATTCTGCCAGGGAGGTCATTGGTTGTTTGACTTGATGTTGTTAGTTGTATGTATGCCCTAGAGGCCAGTATTGTACAGATGATGTATATTATATTGGATGCTTGGACATATATGGAGATGACTTTCTTGCTCGATATGATAGTATGCTATCTGGTTGCTCTTTATCTTAAAATGTACACTAGTCTCTTTAAACTGTCTTGTAGTTACATGTTGGTAAAGCCCTTAGGATGTGTACTTGACTACCTGGACTATGATGCAGATCATACTAGTGGGGACATGGTAGTCCATAGGTACATCCTTCAAGGTCCTTAGTCGTAGGTGTATCGAGACGGGGCATCGATATACCAGTGTAGACTAGCGTATACGCTTCTTGACCCATGAGATGGGCGATGGATGATCCCATATCCATTGGTGTTTGACATCAGAGATGGTGTACGGGTGCTCAGTGGAGACTGGGTACACTGGACGGACTCACCGAGAACTCCCAGATGGTATTATACCTCACGTCAGATGGCGGTTCTCAGGTGACACTTGTGCAGGTTAGTCTGTAGACCCGAGATCGTCATAGAGTCTTGTGTGATTCCCACTGTGCTTTGATCTCCACCTTACCACGTCCATGAGGGCGTGCAAAACGGTGGTTTTTGGGTACAGTCCCGAGTCACATGGAGGCAATGAGCGATAGGAGGGGTTTCGTCTCTCCCGGTATTGGGGGTTGATGTTGCGCTGTGCTCGATTGGCCGTAACAGGGAAGTCCCTGGCCAGGGCTGATCAGAGATTTACTGGTAAGTGTTACCAGTAGTTTCTCGACCCGTTATGAGCCTCACATCGGCACGACTTATCGGTTATTGGGGTCTGACGTTTACCACCCCTAGACTCGATATGCGACATATCAGACGAACAGACCAGACTGTACGGTAAGTGTTACTGGTTGGATTCACAGGAGTGTGAGCGGGCTGGCTCGTCGATCTTCTGATCGTTCAATACCCGGATGGCCGTTACGTTTAGCAGACCGCTTGCGGCTTGTGGGTGCTTGATATGATCATCATCTGCTACCGGCGTATTGACGAGTCTTTAGAGTCCTACACAGAGGTTTCCTGGCTCAAGCGAAACGAAATAGGGGCGCATATGAGATATGTGCGGGACCGAGAATAATGCGTGTATGTGATACCGCATTTCATTCTTGCGATGAATGTTTTGATTGGTTGTATGCGATATGACCTAGTTATCGAATCATTGATTCGATAAATCGATACATTGGATACTGGTCGGTTATGTGCGACATGACCAGATCATTGAATCAAATGTTGATTTAATGATTTAATGTATAATTATATATTTGATATATTACTTTGCATTAACCAGTATTGGTTCACTTTAAATGGATTTTCTCACTTGAAATTCACAAGTTGTATATGTGATATACTTTTGTGCACTTGATTGTATCATGTTTGATGATGCATGAATATTGGCTTTGTGTAAAGAATTGTACCATGGTTATGATAATGGTTAGGGTTTTGATTTATTCACTCATTTATTTATCCATTCTTTATTTATTTAAATAGATAAAAGAAAAGAAAATGGTTTCTTTTTATCATGAAGCTTGTTGAAGCTTCATCAAGCTTTGACTAAAGAGACCATTTTGTCTTCATGCTTAACCCTAACCATTCCCACTTACCATGGTCTATTCTCTACACTTGAACTTAGTTAAGATATGATAAGTATTGATTTCTTTTCTATTATGAATATACTTTTTATGATATTCTATCTTCATCTTCTCCTTCTTCTTCAAGAAAGAAAACTAGACTCCATTAATGGCAGCTTGAGTTCTAAAGTGAGAAATCCAATTCTAAAGTGAACCCACCTCCTATTTCTTCATCCTCTACCTCTTGCCAAGTGGTTTTGGGTGTTTTCTTCACAAGTTTCACAACTAGGTGAAGTCGGAGCTTGATCCAGTGTAGCCTCGACGTAGATCATCTTCGGCATCGAAGCCGACGACTAGTCCGCTCATTCCTCCGATGAAGCCGATGAGAGAGTTCGGAATTCGAGATGGACAGCGAGGGAACGACTACATGGAGCTAAGGAAGTGGATAACCGGATCTACAAAGATTGTAGCTTTCTTCTTTTAGTTAATATGTTAACTAGTTAATTGTTTCGCCTAAAATTCTAGTCGACGATCCGTATTAGGGTTTCTCGGCACTCATAAAATTTGAAATTGGCATGGTTGATGCCTTGTGAGACCTCTATAGTGTGCCTAGAAACCCTACAGATATGATTTGGGTTGACATCAGCATCGCTACGCTGGAATATGGTACAAGGAGCGAATCATCATCTGTCTTTGAGAGGATTTGGGGATTGGTTTTTTTTGTTTGGCATCTGCATTGCTGCACTGGAATAATGCCAAGAGCAACTCATCATTTGCCCCGAGAGGATTTGGGAATTGATGGCTTAGGAGGCAGGTTTAGATCCCTATCACCTAAGGCTTTTCAATTTTATGGGCCGTAAGGGTCCTATAAAAGCATTTTCTCCCTACGAGTCGAAAGGATCTCGTAGGTGTATTTTCTTCTTAGGAGTCGTGGGGACTCCTAAGTGTGTTGCTCCTTTGTGAGTCGTAAGGATCTCATGCGGGAATTTTCTCCTCTCAAAGTCGAGAGGACTTTGAGAGTGCATTTTATCTCCTTTTCACGAGTTTGCGCCCTTTCGGGTTTTCACAAAGTCGCCGGCAGTCCTGCTGTTTTTACTCACGGAGCCCCTTTCGAGTTTTCATCCGTGCTTGTTTGCTTGTGGACATACCTTTTTTTTTTGGAGAGCTGGTGGGACTTTAAAAGTAGTCTCACCGGCAAGACTTGGGAGAGATTGGGATTGTTTTACACCCGTGGATTGTATACGGTTTTGCAGGATGTATGATCCAGACCGTAGGGCCGGAAAAATTTCGTGATTTTGTTGGCGTCTACATCGCTGCACTGGAATATGGTATAAGGAGTGACTCATCATTCGCCGTTGGGGTATGGGGGTTGGAATTTGGTTGGTGTCTGCATCGCTGCACTGGAATATGGTACCAGGAGCGACTCATCATTCGCCGTTGGGATTTGAGTTTTGAATTTGGTTGGCGTCTGCATCGCTGCACTGGAATATGGTACCAGGAGCGACTCATCATTCGCCATTTGGGGACTTGGAATTTGGATCTTGTTTGGCATCAGCATTGCTGCACTGGAATAATGCCAGGAGCAACTCATCATTTGCCCCGGGAGGACTTGGGATTTGATTTTTGGGTCGGCATCAGCACCGCTAACACTGAAGCGAAACGCCAGGAGCGACTCATTATTTGCCGTTGCCCGTTGGGGAACGATGGCTTAGGAGACAGGTTTGGGTCCCTGTCACCTAAGGCTTTTTAATTTTATGATCCGTAAGGGTCTCATAAAAGCATTTTCTCCCTACGAGTCGAGAGGATCTCGCAGGTGTATTTTCTCCTTAGGAATCGTGAGGATTCCTAAGTGTGTTGCTCCTTTGTGAGTCGTAAGGATCTCACGCAGGGATTTTCTCCTCACAAGGTCGAGAGGACATTGGGAGTGTATTTCATCTCTTTTCATGAGTTTGCGCCCTTTTCAGGTTTTCACAAACTCGCCGGTAGTCCTGCTGGTTTTACTCACGGAGCCCTTTCGGGTTTTCATCCGTGCCCGTTTTGCTTGTGGACATACCTTTTTTTTTCTTTTTTCTTTTTTTTCTTTTTTTTTCTTTTCTCTTTCTTTTCTTTTTTTTTCGCCGCTGGTGGGACTTTAAAAGTAGTCTCACCGGCAGGATTTGGGAGAGATAGGGGTCATTTATGCCCGTGGATTGTATACGGTTTTGCACGATGTATGATTCAGACCGTAAGGCTGATGTGCTCAATTCGCCTGCGACTTGGAGTATTCACGTGTGGTATTTCTTGAGATATCGTCCATCGATGGGTGGCATGGGCCTTTCTCCCTTGGCACTTATTAGTTGGTAGGATCCTCCGTTGAACACTTTCTCGATGACTATGGTCCTTCCCAGTTTGGCTCGAATTTTCCCTTGGCATGTCGATTGGGGATGATCGGTCTTTTGAGGACCAACACCAATTCACCTTTCTTGAAAGCGCGGAGACGGGTTATCTTGTCATAGGATCATGACATTTGGGCTCGGTATAGCTCCGGATTTTGCTGCACCGCGAGCCTCTTTTCTTCGAGGGCATCGAGCTCTTCAAGTCGAAGGAGCACATTTTCCTCCTCCGTCAACTCGTGCTGAACGGCCATCCTTAAGCTTGGAACTTCGACTTCGAGGGGGAGGACTGCCTCCACTCCGAAGAGCAATGAGTATGGAGTGGACTGAGTTGGAGTACGGTGCGTGGTACGATATGCCCACAACGTCTCGTGAAGTTTGAGATTCCAGTCTCTCTTGTTGGCTGAAACATTTTTCCTCAGGAGCTTGCATAGAGTCTTATTGAAGACTTCGGCTAGCCCATTAGCTCTTGGATTATAGATGGAGGAATATCTCCAGTCTATCTTGTGCTGAGTAGCGAACCTTGAGACATTGAAGCTCTTGAAAGAAGGCCCGTTGTCAGAAATGATTCTTCTTGGTGTACCGAAGCGGTATAGAATATTATGCTGGAAGAATGTCAGAATATCTTTTGTCTTGACTTCTTTTAGTGGGACAGCTTCAGCCCATCTGTAGAAGTAGTCTGTCGCGGCCAGTATGAACCGGTGGCCTTTGGATGACGGAGGATCAATTGGGCCAACAATGTCGGTGCCCCAGACTTCGAAGGGCCACGACGCCACCGTAGGATGCAACGGATTGGGATGCTTGTGAATGAAAACACCATGGATTTGGCAGATCTGACATTTCTTTGCATGCTCTCCGCAATCCCGTATCATGGTGGGCCAGTAATGTTAGTTATATGTATGCCCTAGAGGCCATTACTGTACATTGGATGTATATTGTAGTGGATGCTGGGACATATATAGGGAGGACTTTCTTGCTCAACATGATAGTATGCTATCTGGTTACTCATTATCTTAACGTGTATACTGATTGTCTCTCTGTTACATGTTGGTAAAGCCCTTAGGATGTGTACTTGACTACCTGGACTATGATGCGGATCATACTAGTGGGGACATGGTAGTCCATAAGTACATCCTTCAAAGTCCCTAGTCGTGGGTGTATCGAGACGGGGCATCGATATACCAGAATAGACTAGCGTATACCTTCTCGACCCATACAGATGGGCGATGGATGATCCCATATCCATTGGTGTTTGACATCAGAGATTATATACGGGTGCTCAGTGGAGACTGGGTACACTGGACGGACTCGTCGAGAACTCCCAGATGGTATTATACCTTACGTCAGATGGCAGTTCTCAGGTGACACCGGTACAGAGTAGTCTGTTGACCCGAGATCGTCATAGAATCTTGTGTGGTTCCCACTGTGCTTTGATTTCCATCTTACCACGTCCAAGAGGGCGTGCAAAACGGTGGTTTTTGGGTACAGTCCCGAATCACATGGAGGCAATGAGCGATAGGAGGGGATTCGTCTCTCCCGGTATAGGGAGTTGATGTTGCGCTGTGTTCGATTGGCTATAACCGGAAATCCCTGGCCAGGGTTGCTGAGATTTACAGGTAAGTGTTACCAGTAGCTTCTCGAACTGTTATAGGCCTCATATCGACACGACTTATCGAGCTATTGGGGTCTGACGTTTACCACCCCTAGGCGAGATATGCGACATATCAGACGATCAGACCGGACTGTGCGGTAAGTGTTACTGGTTGGATTCACAGGAGTGTGAGCGGGCTTGCTCGTCGATCTTCTCATCGCTCAATACCCGGGTGGCCGTTACGTTTAGCAGACCGCTTGCGGCTTGTGGGTGTTTGATATGATCATCACCTGCTGCCGGCGTATTGACGAGTCTTTAGAGTCTTACACAGAGGTTTCCTGGCTCAAGCGAAACGAAATAGGAGCGCATATGAGATATGTGCGGGACCGAGAATGATACCAGTATGTGATACTGTATTCGATTCTCGCGATTTGTGATATTGATCGGTTATATGCGATATAGCCGGGTTATCGGATCAAGTGTTGATTCGATAAGTTGTTACTGTTCTTATTAGTCGGTTATATGCGATATGACCGGATCATTAAATCAAGTGTTGATTTAATGATTTAATGTATAATTATATATTTGATATATTACTTTGCATTAACTAATATTGGTTCACTTTAAAGGGATTTTCTCACTTGATGTGCAAGTTGTATATGTGATATACTTTTGTGCACATGTTTGTATCATGTTTGATGATACATGCTCATTTGGTTAAGTGTAAAGAATTAAACCATGGTTAAGTTGATGATTAGGGTTTTGCTTATTCTATTATTTATTTGTTTATTCATTTTTGATAAATATATATTTGAATGGTGGCTTTGTTTGTTTTTTAGTTGAACATTCATGAAGCTTTGACTAAGTCATCATTCTTATCTCTTGCTTAACCCTAACCATTTGAACTAACCCTAGTTCATTCTCTACACTTAACTATGGTTGAGAATATGATAAGATGGAATTCTTTTTGTTTATTCAATAATACTTATCATATTCTATCTTCTTCTTCATCTTCTTTTTCAAAGAAAAAGCTTGCTACCAACAATGGTATCTTGAGCATAAGTGTGAGAAATCCAATTCTAAAGTGAACCCACTTCCTATTTCTTCATCCTCTACCTCTTGCCAAGTAGTAGAGTGTGTTTTCTTCACAAGTTTCATGACTTGGTGAAGTGGGAGCTTGATCTTGTGATGCCTCGATGTAGATCATCTTCGGCACGAAGCCGACGACCTTGCCCGCCCATTTCTCTGATGAAGCCGACGCTAGAGCCCGGGTTTCCATTTGGACAACGAGGAGACTTCATTGCGGAGTTATGGAGGTGGAGGACCGTATCTACAAAGGTTGTATTTCCGTTCACTTAGTTAATTTGTTAACTAGTTGCATTTGATTCGCTTAAATATCTAGTTAACGATCCGTATTAGGGTTTGAGGCACCGTAAATTTTGAAATTGGCATGGTTGATGCCTTGTGAGACCTCATTAGAGTGCCTAGGAACCCTACAGTGGTATCAGAGCCTAGCTAGACCCTTAGGCGATGCGTAGACGAAGTTTGAAACCCGATCGACCCGAAACCCTAACATCAAAGTGCTCTCTGGACTTTTTCTAAAAACTGGGTTTTTTCCAGATTAAAAATTCTTAAAAAATTCAGCAGGAAAAACTAAGAATTACGATGCAAAATTTATTGAGTGAAGCTGCTACAGTGCGGCGGAACCGCGGCAGAAGCTTGCCTTCTGCGGCGGTTCCGCGGCCAATAAATGTTATCACTGTTTAATTTTTGCACAGTAATTCATGTTTTCAGATGTTGAGTTTTCTGGGAATTTTTAATATTTATTCAAGAGTTGAATTTTCTGGGGTTGTTTTGGGGATTCGGTGTTTCGATCGGAGTATCATATTTTGTCTATGTGGCTTTCCGGATAAATTTTAGAATATGTTAAAAAGTTCGACCGGATATAAATACCCAATTTTTCCCCTGTCGGAAAATTTCCAAGTGTTGGATTTTTCCGTAGTTTAACGACGTTCTAAGTAGTGCAAGTAACGCGATGGACCCTCTTGAAGACAACAAACCTTAACTCGATTATGTGACCGTCTTGAACTGCCCTTTGAACCTTCGGGTTTGGGGCAGTACGGCGTGCCACATGTGAGGCGTTGGCTTGACCCTTCTACGGCTGGACCGTAGGTACTGAGGCACGAACTGAATGTTGTTAGACTTATTTCATGTGTTGAGCTGTTTCGGGAAAACTTCGGTGTTCGAATGTTCAATCGGAAAGTTTAACATTTTCTGTTTATCCGGAATGTGATACAATAATTGGAATTCACAAGTAGTTATGAGATAACTGAATGAATATTATAAATCTAGCGGTTTAGTCTCACTTGATCGGTTGCCACGGAATTTTGATGTGATCAAAAGTCCGTTGCAATCACGTAGCGTACACGGATACTCGCCGGGTAAACTTAATAGACAGCCTCACTCCATAGCCCCGACCAAGTGACTGTAGGAGAACCCCGTCGCCGAAAGCATCCGTTCGGGTGTTCGCGGCAGCGGTGTTCCGCCTTGGTGCACTTCGTCGACGGTACCGGGGGTGCGACCGTCTACTGAAGTTTGCGACGAGTATTCGATCAGGATGTCGGGAATCTTGTTGAATTACCCGACTTGGTATTGAAAAGTGTTTTCGATTTTGAGATTAAAATGCGGGGTTTATAATTGTTAGGCTTGTGATGTCTAAGGAATTCATTTGGTCAGGCATGCGATGTCTAAGGTGGTTGCGGATTCCAACTGTTGTAGTTTTACACTTTCTTTTCTGTGACCGTAAGTGTAATATGTGATATCACCGGTTTCGTTACTATATGTCAACGACAATTGGGATGCGCATATTTACTTACGTTGATGACATGTGATGTTATGTGTTGCTGGATATGTTATATTGGATCATCGTGTTTGAATAGCCGGGGTTTTTATGTGAGATGAGTGTTTTTCATTTTCATTAATGTAAAAACTTGTATGCAATATTCTTTTATTGGGGCACTTCCAGGTTGCGGAAGATGTCACCTTTTGTATATTATTTACTTTTCCGCACTAGGATAGACCCAAGGAGGGGAGCACAAGTAACCGGGTTCTAGAGTCCGGTGGGAGACCAACTCGAGGAGTCGAGTCCGGGTCTCCTAACTCTAGAATTGGTAGGGTTGCTTGTCGCTCTCGTAGGGGTCTACGGGTGTGGGTTTGGCTATTCATCGCGACCGTGAAATCCGTGTTTTATACTGGCTCGTATTGAAAACACGGACGTCCTAGTATATCCAATATTTCATATGATTCTTCTGCTGCGATATCTGTGATGTGATCATGTGATGTTCTGTGATAAATGCTGTATATAGTATATATGATATATTATATAGACGTTACTTATGTTTTACACTCGCGCTAGCTCTGCCCCGCTCTGCCGTTAGTTACCTAACCTAACGGTGCACGAGGGGACATCGAGGCGAATGCGGATGGCATAAGTGTACGTCGTATTTATCTGTAATGTTTAGGTACTTAAATGATGGGACTTCATTAATATGATTAATGAAATAAAAGAAACCTAAGATGTTGTAGAATAGAATTTCAAAATAAAACAGGTAGCTACAGTTCTTGCTTTGCACAGCGGTATATATGATATATCCTGCACCTTATTCGATAAGGAAAGGACCGAGATCCCTTCACCGGGAGTGACTCCTTTAGCAATAACTGGCAGATGCTACACACTCGGTTTGTCTTTTGATTGCTTTTAAGTGTTTTTTGCTTTGCACAGTGATATATATGATATATCCCGCACCTCATTCGACGAGGAAAGACCGACGATCCCTTCACCGGGAGTGACTCCTTTAGCAAAACTAGAAAGGCATCAAAAACACTCCATTTTAAATTCATTCGATCCTACAACGATATCAAGTTCATTACGCAATAGGTTTTCAGAAAAACCTGTCGTAGCCCTCCGTCATTTCAGATAAGTAGTAGTTAGTATTCGTGCTACGTTTGTTGGCCTTTGTCAAGGCGTAGTGTGCGGTAGCTGACTGGTGCTTATCTGCTTATGCATATGATGCAGATTGAGTTAGGGTAGTCGTGCGACCTTGTTGGCCTTTGTAAAGGGCCGTGCGGGTGGGTTTAATTCAATCAGGAAATGACGGGTTGAACTTGACTAGCATCCTATGGTTTGTTGGCCTTTGTCAAGGTCATAGGAGGTTAGGGGCAAAATATTATCGGGAATTTCAAGTGTTGAAATTTGCAATGAGATTGCATACCTTCTATGAGATAGTTGGATCCTGATACCCGCTGCGAGTAAGACTTACTCCTGGGAGAGTTTTACACATTACAATTAGCCGATCAAGTAGGTGTCTAGAAAGGTGTCAACGGGGTTACGCCTCTGAGAAAACGAGGTTTACAGTAATTAGGTTCGTGCGAAAGCACGGGGGACCTCCCTCAAAGTACCGACACTGGCCTGGCTGAAAGATTGGCGAACTTGTAGAGTGTAATTAATCCCGGCTAGTCTTTCCTTTTAGGGTTTGAAGGAAGATTTGATAAAAACAGTGGGAGCCATCCTGATTAGATAAAATAATAACCAATCTATTCTTGGAATGAGCGCACGCTGAGTGTTTTCTTTTCTCTCTCTCCTGGTAGCGACCATATCACGCCTTAATCAAGATAATAATACGGATTATTGACCGAACCCGCTTGTTATACTGAGCTGGGGAACGTTGGTCCCGCTCCAACTTATAATTGTTATAAGACAGAGCAGGAAATTTGGGGATTACCAGAATTCCCGTACCGCCCAAACGAAGAGAGTGCATGCTGATGCATCATCTTCGGGTGTGTTCGTTACAAAGAACTGTTTCTCAGTATCCTCTGCATCCTGAGTATATGATACCGGATCAGGATCCCAGATATGTAATCTGTTACATAGGGCTACAGAAAGGTAGAGAACTGAGAACGGGTGATAAGTTTCATGAGGCAGAAAACGGGGCAAGTGTTGCAGCCAAGTCTGTTGGTCACTGTCACCCTGTATTACCAATACATTGATTCTGAACGAATGTTATTAGATACCGAACCTGATATACAAAATCATATATGTCTCTTTATCAGTAAAGAAACGGTAAAATTTTGTATTAGTGGATAATGTTTTGAACATTTCCTATATCAAAAGTTGATCGGTTCAGGCATGTTATCTAAAAGCATTGATGTTCTAAATCAAACTACAGTTCTTAGTATATGGAACACACACAAGAGGAAGAGTTCAGAAATGAACAAATTCTTCTTGAGGTATTGTAGACTAGGTCATATCAATGCGACCCGACTAGCTAGAGTTACATAAAGATGCATATTTAAATCAGTTTGAATTTACATCTTGTGAAACTCGCCAGTCATGTCACAAAGATAAGATGACCATAGCTCCGTTTACTGGAAACAGAGAAAGATTTAATGAACTCTTGGGATGATACATGTTGATGTATGTAGGTCCCCTGTCTACACATGCCAAGACTGGTTCTTTATACTTCATTACGTTCTCTGATGATCTCTCAAGATTCAGACATATGTTCCTGTTGAAACAAAAGTCCGAACCTTTTGAGATATTCATAGAATATAAGTTAGAAGTAGAGAACCAAAACACGGGTATAAGTATTATGTCCTTTGATGAGATCAAGGAGGAGAATACTTGAGCACGGAATTCCTGGATGATTCTAAAGGAGAATGAGATTCTCTCTCAGCATTACTCCTCCGTATACACCATTGCACGATGGTATATCGGGGCGGAGCAGATACACCCTATTTGATATGGTGTGCTCTATGATGAGTACTACTGAGTTACCTGTTTCCTTTTTGGGAGTTATGCACTTGAGAAGCTGCATACCTATTGAATAGGGTTCCAATCAAATCAGTTGCCTACCATTTCATATGTGATATGGAAAGGGAAGAGCCCATGTCTTAAGCTAGTTAAGATTTGGGGTTGATCGGCCTATGTCTGAAAGCAAAATCCGGACAAGCTCGAGGCAAGGTCTGTTATGTAGAACTGGAAATGTTCCAGCCATACAAACTACAGCAGATGATTTTATAGAACCAAAGGATTCAATAGAATCCAACGAACCTCAGCCTCTCCGCTGATCTAGTAGGTTTCCTCACCCACCTGAGAGATACTTCGGTTTCTCGATGACAGTGGGAGCGAGGATTGCATCATGAGATGATGACCCAACTAGTTTCGACCTGGCCATCAGGAGTGAGACTCTGTAAGAATGGCTGGATGTTTAGCGATCTGAGATGGAATCCTTATACACCAACAAAGTATGGACTTTGGTTGCTATATCTGAAGGATTAAATCCCCATCAGGAGCAAGTATATCTTGAGAAGATTACTTGGTGTACATGGAAAGGTTGAGACTTTCAAAGCTAGACTTTTTAAAGGTTTTCGTCATCAACCAGGCGTGGATAATGATGAAACCTTTTTCTGGGGCCTATGCTTAAGTCCATCCAGATCCTACTTGCCACGGCTACATACCATGACTACGATATCTGGTAGTTGGGTGTCTTGACTGCTTTTCTAAATGATGATTTGGAAGATTGCGTCTATAAGTACACAGCCAGAGGGCTTCGTAGACAGTGGGAGCAGCGGAAACGTGTGCAAGATGTTTTATAGGATAAAGCAGACATCGCGGAGTTGGAACGTCTGTTTTGATGAAGTAGTCAAAGAGTTTGACATCATCAAAATGGTAGATGAACCTTGTATAAACAAAAAGGTAGTAGGGAGTATGGTGGTGATCCTCGTAGAGTACGTGGATGACATACTCTTGATAGGGAAGGAGTTTCCTATGCTACGCTCGATCAATCTCAGCTTATCGTATTGATTCTCCACATAGGATCAAAGTGATACCTACTAAATCCTGGATTTTGGATCTATGAGATAGATCTAAATGGATGTTAGGCTACTCACTAGTTGTAGTGAGATGGTATCAGTTGATCCTGGGGAGAATTACTGGAAGGGTTCCAGGGTGATAAAGACGACTGAATGTCAGTCACAGGCATTGTCTTTACCCTCAGTAAAGGGACGGTATGTTGGAAGAGTTCCAAGCTAGATATCGTGGCATACTAGACGATAAAGACAGGATACATCGCTACTTAAGATGCTACCAAAGAGGCTGTTTGGGTGTATATTGGTTCATGAGATGAACTACGTTCCTACCATTGTGAGACAATCGAGTTGTGGCTTATGCCAAGGAACACAGGTCCCATCAGTGATCCAGACATATTCTAAGGCAGTATCACCTGATCATGGAGATGGTTGATCTCCAGGGGATCGAGGTCAGGAGAGTAGACTCAGAGGATAACACGGCGGATCCACCCACGAAGGCTTATTCCCAGAGAGAGACTTTTATGGGATGGTGGAGTATGAGATACTACAACCACTGCTATCAGATGGCCCTAGTGCAAGTGGGAGATTGTTAGTTATATGTATGCCCTAGAGGCCATTACTGTACATTGGATGTATATTGTAGTGGATGCTGGGACATATATAGGGAGGACTTTCTTGCTCGACATGATAGTATGTTATCTGGTTACTCTTTACCTTAACGTGTATACTGATTGTCTCTCTGTTACATGTTGGTAAAGCCCTTAGGATGTGTACTTGACTTGTAAGTCGATGTAGTACACCCCAGTACTTGTGGGGAGGCGGAATTTTCAAAATCGATCAAGTTTAAAGAACGAACATCGACTAACCGCTTGAATCGAAGCTAAACTATAAATAACCGTACACAAAGTGTTTCTTATCAATTGTGTTTAGGGATTATACCTAATGAAACCGGTCCTTCGTCTTTGTGTCCTCCTTTGTTCTCCTCGACCTTCTCTAGGTAGTAGACAATCCACCCGAGAGCAAAACACCAAGCTACACCTCTAACTTGAGGTAACTAATCTACTTTGATTGCTAATCAAAGAAGAAAGGATGATATATAGTGAAGGTAATGGATGTTTAAGTCTAACTAAACCTTTGATCTCAACACATGAGAATTAAGGATTAGTCTCTTGAAGATGAGAGCTTGAGGAGAGAGAATGTGAGATGAGATAATGAGATGAGAGAGAGTGTATCATAATATATTATGAAGCATTCTTATTAAAGAATAATGAATAATAGAAATGAATAAGCATGCTTCATAAATGAAAAGAGGTGATTCATTAACATGAGTCATTAAGCATTTATGGTGCATTAATGATCATGATGAATCACCCTCATGACTCACTAATCTTATCCAAAGCTTATGTCACCTTAACCTCCTTAGTCACATCTTCTAGAAGCTTCTCGTACAATTACGAGAACGCCCCTCCAATCCGCAAAAATACGGAAAAACTTTAGACTGTAAAAATCCAATAACCGGATACCAGTAACTGGCTTAAACCAAAGCCGACTGGTAAAAACTGTCCGAAAGTCGTACGTGCGTAAACGCACGTATGCGTCCGAACCCTTTGTCGCAAAACCATGCGACCTCTATATCGTTTCGCCTGGAGTAGGAAACTCTCTGTGTGAGACTCTAGAGACTCGACTACTACACTGGCAGTGGGTTTAACCACAGACCGCAAGCGGCACTAGCTGTACGTAACGGTCCCCAGGTAGTTGTCGATAAGAAGGCCGATGAGAAAACCCATCCGAACTCCTACTGAGTCTGATGTGACAATCTCCATACAGTCCGGTCCGTTCGTCCAAGACTATCGCATATCGGGCCTAGGGGGCGGCAAGCGTCAGTCCCCTAATAGCGGTATAAGTCGTGTCGGAGGGAAGCCCATTACACCCTGAGAAACTACTGGAACCTACCAGCAAATCTCGCTTGCCCTGGCCAGGGACTTTGCGTAATGGCTCTCTGACACAGCACGATATCTACTCCCAATACCGGGAGGGACGAATCCTGTCTAACCGCCACTGCCTCCAAGTGCTCGGGACTGCACCCAACTGCTACCTGTTTGCACGACTCCTTTGAGCCGTGGTAGGGTAGCAATCTAAGAACAGTGGGACACACTCGAGGCGAAGTAGCAGTGTCAAGTCTGCGGACTATGCTGTACTCATGTCACCTGGGAACTGCTCACTGACGACTGGTATCAAACCAACCAACAGTTCCCTGTGAGTCCTGTCCGGTGTACCCGTAACCTAACGAGCACCTGCATACTATCTCCAGTACGACGTACTGACGGCTGTGGGACAGACCATCTCCCCAACTGGGATGAGAAGCGTACACACTAGTCTACTCCGGAGTATCGATGCTCTGTCTCGATAATCCACGACCAGGGACCTGAATAAGGATGTGCTAGTAGACTATCCAGCCCCCACTAGTTGACTGCCATCACAACGCTGGTAGACAAGCAAGATCCTAAGAGCTCTATCAATACGTACACTCACATATTAAGATAGAAAAACCAAGTAGCATACTACCATGTTTAGCAAGACTGTTATATACATGTGAATATCCCAAGCTTCCATTAAGTAATATACAAACTAGTATGATACAGTAATGGCCTTCTAGGGCATAAACACTAACAATCTCCCACTTGCACTAGGGCCATGTACTGGCATATCGTAGACCAATGATCTCGAGCAGCCTCTCGAACTGAATCTGAGGAAGGGCCTTCGTGAATGGATCAGCAATGTTCTCTTCAGAAGCAACTCTCCGAACCTCGATCTCCTGACGATCAATGATCTCCCTGATCAGGTGATACCGCCTCAAGATGTGTCTGGACTTCTGATGGGACCTTGGTTCCTTCGCTAAAGCTATAGCTCCGTTGTTGTCGCAATACAGAGGTATTGGATCAACTATGGTAGGAACAACCTGAAGTTCTGTTAGGAACTTCTTCATCCAGACTGCTTCTTTTGCGGCATCGCAAGCAGCTATATACTCCGCTTCTATCGTCGAGTCAGCAACGGTGTCCTGCTTGGAGCTCTTCCAGCACACCGCCCCTCCATTGAGGGTAAAGACATAACCCGACATGGACTTGGAATCGTCCTTATCACTCTGGAAGCCGGAATCAGCAAAGGCCTCCAACCTGAGGTCTTTTCCGCCGTAAACCAAGAACATCTCCTTAGTCCTCCTCAGGTACTTGAGAATGTTCTTTACTGCTATCCAGTGTTTCTCCCCTGGGTCTGACTGATACCGGCTTACCACGCTTAGTGCGTAAGCTACATCTGGTCTGGTACACAACATCGCATACATTATAGAGCCTACCGCAGAAGCGTAGGGTATAATAGACATGCGTTCCCTTTCCAAATCAGTCTTGGGAGACATCTCTTTGGAGAGGGTGATTCCGTGACAAGCCGGTAGATTACCGCGCTTAGAATCTTCCATACTGAATCTTTTCAGTACAATGTCGATATACCTTGACTGTGAAAGTCCCAACATCCTCTTGGATCTATCACGATAGATCCGGATCCCCAGAATGTAAGAGGCATCACCCAGATCTTTCATGGAGAACCTGTGTGACAAGAATCCTTTGACAGATTGTAGCATAGGAATGTCATTTCCTATCAATAGAATGTCATCCACGTAAAAGACGAGGAATACGACACTTCTGGCCACAACTTTACTATATATGCACGGTTCATCTGGATTTTTGATAAAGTCATATTCTTTGACTGTCTCATCAAAACAGATGTTCCAACTCCGCGATGCCTTCTTTAGTCCATAAATAGACTTAAGCAGCTTGCATACTCTCCCGCTGCTCCCACTCTGATTGAAACCCTCTGGCTGATCCATATAGACGCTCTCTTCTAAATTTCCATTCAGAAAAGCCGTCTTTATGTCCATCTGCCAGATTTCATAATCATGGAAGGCAGCAATAGCAAGAAGGACCCGAATGGATTTGAGCATAGCCACTGGAGAAAAAGTTTCGTCATAGTCCAAACCAGGTCTTTGACGAAAACCCTTTGCAACAAGTCTAGCCTTATAGGTTTCCACCTGTCCATCTACACCAATCTTTTTCTTGAAGATCCATTTGCATCCTATGGGTTTTACCCCATCTGGAGCAAAGTCCAAAGTCCATACTTTGTTGGTGTACATGGACTCCATTTCGGTCCGCATTGCATCTAGCCATCGTACCGAGTCGCCGCTCTGGATGGCCTGCTGGAAGTCAGTAGGTTCATCATCATCTATGATGCAATCCTCTCTATCCCCGTCTATGAGAAAACCGTAGTATCTCTCAGGCGGACGAGACGGCCTACTACTCCTGCGGAGGGGTGCGGGAATGTTCTGTTCTTCTTGAATCTCTGGTTCTACCAAACTTTCAGTAGCAGCTTGTGGTTCTGGAATTTCTTCCAGTTCTACTGCGCTCCCACTCTTCTGATTTTCCAAAAATTCAGTTTCTAAGAAGCGGGCATGACGAGAAACAAAAACCTTTTGTTCCTCTGCGTAATAGAAGCAATATCCTGTAGAGTTCTTTGGATATCCCACAAACTTACACTCTACTGAGCGTGCCTCGAGCTTGTCCGGATGCTGCTTTTTTTACAAAAGCTGGACATCCCCATGTCTTCAGGTACTGAAGATAGGGTTTCTTCCCACTCCACATCTGATATGGTGTGGTAGGCACAGTTTTGGTTGGAACTCTGTTCAAAAGATGTATCGCTGATTCTAGCGCATACCCCCAGAAAGATCGCGGTAACTCAGCATTACTCATCATGGATCGTACCATATCCAATAGGGTTCGATTCCGTCTCTCCGATACACCGTTGTGCTGTGGAGTGTATGGAGGAGTAAGCTGAGAGAGAATTCCTTTCTCTTTTAGGTAACCTAGGAACTCGGCACTTAAGTATTCTCCACCTCGATCAGATCTTAGTGTCTTAATACTTTTGCCTGTTTGGTTTTCCGCTTCACTCTTGTATTCCAGGAATTTCTCAAAGGCTTCGGATTTATGCTTCATTAAGAAGACATGTCCAAACCTAGAGAAATCATCTGTAAAAGTAAAGAAGTAGGAATAACCACCTCTTGCATGTGTAGACATTGGACCACATACATCGCTGTGTATGAGTCCTAAGAGCTCGCTTGCTCTTACTCCTTGTCCAGTAAATGGAGTCTTTGTCATCTTTCCTTTGAGACAAGATTGACAAGTGTCATAAGATTGATATTCGAACGAGTCTAAATATCCTTCTCTATGCAACTTAGTCAACCTTCTCTCATTGATGTGACCCAGTCTACAATGCCATAAGAAAGCTTTATTCAAATCTGGAGACTTTCTTTTTAGTGTGTTCTGGACATTGAAAATTTGGAGTTGGTTTAAAACATATATGCCGTTATTTAGAGTACCGGACCCAATCAAACCATGATTAAGGTGGATGTTGACAACATCTCTTACAAACGTGAAATCATAACCTTTATTTGATAACAAAGAAACTGATATGATATTACACGTTAAGCTGGGTACAAAATAACAGTTATGTAAAACCAAAATGTGTCCACTCGTCAATCCTAGGTGATAATCCCCGACGGACGCAGCTCCCACGCTAGCTCCGTTAGCAACCCTGAGGATCATATCACCTTCCTTCAGCACTCTACGGTTTCTCAATGCCTGCAATGAATTGCAAATATGAGATCCTGATCCAGTATCCAATACCCAGGAAGTAGAGTTGATCGACAGACAATTCTCAATTACAAACACACCTGAAGTCGAAGCCACAGCTTGCTTCGGTTCCAGGTTCTTGGCGTTCCACGCCTTGCAATCCTTCTTCCAGTGCCCTTTCCTGTGACAATGGAAGCACTCATCCTGGCCAACTATCGGTACTGCTTTCTTTTTCTTTCCCTTCCCTCCCACCTTACTAACACCTCCTCTAGGTCTGGGTACGGCCTTCTTCTTCCTTCCTTTGGCCCTAGCCTTGGACCCGGAAGAAGATGAACCGCCAACAAACATAGCGGGTGTTTCCCTTGAATTCTTCAAGGTGCCCTCTGCACTCCTTAACATGTTCAGGAGTTCCGGAAGTTCAACTTCTTTTCTCTGAAGGTTGAAGTTCAGGATAAACTGGGCGTAGGTGTGAGGAAGGGACTGGAGAATAAGGTCTGTATAGAGCTCATTATCCAAAGTCGTCCCAAGGTCTGCGAGCTCTTCTATATAGCCGATCATCTGTAGGACATGTTCACTTACTGATGACCCGACAGCCAACCTCGCTTGAAACAAGTTCTTTGAGGTCTCGTATCTTGCTATACGAGATTGCTCTCCATAAAGTTCCTTTGTATGGAGAAATATGCCATCTAGGGACATATCCTCGTGCCTCCTCTGATGTTCATTGTTCATCGAGGCAAGCACGATGCACTTGGCTCTCGCGCAATCTAAATCCCAGGTTTTGCGGATTTCCTTATCCGCATTGCTGGATTTGGGACCAGGGACAGCAGGAGCTGTAGCGGTGAGGACGTACCCCAGTTTGTCATAGGTCAAAGCCATTTTGACATTCCGCAGCCAATCTTTATAGTTTGGCCCTGTCAGTATATTTTTCTCTAAAAGTAACTTAAGTCCAGTCATTTTCAGGGTCGCTGCAATTAGGAGAGAGAGAAGAAAACTCTTTAGCATGATGCTCTTGCAAGTTTAGAGTGGTTTTTAGTTTATCTAATCTGGATGGCTCCCACTGTTTTTCGAATCCTTCCTCAAACCATAAAAGAAGAATTAGCTAGGACTATTCTCACCGTACAATACTTGCTTAACCGTTCAGCCAGGCTGGTGTCGGTACTTTGAGGGAGGTTTTCCAACGCTTTCGCGAAGTTCCTTAATTAAATAACCTCTTTTCTCTGGGGGCGTAACCCCGCTGACACTTTTCTGGACACCTACTAGGTTTATAGCATTGATCGTTAAGTGACGAATATCCTGATAAGTAGCATATACTCACAGTAGGATCGGGATCTAAATATCATCGTATGATAATGTTGAAGGAATCCTACCAACATTCATCAAACTCCAAATGGTATGCATCTCTTTGCAAATTTCAGTTTCTTTAGAAATTCCCGATATTAGTTTTTGCCCCATGCTCTTATGACCTTGACGTATGCCAACAAATCATAAGTCACATGTCAAGTTCTGCCCATCATTATCTTGTTAATTTGAACCCACCCGTATATACCCTTGACGTATGCCAACAAGGTAATGCGACTGTCCCAAACCAACACATCTATCTATGCAACAAATGAATACCCCAGCAGCTACCAAACACTATGCCTTGACGTATGCCAACAAGCATAGCTTGAATACTACTGACCATCCATAAGAAATGACGGAGGGCTACGACTGGTTTTGGCGAAACCGTGAATGTAGTGAACTTGATATAACCGAAGGAACCTGATAGCTTTTAAAAGGAGTGGTTAAATCTCCGCATTTAAAAATATCTGTTTTTAAAATTAACCGAGTGGTTTCTTTTAAATTGTTCCAACGATTTAAAACTTTGGTTTATTTTCTTTGCATTATAGATAATGCGTCCCATCATTAACCTATCATTGCAGAAAACAACGAAAATACAACGTCCTCTTATGCCATCCGCATTCGCCACGGGGTCCCGTCATCACCCGTTAGGTTACTTAACTAACGACAGAGCGGGGGTGGGCTAGCGCGGGTGTAAAACATAAGTGACGTCTAAATAGCTATCATATATATAGATATTTTACATTCGTCTGACGCAATGATATTCATTCCAGAACACAGATAAACAATATTGGATTTGCAAGCAATCTGTATTTCTTTTGAGCCTGCAAGAAAAGACAGATTACACAGTTGTGATGAATAGCCGTTACCCCACCCTCGACCCCTACGGGTACGGCAAACTACCCACCCGGCAGTTTGTGTACCCCACCTTGGGTCAGTCCTAGGAGCAAAAACAGTAAAATGAAATAATACAACGGTGGCTACAACCGCAACCTGGATGTGCCCCGCAAAATAATATTACCACAAATTACATTTACAACAAATGAATTAAACAATAACCCATTGCTAAACCCCGGCTAAACACCACAACAGTCCAATACAGTTTATATGCACAAACAGATATAACCATTTCAGAAATGTGTAACCCCCTGCTAACCGACATACTAGCAGTTGGGGGAGGTTTACGAACACATTTATCAATCACAGATATAATCTAATATGCAAATACTGTACAATTTCGATCGATTAAACAACATCAATATTGCTCCAAAATCTGCTCTGTTAAACAGTAACCTGAGCAAATATTAAATATTCCAGAAAACCCCAAATATTACACAGAAGCAACAGAAGAAAAATCGGCTCCTGACTCGCCAACTCGGCGGCGGAAGCGCGGCGACTTAGTAGGCTGAGGCCGCGGTTCCGCGGCGAGTTAGGCGATTCAGGCGAATGTTTTTCTTGGGTGTTCTTCTGGTGTCTTTTCAAGCTCTCTGAACTCACCTGAAAAATTTTTGGACATCATTTAAATTTCGACAGAAACTTGCATTTTTTAGGGTTTTCCGGCTTCGTTTTTCCGTTCGAAATTCGTACAAATTTGCAATTAAGTTATTTAGTGTTTAGCGAGGCTCTGATACCACTGTAAGTCGATGTAGTACACCCCAGTACTTGTGGGGAGGCGGAATTTTCAAAATCGATCAAGTTTAAAGAACGAACATCGACTAACCGCTTGAATCGAAGCTAAACTATAAATAACCGTACACAAAGAGTTTCTTATCAATTGTGTTTAGGGATTATACCTAATGAAACCGGTCCTTCGTCTTTGTGTCCTCCTTTGTTCTCCTCGACCTTCTCTAGGTAGTAGACGATCCACCCGAGAGCAAAACACCAAGCTACACCTCTAACTTGAGGTAACTAATCTACTTTGATTGCTAATCAAAGAAGAAAGGATGATATAGAGTGAAGGTAATGGATGTTTAAGTCTAACTAAACCTTTGATCTCAACACATGAGGATTAAGGATTAGTCTCTTGAAGATGAGAGCTTGAGGAGAGAGAATGTGAGATGAGATAATGAGATGAGAGAGAGTGTATCATAATATATTATGAAGCTTTCTTATTAAAGAATAATGAATAATAGAAATGAATAAGCATGCTTCATAAATGAAAAGAGGTGATTCATTAACATGAGTCATTAAGCATTTATGGTGCATTAATGATCATGATGAATCACCCTCATGACTCACTAATCTTATCCAAAGCTTATGTCACCTTAACCTCCTTAGTCACATCTTCTAGAAGCTTCTCGTACAATTACGAGAACGCCCCTCCAATCCGCAAAAATACGGAAAAACTTTAGACTGTAAAAATCCAATAACCGGATACCAGTAACTGGCTTAAACCAAAGCCGACTGGTAAAAACTGTCCGAAAGTCGTACGTGCGTAAACGCACGTATGCGTCCGAACCCTTTGTCGCAAAACCATGCGACCTCTATATCGTTTCGCCTGGAGTAGGAAACTCTCTGTGTGGGACTCTAGAGACTCGACTACTACGCTGACAGTGGGTTTAACCACAGACCGCAAGCGGCACTAGCTGTACGTAACGGTCCCCAGGTAGTTGTCGATAAGAAGGCCGATGAGAAAACCCATCCGAACTCCTACTGAGTCTGATGTGACAATCTCCATACAGTCCGGTCCGTTCGTCCAAGACTATCGCATATCGGGCCTAGGGGGCGGCAAGCGTCAGTCCCCTAATAGCGGTATAAGTCGTGTCGGAGGGAAGCCCATTACACCCTGAGAAACTACTGGAACCTACCAGCAAATCTCGCTTGCCCTGGCCAGGGACTTTGCGTAATGGCTCTCTGACACAGCACGATATCTACTCCCAATACCGGGAGGGACGAATCCTGTCTAACCGCCACTGCCTCCAAGTGCTCGGGACTGCACCCAACTGCTACCTGTTTGCACGACTCCTTTGAGCCGTGGTAGGGTAGCAATCTAAGAACAGTGGGACACACTCGAGGCGAAGTAGCAGTGTCAAGTCTGCGGACTATGCTGTACTCATGTCACCTGGGAACTGCTCACTGACGACTGGTATCAAACCAACCAACAGTTCCCTGTGAGTCCTGTCCGGTGTACCCGTAACCTAACGAGCACCTGCATACTATCTCCAGTACGACGTACTGACGGCTGTGGGACAGACCATCTCCCCAACTGGGATGAGAAGCGTACACACTAGTCTACTCCGGAGTATCGATGCTCTGTCTCGATAATCCACGACCAGGGACCTGAATAAGGATGTGCTAGTAGACTACCCAGCCCCCACTAGTTGACTGCCATCACAACGCTGGTAGACAAGCAAGATCCTAAGAGCTCTATCAATACGTACACTCACATATTAAGATAGAAAAACCAAGTAGCATACTACCATGTTTAGCAAGACTGTTATATACATGTGAATATCCCAAGCTTCCATTAAGTAATATACAAACTAGTATGATACAGTAATGGCCTTCTAGGGCATAAACACTAACATGACTACCTGGACTATGATGCGGATCATACTAGTGGGGACATGGTAGTCCATAAGTACATCCTTCAAAGTCCCTAGTCGTGGGTGTATCGAGACGGGGTATCGATATACCAGAATAGACTAGTGTATACCTTCTCGACCCATACAGATGGGCGATGGATGATCCCATATCCATTGGTGTTTGACATCAGAGATTATATACGGGTGCTCAGTGGAGACTGGGTACACTGGACGGACTCGCCGAGAACTCCCAGATGGTATTATACCTTACGTCAGATGGCAGTTCTCAGGTGACACCGGTACAGAGTAGTCTGTTGACCCGAGATCGTCATAGAGTCTTGTGTGGTTCCCACTGTGCTTTGATTTCCATCTTACCACGTCCAAGAGGGCGTGCAAAACGGTGGTTTTTGGGTACAGTCCCGAATCACATGGAGGCAATGAGCGATAGGAGCGGATTCGTCTCTCCCGGTATAGGGAGTTGATGTTGCGCTGTGTTCGATTGGCTATAACCGGAAATCCCTGGACAGGGTTGCTGAGATTTACAGGTAAGTGTTACCAGTAGCTTCTCGAACTGTTATAGGCCTCATATCGACACGACTTATCGAGCTATTGGGGTCTGACGTTTACCACCCCTAGGCGAGATATGCGACATATCAGACGATCAGACCGGACTGTGCGGTAAGTGTTACTGGTTGGATTCACAGGAGTGTGAGGGGCTTGCTCGTCGATCTTCTCATCGCTCAATACCCGGGTGGCCGTTACGTTTAGCAGACCGCTTGCGGCTTGTGGGTGTTTGATATGATCATCACCTGCTGCCGGCGTGTTGACGAGTCTTTAGAGTCCTACACAGAGGTTTCCTGGCTCAAGCGAAACGAAATAGGAGCGCATATGAGATATGTGCGGGACCGAGAATGATACCGGTATGTGATACTGTATTCGATTCTCGCGATTTGTGACATTGATCGGTTCTATGCGATATAGCCTGGTTATCGGATCAAGTGTTGATTCGATAAGTTGTTACTGTTCTTATTAGTCGGTTATATGCGATATGACCGGATCATTAAATCAAGTGTTGATTTAATGATTTAATGTATAATTATATATTTGATATATTACTTTGCATTAACTAGTATTGGTTCACTTTAAAGGGATTTTCTCACTTGATGTGCAAGTTGTATATGTGATATACTTTTGTGCACATGTTTGTATCATGTTTGATGATACATGCTCATTTGGTTAAGTGTAAAGAATTAAACCATGGTTAAGTTGATGATTAGGGTTTTGCTTATTCTATTATTTATTTGTTTATTCATTTTTGATAAATATATATTTGAATGGTGGCTTTGTTTGTTTTTTAGTTGAACATTCATGAAGCTTTGACTAAGTCATCATTCTTATCTCTTGCTTAACCCTAACCATTTGAACTAACCCTAGTTCATTCTCTACACTTAACTATGGTTGAGAATATGATAAGATGGAATTCTTTTTGTTTATTCAATAATACTTATCATATTCTATCATCTTCTTCATCTTCTTTTTCAAAGAAAAAGCTTGCTACCAACAATGGTATCTTGAGCATAAGTGTGAGAAATCCAATTCTAAAGTGAACCCACTTCCTATTTCTTCATCCTCTACCTCTTGCCAAGTAGTAGAGTATGTTTTCTTCACAAGTTTCATGACTTGGTGAAGTGGGAGCTTGATCTTGTGATGCCTCGACGTAGATCATCTTCGGCACGAAGCCGACGACCTTGCCCGCCCATTTCTCCGATGAAGCCGACGCTAGAGCCCGGGTTTCCATTTGGACAGTGAGGATACTTCATTGCGGAGCCATGGAGGTGGAGGACCGGATCTACAAAGGTTGTATTTCCGTTCACTTAGTTAATTTGTTAACTAGTTGCATTTGATTCGCCTAAATATCTAGTTAACAATCCGTATTAGGGTTTGAGGCACCGTAAATTTTGAAATTGGCATGGTTGATGCCTTGTGAGACCTCATTAGCATGCCTAGGAACCCTACAAGTAATACCCAAGCCGTTTGATTTGAAGTCGCATCTTAGGGCCAGATTGGTGAGCACCGCAAACGCCCAAGTGAACATCTTTCATGACCTTTTAGGCTTCGGCCAATGACAGACACCTGAGCCAGAGTTGGTCATATGACCTGCGATATAACGTGTCATTTACAAACACGTATCGGAGAGATCTTTTCTTCAGCTGAATCCTTGCAGATTTTTCTTCGGGAAGCTTGTTGTATCGGAAGTACTCTACGAAGGGTTCTCTCCAATCAGGCTCGTCTTGGATGATCGAAGTTTCTTCGGCAAGACTGCTCTTCTGTTCCGCGCTTTCCTCTTCTCATAGAGATACTGGGGGTAGAATTTGCCGGCTCCTAACTGTGATCAGAATTTCGTCCATGTCAGGATCAGCCGGCTCCTTGGCTAAGCGAGCGAGTACGTCAGCCTTTTCGTTCAACGCTCTAGGGACTCTCGTTAGTTCAATATGAGTGAACCGTTTCATGAGTTCCACCACTCGGCCTCTGTACCGAGCTAATTCGGGTTTGTATATTTTATAATCGCCGCTTACTTAGTTGACGACAAGCTTGGAGTCACCGTAAACCCGTAACCGAAGGATTTCTATTTCTATGGCGAGCTCCAAACCAGCTATCAGAGCTTCATACTCGGCCTCATTGTTTGTGTGAGGCTCGGTGAGAGCAAAAGAACGCCGTAGGGTTCCCATTGATGGCGTGATGAACACCAATCCTATCCCTGCTTTTATCTCCGGGACACTTGATTTACTGGAGGTCCTTATCGATGAAGCCCCATCGAAGTAGAGCTCCCAACATGGCTCGTCATTCTCTAGGTGTAGCACTTTTTCGTCGGGTAACTCGCAATTGAGTGGTGACATTTCTGGTATGGGATGAGCAGCGAGAAAGTCTGCAAGAGCTTGCCCTTTCACTGCTTTCTGAGGAGTATAAACTATGTCAAACTCAAGTAGCATGACAGCCCATCTTGCCATTCTGCCGGCTAGGCTTGCTCTGGTCATCAAGTGCTTGAGCAGGTCAACCTTGGAGATCAGCATAACCCGATGAGCGAGCAGATAGTGCCTCAGCTTCTTCACAGCAAATATCAGAGCCAGGCATTGCTTTTCGATTGGGGAATAGTTGTGTTCCGTCCCGACTAGAGTTCGACTGAGGTAGTAGAGGGCATTTTCTTTTCCCTCCTCGTTATTCTGGGCAAGAAGCGCACTGAGTGACTCATCTAGCGCGGCAGTGTAGAGAATCAGCGGTTTATTTAGAATGGGAGCGGCCAGCACTGGAGGGTGCAACAAGTATTGTTTGATGCTTTCGAACGCTGCTTGACATTCGGCATCCCAGATAAAAGGAGCTCCTTTCTGCATGAGCTTTGAGAAGGGCCTACATCTCCCCGATAAATTTGAGATAAACCTCCGTATATAAGCAAGCTTGCCTTGAAAAGATCTTAGCTGCGTCAGACTCTTTGGAGGGGGGCATCTCCATGATGGCCTTTATCTTTGATGGGTCAACTTCGATCCCTCGATGTTGGACTATGAAGTCCAGGAATTTTCCCGATGACACGTCAAAAGCGCATTTCAGAGGATTCATCTTCAGATCGTATTCCTTCAGTCTGGTGAGAACGGTCCTAAGATCTTGGTTATGATCGGCCTTGGTTTTAGTCTTGACGACCAGATCATCAACATAACATTCGACGACTTTATGAATCAGGTCATCAAAGATATTGGTCATTGCCCTTTGGTACGTAGCACCTGCGTTCTTCAGTCCGAACGGTGTCACCTTGTAGCAGTATATTCCGATTGGGGTTCAGAATGCTGTGTGCTTCTCATCCTCAGGCGACATTTTGATCTGATTATACCCAGATGAGCCATCCATAAAGGTAAACAGTTCGTAATTTGAGGTGTCATCGACCATCATTTCCATGACCGGTAGCGGGAAGTCGTCTTTAGGACATGCCTTGTTGAGGTCCCTGAAATCGACACAAACTCGGATCTGCCCATTTTGCTTCTTCACTGGGACTATGCATGCGATCCAGTCCACATATTTCTCTTCCCTGATGAAGCCGGCATCGATGAGATTCTTGGTTTCCTCGGTGACCTTTTCTTCTAGTTCCCTTCTCATTCTTCGAGGAGCTTTTTTGACTGGCTTAGCATCAGGAGATATAGCCAGCTTATGCACGGCCACTTCGGGGGAAAGTCCAGGCATTTCTTTATACGTCCACACGAAGTAGTCGACGAACTCGTGCAGCAGGACGATTATCTGCGCTTTCATTTCCTCCGACAAAAGTGAGCTGATGTAGGTCGGCCTTAGATCATTGGGCGTTCCTAAGTCAATCTCGGTTAGCTCGTTAAAGGTTGCTTGTCCGCCATCTTCGAGCTCTTGAGGAGCTTCTTCGGGCTCGGTTAGCTCGTCTTCATCATTTGACTCTTCGCTGGCTTCCCCAATATGGGTCATATAGCATGCATTAGAATCAGGCTGGATGAAACCTATGCCCCGCCTATCTGGAATTCGTCCATCGATAAGTGCTCGGACCTGAGGTGGATGCCATAGCCCTTTGTAAAACTTTGCTTTGAACTCCGTTTGATATAACCGGCATCCGCACTTTTTAAAGTATTCCCGCATCTCGGGCGCATAGTATCTGGGATTGAGGACGGTCCTTATGCCTCTTTCGTATGGAAGGCATGCGACAGACAAATCGTCCGGGTGCACAACGGGGTTTGACAAATAAAACAGGATGTCCTTCTGTCCACTTTTCTTCCCGGGAACGTAGAAAGTTTTCAGCTGATCCACGGTGGAGACTGACAACGCATCGAGCTCTTTGCACATTTGCTCTGGTACCCTTATGACGGCTAGGGACCCTTCTGCAATTTCAAAGATCTCTCGTAGTTTCGCTTGTTGCATGGGGGTCCAATCTGCACCGCTATTGCACGGCAGGTCCTCTTCCTCCGACTCTTCAGTGTCGCTGCCAAGATGAGGGCGGACTTTACTGCTAGATGGGGCTTCAGTAACAGATTCGTCCGTATCGCTACCGAAACGAGGGCGAGTTTTACGGAAGAACGGACTTCCAGCGTCGGACTCATCAGTGTCGCTACCGAAATGCGGGCGCACTTGGGCGTTTTTGCTTTTGAAAGTGACAGCTGGCTCAGAGTTGCCTTTGAGTCTTGGGGCCGCTCTATCCTCAGTCAGTTGTGGCTTAGCATTTTGGTGGTTCATAAAGTACCGAGAATCTTCATATCGGACTTCATGCACACCGAACAGCTGGATGTCTCCGTCAATGCATCTTTCTTCGCTATTTTTAGTATACTTCATGCATTGATGGAGAGTTGACGGGACGATACCATAATCGTGGAGCCACGGCCGTCTCGAGAAAATCTTATAAGACGTGTCGGTGTCGATCACGTATATCTTAGCTTCAGTTTGCAGATCCCCGAATTTGATTGGCAGAGCTATGGACCCCAGAACTTGCTGGCAATCTTGGTTGAAGCCTTGAATGATAATCCTTTCCCTTGACAGGTGTCGGACGTCCATTGACAAACTCTTAAGAGTTCGCAAGTTCATGATGTTCACTGAGGACCCCGGATCAATCAATATGCGATTAATTCGATCTCCGTCGCTGTACCCGGTCACGTAAAGCGGCCGATTATGCTCAGTCGTTCCCAGTAGCAAGTCTTCATCCTTAAATGTGATTGCGGCGGCTTGCAAAGTGTACTGAGCTTCTTTCATATTAATTTCCTCAAAGCGAGCCTGATACCATTCTGGGTTTTGTAGAGCATGAATGAGAACATCTCTAAGCTCCTTAGATAGGACCAAGGCATCGTAGATGCTCAGGAGAGACGGAAGCTTCCGGAGATGAGCCAAGACATTATAGTCCACCGAGGAAGGACTTGAGTTTTCATCAGCCGGCTCTCTGCCATCTTCCTCATTAGCCACCTGTTTTTCCTTCCCTTTTGGGGCGTTACCCTGATTTGGCGGTAGAGCCCTGCCGCTTCTGAGCTGGATTTGATTGGCCTTTGTGGCAAGCTTCTCATCCTCTTCGGGAAAACAGAGCTCCCCTTAGAGTCGCTGCCCAGATGGATGGCGTAGGAGGTCACTATAGGGATCTCTTCATTGGAGTCTTCTTCTAACTCCTCCAGAATTTCAGCCGCTCGTACAGGGAGGAACTCCTGCAATTGAATCAGAGTTCTTTCCTTCTGTTCATATTCTTCGAGGGAATCGATATATTTTTTAATGGTCGATCTCCCTGCAGACTCCTTTTCGCGCCGAGCTGCACTTTTCTTCTTCTTGAGCTTCTTGGATTTTGAGCCTGATGGAGCCGCATTGGCAGCTAGACTGGTAGGCTTCTTCTGCCCTTCCCATTCCGTCCGGGGCTCTTTCCAAAGTAGCTTTATCATCTTCTTCGTCTTTTTAGATATGTGCATACTCCACGGAGGCCGCGATGAGTCCGTCTCGTTTGTCAGGGCAGCGGGTTCAGCTGTCTGCTCCCAGAAGGCTTCAACTTCTGTCTGTATAAAGTTAGTGGTTGCAACTTGATTGTTCACCAACACGCTTTTGGACAACTCGATCTCTCTAGCCTTGTACTGCTTCTCGACCCAGTCCTTGAAGATATAGCAATCCTCGATCGCATGGCTCACTACTCGGTGGTACGGGCAATACAGGGGATTGTCGGTCATTTTTGGTTCTTGGGGTCTTTTCGACTCCGGCAATTGTAGACCGTTGTTCAAGGCATCTTTAAATATCTTGCGGACCTTGTCCCTTCTGAAAGAGTAAACCTTGTTCTTCTTCTCCTCAAGGGAAGGCCCATCTCCTCCCAGCAATGGCTTTCGAGACCGGTTGGTTTTGGATTCGCCCGCCCTTCGCTTTTCTTTATTGTCGGATGCATTGAAGACATTGGTACTGCTGGAACTCCCGCTTCTACGGCTGTCGTCCAGCTTGCTTTTCCAAGTTTTGTCTCTCTGAGAGTCCGGCGGGGACTCTTGCTTCGAGCATTCCAGCATTTGGACTTTCTTGGTTAGCTCCTGAAATGTCTTGAGGCCCGCTGTACACAAGAATGGGACCATCCAATTGCTGAGGTTCCCAATGAGAAGGCTGACGGACTGGTCCTGCTCCAGCGGCGGTTCGCACTTGAATGTGAGATTACGCCATCGGGCGATAAAGTCGGTGTTGCTTTCATTCTTCCCCGGCTTGGTCCTCACAAGGTCGGCAATGGAGATTTTATCACTGACGCTCATGAAGATTTGCCGAAACAGAGACTCCATTTGGGCAAAGGTAATGACGGACCCGTCTGGTATACTCGCGTACCAGTCGAAGGCGACACCGGTCAAGCTGTTGACAAACTGACGAAGAAGGAGCGCATCATTGCCCCATGTATTTCCGCACGATACATTGAAGTGGGCGACGTGCTGATTTGCATTCCCAGTTCCGTCAAATCTTCCGAACTTAGGAATGACGTAGCCGCTCGAGAACTCGATCAGATCGTACAGTGCGGGATATGGCCACCCACTACTGCCAATTTCTTTCTGTGCTTCAGCTTTAGCCACCAATGCTTTAACTTTGCTGGTGACCAAATCCATTATCCGATCTTGTGTTAGCGGGATAGTGCTATCTGGGGCCAAGGCGTCCCCATAAGCGGAATGTGGCCGGCTTTCGTGCGGCTCGACCAGTCTTGGACCCAAAGGAACAGGCATTGGCTGCTTCGGATTGTCATCACCCGGCTGATTAGTAGCGACTTGTGCTTGATTGGGAGGCGCTCGAGCAATTTGAGCCGTAAGCTGCATCACAACATTCGTTAGATCGTTAATTTTTGAATAAAGCTTGGCCATCTCTTTATCCTTGCTCCTGAGCTGTTTTCGAAGCTCTTGAAGCAGCTCCTGCTCCACGGTCCTAGGGAAGAAAGTCGGCTCTTCCTCGCTGTCCGAGCTTGACTCTGCATGGACCGAGAGGTCTTTCTGCCTATCTTCCTCCTCGAGAGGGTTTTCATCATCCGGCGGAGGCGGATGTTCTTGGGAAGCGGCAACCACATTCAAGCCAGATTGGACTTGGGATGTGGTGGCCCCATCTTTGCTTTTGCTGCGAAGGTTGTCGCTGGGGCGCCCGCCCGCCATATAGACCGTATGGATAAAATATCCAGCCCTCTTTTTATTGTCGGTAGCTGATTTCACAGATCGCTGTCTTGACCCCCCCTGTTTCAGTAGCGTGCAGTCGATTGAAGGCGGATGGCCTGGCCGGATTCTTGAATGGTGCCGGCGCTTCTTTTCTGGATTTTCCCCGCTGCTTTCGTACGGCATAGAGCGCCTGCTAGACTCTTGAAGAGACAGTGTCATACCTTTTCGGTTGGGTCCGGGACACGTCTCTTTGCAGCATTGTTCGGACCGCTGTCTTCTTGATTCTGGCGGTCATGGCATTTATCTGAACCCACTTTAGAGGCTCGAAGGAATTGCTGATTCTTATGTCCGACTCAGCCGTCGTCGCGGGGCGACCCTGCACTTGGAACTTCACAAGATTCCATTTGGCCGAAGCCCTGGCCCTCTTGTTGGCTCGATACCTGAGCCGCTTCTGCCTTAACTTTTCTGTTCTAAGCACCTGGCAGACTTCGGCTCTTTGGGAAGATGCCGCAGATCGGGCGATGGAGGATTTTGGAGATACGCTCGATTGTGCATTTGTTGGAGTCATCACCTGAGCTCGTCCGCAACATTTGATGTTGCCCTTTGTACCGAAAGTCTTGCCCCCGGTTGGAGCGTCAGAGAGTCGTTCAGACACCGTCTTAAGTTTCGGTTGTGGTGCCTTAGCGATCACAACGTTCGGCCTCTTGCCCCTTGAGACCGGCTTGGCCATCTATTTTTTCGGGATTTCTGCCAGATGAGCGCTTCCGGCAGGGTAGATGATGACGGAGCCAAACTGGCGGGGCAGTTCCTCCCACTATCGACTGAGGCTTGCGGGGAGAACCACACGAGCATTGACCTTCACCACGTACGGGATCGGGGTCGCGTTGGAAGCTGAATTCGTCTTGGGAGACATTGTTGTCGAAAGTTGATTGCTGCACGAAAAAAAAACATCATTTCAGTATAGGCAATCGATATGTATATTTAATCGAGTTCGCATGAACATTTAACCCGAAATGGGAGGAGAGAAAGGTCCCACCGGGCGTGCCAGAATCAGTAGGGTGTTTTTCGTCACCCCATTGAGATGGGAATACGCACGCGCTTGTCAGGCATACTACAGATCCCCCCTACCTAGGGTAGGCCAGGATTTATTGATTGTGGGGATCCGAATCTCCGGCAGCCGCGGACTAAGCTGCCGTTAATTACCCCTCGCCTTTGGAGCGAGGGAACCTTCGATTGACGGGTTAAACTGGTCATGTGAACTCAATGTGCAGTGTACGTGTGTGTTGTTTTGGAAGGGGGTGTTTGGATATATCGGGAGCCACGCAGAGTTTTTACAGGGGTCTCGCTACCCGGATAGCGGGCTGGGGGTCAAGGGGGCTAGCAGCCCCCTTGCGGGATGCGGGGCAGCGCCCTGGCCTAAATTTTTTTTGAGGGGGACAGTGTTGTGGAGTGTGCATGTATCTGTACATATATATACATGTCACGACCCGAATATATCGACTCGTGACCGGCACTTAACCACGCTACGTCTACAGGGGTAACGCGACTAAGTAAGCCGAATCCAGAAATCAAAACCATTTAAAAGTAGTGAGTGTTGAAAACAATTAGTTAAAACATTTAGAAAACCTTAATTAGTTCAATAAGTTCTTTTAAAGTTACTTAATCATTTAAATAATTTTGGCAGCATTTCCTTTGTAAAAGTAGCCCCGAGACCGGGTATAAAAGAGGATATGAGTAAAAATGAGATATAATGAAACAAAACATTCCCAAACGGAAGCAATCACGCCCAACGGCGGAAACCATCATCACAAGAGTAATATACGACGCCGTAGCGAAGAATGAGCAATAAGTAAACATCACAGAATATAACTGCATAAAAAAAACAGTCGGCTCCCACGAGCTCGACACCAGAATACAAAATATACATCATCGTCCTCACACAGTATCTAAGTCCTGTACATAAATGGTAGATGGAGAGTACTAGATACAAAAAGGGATACAATAAAAGTAATCAGATACCATAACCCACCTAAATGAAAAACAGCTCTCGCTGCAACTGTAGTGGTATCTGTAGCCAAAAGATGCAAAAGACAGCCTGCCGCGACTATGCTGAGGGCAACCTGCAAATACTATGGCACAACGGGGGTGAGTTGCCAACTCGTGAATAGAGATAACATATAAAGGTAATCGCGAGCATGCACGTATTGCGCTACTCTAACAAATGCCAGCAGATGATATCAATGCGTGATAAGCAGTATGTGCAATAATCATGCAGATGCGCTGTCAGGTAAAATAACTACAGGATGAGATATATGGTAATCAATGCTGAGCATGGGATAAACAACTTCTACACGGAATATCAACGTGGAAAACAATCGGTGCCCACAACTGCACCCAAATCCCAAATAACTCAGGCGCCGGCACACCCATCGGCCCTCAAATCCTGTAAATCTCTGAGAAATCATGAGTGCCCAACATCGGCACCCAAAATATCATAAAATACTCGTGTCCAGCATCGACACGCAAATCCTCATATATCGGGCTCCGTCAGTCCGGATCAACCCACGGGCTCCGTCTGCGGTATCGGCCCTCGGCCCCGGCAGTACGGATCATCCCGCATCCATTTCTCGACTCTGGTCAGTATCCTCCGGATAACCGCCAGGTCCAACCAATCACTGGTAGGTACTCGCCACCCTGCCAGGCTCATTGTCTACTCCACGAAAAACATTTCTCGCCCCGGGGAACCATACCGGGTCCACCACGAACCCACAAACGGATCATCCATCTCCTCGAATCGGGTTTCAAGCACACGTCTCAGCACCGAGAAGACGCGTGGTGGATGCACCAAAATATCAAATCACGAGGAACTGGGTTTTCAAATAGTGCATCTTTTCTTAAAAATCCCACGGTCCTCAAATCCATAAATCACATGAATATCCAACACCAAGAAGTAAATCCAATACGATGTGCCATGTACATCAATCCATGATATAGGTATAAGGGAAAACTGCTTTTAAAATTAGTTTCCGTTTTTAAAGATATCATGCAGCTCCCAATTTCCATGAAAGTCATATCGAATCATATATGAAATGAACTGCAGCAATATAATCATGGCAGTTCTACAGTGAGTGTGTCATGGCAATTACTAACGGTGTGTGTGTAGCATGCAGATTAGTGCTCGTGCAACATGAACCGTTAGTAATAGTGCGGTGTTCTATCAATTCTAAGCATACATACAGCAGGGAATGCAATATGCAATGACAGTCCATGAGGTAAATGCAACATATAATAATAAGGTCCTATCAGCCCTGACGCATAACGCAATGCGGGCGATATCCCCGTAGATGTTAAATCTACTCACCGAAGTCTCGCGCTAAGTGTAGCCGACGACTTGCTTGCCCTTCTTCGCAGCGTCCGTCTCACTCGCCTGCGAACCTAGAATCACATAACATATATCACACATAAGCTCAATTTCACAAAAACGTGATATTACGGTCCAACTAGAAACCCGTGTCGTAAACCAATCGCGCGTGTGCGCGATACGCTAAAACGTGTGATCACGCGCCAGAAACTACCCTGACGCGTCGCGATACGCAGAAACCCCAAACCCACACACGTATCACGCGTGTCGCGATGGTTTAAAATACGAGAAATAGGTATTTAGTTCCAGATTTTTATACAGAACTTAACTTACAAAAATATGTATATCACAAAACTCCACATAGCAGCAGACACCCATAGGACCAAACCCCAACCCAAACCCTCCCCATCTGGCCGCAAATTGCGGCCAGATAGAATTTTTCGGCGGCCACTGTACGAAATTTGGGGGTCGGGTTCTACCTGGGGGATCAGCACCTAACCAACATACTGCAGTCTTCTCAAAATTATTCTGAACTCACCGGGTCGATAGCAGTTTTCAGAAACTCAAACTTCGCTTAAAAACGATGAATTTGCATCAAATAGGGATCTGGTGGTATTTTAGTTCAATTGGGGTTTAAGCTGGGTTAAAATGGCCTTAACAACACTCTATCAACCTACTGAAACCAAAACACACATCACTTGGCCAAGGTTCTCACTAAACACCTCATATCGCACTAAAACGCATCAATAACCACTAACCGAAGCAAAACTATACTAAACAAGTAAACTAGGGAGTAAGTTTAGGAAATATACCCCACACTCGACCCTAGGGAGCTGGGGGAAGAAGAAGAAGTGAAGGGAAGGAGCTGCAGTAAAAGTTGTGCTGTTGCTGCTGCTCACTGATGCTGTTGCTGCTCACTGTTGCTGCTGTTGCTGCTCTCTGTTGCTGCTGTTGCTGCTTCTGGCTGCTGCTGAGATGAGATGGTTGTTGCTGCTGCTGCTGTGAGGTAAGTGTGTGTGTGTGTGTGTGAGTGAGGTTGAGAGAAAAGAACAAAACAAATGAGAGGAAATCATAACCACCAATGTCAACCCCTCACTCTCTCTCTCCTCATTAATTGCAAGCATGGCTTAAGCCATGATGCACTCTCTCTCTCTCTCTCTCTCTCTCTCTCTCTCTCTCTCTCTCTCACCAAGTCAACACCCTAAGAAAATTCAAATTAAAGCAACTATTAATTAACTAATTAAACTTAATTAAAACCCAAAAGACTTAATCCCCATGATTAACCCACCATGGTTACTAATCATGGTAATAACTCATTTAAAAACCCTAGTTTACATGCACATGTGTGTGCAAGCCTAGGAAAATTCTAGAAAAATATTTATTAAATTAGGAAAATTACTTGAAACACAATTTGGTAAACTTTTTATTAAAAACCCTTTATTTAAATATAATAGTCACAAAACACATCCTAAGGTGTTACAATCTCTCCCCCTTAAAGAAATTCGTCCCCGAATTTCAAAATCTAACTACACGTACCTTCGAAAAGATGGGGATACTTCTTCTTCATCTCGCTTTCGGTCTCCCAAGTGACCTCCTCACGGCCCTAACCACGCCAAAATACCTTGACTGATGGAATGTCCTTTGATCTCAATTTCTTCACTTGTCGATCCAAGATCATCACCGGCTGCTCTGCATAGGAAAGGTCGCGCTCAAGCTGGATCGTCGGATGCTGAATCGCATGCGAGGGATCATGAAGATATCTACGGAGCATCGAAACGTGAAATACGGGGTGCACATCTGGAAAACTGGGCGGAAGGGCTAACCGGTACGCAACTGCACCAACACGCTCGAGGATCTCGAAGGGGCCCACATATCTGGGACTGAGTTTCCCCTTCTTCCCAAACCTCATCACACCTTTCATAGGGGAGACCCTCAAGAAAACATGATCACCAACAGAAAACTCAATTCTGCGTCGCCGACGGTCCGCATAAGATCTCTGCCTACTCTGGGCTGCTCTCATCCTATCGCGAATCAACTGGATCTTCGCGGTCGTCTCCTCAACAATCTGTGGCCCTAAGATACTGCTCTCACTGAGCTCTGTCCAACAGGCGGGTGATCTGCACCTCCTCCCATAAAGTGCCTCAAATGGTGCCATCTGAATGGTCTCCTAGTAGCTGTTATTGTAGGAGAACTCTACTAAGGGCAAATGATGATCCCAGCTACCTCCGAAATCTAATACACAAGCTCTGAGCAAGTCCTCGAGAGTCTGAATAGTCCGCTCTGACTGTCCGTCGGTCTGCGGATGAAATGCTGTGCTGAAACTCAAGCGAGTGCCCAAAGCCTCCTGAAGCCTCTGCCATAGTAGACTGGTAAACTGGGTGCCTCTGTCAGACACGATACATGTTGGGACTCCGTGCAGTCGTACTATTTCGTCAATGTAAATCTGGGCGTACTGAGCAAATCCGAAAGTCGTCTTCACTGGCAGGAAGTGAACCGCTTTCGTCAAACGATCTACGATCACTCAAATGGAGTCGTACCCTCGCCTAGTCCTGGATAGACCCACAACGAAATCCATCGAAATCTGCTCCTATTTCCACTCTGGAATGGGTAACGGCTGTAGCTCTCCCGCGGGCCTCTGGTGCTCAGCCTTGACTTGCTGACAAGTCAGGCATCTCGACACAAAATCTGCGATGTCTCTCTTCATTCCGTCCCACCAGTAAACCTCTCTCATATCATGATACATCTTGGTGGAACCGGAATGGACACTATATACCGATCGATGTGCCTCCTCAAGAATCTCGCGCCGCAGTCCCTCAGCATCTGGTACGCACAGTCTAGTCCCAAATCGTAGTACCTCCTGATCATCGATCACGAACTCGAAAAATCTGCTCTGTCCAATCTGTGCCATGATCTCCGAACATCGGTCATCACTGTGCTGTGCCCCATGTATGCGGTCAAGTAACTGTGGGCATGCACGAACATGCACGATCTGTCCTCCAATCGGCGTGAACTCGAACTGTACTCGGCTGTCGCATAATATCTGCCAATCTGCCGACGACTGCCCCTGTACTGCGCTCAAACAAGATAGACTACCCCCGGGCCTCCTACTCAAAGCATCCGCCACCACATTTGCCTTGCCCGGGTGATACAAGATCTCGCAGTCGTAATCCTTCACTAACTCCATCCATCGGCGCTGTCTAAGGTTCAGGTCTCGCTGCTGAAATATATATTTTTGACTCTTGTGATCAGTGAATATCTGGCACGACTCGCCGTATAGGTAATGTCGTCAGATCTTAAGTGCAAAGACCACTGCAGCCATCTCCAAATCATGAGTGGGGTAGTTCTGTTCATGTTTCTTCAATTGTCGCGAAGCATACGCGATCACCCTGTCATGCTGCATCAAAACGCACCCTAGCCCAACTCGAGAAGCATCACAAAAGACCACAAACCCGCCTGAGCCTGAAGGTAATGATAATACTGGTGCCGTCGTCAGCCGAGTCCGTAGCTGCTGAAAACTGTGCTCGCACTCCTCCGTCCAATCGAAAGGGACTCCCTTCCGGGTCAACCCGGTCAAAGGTGTAGCAATACTGGAGAAGTCCTGCACAAATCGCCTGTAGTAACCGGCCAACCCCAAAAAGCTGCGAATCTCCGTAACCGATGTGGGTCTGGGCCAACGCTGCAAGGCCTCGATCTTCCTCGGGTCCACATATATACCGTCTCGTGAAATCACATGCCCCAAGAAGTCTACGCTGTCCAGCCAGAAAGCATACTTGGAGAATTTCGCATAAAGCTGGTGCTCCTTCAAAGTCTGCAGTGTAATCCGCAGGTGCTGCTCGTGCTCCTCACTACTCCGGGAAAACACCAAGATATCATCAATGAACACTATAATGAACAGATCCAAATATGGCCAGAAAATACGGTTCATCAAGTCCATGAATGCTTCTGGCGCATTGGTGAGTCCGAACGACATCACCAAAAACTCATAATGGCCGTAGCGCGTACGGAAAGCTGTCCTGGGAATGTCCTCCTGTCGAACCCGCAGCTGATGATAGCCCGATCGTAAATCGATCCTCGAAAAGTACCCTGCCCCCTGAAGCTGGTCGAACAAATCGTCAATGCACGGCAAAGGATACCTGTTCCGCACTGTCACCCTGTTCAGCTGGGGGTAGTCGATACACAGACGCAAACTGCCATCCTTCTTCTTGACGAACAGGACTGGAGCACCCCAAGGAGAAACACTGGGTCGAATAAGTCCCTTGTTTAGCAAATCTTGCAACCGACCCTTCAATTCTCTAAGTTCCGTCGGGGCCATCCGATAAGGCGGTATGGAAATAGGCCCCGTGCCAGGAACCAAATCAATACAGAAAGAAATGTCGCGCTCGGGCGGTAGCCCAGGAAGCTCGTCAGGGAACACATCAGGGAACTCGCTAACAACCGGAACCTGATCCAATGGAACCTGTGTAGCACTAGCATCGCAAACATAGGTGAGAAATCCCTGACATCCCTTCCTCAAAAGCTGTCCAGCGCGAAAAGAAGAAATCACACTGTGAGGGGCGGCACCACGGTCCCCCAACACAACAAAAACCGACTCGCCGGGAAAAAAAAATCTAACTGTCTTCTCACGGCAGTCCACAGAAGCATAGCACTTGGCCAACCAATCCATGCCCAAAAGAACGTCGAAGTCCAACATCTCCAGAAGGATCAAGTCGACAGACAACTCTCTCTCGCCAATATAGACGGTGCAGGACCGGAACACGTGCCTAGCTACAAACGACTCTCCCATAGAAGTGGTCACAACAAGCGGCTGATCAAGCATACCGGACTCTCTACCCAAACTCGGCACGAAGTGTGTGGATACGTACGAGTGCGTGGATCCGGGATCGAACAAAACGTGTGCATCAACTGAACATACTGGAAGGATACCTGAAACCACCGCATTAGACGCCTGCGCGTCCTGATGCGTCAAAGCAAAAACCAGCGCCTGTCCACCACCTGCGACTGACTGCCCTCTGCCTCGGTCATCCCGTCCTCTCTGAGAAACTCCTCCACGCCCACGACCTCTCTGTGTATGAGTCTGGCGCGGAGCAACGGTAGGTACAACAAGCAATGCCCTCTGGGGTGGTGAAGGTGGTAAGGTAATATGTGGTGTTGCCGCCTCCCTCCGGTGTATCTCAGGACAATCTCTAACGAGGTGAAGTAGACTGTCGCATCTAAAGCAACCCCGCGGCGACTGCTGACTCTCCTGGGGATACGAACTAAACATCTGGCCTCGTCCCGAATCTCTGCTACTCCTCGTACCAGAACGATACCTGTCGCGGCGTCTGAATGACTGCCTCCGTGCGAATATACTAGTACGAACTCTCTTCGGCTCTGGAACTACCGAAGTCTCAGCAAGGCGCTCCTCGACTAATAGGGTCGCGTCTACAGCTGCTGCATAGGTCTCGTAGTGTTGCGCGCTGATCGCAAGGAATAGTGGTGTAAGCAAGCCTCGAACAAATCTCTTGACTCGCAACTCCTCGGTAGCCACTAAATACGGGGCATAAACTGCTAGCTCAGTAAACAGCACGTCATACTCTGCCACTGTCATCCATGGCGTCTGGCGCAAGGACTCAAATCTGCGTGCGCGGGCATCCCTAACACTCTGGGGAAGGAAACGGGCTAGAAATACTGTCACAAACTCCGTCCAGGTCATAGGAGGAAGACCTGCTGCTCTGCCCTTCTCAACTGAATCACACCACTTCTGCGCAAGACCTTCCAGGCGAAAGCTCGCGAACTCAACCCATCTCGTATCTGTACATCTGAGGGAATGACATATCTGGGCCATCCTGTCGATGAAAGACTGTGGGTCCTCGGCTGTATCGGTGCCTGTGAAGACTGGAGGCTTCAGCCTCATGAACTCTGACAGCGATACTGTAATCATCTCCGTGGATGCAGGGGCAACTGGCTGTGCGGTAGGTACCATCGCGGTCTCTGGAACGGGTGGAGCTACCTCTGGTCGCTGTGCTCGAAGCGTCTCAACTAGTGATCCTATCATCTGGCGCATCTCCTGCATGCTGGATCCCACCGTCTGGCGTATCTTCTGCACACCAGCCCCTAGCGTGGCGATCTGATCTGTCACAGGAGGAACAGTCTGCTCGGGTACAACGGGTGCACTGCCCGGATCGGTCCTCGTCTCGGACGAGTCAACTCGAATCTCGGCCCTCGCGGCCGCTCTCTGTGCCCTCGTAGTCTTTGGCGGCATAATGGCTGAAAGGAAATTGGGATCCGATAAGAATACGGAAATCGAATCACAAGAATATATATATACTCAAGAAGGAATTTAAATCAATAAGTCCTAAGGTCGCCTTGGCGGAGTACCATGTCGTGAGTATGACGCGGAACATACACACGCTACGCCACTCTGCTTCAGCTACCTACTCCATCATACCAAGGTCATCCTAAACTCCGAAAGGTAAAACCTACGCTCTGATACCAACTTTGTCACGACCCGAATATTTCGACTCGTGACAGGCACTTAACCACGCTACGTCTACAGGCGTAATGCGACTAAGTAAGCCGAACCCAGAAATCAAAACCATTTAAAAGTAGTGAGTGTTGAAAACAATTAGTTAAAATATTTAGAAAACCTTAATTAGTTCAATAAGTTCTTTTAAAGTTACTTAATCATTTAAATAATTTTGGCAGCATTTCCTTTGTAATAGTAGCCCCGAGACCGGGTATAACAGAGGATATGAGTAAAAATGAGATATAATGAAACAAAACATTCCCAAACGGGAGCAATCACGCCCAACGGCGGAAACCATCATCACAAGAGTAATATACGACGCCGTAGCGAAGAATGGGCAATAAGTAAACATCACAGAATATAACTGCATAAAAAAAACAGTCGGCTCCCACGAGCTCGACACCAGAATACAAAATATACATCATCGTCCTCACACAGTATCTAAGTCCAGTACATAAATGGTAGATGGAGAGTACTAGGTACAAAAAGGGATACAATAAAAGTAATCAGATACCATAACCCACCTAAATGCAAAACAACTCTCGCTGCAACTGTAGTGGTATCTGTAGCCAAAAGATGCAAAAGACAGCCTGCCGCGACTATGCTGAGGGAACCTGCAAATACTGTGGCACAACGGGGGTGAGTTGCCAACTCGTGAATAGAGATAACATATAAAGTTAATCACGAGCATGCACGTATTGCGCTACTCTAACAAATGCCAGCAGATGATATCAATGCGTGATAAGCAGTATGTGCAATAATCATGCAGATGCGCTGTCAGGTAAAATAACTACAGGATGAGATATATGGTAATCAATGCTGAGCATGGGATAAACAACTTCTACACGGAATATCAACGTGGAAAACAATCGGTGCCCACAACTGCACCCAAATCCTAAATAACTCAGGCGCCGGCACACCCATCGGCCCTCAAATCCTGTAAATCTCTGAGAAATCATGAGTGCCCAACATCGGCACCCAAAATATCATAAAATACTCGTGTCCAGCATCGACACGCAAATCCTCATATATCGGGCTCCGTCAGTCCGGATCAACCCACGGGCTCCGTCTGCGGTATCGGCCCTCGGCCCCGGCAGTACGGATCATCCCGCATCCATCTCTCGACTCTGGTCAGTATCCTCCGGATAACCGCCAGGTCCAACCAATCACCGGTAGGTACTCGCCACCCTGCCAGGCTCATCGTCTACTCCACGAAAAACATTTCTCGCCCCGGGGAACCATACCGGGTCCACCACGAACCCGCAAACGGATCATCCATCTCCTCGAATCGGGTTTCAAGCACACGTCTCAGCACCGAGAAAATGTGTGGTGGATGCACCAAAATATCATATCACGAGGAACCGGGTTTTCAAATAGTGCATCTTTTCTTAAAAATCCCACGGTCCTCAAAACCAGAAATCACATGAAAATCCAACACCAAGAAGTAAATCCAATGCGATGTGCCATGTACATCAATCCATGATATAGGTATAAGGGAAAACCGCTTTTAAAATTAGTTTCCGTTTTTAAAGATATCATGCGGCTCCCAATTTCCATGAAAGTCATATCGAATCATATATGAAATGAACTACAGCAATATAATCATGGCAATTCTACAGTGAGTGTGTCATGGCAATTACTAACGGTGTGTGTGTAGCATGCAGATTAGTGCTCGTGCAACATGAACCGTTAGTAATAGTGCGGTGTTCTATCAATTCTAATCATACATACAGCAGGGAATGCAATATGCAATGACAGTCCATGAGGTAAATGCAACATATAATAATAAGGTCCTATCAGCCCTGACGCATAACGCCATGCGGGCGATATCCCCGTAGATGTTAAATCTACTCTGTTGGGGTAAAAATTTACACCCCGGTTGACCGAGTCAAAGTCAAGATCAACCCCAAGCCAGGTGGGCCCAAGCCCAGGTCAAGTGGGCCCATGCCCAGGTCGAGTCCGAAACATGAAGCGGCCGACCCTCCCCATGCTAAAATATAAATCATGTCATAAATAATTTTTATGTAATTTTTTGTGCATGAATGTATGCAAAATGGGCATAAAGCCAAATTTTTGTAAGCTCATGGCTTATATGCAAAAACAAATGACACATGAGCCATGGGATAGGCAAAAAGCCATTTTTAAAAGCCCAAGGGGTTATATGTAAATGTGTAAGCCTATAAAAGGCAACATGATGATGAATAAAGATACACTTTTTTCATTCCCTCAAAAACTAGGGTTTGTCTCTCCACTCTCTCCTTTTCAAGTTCTTTCTCTTCCTTTTTATTTTCCAAATAAATCAAGAGCTTAGCTCTCTTTTTTGTAAACTAAATAAATTTTTACCATAAACCCATCTCCCAAAACTCCATCAAGAGAAGAAAAAGGGTCTCTTTTTTTATCATCCAAGATCTAGATCTTGGAGTTTCAAGAGAATCCATTTTGGGTTTCTTCTCAAAGGAGAAAGGAGAAAATCTTTTGGAGTTCAACTCCACAAATAAAAATCTGTTGGAGTTTAACTCCACAAATAAAAAATCTTTTGGAGTTCAACTTCACAAATAAAATTCTTTTGGAGTTCAACTCCACCACCAGGAAAATTATTTTGGAGTTCAACTCCACTACAAAAATTCTTTTGGAGTTTAACTCCACAGTAAAAATCTTTTGGAGTTCAATTCCACAAACAAAATTCCTTTGGAGTTCAACTCCACAAATAAAATTCCTTTGGAGTTTAACTCCACTACAGAAATTATTTTGGAGTTTAACTCCACAAAAAAATACTTTTTTTGGGGGAGTTTAACTCCACATTATATTAGCCATATTCTTTTGGAGTTGAACTCCACGTTCAAAAAAAAAATAATTGCGGTCACATGCAAAGCATGTGACCAGACCGGGTCAGCATGTGACCGGGTCACATGCTAACATGTGACCCCCATTTTTTTTAAAAAAATAAAATAAAATAAAAAATTCTCTTTTCTTCTTTCTTCCTCCCTTTTTTTATTTAAAATAAAAATAAATAAATATTAAATAAATTATAGATAATATTTAAAAATTAAAAAAAAACATAATTATTTTCTTTTCTTCTTTTCTTTATTTAACCCCTTTTTCTATTTAAAAAAATATTAAATAAATATTAAATAAATAAAAATAATATTTTTAAATTAAAAAAAATATTTAAAAATTTATTGAAAAATAATAATAATTCTCCAAATATTTATTTACTTATTTATTTTCGTTTTTATATATAGAAAATATATATATAGGTATATATCTCTTTTTACAAGTGGAATAAAACAGAAAAAAATACACACACACCAACACGCTGCATATTGAGTTCGCGTGACCAGTTTAACCCGTCAATCGGAGGTTCTTTCGCTCCAAATGCGAGGGGTAATTAACGGCAGCTTAGTCCGCGGCCGCCGGAGATTCGGATCCCCACAATCAATAAACCCCGGCCTACCCTAGGCCGGGGGAATCTGTAATGCGCCTGATCAGCGCGCGCGTATTCCCATCTCAATGGGGTGACGAAAAACACCCTACAGATTCTGGCACGCCCGGTGGGACCATCTCTCCTCCCATATTTCGGGTTAAATGTTCATGCGAACTCAATCAATATACATATCGATTGCCTATACTGAAATAATGTTTCTATTTGCAGGGTTAACAATTTCCAATTGCTATATTCGATGCAAGTCGGTATTTGAACCACTTTCCTTGGCCCCAGCTGGGGGCAAGGCCATCAACTCTGACAAAGTAATAAGGCATCTCGGGAAAACTCCAGCGGTACCCCCGACAACTGCCCGATCAGGTATCTTCTCTGACCTCCATGTCGTTAAACTGGAAACAGATGACCTCTACGTCGTTAAACTGGAAACAGATGACCTCTATGTCGTTAAAATGGAAACAGATGACCTCTACGTCTTTAAACTGGAAACAGCTGACCTCTACGTCTTTAAACTGGAAACAGAGGACCACCACGTCGTTAAACTGGAAACAATCGACCTCTAAGTCGTTAAACTGGGAATGTAAAAATATATGTATACATATATATGTAAATAAACAAAAAATGTGTAAATAAAAAAAATAGAGAAAAGCCGAAATGATGGAGCAACTCGCAATAAAAATCAGCGAGTAAAAATAAAAATGAAAATAAAGCCGAAATGATGGGGCAACCGCGAATAAATAGCCGAAATGATAGGGCAATCGCGACCTTCGCGATAAGAAAAACTGAAATGATAGAGCAATCGCGGTAAAAAAAACAAACACAAAAAAAAAACAACGGCGAATGATGAGTCACTCCTGGTACCATATTCCAGTGCAGCGATACAGACGCCAAACAAAAATCCAATTTCTCAAAATTCTTTCGGCCCTACGGCCAGTCCCCAAATTGACTACCGTATACAATCCACGGGCTCAAATAATTCTCATCATACCCATGCCCCACCGCAGCCACCAGTTACGCGGCTGGTCTCCGCCTTAGGAATTATGCTTCATTGGAAAGACCCACTCATGTGTCCTCACGATGCATGAGGAGAACAAACCTTCGTGAGATCCTTACGACTTACCAAGGAAAAACACACTTAGGAGTCCTCACGACTCTTAAGGAGAAAATACACCTGCGGGATCCTTACGACTCGTAGGGAGAAAATGCTTTTATGGGACCCTCACGGCCCATAAAATTGAAAAGTCTTAGGTGATAGAGATCTAAACCTGTCTCCTAAGCCATCGCTCCCCAATCCCCAAGTGGCGAATGATGAGTCGCTCCTGGTACCATATTCCAGTGCAGCGATGCAGACGCCAACCAAATTCCAAATCCCAATCCCCAAGTGGCGAATGATGAGTCGCTCCTGGTACCATATTCCAGTGTAGCGATGCAGACGCCAACCAAATTCCAAATCCCAAACCCCAACGGCGAATGATGAGTCGCTCCTAGTACCATATTCCAGTGCAGCGATGCAGACGCCTACCAAATTCCAACTCCTATATCCCAACGGCGAATGATGAGTCGCTCCTGGTACCATATTCCAGTGCAGCGATGCAGACGCCAACAATGTCCCCAAAATTTTTCCGGCCCTACGGTCTGGATCATACATCCTGCAAAACCGTATACAATCCACGGGCGTAAAACGATCCCAACCTCTCCCAAGTCCTACTGGTGAGACCGCATTCAAAGTCCAAAAAAAAAATTGATTGAAAAATAAAATAAATAAAATAAAATAAATAAAATGGTATGTCCACAAGCAAAATGGGCACGGATGAAAACCCGAAAGGGCTCCGTGAATAAAAACAGCAGGACTGCCGGCGAGTTTGTGAAAACCCGAAAGGGCGCAAACTCGTAAAAAAAAAAGAGATGAAATGCGCTCGCAAAGTCCTTTCGACTTTGTGAGGAGAAAATTCCCGCGTGAGATCCTTACGACTCACAAAGGAGCAACACACTTGGGGGTCCTTACGACTCCTAAGGAGAAAATACACCTACGGGATCCTTACGACCCGTAGGGAGAAAATGCTTTGTGAGACCCTTACGGCTCACAAAATGGAAAAGCCTCAGGTGACAGGGATCTAAACCTGTCTCCTAAGCCAACAATTCCCAAATCCTCTCGGGGCAAATGATGAGTTGTTCCTGGCATTATTCCAGTGCAGCAATGCAGATGCCAAACCAACAAACCAATTCCCAAATCCTCTCGGGGTAAATGATGAGTTGCTCCTGGCATTATTCCAGTGCAGCAATGCAGATGCCAAAAAAAAAAAAAACAATCCCCAAATCCTCTCAGGACAAATGATGATTCGCTCCTGGTACCATATTCCAGTGTAGCGATGCTGATGTCAACCCAAATCAAATCAAACCAACAACCTCTACGGCGGAATCATGCTCCGTCCCAGAATTTACCCCGTGTCGAAATCATGCTTCGCCTCGGGATATCTACCTTCCCTGCCGGAATTATGCTCTGCCTCGGAATCAAATCAACCAACCAGCTCTGCGTCGGAATCAAGCTTCGTCTCAGAATGTACACCCCGTGTCGAAATGATGCTTCGCCTCGGTGTACCTGCCTTCCCTGTCGAAATTATGCTTCATCTCGGAATCAAGTCAGCCAACAAGCTCTGCGTCGGAATCATGCTCCGTCTCAGAATGTATCCCGTGTCGAAATCAATGCTTCGCCTCGGAATATCTGCCTTCCTTGTCGAAATTACGCTTCGCCTGGGAATCAACCTCTGCATCGAAAGTATGCTTCGGTCAAAATGTCTGCCGCTCTTCGGAATGATGCTCCGATCCCCTGGAATCATGCTCCGCTCATCGGAATGATGCTCCGATCCCTGGAATCATGCTCCGCTCATCGGAATGATGCTCCGATCCTTGGAATCATGCTCCGCCCTTCGGAATGATGCTCCGAATCCTGGAATGATGCTCCGCCCATCGAAACGATGCTCCGATCCCTGGAATCATGCTCCGCTCATCGGAATGATGCTCCGATCCTTGGAATCATGCTCCGCCCTTCGGAATGATGCTCCGAATCCTGGAATGATGCTCCGCCCATCGGAATGATGCTCCGATCCCCTGGAATGATGCTCCGCCCATCTGAATGATGCTCCGATCCCTGGAATGATGCTCCGCAAATTGGAATGATGCTCCGATCCTTGGAATCATGCTCCGCCCATCGGAATGATGCTCCGATCCTCGGAATGATTCTCCGAATCCTGGAATTATGCTCCGCCCTTCGGAATGATGCTCCGAATCCTGGAATTATGCTCCGCTCTTCGGAATGATGCTCCGATCTCCTGGAATGATGCTCCGCCCTTCAGAACGATGCTCCAATCCTTGGAATCATGCTCCGCCCTTCGGAATGATGCTCCGAATCCTGGAATTATGCTCCGCTCTTCGGAATGATGCTCCGATCCCCTGGAATGATGCTCCGCTCTTCGGAATGATGCTCCGATCTCCTGGAATGATGCTCCGCCCTTCGGAACGATGCTCCGATCCTTGGAATCATGCTCCGCCCTTCGGAATGATGCTCCGAATCCTGGAATGATTCTCCGCTCTTCGGAATGATGCTCCGATCTCTTGGAACGATGCTCCGATCCCGGAATTATGCTCCGCTCTTCGGAACGATGCTCCGAACCCTGGAATCATGCTCCGCCCATCGGAACGATGCTCCGATCTCTGGAATTATGCTCCGCTCTTCGGAAAGATGCTCCGATCTCTGGAATAATGCTCCGCCCATCGGAACGATGCTCCGATCCCTGGAATTATGCTCCGCTCTTCGGAAAGATGCTCTGATCTCTGGAATTATGCTCCGCCCATCGGAACGATGCTCCGATCCCTGGAATTATGCTCCGCTCTTCGGAAAGATGCTCCGATCTCTGGAATCATGCTCCGCCCTTCGAAATGATGCTCCGAATCCTAGAATTATGCTCCGCTCTTCGGAACGATGCTCCGAACCCTGGAATAATGCTCTGCCCATCGGAACGATGCTCCGATCTCTAAAATTATGCTCCGCTCTTCGGAAAGATGCTCCGATCTCTGGAATTATGCTCTGCCTTTCGGAATGATGCTCCAAACCCTGGAATCATGCTCCGCTCATCGAAATGATGCTCCGATCCCCGGGAATCATGCTCCCCGGGATGATGCTTCGCCTCTGGAATGATGTTCCACCTCGAAGTTCAGCTTTAAGATTCATCAATTTCATGCACACAACTCAAATGTGCGGTGTGCATTTATTGATTGGGGGCACTTTGTTGGGGTAAAAATTTACACCCCGGTTGACCAAGTCAAAGTCAAGGTCAACCCCAAGCCCAGGTCAAGTGGGCCCATGCCCAGGTCGAGTCCGAAACATGAAGCGGCCGACCCTCCCCATGCTAAAATATAAATCATGTCATAAATAATTTTTATGTAATTTTTTGTGCATGAATGTATTCAAAATGGGCATAAAGCCAAATTTTTGTAAGCTCATGGCTTATATGCAAAAACAAATGACACATGAGCCATGAGATAGGCAAAAAGCCATTTTGAAAAGCCCAAGGGGCTATATGTAAATGTGTAAGCCTATAAAAGGCAACATGATGATGAATAAAGATACACTTTTTTCATTCCCTCAAAAACTAGGGTTTGTCCCTCCACTCTCTCCTTTTCAAGTTCTTCCTCTTCCTTTTTATTTTCCAAATAAATCAAGAGCTTAGCTCTCTTTTTTTTTAAACTAATTAAAGTTTTACCATAAACCCATCTCCCAAAACTCCATCAAGAGAAGAAAAAGGGTCTCTTTTTTTATCATCCAAGATCTAGATCTTGAAGTTTCAAGAGAATCCATTTTGGGTTTCTTCTCAAAAGAGAAAGGAGAAAATATTTTGGAGTTCAACTCCACAAATAAAAATCTGTTGGAGTTTAACTCCACAAATAAAAAATCTTTTGGAGTTCAACTCCACAAATAAAATTCTTTTGGAGTTCAACTCCACCACCAGGAAAATTATTTTGGAGTTCAACTCCACTACAAAAATTCTTTTGGAGTTTAACTTCACAGTAAAAATCTTTTGGAGTTCAACTTCACAAACAAAATTCCTTTGGAGTTCAACTCCACAACTAAAATTCCTTTGGAGTTTAACTCCACTACAGAAATTATTTTGGAGTTTAACTCCACAAAAAAAATACTTTTTTTTTGGAGTTTAACTCCACATTATATTAGCCATATTCTTTTGGAGTTGAACTCCACGTTCAAAAAAAAAAAAATTGCGGTCACATGCAAAGCATGTGACCAGGTCACATGTTTAACATGTGACCAGACCGGGTCACACACATGCAAAGCATGTGACCGGTCACATGCATAGCATGTGACCGGGTCACATGTTTAACATGTGACCCCCTCACATGAGGGGTCACATGTTAGCATGTGACCCCCATTTTGTTAAATAAAATAAAATAAAATAAAAAATTCTCTTTTCTTCTTTCTTCCTCCCTTTTTTTATTTAAAATAAAAATAAATAAATATTAAATAAATTATAAATAATATTTAAAAATTAAAAAAAAACATAATTATTTTCTTTTCTTCTTTTTTTTATTTAACCCCTTTTTCTATTTAAAAAAATATTAAATAAATATTAAATAAATAAAAATAATATTTTTAAATTAAAAAAATATTTAAAAATTTATTAAAAAATAATAATAATTCTCCAAATATTTATTTACTTATTTATTTTCGTTTTTATATATAGAAAATATATATATATATGTATATATCTCTTTTTACAAGTGGAATAAAACAGAAAAAAATACACACACACCAACACACTGCATATTGAGTTCGCATGACCGGTTTAACCCGTCAATCGGAGGTTCCTTCGCTCCAAATGCGAGGGGTAATTAACGGCAGCTTAGTCCGCGGCCGCCGGAGATTCGGATCCCCACAATCAATAAACCCCGGCCTACCCTAGGCCGGGGGAATCTGTAATGCGCCTGATCAGCGCGCGCGTATTCCCATCTAAATGGGGTGACGAAAAACACCCTACATACTTACCGAAGTCTCGCGCTAAGTGTAGCCGACGACTTGCTTGCCTTTCTTCGCAGCGTCCGTCTCACTCGCCTGTGAACCTAGAATCACATAACATATATCACACAAAAGCTCAATTTCACAAAAACGTGATATTACGGTCCAACTAGAAACTCGTGTCGTAAACCAATCGCGCGTGCGCGCGATACGCTAAAACGTGTGATCACGTGCCAGAAACTACCCTGACGCGTCGCGATACGCAGAAACCCCAAACCCACACACGTATCACGCGTGTCGCGATGGTTTAAAATACGAGAAATAGGTATTTAGTTCCAGATTTTTATACAGAACTTAACTTACAAAAATATGTATATCACAAAACTCCACATAGCAGCAGACACCCATAGGACCAAACCCCAACCCAAACCCTCCCCATCTGGCCGCAAATTGCGGCCAGATAGAATTTTTCGGCGGCCACTGTTCCCCCAATCTGAGCAAGGCTCATTTGAATTTTGAAAATTCAAATTTTCTGAAGCAACGCTTCAAATTCCGTGCGTTGCGCAATGCGCAAGCGGTCCACAGTGCCACACGTGTCTGCGCAGTTGCGCAAGCGCACCGCTGCGAGACACGTGTCTGCGCAGTTGCGCAGGCACTGTTGCACAAGTGCACCGCTGCGAGACACATGTCTGCGCAGTTGCGCAGGCACTGTTGCGCAAGTGCACCGCTGCGCGACACGTGTCTGCGCAGTTGCGCAGGCACTGTTGCGCAATGCGCAAGCCTTCCACTGCGCGACACGTGTCATTCATTGGGGAGTTGCGCAGAAACAGAATGAAAATTTAATGAATCTTTTCTGTTCTTTCCAAAACCAGAAGATTTTCTTCTGCCTTTGGATCAAAGATCCAATGGTGGGAAAATTCCCAAAATCATTCAGAAAAGATCTTGTTAACAAATTCAACAAATTTGTGAGCACTATAAATAGGATCCCAAACCTCATTCAATCACATCAACTAGAAGAATAAACTTCTGGCATAAAAAAAAGAGAAGAAAAAGAACTCTTGAAGATTAATCAGGAACATAAAAAAAAGGTAAAAACTTCTTTTGGAAGAAGAGAAAAATCTCTGAAGAACAGAGGATTAAAAAGTGAGTAATTCAATAAAAATAATTCAATAAAAATAAAAAAAATAGTTCCTTGCACTTGTTGTAAACCCTTGGTTCTGTGAAATCAGGGAAAACAAGAAGAAAAACTTGTTTTCCTTTGATCCAAATTTAGATCAAAAGTGCTATGCACTTTTGTTCTTAAATCTGAAAAATTCTTAGGGTTCTGCACAAATGCAACCCATTATTTAAAAGGGCCTGGCCCAAATCAAATTGCAAAATAATAAAGGGGCAGAGCCCTGTTTGGAAAATTCTTGGGGTTCTGCACAAATGCAACCCATTATTTAAAAGGGCCTGGCCCAAATCAAATTGCAAAATAATAAAGGGGCAGAGCCCTGTTTGGATTGATTTCTTTTAGTCGGGTAGAGCCCAAAATAAATAAAAAAATTGGACTTAACCCAATCCTGGCTGTAAGTCCTTAAATTAAATTGATTGAGCAAAATGGCTCTCCTAAACCAATTCACGACCGGTTCGAGGGTACATCTCCGAACTCCTTTGACATCCCTCGTTGTAATTCCTCAACGACGTCAAAGAGGTGACGGTTCCCAACGACCACACACCCATATGGACTGCGGGGTCCTTAAACTCGCGGACCGAAACGTCCCTAAACTAATGTCGGACCGAGACGTCCCTAAACTAATAATGGACCACCATGTCCCTAAACTGACGGTGGACAACCACGTCCTTATACTGGCGATAGACCACCACGTCCCTAAACTGGAACAATAGAGCCTCCAAACGCTCTTTTGCCGGATCTAAACGGTCCCGTTTAAGTTGATCTTAGCCCCAAACACGGCTAATGTATCCTTAAACATTCAAATGGATTATAAAACTCCCAATGAACTCTGGTTCGAGGGTACATCTCCGAGCTCCTCTGATACATGTCGTTGTAATCCTTCAACGACGTCAGAGAGGTGACGAGTCCCGATGGCCATACATTAAATTAATCACTACGTTAAGTTGATCTTAGTCTCAAACAGGACTAACGGATCCTTAACGAACGTTTAAGTTGATCTTAGCCGCAACGCGACTAATGCATCCTTAAACTAAAAACACCAAACCCAAATCTAAGCAAACATCGATTTGGACTAATCCACGTCCTACGGGCGACGGCATTACTCAGTCCCCGTATACAATCCACGGGCAACCACAAACAAAACAAACACACACGACACGAAGTGAAATTCTGGAGAAGGAGAAAGTTGTTACCGCGATGCGGTAGCGTAATTAACTGCAGGGGCTTGCGCCTGCAGGGAAGAGCATCCCCACAATCAAAAACCCCTCACCCTGAGGGGGAATCTGACGAAGTCTGCTACATCGGCCGCATCCGTCTAAACCTCCGATACACGGTGCCACAAATCAACTTGGCATATTCTGAGAGATAGATGGATAAAACCAAATAGCATCTGCCCCGAACCTCAGGCTACGGACGCGAAGTCCGGGCCGCCTTTCGGAGGGGAACAGATTCTGGCACGCCCGGTGGGACCTTTTCCTCTTTCCACTCCACACTTCGTGTGTCGTCTTCGCGAACCAATCGCGGTTTGTTAAATGGTTGTCTTTGGATTTCAAGTTGCTAAGATTTGGTCTTTTACCTGGCGCAGAATTCAAGATTTAATGGCCACCAACTGCACCAACTGCTCGAAATGCCACTGCAACGGACGCTCCACCTCACCGAGAGGTGTAACATATGGGCCCTAAGCGGCCTCTTTCCTCGTTCTGCCGGTTGAACAGGTGACCCAGGCCACCACTGGCTTGTTTTTCGGGACCATGGTCCCACCTACAAGCCTCTCTATGCCGATATCCGCACCGGAAGCGAACAAGAAGTCGGTGTTCGACCGGCTCACTGCTACCACGACCCCTGTCAACGGGTCGCCTGCTACTAAACCAACAGCCTCCGTTTTCACCAGGCTAGGTCAGAACTATAAAGTGGCCGTCCCAAAGAGGGCAACGGCCACTGCTTTGGAAGTCGTTAAAGCGGCTTCTCCCATCAGAGAGTCGGTCTTCACAAGATTGACGGTTCCCACTCCTCCCCCAGCTGGTCAAAAGGCATCAGTCTTCGATAGGCTGACATCGGCAGTTACCCCACACTCAAACAGGGGGCAGCAAGAAACCATCTCGATTTCCGAGCCAGTCCCAATGGCCCGTCGTGCGCGACGTCGCCATTGGCAACGAGTAAGGAAAGCAGGGGGCAACTCCCCCTCAGGGCTAACCCCACCTTCTCCAGTGGTGGAGGTCAACGCTGCTGTTCCAACTGGGAACAGCTTTGAATTGCTGAGGAAGGTGAGAAAGAACTCTCCGATTGCTACATTGAAAAGATCTCCTCCGCCTATGGAAAAAGCTCCGGAGACAAAGCAGGAACAGCCCTCTCAGCGGCTGTCGTCAAAAATTTATAAAGTTTGGCGGAGGGTTCAAGACTTCGTGATTGACTCAGACCACTTCCGTCGCCAGAAAAGGGCAAAGGTGGAAAAAGACAAGAACCACCCCATTAAACAGCAGGGGGCAACAAATGCTAGGATGCCCACTTCAACGGCTCCTTCAACTTCAATGGTCCACAAAAGAAAAAGGCCGGAGAAAGCCCCCGTGACACTGACAAAGTTTAAAAGCGGTGAACCTAAACGCCCCAAGCCAGGGGGCATAACAGTTCATACGGTTTATATGGTTTCTGGAAAGGAAGAAAGTCGTACTTCTACGGGCCACCGACCGCTCACCCGATCCGTGACGAAAGCCCAGGAGCAGCAACAAAAGCTCCAGGAGATGATGACTACAATGGCTGCACTCACTGGGCCAAAAGAGAATCCTGAGACGTCCTTAGATGAACGCCAAGAGGAGGAGACCGACGCCGAGTTCCTCCGCCGAGTACTGGAAAAGAGAGACAAAGAGGCTGCTGAACAAGCAGCCAATATACAGCGTATGGGCCTCCTCTTCCAGGACATGATAGGGATGATGATACAACCAGAGCCCCCAACTGAAGAACCCCCGATCGTCCTTGGGGATGATAGGGGAGAGACATCAAACCTTCAGCCCGTTCTACCAGCGGCTAAAGAGGACACAATCTCTAAAACTGATCTGGACGAATATATAGCCCAGCAAATAAAGGTTCATCATGCGGCCGAAGCAGCCGGCCACGTCGTAAAAACGGGGCGACCGTATCCAGGCTGGTATGACCAAATCAAATACCCGCCGGGTTACACAATTCCCAAGTTTCATGTCTACAAAGGGACCGGCAATCCCCATCAACATGTCGCCCAGTTCAGGGCGCTTTGCGGTAACACCGGCGGCGACGACAAGCTTCTGCTTCGCCAGTTTGTTGGAAGCCTATCAGATACGGCGTTCGAATGGTATTCTGAGCTCCCCAACGACTCTATTAAAACCTTTGCGGAGATGGAGCTGCTCTTCACCCAACGTTTTGCAAGTGCCAGTAAGCGTACTCCGATGACGGCGCTGATTAACGACAGGGTAAAGCCCGGCGAGACGTGGGTTCAGTACGCTATACGGTGGCGTAATCTATGGTCTAAGTGTGAACAGCACATAGAAGAAGCCCCTGCGGTGGGAATGTTTGTTGGAACCCTTGATCCACAAGCAACCATTTCACAGTTTATGATGTTCTTCAAGCCAACTTCCTTCCAGGCTTTGATCGAAAAATTGGCGCAGATGGACCAGATGGGCCATAAACCCCCTCTTCCGAAACCGGACTCCCGAAACGATAAAGGAAAGGGAAAAGCGATCATTGTCGCTAATGCCCAACAACAACCGAACGACTCGAAGCCGGTTGCTCGTCCAAACAATACGCGCCCATACGTACCCCTTGAGGACAGGATGGGACGCGCTTACTCCTTCCCCCATGATAAAACGAGGAAGCTATTCGAGCTGGCATTGCGCAACAGGCTCATAAATCTGCCAGATCCAAAACGTCCGTCGCAACCAAGTGACGTCAACGAGCCTAATTACTGCCCTTATCATCGAGTGCTAGGACATCCGATCGAAGACTGTTACGTTTTCAAAAATTGGTTTGAAAACCAGTACCGCCAGGGCAAATTTGCGCTATCCGACAAATGGAAGGTGAATCCCCCGCAGCCCCACACCTCTAAAGGGACGAATACGCCGGGGGCAACATGCTCCGTCATTGAGGAAGCTCCTTGGGAGGTTGTATTATCAACCAAAACGAGGAGAATGCTAAATGATCTTCAGACCTGTCCAGCAGTCAAGTGGAAGAACCCCTTGGAACCGCAGGTTATAGAGGGGATGTTGAAGCCACGTCCGACTCCGAAGACCGATGGTGGTAGTTCAAGCGTTCATAACCAGCCGTCAAAATCTTCGAAAAAGAAGAAGAAGAAATCTAAAAAGCCCGTGAAGCCTGGCGACAAGCGCACAGGCTTACAGAAGCAAATCGACGCACTGGATGAGTACAACCAAAAGGCGCGGACTCCCATTACGCTCCAAGATTTCTTTGATCACGTCTTTCAAAAAGAAGATGAGGGAGCAAGTTCATCGGATGAATCCGAGGAATATGTGGCGAGCTGTCATATGATCTCCCGTTCGGTCACGAACGATGAAGAGACTTCTGACACTGAAACACTGGGGGCAAATGCCGAATCAAGGGCTCCAGGGTTATCAGTTGAAATGATTGGCGCGTTTCTTAATGAAGCTCGATTGAAAAGCAAAGCTGATCGAGAACGCGAGACGGCTATATTCGAAAGGGCCAAGCGCCAGCGACTTGAGGAAAGAGCTGAGATGATCCCGCTGAAGCAAAATGCCTCCACCGCTGACAAAAGCCAATTCAAGATAAAAAGGAAGTTTGCTAAGGCCATATCGATGGGCATGAAGCTACCACCCTCTGAAGAAAAAGTTACTGGCACGGTAGAAATGCACCCTTCTTATTGCTTATATCATCAGAAGATCTCGCATTCCATCCAGGATTGCAAAGCTTTCAATGGATGGTGGCAAGGATACGTCGCCAATCGACAACGCTTTAAACGGGAAAAGCGTAAGATTCGTTGGGAGCAAAGAAACACGACCAAAAAGCTTGAAAGAACTGCCAACAATTGTCACATGATTAACACCGCCGGGTCACAGGTGCCTACATTTGGGAGCGATTCCGATGAGGAGCTAGAGCTTGGCCCCCTCTTCAAAGAATCCACTTCGGGAAAAGAAGAAGAACCGAAGTCTTGCGAAAATATACAGCTGCGAAATCGGACACTGCCTGAAAAGAATCTCGGACCCTTAAACAAGAAAGACAAAGGGAAAGAGAAGGTCTATGAAGACATCGCTTTAGATGACCAAGTTGCGGAAGAGTTAACCGCCAAGAATCCGCCAAAGAGGAGTAAAGTGGATTACAATGTCTTGGCGCATCTGAGGAAGCTACCCTCACAACTCAGCATTCTCGATGCCTTGTTACTATCAAAGGAGGCGAGAGACTCTTTGATTAAGGCGCTACAAGATCCGGACCAGTTCCAAGCCTTCTTAGCCGAAGAAAAGATGAAAGACGAATTAGAAGAAGTGCACACAGCCGACGTTGCTTTTGGTGATGAAGACCTTCTTCTCGGGACGTGTGAACACAATCGCCCCCTTTATGTCTTAGGATACTGCCATGACATAAAGATAGGTAAAATCTTGGTCGATAACGGATCGTCTGTCAATTTACTCAATGTGCGAGTGTTAAAGGAGATTTGCATGAGTGTCCAACACCTCGCCCGGGACAAAATCACCATCTCCGGATTCGACTCTCAATCATCAAAAACCCTTGGATCTGTGATATTGACGCTACGCCTTCGGGTTGCTCGTCACAGACATCAAATTCCATGTTATAGATGCCAAGACGTGCTACAATGCTCTGCTTGGCCGACCATGGCTACACGAGTACAATATTATCCCTTCTACACAGCATCAGTGCATGAAGTATTCTAGGGATGGCCTCGAGTACACAGTGGCGGGAGAGTTGAATCCATTTTCCATAAACGAAGTTCGCAAGTATGAAGATGCCAAATACTTCTTACCGAGTTTCGAAGACACGGAAAGGTGTCACAAACCGGAGAACAAAACTAACGCCACCATCCCTGTCTTCGGCAGTGACACCGAGGAGGAGGAGGATATAATTTATTCAGGTCCATCCCAATCCACCAGGCCAGGACCATCCGTTCCTTCATTGATCTTCGGTAGTGATTCAGAGGATGAAGTTCATGCTGTATTCCCTGCTCGGCCTTCAATGCGGGTTCCCGCTGATGAAGAGCGAAGTCTCCAGATAACCATGGTGCCGCTTGAACATTACAAAGAACTGGATGCACTCGACACCAACAGCGTAGAAGAATTGCAAACATTCTATATCCCTCCTGGACGAAAAGGCGAGAAGGCAATCCTATTCTACCGTTCTGAAGAAAACAAGGTGGAAAAAGAAATTTGGCATGGCGCGGATCCCACGCTCGACAGGCTTCAGCCTATCCGTCTTCCCAGATATTATACCGAAGGTTTGAAGAAACTGCTGAAACGCCAGGGGATATCCTTCACACAGACCGTTAGAAAAGCCAAATTCTATGATAAGGTTTGGAATGTTCCCGGGATTCAATGCAAGCTGCCTAACGGGAGAATAGAAACAAAAGGGTTTGGGTACATCCGGTCAAAGAAACGGGAGCTAGTAAACAGCTGTTATGTCATGTATGACTTCGATGAAGAGGCGGACGCTCAATGGGAGGACGCTAATCCTGAACCAGCAAAAGTTCCTGATACAAAACCGCCCAGTCCATCGTTTGAAGACCAGATGAGCAAACTTATAAGGGATGCAAGTCAAAAAGCCCGAGATGATCACAATCGTGAAATGGCAATCTATGAGAAAGCCAAGACACAGCGCCTCCTTCAACAGGCAGTAAAGAACGAAGATGCTGCCCCATGCCAACCTGCTACAAAAAAGGCTCGACTCGAAAGCAAAAACGAGTCAAAGGGCAGAAAAGGCGCTCAACAACCACAAAGCAGAGCTAAGAAGCCACGCATCCGAGAGTCGAGCGTTATTGACTTAGCCCTCAGGAAGAAAATGGGTCGAGCATACTCATTTCCTCGGGACAAAACAAGGAAAATATTCGATCTCGCTCTAAAACACCAAATGCTTACGTTGCCAGAGTCCAAGCACCCCGAGCACGCAGGCGAGGTGTTCAACCCAAATTATTGTTTTTACCATCGAGCAATGGGACATCCTCTTGAAGATTGCTTCACCTTCAAGAATTGGGTTGAAGATCAGTATCAGCTAGGCAAATTCGCGCTTTCTGACAACTGGAGGGTAGCACCACCACAGAAGCACAAACCCGAGGCCGCGAAAGAAGGACCAACTCCGCATTGGGATTGGCAGAAAATTCGCACTTGCCACATGGTAACAATATTAAAAGAAGAGTCCGAGGACATGAACAGCCTTCCTTGGTGCTTTGAAAACAGCAGTGATGAGGTAATCTCAGAATTTCCCCCAGCTCCGAAAGAACTGGAGGATGGAATCCATACCACTGCAGATAATCTCAAGAAAATCGAGTTGGGGACGGTAAATGATCCGCGGCCGACATTCGTCAGCGAACTGCTGTCTGAAGAGAGAGTGGCTGCGTTAAAAGACGTCCTTGTGCAGCATAAAGATTGTTTCGCATGGAACTATTCCGAGATGCCAGGACTAGATCCAGAAGTTGCTGTACATAGACTGGCGATATCCCCGGGTGTCAACCCAGTTAAACAAGCGCCGAGAAGAATGCGGCTCGAGCTCGAAATGAGCATCAATGCCGAAGTCAAAAAGCTGATAGACTCTGGCTTTATCCAGGAAGTTCAATACCCTGAATGGATCGCCAACATTGTCCCAGTGATGAAGAAAAATGGGACGTGTGCATATGCGTAGACTTCCGAGATCTTAATAAAGCTTGCCCGAAGGATGACTTCCCAGTGCCAGTCACTGAACTAGTGATAGACAACACATCCACTCATGAGGTTTTCTCCTTCATGGACAGCTCATCGGGGTATAATCAAATAAAAATGCATCCTGAAGATCAGAAGCATACAGCCTTCAGGACTCCTCTTGGTATATTTTGTTATAAAGTGATGCCCTTCGGTTTGAAGAACGCCGGTGCTACTTATCAGAGGGCCATGACAAAGATCTTCGACGACCTTATACACGAAATCGTTGAATGCTATATCGATGATCTCGTGGTTAAAAGCAAGTCATACGAGGAACATCTCGAGCATCTGAAGACTGTATTTCAACGCCTTCGGCAATACAACTTGAAGATGAATCCTCTTAAATGTGCGTTCGGGGTTTCCTCGGGCAAATTCCTGGGATTCGTTGTCCGACACCGAGGTATTGAAATAGATCCGTCAAAGATTAAAGCGATCATGGAAATGCCTCCGCCGAGGACTCTCCAACAGCTGCGGTCTCTCCAAGGGAAACTCGCATACATACGGCGATTTATAGCCAACCTTTCAGGAAAGTGCCGTCCTTATAGTCACCTGATGAAGAAGGCAACCCCATTCGTTTGGGATCAAAAATGCCAAGGCGCACTGGATGAGATCAAGCAATACCTGCAGAACCCGCCGGTGTTGGCTGCTCCGGTTAAGGGGAAGCCTCTCATTCTTTATACAACCGCCCTCGAAGGTTCTTTAGGCGCATTATGGGCACAAGAGAACGATCAAGGGAAAGAAAGAGCACTCTACTACTTAAGTCGAGTTCTGCTGGGGGCAGAAAGCAACTACTCTCCTATTGAAAAACACTGCCTGGCGTTGATCTTCGCAATAACAAAGCTTAGGCACTATGCGTTGGCGCACGAGGTCCGTCTGATTTCAAAAGTGGACCCTCTCAAATATCTAATGTCAAAAGCCATATTGACAGAACGACTCGCTAAATGGGCCCTGCTCTTGATGGAATTTTCGATAACATATCAACCTCTCAGGGCAGTAAAAGGCCAGGCCATCGCCGACTTCCTGGCTGAGCATCCCATACCTGCCGATTCTCCTTTAAATTGCGATTTGCCAGACAGACATGCGTTTGACGTAATCGACAGTGGTAATACCCGTTGGGAGCTCTATTTCGATGGAGCATCTTCTATGAAAAAGCACAAACAAAGTATGCCAACGATCAAATCGGGGGTAGGACTCATCTTTGTGACTCCACAAGGAGGAATAATGCGCTTCGCCTTCTCTTTAACAGAGCCGAGGACGAATAATGAAGCTGAATACGAAGCCTTGATTGCAGGCCTCGAGATCGCCATTGATATGGGAATTGAAAGCCTCCTCATATATGGGGACTCCCAACTGGTCGTCAGCCAAGTGAACGGCGATTACCAAACGTGCAAGCCGGAATTGGTGAAATACGGTGAAAAAGTGCAGCAACTGCTAACCCAAATTCCCTCCTACACGTTGGAAAGTATACCGCGTGCGGAAAACAGCAAAGCAGACGCACTGGCCAAACTTGCTAAAGAATTGGCTGACGAGAACCTCGATGACGTTAGAATCGTGGTACAAAGCCGTCGAGTGCTCTCCCCAGCAGAAATACCTCCAGAATCATATAAAGAAAAGGGAGCAACTGAGCAGGCGACCCTACAAATAAAAGACCATGAGAAGACCGAAGACTGGAGAGAAGTTTTCATAGATTACTTCAAATTCCACCGAATGCCTGAAGAAGCGTCCATAAGACATCAACTCGTGAAACGAGCTCTGTCTTTCGCCTTCGTTAACGATACTCTATACAAGAGGACATTCGATTCTCTGTGGTTGAGATGCCTAGGACCTGACGAAGCGAGAATGGTCGTCCAAGAAGTTCACGACGGACTCTGCGGTTCCCACCAAGCAGGCCCTAAGATGAAGTTAAAGATAAAACGGATGGGCTACTACTGGCCCACGATGATGCAGGATTGCCTGGAATACGCGAGGCAATGTCATTCATGCCAAATTCATGGGGACTTCATCCATCAGCATCCCAATCCATTGCATCCAACAGTGGCTAGTTGGCCATTCGAAATGTGGGGAACTGACATAGTCGGCCCCATCGAACCAGCATCGTCAAAGGGACACCGTTTCATCTTGGCGACGACTGATTACTTCTCCAAATGGGCAGAGGCGGTACCGTTGAGGGAAGTGAAGACGGAGAACATCCTCCATTTCTTCAAAACGCATGTCATATACCGGTTTGGAACTCCGCGACGGATCATCTCCGATAACGGGCCAGCCTACCGAAGTCATAAAATTAGCCGCTTCGTACAGCAGCACAATATAGACTGGAGATATTCCTCAGTTTATAATCCGCGAGCTAACGGTCTAGCTGAGGCCTTCAACAAGACCTTGACGAAGATCGTGAAGAAAACAGTGTCACGAAATAAGAGAGATTGGCACGAAAGATTGCAAGAGGCTCTTTGGGCGTATCGAACTACGTTTAAAACGGCCACAAACACAACGCTATACGCGTTGGTATTTGGGACGGAAGCAGTACTCCCTCTCGAGATAGAATTACCCTCTCTACGAGTGGCAGTCCACTACGAGCTGACGGATGAAGAAAATGCTCACCTCCGGTTTGAGGAGCTTGACGCCCTTGATGAAACCCGGCTCATAGCACAGCAAAATCTGGAAGCTTATAAAGCAAAGATGACGCGCTCATACGAAAGATTGACCCGACCGAGGACATTTCGTCAAGGCGAACTCGTGCTAGTGGTCAAAAGGCCTATGATCCCCAATCGCGCCAAGCGGGGAAAGTTCGAGCCAAACTATGAAGGCACGTACATCATAGATAAAGTTTACCAGGGTGGAGCCTATCTACTCATGGACATGCACGGTGAAAGGCCTTTCAGGCCAATAAACGGTCGCTTCCTAAAGAAATATTACGCTTAATGAGCCACAGCCTAGGTCAATGATAGATGACGACGACTATGTCTGCTCGCTATCTTCCTAAGCTAGAACTTTATAAGCAGTAGCTGGCCTTCTCCATGATGGACCGAAATGTCCTTAAACTAATAACAGACCGAAATGTCTTTAAACTAATACCGCAGCATCCTTAGGCTGACGAGATATAAAAAAAATATAAAAAATAAAATAAAATAAACGGTATGTCCATAAGCAAAAAGGGCACGGATGAAAACCTGGAAGGGCTCCGTGAGTAAAAACAGCAGGACTACCGGTGAGTGTTCGTGAAAACCCGAAAGGGCGCAACCTCGTTAAAAGACACTTATAGGGTCCTCTCGACCTTATAAGGAGAAACCACCCGCGTGAGATCCTTACGACTCATAAGGGAGCAACACACTTAGGAATCCCCACGATTCCTAAGGAGAAAATACACTTGCGAGATCCTCACGACTCGTAAGGAGAACTCTCTTATGGGACCCTCACGGCTCATAAGATTTGAAAGTCTTAAGTTACAGAAACCTTAATCTGTTCTTAAGAAAACCCCCACAACTTTCGACATTGCCCTACAAGTGGCTCAGTATTGACCCTTGTATACAATCCACGGGCGCGAATAAACATTTCCCTAACTTAGTCCCATCCGAGGCTAGGGATATGTTTGTATGGTGAACAACCCTTGTAAATACTCTCGATTTATGAGGAGGAAACCCTCCTGTAGGATCCTTACGACTTACAGGGGAACAAAACACTTAGGAACCCTCACGATTCCTAAGGAGAAAATACACCTACAAGATCCCCACGACTTGTAGGGAGAAATACCTTCGCGAGACCCTTACGGCTCATGAAGTCAAAAGCCTTAGCCGACAGGACCCTAACCCTGGTCGCTAAGCCTCCTTTGTTCGACAACGACAGAGGAAAATAATGATTCGCTCCTGGTAATATCCCAGTTGTAGCGGTGCTGATGCCGAAATCGGTGTCCAATTTCAGGTTTACGGCGAAAGCCAGTAGGCCGCTCATGCATACGAAATAGCCGAAATGACTGGGCAACTCGCAATAAAAAGCAGCGGGTAAAAATAAAATAAAAAGCCGAAATGATTGGGCACCGCGAAAAATAGCCGAAATGATCGGGCAGTCGCGACCTTCGCGATATAAAAGCTGAAATGATAGAGCATCGCGGAAATAAAATAAAATAAAAAGAAGAAATGATAAAACTTTGGCCCTACAGTTAAGATCACATCGATCCCTGTATACAATCCAAGGGCGTAAACAAAGAATGAACCATACTTTCCCAGCGGATTCCGTCAGACGACGAATCCCAAACCTCACCGGTTCATTTCAATCGAAGAAGCCAATGACTTCAGCAAAAATCCTCAACTCACGGATACAAACACTCCTTGACGAGAGCTTCCTGATCCGCGTCGACCCGCAGAGCCACCAGTGCCTCCGTAGGAACTCCTCGACTCGTTTCAAACCCCAAGGACACAAATAATCCTTGGCGCTTGGGAAACAAATAATCCCTAGCAAAATCCTCAACTCACGGATACAAACACTCCTTGACGAGAGCCTTCTGATCCGCGTCGACCCGCAGAGCCACCAGTGCCTCCGTAGGAACTCCTCGACTCGTTTCAAACCCCAAGGACACAAATAATCCTTGGCGCTTGGGAAACAAATAATCCCTCGCAAAACTTCTCGACTCACGGATACAAACACTCCTTGACGAGAGCCTTCTGATTCGCGTCGACCCGTAGAGCCACCAGTGCCTCCGTAGGAACCCTCGACTCGTTTCAAACCCCAAGGACACAAATAATCCTTGGCGCTTGGGAGACAAATAATCCCTAGCAAAATCCTCAACTCACGGATACAAACACTCCTTGACGAGAGCCTTCTGATCCGCGTCGACCCGCAGAGCCACCAGTGCCTCCGTAGGAACCCTCGACTCGTTTCAAACCCCAAGGACACAAATAATCCTTGGCGCTTGGGAAACAAATAATCCCTCGCAAAACTTCTCGACTCACGGATACAAACACTCCGTGACGAGAGCCTTCTGATCCGCGTCGACTCGCAGAGCCACCAGCGCCTCCGTAGGAACCATCGACTCGTTTCAAACCCCAAGGACACAAATAATCCTTGGCGCTTGGGAAACAAATAATCCCTCGCAAAATTTCTCAACTCACGAATACAAACACTCCGTGACGAGAACCTCTTTGACTCACATCTCGGGCAGTAAGGATTCAAAAACTTGCTTCCTGAACAATGGGACCCTGCAAGTCAATCCTAAATGGTCTCTTGCATACTATTCACGGGTCTCACTCTCTGAAGTCGATTCTCGAAAAAAAGGGAAACAACCGCTTACGAGCCCTCTCGACTCGTAAGAGGGAGAAATTCTCTTATAGGATCCTTTCGACTTATGAGAGAAAACCACACTTGGGAATCCTCACGATTCCTAAGGAGAAAATCCACTTACGAGATACTCTCGGTCCATAGGGAGAAAAGTCTCTATGAGACCCTCACGGCTCATAGAGTTGAAAAGCCTTAGGCGGCAGACCTGAACCTGCAACCTAAGCCATCGCTACCTTTCGGAGAAGTTAAGTTGCCCGCCGATCAAGTTCATCGAAAACACCATAACAAAAAGAAAAAAAAAAGCGAAGAAATAGTACCAGACATTGCAAGAAAGAATATGTCTTTATTCATAAATTCAATCAAAATACAAGGCGGATCGTATAAAGAATAAAAAATGCGTATATGCTATATACAAATTACAGGTGTGTGAACGATACAAAAATATTCAAGGAGAAGGAAGCTTCTTGAACAACTCTATCAATTGCCCGCGTACTTCCTTCCACGCCTTCTCCTGATCAACTACCACTGCCAGTTCAGCCTCTACTTGAGCCCGCTGCTGCGTGAAGGATGCGAGCTCTTCCCCAACAACCTGCTGAGCTGCTTCTTGGCCTCGGGCATCGCGCTCAGCGGCATCAAGCTTCCGCTTCAGCGCTAGCCCACTAGATATACGCTTGAGAAGACCTTCAAAGACGACTTCCACTTCAGCAGCATTCGTCCTAACCTCAGCACGAAGGCGAGCGGTCGCGTTTGAAGATTCCCGATGTGCCTTTAGCCGTAAAGCTGCCTCCTGCTCCAAATGGCGGAGATAAGAAACGCTTTGCTCAAGCCAAGCTGTCCGTTGGGCGCTCGCGGCCAAAACCTCGGGAGAAGGGCGTGTCGACTCCAACCGATGCAGGCGAGCCTCGATCTCTCTGCAGTGGTTAACCCACGATTCGACGACGCCTTCGTTATGAAAAGTTACGAGCGCCGCCAACATTGGGTTAACATCCACAGCGAAATCTACGGCAGAAGGGAGGGCATCCATGTTGAGCTCTTCGATGTACCCGCTCAGCATACCCAGGCTCATCACAGCACCCTTTGAAGACGGGCGTCTTGAGAAAGGACCCGCCGGTGAGAGAACGTGAGACTCAAAAGGGATCAGAGCTGGAACAATAGCTGCAAAACGAAACATGGTCAAACAATGATTCGAAAAGTCGGTGAAAGATCATATAAAAAGGGGAAAGGAATATGCTGTACCAGTCGCAACAGATGGCAAAGCTGGAGGCGCCGGTGGCAGCGCAGGCCTGGTGTCCCCTCCTTCGATTCGAGGCACTGCAATCAGGAAGAGGAAAAGTCAGATACGATGCTATATTCCCTCGAAAGAGATCAAGACAGCACTTACCGGTACCACTAGAGGGAGAAGCGAGCTCGGATGGGAAGGAGAAGTGTGGAAGCAGCACTTGGTATAGATGATCGAAGAACACTCCTGAAAAGAGCATAGTGGTATAACATTAGTACATAAGCTACACGTTAAAAGATCAATGCATAAGTCGTAAATTCATACCTTCCGACATCCGCGATGGCACAAGGGAAGGCTGAGGAGCGACCACCGCCAAAACAGTAGTTGACGGTGTGCCTTCAGGCAATGGAGCATCGGCACTAGCCGCACCTGCATTTAAAACAAATACAAACTGGTTAAAAGAGACTGTGAGGTATATACAAACGAAGAACATTGGTCATTCAAAATTTACCCGATAAGCTGCCAGCAGAAACGGAGGCAATCCCTTCCTCCACTGACCGAAGGCCACCGCCTGTAGCTTCATCACCCGACTCGAGGGGAACCATTGTTATGCTCGCAAGCTCTACAGGCGGCGGGGGACCATAGGCAGGGAGGGCTATGATAGGAACATTGCCAGATTCCTGAGAAGGAGCGCCTAGCCCGTCTTCAGGAATCATGGCCGCCTCACCCGCTGCTCCCTCAGGATCGGCGGTCGCAACTGCCTCGTCCATCGGCACCACGAGGTCCCCAGCCTCAAGCACCTCGCCCTCTACCGCCTTCGGCTCGGTTGAGACAATCATCTCATCTGCCGCCACTTCAGGTGCGACATCAATGACCCTCTCCGCGGCAGGTCCTTCAATCTCGGCTCCAGGCCCCATGACCCCGACAACGTTGCTCACTGTCGGTTCGGGTTCAGCAAGTACCGCTTCCTCCGCTCCCCTGGGTTCGACGGTCGTCTCCGCCTCCCCCTCAGTTGGACTTGACCCTGCAAGATGGGATACGTATGAGCCAATAGCTTTACAATTCGTACAACAAGGTTCTGAAAGGGGTACTACCTGAAGCAGATTTATCATTGGCGCTCCGAACCGCGCGCGCCACTTGCCGACGAGCAGTAGACAGGGCAACAGGGGGCTCTTCGGAAGGAGTACTAGCGCGAGGAATGGTGCTAGGGCCCGCTCCCGTGGCCAAAGCAGCTTTCCGCGCCTTGGCTTCACGTCTCAACCGCTTCCGCTCTTCTCGAGCCGTTGAGACGGATGCCATCAGAGCTTCCTTGAGTGAAGCATCCTCATCCGTATAGAGGGATGCCTCCAGATTTTTCAGAGCATCCCTCGTCGTTGCGTCAAGCCGAGGCTCTTGCGGCAGCTTCAACAGAGTCGGGGCTTCGGTGGCAAGCTCGGGAAGGATCCCCGCATCAACTGATATAGCCCCTGTAAAGAAACAAAAGAAGGTTAAATTGACCACCAGAAGAAATAACAAACTTTCCCTATAAAAAAAAAAGAGAAAAGGGGTGGAGCATACCAACACCTGCCAGGGCACGCCTCTCCTCCTCTTCCTGGAAGGTTTTCAGAGAGGCAGCAATAGCCTCTTCGGTAGAAACACCTGTTGAAAAGGGAGCAAATATCAGTTAAAGATAATAATAAAAAGTGCAATAAAATGACGAAGAAAGTGGCTGATGATTACCTGACTCAGCGAGTTTACTTAACATCGCTTCGAGCCTCGCCGATCGCTCCGAAGCTGAAATGGCGGCAGCCAAATTAGTGTCTGCAGGGTCTACCAAGAAGCCCTCGTTGCTGCCATATTCACTTATGCCTTCGTTGGAAGGAGCCGCAGGCTCTAGGCTAAGGATCGCATCGAGGGAAAGGGTGGACTTTTTCTTCTTCTGTCCGCCAGCTTTGGATCCGCTCGGAGCAGCTTTGCGCTTGGCAGTCACTTTCGGGCGGCGAGTCCCGATATCCGTTCTTGCGCCCGACTCTGGCGATACCACTTTAACCGTCTTTGTCGGAGCACGGGGCGCCGTTGGTGCATCCGCCGTAGTAGACAGTGGCAATCCACGCGGAGGGGCCAACACGCGTGGTCGGTCAGCTCCGGCATCTTTTATCGGGAGGGTGATCTGGGTCCTTGGCTGCAAGGGAGCCTTGCGATCACCGTCAGGAGGCGCACCCCTACGGTCAACCAGCAGGCGTTTCTCCATTAAAATGATTGGGCCCATAGCGTGCGCATACCAGGCCACATATGAGTTAAGCATCTTAGGGACACAACTGGGTTCACTAATGAAGAAATAGGAACCCGTGTTAAGCCGTATAAAGTGATGCATCGCATTCTTTACCCCCGCTGGGCCAACCACGGGCGTTTCCAAGAAGGCTTCCATCGGGATCCCCTGGTTGTAGCTTGATTGCTGGGCAAATCGATGCGGATTATACCTCATAAACAAAGCCGTCTCATTCTGCCGAAACACCAGGTAGCCCGGCCGAATGGAGTAGAGATGGAGGATTTCCCGAGCCTTCAGTACAGAAGCCCCGCCCTTAAACTCGTCACGTAGGGGCACCACCGACTTAGTAGTCTCCGAGCCTATGGTGATAACCTTATCCACGAAAGAAGTCGTCGCTCCGACCAAATGTGGGCGCAGGAGGAGTCCCCTAGAATCCCGCGGGGATGCAACCACAATTGAAGCCCCGACTAACCGTATGACTCTTGGGAGTCTGTACTTCTCGAAGAATGGAGGAGTCTTGTGGGCGCCAAACACCCCTCGCACGTGCATCTCCATCCAAGAAACAAAGTAATGCATCGGGAAGTTAGCAGGCTGTGCCCCAGGATCATTGGCGTCCGCCGCTACGCTGAGTCCATGATAAAGGTAAGCTAACCCAGCAATTCCTACCGACAACTGCAGACCGGCCACCATCCGATGCGCCGGGTAAAAGACAGAGGGCCGCATGAAGCGCGGGTGCATAGGGAGCGCAAAGTTGCATAACCACAAGCCCAAGAACCCAATAAAGAAGGTTTCCTCATCCATGCCGGGGACGGCGATTTCCGAGAAAGCGACGATGGCAGCATTGGGGAGATAGAAATCCCTCTGGTTATTCTCCGATACGGGTCGGCGATCCAAACCGAAACCAAAGGAGTCGTCAAGCTGAGCGAACTTCTCGCTCTGCTCTGATAAGAACTCCGGGCGGATAAAGCGAGCAATGAAAGCTGCGAAACTGACGCCCTTGTCTCCCGATTCCAAATGGAGTTCCTCATAGATCTCCAACACCTTCACCAAACCCGGATGCTGATGCTGAATAGCATTCTCCGGGGTTAAGTAAAATACCAGCTGCTTGGTGGCAAAGACGTACTCGTCAGGAGGAAGCAACTCCTCGTAGTGCTCTCCCCTCATTGGCAGACCTGAAATTTCGGCAAATTCCTCCAAAGAGATAGAGACTTCCTTATCCGCCATCAGGAAGGTATGGGTGGGGATATTCCATTGTTCAACGAAGGCCTTTATCCACCACGTTGGAGGAGAGGAGTACTCGAAGAGCGAGACGAAGACGGCCGAGTATAGACCAATCTTCGTCAGGTGGGTCCTCTTCGCCGATAAAATGTACCGGGCCCACTGCAAATATCCGGCGGGGGGTCGCGGGATCATTCCAATGTTATAAGCCTGTCCCCAAGGGCGTGCTTCGCCCTGACAGATTCGCCTCCCCAGAATATCTATCGCCGGCGGCGGCTGCACGGGGATGGCGCCGATTGCAGGCTGAAGGAGGTCATCAGAATTCCAATTCTTAACCTCCACGGCATACTTCACCGGGGGTTCGTCCGCATAAGGAATCGTGACAATGGGCTCAGAGGGCGCGGCGGAACTAAAACTGCGACGGCCTTGGATGATCTGGCTATACCACCTTCCCCACAGATGGAGCTTTTTGCACTCAGGATCGTGATCTTTAATAAGAGCGAACACCACCCGATCCACTGGCGCATGGGGGAACCCTCCTTCCGAGCGAACGAAGGGAAAAGACAAGTCGTCAGACATGTTTTCTGTGGAAAGACAAAAAAATATACATCATTAGTGGCCTAACGCTTGGCATTATAAAAAAAAAAATCTTGCTCCACACTGTGATGCAGTGGGTAGGGGACCAAAGGGGGACCCACAAAATCTGGATGATGTGCATCATTTAATAAGACAATCCCATCATTAGATGGGACTGTCAATTCATAAAAAGTTCCCAATAGGGTACACCCATTGGTGGGGAAGTCCCTAGAGACAAAGAGAAAATCTCCTCTTTTAGAGCAAAGCTCTGTCACAGAGTGACATTTGTCAAACTTTGGTCTCAGGGGAACAAGATTCCTTAAAAGAGCATGGCTCTGTGATAATAATCGAAAATCCATCAATACTTAAAAGAATTGAAGTTTTTGAATCCTGAAAAATCCATGAAAACTCATAAAAAGTTTTTCAGTTCATCCAAGAGCAAAGCTCTGTTCATGGGTCAAAACCCATGAACAGGACCTCTGTAAATCTTGAAAGCAAAGCTCTGGTGAAGAAACCCCAATGGGGTTTTCTTTAGATCGAAGATCCCAAGAGCAAGGCTCTGTTGAAGAAACCCCAAAGGGGTTTTCTTTAGATCCAAGATCTACAAGAGCAAGGCTCTGTCAATTAAGTTTAATTTGAATTAATCAGACTTTTTACCTAGAAATTCTAAGTTCTGAACTTGAAAGTTCTTGAGAGAAATCAAGAGCAAGGCTCTGAAAATTTTTAAGCAAGAGCAAGACTCTGATTCTTGAAGATGGTAAGAAAAAATTACCAAGGACCAAGGGTCTTATTTATAGGCGCCTGCGCCCCTTCAACTGACCCCCCCTGATCCAACGGCTAGGATCTGGCCACCGTTGCGCTTACGTCGCGCCACGTAAGCACAATGGTGGGGGGGCATTTGTTCCCCCAATCTGAGCAAGGCTCATTTGAATTTTGAAAATTCAAATTTTCTGAAGCAACGCTTCAAATTCCGTGCGTTGCGCAATGCGCAAGCGGTCCACAGTGCGACACGTGTCTGCGCAGTTGCGCAAGCGCACCGCTGCGCGACACGTGTCTGCGCAGTTGCGCAGGCACTGTTGCGCAAGCGCACCGCTGCGCGACACGTGTCTGCGCAGTTGCGCAGGCACTGTTGCGCAAGCCTTCCACTGCGCGACACGTGTCATTTATTGGGGATGAAAATTTAATGAATCTTTTCTGTTCTTTCCAAAACCAGAAGATTTTCTTCTGCCTTTGGATCAAAGATCCAATGGTGGGAAAATTCCCAAAATCATTCAGAAAAGATCTTGTTAACAAATTCAACAAATTTGTGAGCACTATAAATAGGATCCCAAACCTCATTCAATCGCATCAACTAGAAGAATAAACTTCTGGCATAAAAAAAAAGAGAAGAAAAAGAACTCTTGAAGATTAATCAGGAACATAAAAAAAAGGTAAAAACTTCTTTTGGAAGAAGAGAAAAATCTCTGAAGAACAGAGGATTAAAAAGTGAGTAATTCAATAAAAATAATTCAATAAAAAAAAAAAATAGTGCCTTGCACTTGTTGTGAACCCTTGGTTCTGTGAAATCAGGGAAAACAAGAAGAAAAACTTGTTTTCCTTTGATCCAAATTTAGATCAAAAGTGCTATGCACTTTTGTTCTTAAATCTGAAAAATTCTTGGGATTCTGCACAAATGCAACCCATTATTTAAAAGGGCCTGGCCCAAATCAAATTGCAAAATAATAAAGGGGCAGAGCCCTGTTTGGAAAATTCTTGGGGTTCTGCACAAATGCAACCCATTATTTAAAAGGGCCTGGCCCAAATCAAATTGCAAAATAATAAAGGGGCAGAGCCTTATTTGGATTGATTTTTTTTAGTCGGGTAGAGCCCAAAATAAATAAAAAAATTGGACTTAACCCAATCCTGGCTGTAAGTCCTTAAATTAAATTGATTGAGCAAAATGGCTCTCCTAAACCAATTCACGACCGGTTCGAGGGTACATCTCCGAACTCCTTTGACATCCCTCGTTGTAATTCCTCAACGACGTCAAAGAGGTGACGGGTTCCAACGACCACACACCCATATGGACTGCGGGGTCCTTAAACTCGCGGACCGAAACGTCCCTAAACTAATATCGGACCGAAACATCCCTAAACTAATAATGGACCACCATGTCCCTAAACTGGCGGTGGACAACCACGTCCTTAAACTGGCGATAGACCACCACGTCCCTAAACTGGAACAATAGAGCCTCCAAACGCTCTTTTGCCGGATCTAAACGGTCCCGTTTAAGTTGATCTTAGCCCCAAACACGGCTAGCGTATCCTTAAACATTCAAATAGATTATAAAACTCCCAATGAACTCTGGTTCGAGGGTACATCTCCGAGCTCCTCTGATACATGTCGTTGTAATCCTTCAACGACGTCAGAGAGGTGACGAGTCCCGATGGCCATACATTAAATTAATCACTACGTTAAGTTGATCTTAGTCTCAAACAGGACTAACGGATCCTTAACGAACGTTTAAGTTGATCTTAGCCGCAACGCGACTAATGCATCCTTAAACTAAAAACACCAAACCCAAATCTAAGCAAACACGGATTTGGACTAATCCACGTCCTACGGGCGACGGCATTACTCAGTCCCCGTATACAATCCACGGGCAACCACAAACAAAACAAACACACACGACACGAAGTGAAATTCTGGAGAAGGAGAAAGCTGTTACCGCGATGCGGTAGCGTAATTAACTGCAGGGGCTTGCGCCTGCAGGGAAGAGCGTCCCCACAATCAAAAACCCCTCACCCTGAGGGGGAATCTGACGAAGTCTGCTATATCGGCCGCATCCGTCTAAACCTCCGATACACGGTGCCACAAATTAACTTGGCATATTCTGAGAGATAGACGGATAAAACCAAATAGCATCTGCCCCGAACCTTAGGCTACGGACGCGAAGTCCGGGCCGCCTTTCGGAGGGGAACAGCCACTGTACGGAATTTGGGGGTCGGGTTCTACCTGGGGGATCAGCACCTAACCAGCATACTACAGTCTTCTCAAAATTATTCTGAACTCACCGGGTCGATAGCAGTTTTCAGAAACTCAAACTTCGCTTAAAAACGATGAATTTGCATCAAATAGGGATCTGGTGGTATTTTAGTTCAATTGGGGTTTAAGCTGGGTTAAAATGGCCTTAACAACACTCTATCAACCTACTGAAACCAAAACACACATCACTTGGCCAAGGTTCTCACTAAACACCTCATATCGCACTAAAACGCATCAATAACCACTAACCGAAGCAAAACTACACTAAACAAGTAAACTAAGGAGTAAGTTTAGGAAATATACCCCACACTCGACCTTAGGGAGCTGGGGGAAGAAGAAGAAGTGAAGGGAAGGAGCTGCAGTCGAAGTTGTGCTGTTGCTGCTGCTCACTGATGCTGTTGCTGCTCACTGTTGCTGCTGCTGCTGCTCTCTGTTGCTGCTGTTGCTGCTTCTGGCTGCTGCTGAGATGAGATGGTTGCTGCTGCTGCTGCTGCTGTGAGGTAAGTGTGTGTGTGTGTGAGAGAGAGTGAGGTTGAGAGAAATGAACAAAACAAATGAGAGGAAATCATAACCACCAATGTCAACCCCTCACTCTCTCTCTCCTCATTAATTGCAAGCATGGCTTAAGACATGATGCACTCTTTCTCTCTCACCAAGTCAACACCCTAAGGAAATTCAAATTAAAGCAACTATTAATTAACTAATTAAACTTAATTAAAACCCAAAAGACTTAATCCCCATGATTAACCCACCATGGTTACTAATCATGGTAATAACTCATTTAAAAACCCTAGTTTACATGCACATGTGTGTGCAAGCCTAGGAAAATTCTAGAAAAATATTTATTAAATTAGGAAAATTACTTGAAACACAATTTGGTAAACTTTTTATTAAAAACCCTTTATTTAAATATAATAGTCACAAAACACATCCTAAGGTGTTACAATACATGTATACATACATAAAAAAAAGGAAAAAGCGCCCAAAGGATGCGTGGGGTCAACGCCTTGAGCATAGGGCGCTGGAGCGCAGGGCGTTGGAGTGCAGGCGCGCCACGTGTCGGCATGTGGGCGCTTTGCGCTTGAGCGCTAAGCGCGCCACGTGTCAGCACATGGGTGATTGATCTCAAAAACTATCTATTAACCGCAATCAAGAACGGCGTCGCTTTGCAGCTAGCCGGTGAGTACGGGTCAGTCCACAGGGATGTTGTGAATTTCCTAGTCGCTCTTACGAGTTAATTACGAACGGTGTGAATGGATTAATTAAATCTAAAAACTAAATTAATCTAGGACAATTGAATTAAAGATCTAACTATCTAACTAGGGTAAGGAATTAAATTTATACTAGGACAGAGAATGAAAGATTACCTAGGGCAAGAATTGAAATTACCTACTTACTTTACAGATGGCTCTCTCCAAACATCAACACAGGGTTGTCAGATCTGAATTTCTGAAATGAAAAGAGGCATCGATGCTCTCCAAAAGAAATCTAAATTTTATTGATAAAAAGAGGCATAGGGAGGCATGGCCTTTACAATGATTTAGAGTTCCTATTTATAGAGGATAGGAAACCCTAGGTTACAATTGATTCGCACGTCTACATTTACCAAAATATCCTTAGGAAGACCTAGTCAAAGTAGACTCCAAGTTTTGGTAAAATTTTATGTCTCTGTCTCTTTAAAAGGAAGTATTGGGCCTTGAAATTTCCTTTGTTGGCTCTTCTGTCTTTGGGCTTCCTTATTATTTGGTTCTTTTATTCAAAATAGCTTCTATGTTTCTTCCAGATCTCCAGTGAATAATTGCGGTGGACTTTTAACCGTTCGCTTTGTAATCTTGGATCTTGCATTGCCTTGTACTTTGTGAATTTTATCTTTGATGTAGGCTTGATCAAGAGTCTTCTGTTTGTTGGTCAAAGTCCACTTTTGTATCGTCTTTTCATCGTTTTCACTGTTTTCTGTCCAAGAACCTATAACCTGTAATATGTAGCAGACATGCGTCAAAAGCACCTGTTTATTTATAAAACGAATAAGGATGGGGAATATAATAATGCAATATTATGGTGTGAACAAATACCCCCAAACTTATCTTTTGCTCGTCCTCGAGCAAACTTATTTTTTTATTCTCTACAAAAACCTAACCGCACTTTCGCAGGGAATCGCGATTGAACTGAGCTCGTGCAACAAGCCGTTAAACCTCTAGGTGTCCCTAGTAGGAGGAGTGTTGTCTCCTGAGGATTTTCAGCGGATACTACCCACAAAATCCTATCAATTCGGCCCGTTGACTTTAATTCTCCAATTAGGGTTTCTAACAAGGAACTTTATTATCTTCGATTCGTAAATTATCCACCCATATTCTTCACACTTCCTCATCATTTAACTTAAGATTATATATGTTCTGCAGACTTACTTAGCTTTCGGCATCTCTTAAGTTTTCCTTCTAGGGTTCTATCTCCACTTAGGAATTTTTATCAACTCTATTAAAGATACAAGTTCTATTCTTCATTCCTCTCTCTTATCTAAATTCCAATCACATACCCCTACGTGTGTGTATGAATCACCCCTACACTTGGAAATTCAAATCAAGCAATCATACTCTTGTCCGTTGTCCAAAATACTTATTAGTTGATGAATTTTTAAATGAAGTTCGCTCACACATCCTTCATGCGACTGTTAATACTTCTTGAGGTACCAACAACCGATTACAAGATGTATTTGCACATTACAGCGTAATTCCTAGTTTTGCAACACCTAAGGCTTTAGCAGTGACTCCCAAACCAGTTGGTCTAAAGCACTAGGTGATGAAGCACCCTCGCTAAATATTTTTCTATTTTTGCAGCCTTAAGTAATTACAAAAACCAGTGTTCATTTTTTTTTCTTTATTCACTTTTTCTTTTATTTTCATTGTACTAAAGGCTTTAGACAAGAGCATTTCAAGGTCTCTTCTACTATTCCAAGTTTCAAGGTGCGTGATTGTGCAAATTGTAGGGTATACATTTTCAGAATTTAGACTCAAGCTAGGAATTATTTTTCAAACTCATACTCTAATAAAAATATCAATATTTTTCCTTTGTTTTAACTTAGCCCAAGAAGTGAACTCAAAATTTGCCTATTTCTAAATAAACTACAAAAACATATACTTTCTACCGCTAAACTTTAAGGAAGGTTATTTTTAGGGTTTTTAATTTACTAAATCTAAGATCTAGTTGTTCCTACCCAGTTAACCTATCTGTCAAACTTTAGTCAAATAAGCCAAAATTGAATACATTAATTTTTATAATTTTTAAAAATTTTCAATTTTTCAAATTTTATGGGTTTTTAAATAAATATGCAAATGCAAAAATATACATATGAATGTGAAGGAAGAAGACGTACCGAGCATACCCCCAAACTTAAACTTGACAGTGTCCTCACTGTCATGCTACACCAAGAGGGTTGAGAATGTCGGCACTCCCCTGTTTATTTATTTATAATTTTTTATTTTTTATTTTTATAGAAAGAGAAAACAAAAGGTATATATACATATATACAACAAGGTTTCCCCCAAACTTAAGCTTGGCCTTATACAAGCTAAAGGTTAGCACCAACCATTCAAAAATCTTATCGTGGTAATGGTCGAGTTGGTGAAAGAATGGAGTGGAAAGAAAAGAGATGAGAAGCACACGAGACCGTGTGGAGGTAGAAACGGGATACGGTCTCGGTGGGGGAGAAGAATGGCGGAAAAGAGAAAGAAGTGGAGTACGATCTTGAGGGTATAAATCGAGTGAATAAATTAGCGCAATTTGTGATGACCGATGTGTTAAAAGCGATTGTGCTAACCTATCAACCCGTCGAGAAATGGGGTCAAATCTCTCAAGATTCGCAAGAAAGCATGGGTACGCCGAACTTGGTATTGGAGATGAAAGCGTAACGGTCTCTTGTACGGTCGGAACGATAGGAAGGACAAAAGGGAGTGAATTAGGGATAGTCTCATTCTCACCGTAGTAAACTGTCTCGAACTGGAAAGATTCCATCAATAGTTCGAAACGACTGTATGCAACCGAGTCTGATGGTTCAACTAACTCATCTGAAAATTCAAAGGACTCAAACTCGGGCGGTGAGTCATCAACATCGTCCGAAAAAGTGAAACACTCGTAAGTGTTATCGGCTGTGAGAACTGTGTCAGATTTAAAGGAAAATTTTTCAAGTTCACAGTCTTCAAGCGTGATCTTTTGCGTGGTCGGAACGATGGAAATGAGGGAGGGTGATTTAGTTAAAGGTTCAAGAGGATGAATTAGAAAATCCGACACATCAAACAAAAATGGTTCAACCTCAATATTATCCTCAATACTCTCCTTAATACTATCCTCATAATTATCCTCAATATTTAGCCTATCCATGCCGTTATCATCAAAATCAAGACACATATGAAGTTTGGGAGAAACATTTAATGACTCGGGATGATGAATTGGACATAAAATTTCAATCAAATCTACTGGTTCATCATCCAAAATATTCCCGGCATCTATATACTCAATCAAGTGAAAATCAATATTTTCTGACACCTCATCAAAAGCATGGATATTTATCGATTTAGGTTTTAGAGTGGAGGTGTAAAGATCGAAAGGATTAAGTGTGCTTTCACTCGAAATGGGTTCTTCACAATCTGGCAAATCAAGCACTACAAAATCACACAACTCGTTTTTATTTACAAGATGTGAATCATTTAGGGCAATCGATGGAAAACAGGAGTTGTGGGCTTTAATTGGGTATGGGTAGGTTTGATTTGTAAATCCTCTCAAATTCGCACTCTGTCCAACCGCCTCCTCATACATTGGAAAAATTGGAGCTAGTTGGAAACTAGCCGCCGGTTCACTAGGTTGCATAAGGGCGGTAATGGACGCATCCACATTCCTAACCATTTTGTTTGTTGCTGCAATATACGCCTCCAACGACTATTCCAAACTAGACATGGGTTGTGAAGGGGTTTCGGTAAAAAATTCAAAATTGTTTGGATACGTGAAACTCCTAAAAGGCTGTGTAGAAACAAGGTCAAGTGAATGTGGGAAAGTCGGGTAGGACTAGTAGGAAGTGGGTGGTTGGACAGGAGTAGGGTCAACAGTTGGATAAAAAGGTGAATGGACTTGTTGACCCCTAGAACTAGATGTGTGGAGAAGAGTGAAAGATCGGCTACGAGATTGAGCAATATGCTCAGCAATGGACATCGGCTTAGGAGTTACAACATGACTCGAAAAAGTGGTATCAACGTACGAAGGTGGTGAAGGTTGACATGGCTGACACAAAGTGGGTTGAAAAGTCGAACTGTTTCTCCTAGACGCTTCTATTTGATCTTTCAAAGAAATTTTAGGCACGAAGAGGTCTTCCTTAAATCGACCGAAACAATCGACTTACGAAGCAAAGTTAGGTTCGGGATACCAAAGTTCGGCAAGAGATTTGTGATGTGGGGTACCCATGATAGAAGAAAGAGAAGAGAAAGAAGGTAGGTGGTGCAAGGATTTCTTAGCGACAAAACTGTAAGTTTTTATAAAAGATTTTTCCTTTTTCCTTTTTTTTTATTTGTTTGGAACTTTTTTGCAAAAAAAATAAAATAAAATTCAATAAAAGGCTAAGACACACTTTCGATCAACCAAAAATGCACAATCAGGCCTAGATCTAGGGTCACCTAGGTCAGCTAGACAGCTCTTAACTGCTCCAAAGGGCTAGAAATAGGACCTCAAACCGCCTCTTCCCCGCCAATTGCGACCAGGTAAGTGCCAGGTGAGTGGAAGGCTCCCCGCTACAAGTAGCGATCCTAATTAAGTAACCACTCGTCTTGGACACACTTGCCTAGACACCGCAAAGTCAGGTTAGGATTAACGGCTGATGCCTATAACTAGTCCTCTGTCCTATTTGAGCTCGAAATCCTTAGGGCTGAGTCTAGTATTTTTTAATTAAGATATGGTCAATGTAAATACCTTATGTGATTTTTGGGGTCCTGGGAAGGGTGATGAAATCCCCACCCAATTTGAATGGGTCAAAAGCCCCTTAAACTCAGTTTTAAAGATATGCAAAACAGTAAATCACTTGCAATCAAATCTTTTTATTTTATGCGCGGCGCAAAGAATCCTGCACAAGATTTGTTATTTGGAAGGGGAAATATTTTTTAAGCGCAAAGAATCCTGCAGGAGATTTTTCAGAGGAGATATCAAAGATTTGCAGAGGAGGAGATCAAAAGACTTACAGTTTTTTTTTTGAACCGCAGAGAAAGTTTGGGGATCTGATCCGCTGAGATGACCGCTGAACCGCCGCCCGAAGCCACCAACGACCGCGGATCCGCCGCAAGGCGATGACGTCAGCAGGAGAATATTTTTTTTTTGATCGCGCGGTTGACTTGGTCCTCCAAATTTCTTCTGTTGTCTGTTGTAATATTTCTCTGTTTGTTCGGATTTGATATTTGCTGTTTTGATCTCTGTAGATTTCCAGATCCGAATTTGTTCGTAAATCCTGCAAAATTCACACAAAAATACCCTTCCAAAAAATAACAGATGATATATTTTTATATTTTTTTGATTTTTCAGATTTTTTTTAATTTTGATTAACCCGACATTGCAAAAAGGAAATAACACGCCATCCCCGGCAACGGCGCCATTTGATTTGGATAGTGGTGAGTATTCCCGCCTGTCACGCGGGTGACCCGGGTTCGATCTCCGGCAACGGCGCCATTTGATTGATCTCAAAAACTATCTATTAACCGTAATCAAGAACGGCATCGCTTTGCAGCTAGCCGGTGAGTACGGGTCGGTCCACAGGGATGTTGTGAATTTCCTAGTCGCTCTTACGAGTTAATTACGAACGGTATGAATGGATTAATTAAATCTAAAAACTAAATTAATTTAGGGCAATTGAATTAAATATCTAACTATCTAACTAGGGCAAGGAATTAAATTTATACTAGGGCAGAGAATGAAAAATTACCTAGGGCAAGAATTGAAATTACCTACTTACTTTACAGATAGCTCTCTCCAAATATCAACACAGGGTTATCAGATCTGAATTTCTGAAATGAAAAGAGGTATCAATGCTCTCCAAAAGAAATCTAAATTTTATTGATAAAAAGAGTCATAGAGAGGCATAGCCTTTACAATGATTTAGAGTTCCTATTTATAGAGGATAGGAAACCCTAGATTACAATTGATTCGCACGTCTACATTTACCAAAATATCCTTAGGAAGACCTAGTCAAAGTAGACTCTAAGTTTTGGTAAAATTTTATGTCTCTGTCTCTTTAAAAGGAAGTATTAGGCCTTGAAATTTCCTTTGTTGGCTTTTCTGTCTTTGGGCTTCCTTATTATTTGGTTCTTTTATTTAAAATAGCTTCTATATTTCTTCCAGATCTCCAGTGAATAATTGCGGTGGACTTTTAACCATTCGCTTTGTAATCTTGGACCTTGCATTGCCTTGTACTTTGTGCATTTTATCTTTGATATAGGCTTAATCAAGAGTCTTCTGTTTGTTGGTCAAAGTCCGCTTTTGTATCGTCTTTTCATCGTTTTCACCGTTTTCTGTCTAAGAACCTGTAACCTGTAATATGTAGCAGACATGCGTCAAAAGCACATGTTTATTTATAAAACGAATAAGGATGAGGAATATAATAATGCAATATTATGGTGTGAACAGTGGGCGCTTTGCGCTTGAGCGCAGACGTGCCACGTGTCGGCACGTGGGCGCTTTGCGCTCGAGCGCCGGACGCTCGGCACTCGAGCGCAGACGCGCCACGTGTCGGCACGTGGGTGCTTTGCGCTTGAGCGCCGGGCGCTATCGCGCCACGTGTCGGCACGTGGGCGCTTGGCGCTTGAGCGCTGGGCGCCGGCGAGAAAAGGAGGCTTTTAGTCCCAGAAATTCTCGAAAGAGAAATCAGAGTGGAGTTAAACTCCTAAGATGTTTTGGGTTGATGAAAGGGGTTCTTCTTCTTTCTCCTCTGGTTGCTGGATCTTGAAGATCAAGAGATATGGGATTTTAAAAATCTCTTCTTTTTGAGATCTAATGGAAGATCTGATTTCCCCTTTATGGATTTTGTGTTGAAAAACTATTTAGTTTTATAAAATGAAGAGTAAAACTCTTGATTTAATTCAAAAGAAAGAAGGAGGTTTTGGAACCTTGAGGAAAGAGAAAAGATCTCAGATCTAAAATTTTTTTTGGAGAGAGAGAAAGTTGTGAGATATTTCATTATCCTTGCCTTTCTAGGCTATACACTTTACACATAGCCCCTTGGGCTTTCACAAAATGGTATTTTGCCTATCCCATGGCTCATGCGCCAATTTTTTTTGCACATAAGTCATGAACTTTACAAAAATTTGGTTTTATGCCTATTTTTCTTACATTTATCCATAAAATAAAATAAAAGAAATACAACAAAATTATTTATTACAAAATTTTTATCTTGGCATGGGGGGAGGCCGGCCGCTTCATGTTCGGGCCCACTGGATCTGGGCTTGGGCCCACTTGGCTTGGGGGTTGACTTTGATTTCGACTTGGTCAACCGAGGTGTAAATTTTTACCCCAACAGTTCTCTCACCACGAAAACCCTAAACAGCTTACCAATCCAAGGCACTAACTTAAGCGTTTGAGAGACGACGCCGGGAAAAACTTAGACGTGGCCTATTTTGCAGGTTTTAGGAGTACCGTTGTGCACTGTTTAACTACTTTCTCAACTCAACTCAAGACAAGTAGGTGATGATCCGGCTTTGACAAAATCATGCTATAGGCAAAGTTGAAAGATAAACTTTGGCAAAAGAGTTGAAAGATAAAATGACCTTTATAAAGTCGTGCTTGAGAATTAAGTAAACACCCCATTGAAATTTTTGCAATTACGCGTAACCTTACATTTATATCATTTGAGTGTCTCAAGGACATCTAAAATCTTAATATATTCATTGCCACCGGTCCGAACCATTCCTCTTTGATTGTTAGTATAAGTTTTAGAAAATGTTAAACAGATGGTGCTAAATAAATCAAACTTTGTATATAAATTAGATAGATTGAGGTCCATCTTTTATCTATGCATTATTTACTTTCATCGAAATGGGAGTGATTATGGAAGACAGGGCTCCATAAATATTCGGTAACATCCTCAGCCTTAAAAGGACCCGACCCGACCCGACCCGTTTGCATCTTTTTCAATCAAAACAATCTCTCTCTCTTCTCTCTCTCTGCAATCGGAGCCAGGCTTTTAGGGAGGCTGAGAAAAAAGGGGCAAAATCATCGCTTTCTCTAATATTCTTCGTCGACGAGAAGTAAATTTTACTGGGTATGTTTCAATTTTGCAACTTTGATTTGAAAATTTTACTGGGTGTGTGTCTTTAATTTGACAAAAAATAGGGTTTCCCCCCTCCAAATCACAACCGATTTCTTCCTTTTTTCCTTTTCTTTTTTTTCAGTTCATAACTTTTCGAGATTTTGAGTCCCGATTCCTCAATCGCCTCCAATTCTAAGTGAAGAAGCTTGTATGAAGACGATGAAGCTTGTGTACACTTGTTATATTGAATTTATTGGTTTGCAAAGTAGTCAGTTTTTTTTAAAGGAAGAAAGCTTAAGCTATTAAGAAATGAAGTTTTTATCTTTGATTTAATATTCAGAAAAGAAAGGGAAAACGACATTTTGGTGGATGCCTTCATCTCTACAGGCTTGAAGACTTGAAGTAGTTACGTTAGAATAATGGGAACACTTATTTCTGCTTATAGAAAATGGGCCTACAGGTCTATGATTAATCTCATACAAGCTGATTTGAGGACGATTAGCTTATCAAAATGTTCGGTATCTACTTTGACTAGATTCAATAGCTCTAAAGAATGCGACGATTTCTGGCTGAGGAGATTAGACCATAAGGATTGGCTTGCACCAAATGAGGTCCTAAAAGTATTCACGCATTTAAAAGATCCTGAACTTATAGTCGGTGCATTTAGAAAGGCCTCGGCTCGAATGGATTATAAACCTAGTGAGGCTCTTTATAGTTTATTAATCGATAAACTCGCCAATGCGAAAAGATTCGGCACCATTGAATCTCTACTAGAAAAGGCAAAGCAAGACAAGTGCAGGCTTTCGGATGAATTCTTTTATAGAGTGATCAAAATTTACGGGAATGTGGCGCAAAACCAAGAACAAGCCATTAAAATGCTTATGAGAATGCCTGAGTTCAATTGTTGGCCTACTATTAAAACTTTCAATTTTGTTCTTCACTTGCTTGTGTGCAACAAACAGTTTGAGATCATACATGAAGTATTTTTGAGCGGACCTAAATTGGGTGTTAATTTTGACACTTGTTGCTTTAACATATTAATCAAGGGTCTGTGCAATTGGGATAAATTAGATGCTGCCTTTTCCTTGGTCGATGAAATTCCGAAGCATGGGCTTCGACCTAATGTGAAAACTTACTCAACATTGATGTATTCTCTATGCTATCATGGAAGAGTAAATGAGGCATTCGAGCTATGCAATAGGATGGAGAAAGAAGGGATTTTTCCTGACACTATAACGTTCAATGTATTGATTTCGGGTCTTTGTAAACAAATGAGAGTTACCGAGGGGATGGAATTTTTGAAAGCGATGAAACTAAAAGGATGCTATCCAAATTCTGGGACTTATCAAGCACTTCTGTATGGGCTACTTGAATCGAAAATGTTTGTAGAGGCTAAAGATTTTATAGAGGTTATGATTGATGAAGGTTTTTATCCAAGTTTTTTGTCCTACAAGTTGGCTATTGAAGGTCTTTGTAGCGAGAAGCTTATAGAAGACGTGGATTTCGTTCTGAGGCAAATGGTGACGCATGGATTTGTTCCTCGGATGGGGACATGGAAGAAAATAATTAGATGCTTGTTTCATGGGATGGGTGGCTCTTATGATGGCAGCTCTGATATTGAACTGATTGTCTGTGGATTAGAAGCTCAACAAAAGGAAAATTTTGAGTTGCAGTTCAAGAAAAGTTCTGATGGTTCTTGAAAGGTCAAACTGTCTTGAGCATTTGTTCGTCATACAGAAATTTATTCAAATTGAATGCTGTATAGTTGTTTTCCCCTTTTCGTCATTCAAACCTTTTATTTTCCTCCAGCAGGGTGATTGGTTCATCGGGTCTGACATCGGCTCTGGCTTTTATGATGTTGATATTATATGGTTCTAACTTAAGCAGCTTGAAGACTCGCATTCAATTGTAAGTTTAATTCTATTATGCTGTTCTTGTACTTATCACAGTTTCATTTGTTTATTTTCGCCAATGCTTGCATAAAGGTTGAGAAGGCCCTACGGCTTGCACATTGTTGATATTACTTATGATGTGTTGTATATCAAATCTCAAGTATCTAAAATGAAAAGCGAACCTCAATGGACTTGCTATTTGACTCATTGAACAGACATTTAACATTTTTTATCAATACATGTTGACTTAAATCATCTAAACCCTCTGTACATTGTCTAGGTGTGTATGCTTACTAGATATTTATTTACAGTCCTACTATTAATTCTTTGGATTCTAAAGAATATTAATGCTTTGGATTCTACAGAATTCTGTTACATGTTGTTAGACCATCAATTATTTCTGAATAAATGCATACCTTAGAAACTCGAATGAATTGTGATTAATAGGTAGCATGGTTATGCTTCCTTTTTCACTGTTATTATGGGGATTGATTTAATGACGTCTTTTCCACTTGTAAGATGTGAAATTTGGATTCTGCTGAATTCGTATCTTACACTGCATGATTCTGAACAGTGTCATGAGTTATTGCAATCTCTAGGTTAAAAATATTAGGGAAAAATGGGGTTAGACCCTTGGGACTAAAAAGCAATTGATCTAGGTCCCTTCCCCAAACAGAACTTGAGAAAACCTCCCTATGAACAAAAAACATTGTTTCAGGTTTCTAGTATACACCGGCCTTTTTTATATTCCAATATCCCTATAGTGCCCTTGCACTTTACATGTCACTCTCAGATTGAAAAAGTTGGGTCCAGCTAAACCACTACATTTAACGAAGTGAATGTACTGCATATCTTTGATAAGTAGTACATATAACTAGATAACTTCTACATTTTAATTGCTTATGTTTTACATAATTTATTTCGGAGAATAACTAAACACTCCAAAATATCTTCTGTCTTATGATAATTCTTCCCGTCAAATTGCATCCAATCATAGATATTTAACTCCCCCAAAAAAACTCTTCTCTATCCTTCATACTTCTTTCATTACTTTGTCCTTTCCTTCACCAACCTTCTTTGCTACTCTTGTTGGTGATATAGTAACTAGTTGATATATAGATGAGGTAGGTAACTATAAATGTTGTAGTCAAATGGTATATGTAGATGTTAACTGGTAAATGTATGATAAATATTGTAGTTAGTAAATATAGTAGTTCAATGGTATATGTAGATGTTAACTAGTAAATGTAGTAGCTATAGTAGCTAATTGATATATGTAGAAATTAACTGTCATATGTAGTAGTTTGAAAATTGCAATTTGAAAAGAAGTTTGAAAAAACACGGCTTGAACCCACATGGGGCACATGGAGAGATAGAGGGCATTATGTTTATTTAATAAACCGGTCAAAGGCTTGAAATACAAGAGGGATCGCAAATACATGAAAAGTATGTATTTGGGAGTTATGGCCAAGTTTTTAAGCCCAGGGACCTAGATCAATCACTTTTTGGGCCCAGAGGCCTATAGACCATTTCCCCCAAAATATTAGTACGCTTTCTCATGTGGAAGTCAATCGATTAAGCAAGCTAAAATTCTAATACTATCATGGGATGTTACACAAATCCACCATGTATTCATGAAATTGTTTGACTCGCCATGCAGAGCATGTTAAATTTACTGGGGAGCAACGCTCGCAGGAACGATAATATATATAAAGAACTGATGCAAGGAATTGGCCGGGCTTTATGTATGGGTTGATGATAGTTTAATAAAGAACTGATGCAAGGAATTGGCCGGGCTTTATGTATCAAATCTGAAAGTTTGGAGAAGCCACCGTTTCATGATGGTGCCTCTATCGTGTTAAATCTTTGCCTGAGAGAGCAAAATACTTATAATTAACTTGTAACATTTGGAATCCATGGCAAGAATCATTTGATCACTTCTTTGTGTTGCTGATGCAGTATGGGATTAGCGCTGCTCTTGGTTTTTCATAAGAGCTGGTGTATATGGGCATGGAACTTGAAATGCTCTTGTTTGTTTGTTGATTCAAATATATGTAATTGCCTGTAAACATTGAAAAAGGTTGAAATGCGCATCTCTATGTGAAGTTCATATCTTTTGCACTAGTTGTTATGACCTGAACTCTAGTGCTCACCTCTAGTTGTTTACTTCATCTTCAAAACTATATGGGGGTGTTTGAACCATTTAATGTTGAAATGAGTTTGGTTTTGATGAGAAAAACTATGGCCAAAAAACTCAGCAAGAATGCTTTTGATGGAAATATAGGAATGTGATTGTTTTGCTTTATGTTTATGTTTTAGTTCTAAATCGAATCCAATGCGATCATGTTTGGTTTACTATTTGGTTTTATTTATGGCTTAGAGTTGAGTATAAATTTTTCTAGAGGACAACTGTCCATTTTTCTTTGTTATAATTGTCATTTGCTTATATTGCTAAAAATTTGTTCTAGCTTTTGCACTTTACTGAATTGAATTTGCAAGGAAATCTGGGATGGCAAAATATGCAAAGGTCCCCATATCGCTTGATATGCAATGTAAGTAAACGCATTTTGAGCAAGTTTCCAATTTGCTTGCATGCCAACAAGAATTTTGGCTATTCATGACTTCTTATATTTTGAATTTGGACCTAGTACTACAGTTGACCCATCTATATGGCATAAATATTTGTAAGGTGCTGTTAGTAAATGTAAAATTTGTTTGCTTTTTTTTTTTTCAGGATCGGACCCTTCGGGGATCAGGCGGGCAATTTCTCACCTTGGAAAAGAAAGTTTTATGGCATGGGCTATATGCTCATTTGGTAAATATGTTTGCATTTTGCGCACAAAGCAAAATTGTTGCATCTTTCAAGTAAACAAAAGCTACAGATGAATTGGAGGTGCATGTACATTAGCTGGCAATTTGGAGAAGTCAATGAGATGGCTTGTAGTAGCAGCAGCTCAACCTAACTTGCACCATATATATTAGTATGAATATTATTTTTGAGCATGTTGGTTAGAGACATGCAGATTTTGCTGAGAGAGGCTACCCATATTATATAAAATGGTTCCTCTCTCCTTCTCCGTTCTTTTGTTTTCGCATAAATAAACACATTTCAATATTTCTTAGTAATTTCTATAGATAAATGAGAAACTTCATATTTTCAAATCATGCACTTCTATTCAATTTTGGTTGGCATTTCATGACCACATGCATATATATACTTTCTTTCAAGCAAATAACAAATCAGGTCAATGCATATGTTCTCATGTGACTGTGAGGGAGAATAACTCTATGTTCTCATGTCGCCATATTATTGTTTGAATGGCGACGTGTTTGAGGATGTTTGTGTGAAATACTCACATTTCTCGGCCATAGGGTATATACAGCTAAGAGATGGAGGTCAAGTGGTGGTATTCTTTTTATTAGCGAGGGGAATAGTTAATTAATTCCACTACTTATTAGTGAGATTATAGTCCTAACAATCACATGGCCTTTCTTTCTGCACGACCAAATGTTTGAATTATTTTGACGAGATTCTTTTATGAAAACTATTTAGTCTTGCTGCTTAAATTCTGTTGTTCGATCTTTCTGTATGTACGGATATTGAGTTTTAGTGCTATATGCATTCTTCTTGCTTGATTCTATTAATTTGGATTTTTCTCGTGCAAGTTGAGTGGTCGGAAAAACACAACGATCCGAAGCCTTTGATTTTTAGCAAAGTGATTTGCTTTCTAATTAATCTTATATATCTAATTTGCAAGGAAATTGTAATACAAATTGCAAGCTGTGTCTACTTTTAACAAGTGTGCTACACTTCTACTGAATAATTATTTGTTTTTTTGTTGCTTTTAGTTATTGCAATAGAAAAAGCTTTTTAAGAAGGAAAAAAATACCAAAATGGTCGAGGATTGAAAAGAGTGCCATTTCAGCATTTGGATGCTTTAGGAGAAGGTCAGGGGTTTTAAATGAGTATAATTTCCAAAAGTACTTTAAAAAATAAAAAATACAAGCTAAACAAACTTAAAATATAACCAAACGAAAGTAAAATATATTTTATTTTATTCCTTATCTTCTTGAATGCAAACAAACGATGCTCAAGAAGGCATTTGGCAAACCTTAAAATGAGTATCAATTTCTAAAACGGTTTCAAATAGCTCTCAAGTAACGTATATAATAATTAAAGACAGAGCGGTTTATGCGGAAATGAAAACTTTCTCTTTTAGCTGTTGTACATGCGTGTTGCTATCCATGCCATGTTTTTTCCAAAATAAATTCCAATCGAGTACCAATGAAGACTTACCTTGATGTTATACTCTATTAAGTTTTTTCTTGGAACCGACGGATAAACCTTAACATATGCACACAATACATCTCACACAATCCTTACTCGCACCCAGAAGCCCCAAAGCATTAACTTGTGGAAGCTTCCGTAAAATTATGAGTATTTTGACTTGTTTAATACCAATTAAAGAAAGAAAGAAAGAACAAAAAAAGGAATATGGAAAGGGAATAACAAAGAAAAAAAACTTTGGGGAAAACGGTAGAGAGGAGAGAGGAGAGAGAGAGAGGGAAGAGAGAAAGGGTCTCCTCTCATTCGAAGAACATGGGAGGCTTAAAAGCGTCGGGTCTTAGCAACCCCTTTCTCCTCCTCTCTCTCTCTCCCCTCAAAATTCCTCAAAAGGAACCCAAGATAACACGAGGAGCTCACAAGCTCTCTCCCCCCCCCCCCTTCTGTGCCTTCAAGGTTCGAATTTCCTCACAAAGTTTTCTTTTTTCTAGCTATTAGCCTACTACACTCTGATGCCTTTTTGTGACATGGGTTGCGATCGATTTGGTTTTTTTTTTTTATCGTCTGGGTATTTTGAAATTTGAATATCTAAGCATGGAACTAATTAGCTTCTTGTTGAATAATGATCCGATATTGCTTTCGTTTCATTTTGAACTTAGCTTTGAAGAATGTTGCCTTTGTCTCTTTCATATGATCTAGGGTTTTGCTTAGTTTGGTCCTGAATTTTTTGCTGTTTTTTCGCTCGGTTTTGTGGGAATTTAATGCTATTTATTTTGCAGATATACTCATTTATGAAGGCCTTTGATATGTCGGTGTTATATCCTTTTATGTTTTTTCCCCATCAATCTCATGTTATCTTTGATATGTACCCATTTAGAATTTATTTTGCTATTTTAAGAAAAGAAAAGAAATTGAAAGTTATTATATTTTTTTATGAAAGGGTAACTTATTCCTATTTCTTCTTCCATGGATCATATGATGGTTCTGCTGTTTTCTCTCGTTCATGTGAATTTTTAGGTTTTATCCGATTTGGATTGACCTCTCTTCTTATTTTTTGTTGTATGATTTTCTTAAACGTTCTTTATCTATTCTCAAATTTATACGCTAAAATTTTGACCTGATGAGATTGTCTTTATAGTTAGAGGTGCTGATCCAATGCATTCACCATTGATTCAAGATGGCTATTGGTTAGACATGTCGTTATGCTTCAAATATTTGGGTTTGATTTTGTGCAATGGTGTTTTTCCATGTTTATATGTTATATGACGGGTCGTTGATTGCATTTAGGAAATTTCTTATGCTGGGTGGAATTGTTGATATTGATTCAATCAATTTCGTTTCCAAAGTCGAATTCCATATCTAGTCTGAAGTCTGAACTTTGATGTAGAGTTCCGGATCTTGGTGCCGGTGGTGCCGATTTCGTGAGTTAGAGTTGTCAAGAGAGGAGAAATTTGCTACACATGATACCTGCTAACAGGAACAGAGCTCAGCCTAGGGCTAGTAGACCTTGGTCATTGGCAGGTTTGTGTTTATTGCCTATTAGATGCCATTTTCAATATTAAATTAAAATTCATAATTAGCTATGAGAATCATATGCATCATAATTTGCATATAGAACTGCTGCATACAAGTTCAGAATCCAGATTATTAATATTGGCATTCCCAATTGTGATGATGCAATTATTTTTCGTAGCTAGCATGATGGACAATTATTAGTGTAAGCAATGCGATTTGAATATCATTATCCACCAATTCCTTAATCTAATTTTGTTGCCACAGTCCTTTTTTCTTCTTTTTTTTGGCCATGTACTGGAAAATTTATGGGGAATTTTTTTTATATAAGGAAAATGATTTCCATCATATACTAGAAATTTTTGATTGTGCAAGGTAGTTTGTGGTGATGTCTCATTGTGGGTTCCACTCAGACGTTAATTATATTAAAACTGGGATTTTCTTTTTCTCACTATATTCAATAGAGGTAGAAAAGATTCTTTTTAAAAAAGAAGTTATAGTTTTCGCAGAACTGAGCTCCAAAGAATCCTTTTTTTATTGGTCAAAGATGTTTTAAGCATGTTATTGTTAATCTTAAGTTGATTCAATTTGGTAGTTATATTAGTTTATCTTTTTATTTGTATTAAGTATGATTGGTTAAAGGATCTGAATGTTTTATATTTGATAGGAATGGACTTCTCAGATTCGAGGAAGAAGCCTCATTTACTTGCAAAAGTTCTCATGGTTGCCGTTTTAACAGCCTTTTGCATTGTCATATTAAAGAAATCCACTGGGTTTAATGGCACAAGCGTGGTAAATGTTCTAACGAAAGCTAGGACCATATCTTCTATTGTTATCGTCTGCTATTGTTCAAGGCTCATGCCAGAAAAAACTATATAGAATTTCCTTTATATCTTGCTAAAGCTTACATTCTTTTTAAGCTATATATTTGCCATAATTTCCTTTCACAATCTTGTGCTGTGTATTCTTGTCATAGACATTAGATCTTAAGTTATCAGCAAAAGGATGCTATATGAGTAGAGTAGGCTGTATGATAGAGAACAATTTTGAATGAAAAATAAATTTGTGAAGAAGAAGCAAGTGTAAAACATTCACGGGACTACAATCCTCGATTCGTAATCAATCATTCATTAGTCAGATCTTCTCTTTCTGTGTACAAAACAAATTTTAGTTGTAGGTCCGACCACTAAATTCGAATTCAGCTAAATTTTTCTAATCCGTATTCATATCTAATAATAAAGAATCAAATCCATATTCTATTAATTTATTAGACCTGTCTTTGATATATTTAAAGCTTCTGCTTATGTAAATCTTTTGCACCTTACAGTTCTCTCATCGGGAACCTGGGGTAACTCACGTGTTAGTTACTGGAGGTGCTGGCTATATAGGTTCACATGCTGCTCTTCGTCTCCTCAAGGACTCATACCGAGTTACTATAGTGGTAATTTCCCAATTATCTTTCTGCAATTAGTGTTTGCATATAATTTGTCTTTATTATAACTATCCTGCTATTGAATTTTCTCCCCAAAAAAATTTAAAAATTTAAAAATTCCTGATGTTGAAGGCCGATATGTTCCAGTGTCTAATGATTTGAGTATTCCAGGATAACCTTTCAAGGGGGAACATTGGAGCCGTTAAGATTCTTCAAGAGCTATTTCCAGAACCCGGAAGGCTGCAATTCATTTATGCTGATTTAGGAGATGGAAAAGCTGTATCCTTTATTACACAAACCGTATACGATTATATATTCGTATGGAAATATGCATGCATAATTAAAAATTGTCTTTGGTTGAATTCCTTAACCAATCTATAGGTTAACCGAATATTTGCTGAAAATGCATTTGACGCTGTTATGCACTTTGCAGCTGTTGCTTACGTTGGTGAAAGTACACTTGAACCTCTTAGGTATGCTTCTTTGCCAACTTATGTTACCGGATTTTACTTAATAATTGTAACGCGTTTTAGTACTTTTTTGTGCATATGAACAAGTGATTGTGCAAGACATATTGTTTTTGGTTCTGCTTGGTAGATGTCTGTCATGCAACCGCATATAGAAGCTATTTTCTATAAAATTTTCTGGACAAGGGGTGAAATAAGCTAGAGAGAGCTTTTTTTTATAAAATAAAAGTTGTGCTAAAGGTTGAGATTATTCTAATAACTCTGTCCAAAATGTTAAAGTTGCAATGCTACTAAGTAACCATTTAAAGCATTTGCAAATGTTACTTTTCATTTTTAAATGGAGTAAGTTGAACTTATTATGTAATCTATTGAGATCAATCAAAAATTCCATTCTGAATCAGGTACTATCACAACATCACCTCAAACACTTTGGTAGTTCTGGAGGCCATGGCAGCTCACGATGTCAAAACTCTTATTTACTCAAGTACATGCGCCACTTATGGAGAACCCAAAAAAATGCCAATCACAGAAAAAACGCCTCAGGTTAGCTTAGATTCATTACATTAAGTTTCGTCACTTGAAAATTGATGCAGCGTCATTAAGATAATTGTATGATATCATTTTTTACTTTATTTAGTTGATGGGTTACGCTTAAAATATACTTAATTTTTTGATACAAATACACGTGCAACAAGATTTTGAAGTTGATGTTTACATAACGATGACCTTTAATCTTGTAAATTCTGTTTTCACTATGTATTTTCTCCTTTTTGAGAATAGTTTTAAATAAAGAAAATATAGATGAGATGTAGGTTTGGATTTATATGGAGTGATATAGATAGGTTGAAAAGAAATATTGTTTCTTTTTTTCCCTTTTAAGATATAAAGTAAGATGCTACTTGTCACTCATTGAGTTCTTGGACACCTCAAAGTTGGAAACCCCGTAAAAAGGCTTGATATCATGAAAGTACTTATAAGTATTGGGCATTAAATTTAAATTCTCTTCCCGCAACGCAGGTTCCTATCAATCCATATGGGAAGGCCAAGAAAATGGCAGAGGACATCATCTTGGATTACTCTAAGAACACTGACATGGCTATCATGCTTCTAAGGTTTCTTTAGTAAAATTTGTAATATTGTGAAATAAATAAATTATTAATGAAATTGTGAAACATGATTAATACCTAATATACTTCTTACTAGATACTTCAATGTCATTGGATCGGATCCAGAAGGAAGATTGGGTGAAGCTCCTAGACCAGAACTCCGAGAACACGGACGCATCTCTGGTGCTTGCTTTGATGCTGCATTAGGCGTTATTTCAGGCCTCAAGGTAAATTTTTTGTTTAATTTTTAGGTTTATGATTTATATAATTTCTTAAATTTCCTGCCGTTGCACCAAAACTTCGAAGTTGTGGTTCCGAGATATGCGATTTTACTTGGCCATATTTCTTTTACTTTTTTTTTAAACATATGCCCTGTGGTTTCGAACGTAGGTTTCTTTGATTTGATACCATCTTAAAGTTTTCTTGCTGCACTAACGCTATAAAGTTGTGGCGAGGGTTGAGGGATTTACTTTTTGTATTCCAACATAATCTATAGCCAACATTAGAATAACGTTGTGGTTAGAAATGCACTAAGTAGATGCATTTTTTCGTTTGTTTTTTTGTAGGTTAAAGGAACAGACTACGCGACTGCTGATGGAACTTGTGTAAGAGACTATATTGATGTAACTGACTTGGTTGATGCCCATGTGAAGGCCCTTAACCAGGCAAAGCCTAACAAAGTTGGAATATATAATGTTGGTACCGGAAAAGGTAATTCTTATATTTGTTCATTTTCTTATGCATTAGTTATCAGAATCACTGGGTCGACAATAATGTGATAAATCATATTATATTCAATTGAGCCTTTATTTCATGCTGACATTGGACACATTCTATATATCATTACCTTTTGAATTACCTTAGCTATCGGTTATTGTTATTAAATTCTCACTTGATAATAATCTCTCCTCTCTCTTTTACAAATAATGCATGCCACTACTACTATTAAACCTAGAGAAGTCACATTCTGAAAGCTAACATTGAGATTATCTCCAAGTTAAGGACAGACAAACAACAGGAACAATAATCCTCTTCCTTCATTATACATTCATTCAGTGTCATGCTTAGATGCCTTTTCAGTGCATACTCAAAGCCAAGATGAAGGAGGGTTGCATTAGGCAGCAGTTAGGATAAAACGGAAATCTATGAAATGAACCAAAGAGCATATATTGTCTTCTAAAAACTTCTCGAGTTAAAATTTTGTTCCTTAATTGGCATGCTTCTTTTAATAGAAAGATGACTAATATTACAATCAAGATATTTGCTTCCTAAAACCAATGGTACTTAGAATGTGGAATGTGATGATACATGGAACGAAAACAGAAACGTGGTGTATTAACAGGGTTATGGAATTAGGCGTGAGGGGCAAGTTTTTTTTCTCAATGTTGAGGTGGGACCAAATGGCTAAATAGTTATTTCAATGACTAAGATATTATAGCTATCTATTTTTAAATAGGTAGATAACACTAAAGTACTCTTAACTATTGTGTTTTTTCACTAAACCGCCTTAAAGTATTTTATTACTGTAGAACCCTTGAACTTTGGTATTATGGGAGTTATTTTTCCACTCAAATTCCTTAAAAAATTGCACTTTAACATAGCTTGTTGTAATAAACTTTTAGGTAGTTTACTTAAAAACCGTGATGGTTTAAGTTATTTTAGTGTATTACTGTAGTTTACCCTTTCCAAATACCTAAACAAATATTTTTTTTCTCATCATCCAACCATGCTTTAGTTGTTGGTTGAGAAGTAGCTATATTAAAAAATTAGAGAGCTATCTTTTAATTCATTATGCACAAAAATTAAATAACCGTTCAGAAATGCCAAATTTCTAGTTTTGGAGCAGACATGGGGTCCACATTTAGATAGTTTGATGGTAACATGGCCTGAAACTACCGTTAATTATGCATAACAGGAAGATCAGTGAACGAGTTTGTCGAAGCATGCAAGAAAGCAACTGGCATCGACATCAAGGTCGATTATTTAAGCCGTCGTCCCGGAGATTACGCCGAAGTCTACAGCGATCCTTCAAAGATCAATCGAGAATTAAACTGGACTGCAAAGTACACTGATCTTCAACAGAGCCTTCTAGTTGCATGGAGGTGGCAAAAAACGCATCCTAATGGCTATGGCAGAAGTCTTTGAACTGTCTTATATTTGCATTTATTTGGATGAAGAGAATAGGGATTGTTGAGATTTGAGAGCAGGTTATAGAGGAATTCAGACAGAGAAATCTTTTTACTATATTGGGATTTAGATATAGGAGTATACTTCATTTATTATGTGGGATCTCAGAGCAAATAACTAATGCAGCTTATTGTTGTATATCTAATATTATAAACCTCACTTGTAATTGTTGGTTATTGATTAATTATGTTTAGAGAAAAGGTCCTGTCCCCCCCCCCCCACCCCACCCCCACCCCCACCCTTCCCCTACGGTTTCATGAGTTTTTGTATGCTTATGGTTGTTTCTTTGTGGTATATTATTGTTTGGTTGTATGATTCTGAAAATACTAGTTCAGCATATTCTAATGTGTGTTTTTCATGCCGGTGCTCTTGTACTCCAGTGGTGAAGCCTTTTTGCAGTCGATCATGGTTAAAATCTTATGTGCATTAGGTTATAACATGTTACTTAAAAAGAATAGAACACAACATGTTACTTAAAAAGAATAGAACGAAAAAAATTGTCTTCTTCATAATTGTAAGAACTCGCTGGTGTGTGTGTTGGCTGCCTTGGCTTAGCTATATGGTTTATTCTTTTATTAATACCATATTCTGAGGCTCTTATTTAAATACCATCGTATTGATAGAATATGCAAGGTTTATATGATGGTGCAGTGGCAGAATTTTGATATGTTTATTAAACATTCAATAAGAAAATGTTTTTTAAGTGTACTTTATTTCACCAATGAGCAAAGATTTCAATTTTTTTTATGAAAAGTTGAGCCTAACCCCATCTCGATTAATAGCATATTAATAAAAAAAAAATTAGTTACAACAGAGTCATCTATATATTTATACTAAGCAAAATACAAAAAACAAATCAAAAGTTCCAAAATTTCTCTTGAAGTTGTTTCTCGTAGTTCTTAAATTTTCTTTAACCTTACTAGATACTTTCGCCACACACAATTTGGATAGAAACTCGATTTTTAAGAATACATCGCATAAGGATAATTCTTTATCGTTAAAGATTTTCACGTTCCTTCTGTTCCACAAATAAAAGCAAATAATTATCTTTAAATTATTCCAGCATAAAGAAGCCTCCGAATTCGGCGGGTCCCATTCAAGGGCCATTTCCTCAATTTTGTTGGGTAACCTTGCAATCCCAAACATCCTTACCATTATCGTCCAAATATCAACACTAAAAGGACATTTCAAAAATAGATTATTGTCTGTTTCTTCGTGTGAACTACAAAATTCCCAAGACGAATCTCCTACCCATCCTTTACGTGTCATATACGATTTTGTCAAGAGTCGTCTGTTGAAAAGAGCCGTCTGTTGAGAAGAATCCATGCAAATATCTTAACTTTTAACGGAACTACCGATTTCCAGATAAAGTTATACCACGAAACTTCAAGACCTCCAAAATTTAAAAATTTATAACAATTTTGCACAGTAAATTTACCAATTTTATTGAATTTCCACACCACGCTATCTTCCCCTTCTGTCCGTGGCTCGGTGCAATTCCATCAAGACCTATTAGTAAGCTACTTCATTCCATCACAACTTCATAATTAAGTAAGTGAATATTCAATAGCCTCCACGCTATCCATTTAAAGACACATACCCAATTTCTCTAATAGTAACTTCATTATTTATTATTGAATCAAAAACTTTAGAAAATTTATAGGTCGAAGGAATCTCTCACATCCATTGATCCGGCCAAAACCGAATTATTTTTTGCCATTACCCAAGATCCAACAACAATTTATAGGTCATAAAAACGCACCAAGAGCCATATTCTTCTACACCATGTCATTTTCTGTATTTAGCGACCTCCAAATTTTTGCAGCAGAATGAGAAGATTTCCAACACATAACCCACAACACATTGTCGTTGTTCAAAACCCTCAACACCCATTTTGCAAGAAGGCTGGTATTAAAATACTTCAGGTCCAAAATCCCTGGGCCACCATTTTCTTTTCTTTTACAAACCATGTTCCAATTTACCTACATTCTAAATGTGCTTCTGAATATCCCGTACTCCAAAAAGAAAAAAGCTTTTTCTCATAAAGTCGATTTTTTCCAACATCCATTTTTGAAGTCTATAAGAAGACATGTAGTATAAAGGCATGACTGGAATCACCGAATTTTGTTAAGGTTAGCCTTAATCCAGACAATATAAGTTTTCCTTTCAATGCTCGCTAATGATCACTAATTTCTGTAACGATAACTGATTTTAAGTTAGAATTTGGTTTCTACAAATTTACCATGCAGTTCCTTTTTGTATATGTTTTAGTTTAATATATGGATGGCGATATTGTCAAACCGTCATTTGATAATTCACACCAAAAATTATGTATGGACAAAATTAACCCCAACCGTATCTAGCTTTTAATAAGTTTAATTATGTTGTTGGTTCAATTTACTAAACTGTTATATTTGTAACCTACTACACACCGGTGAATTAATATAAAAAAAAACTTCTCATCACCCCCGAACCCCCTCAATCTGTGATTACGACCTCTCATCCTCCGCGTCGCTGCCCTCGACGTCTCCACCTCCAACCTCACCGGACCCATTCTCTCCTTCTCCATCTTCTTCCTCTTCCATCTCTGTCTCCTCAACCTCTCCAACAACCTCTGACAACTCCTCTGCCGTGAATGATATCCGGATCAGAATTTGTTAGTCCGAACATTTGGATATGAATTGACAGGCATTCAATTTTTAAGGACTTAAACAATATATAACAATGAACATGAAGTGATTTGTAATAGTTGGAAAAATTGATTTGTACAAGAGAGGTATATTCACAAAGGCATGTTATACATTAATTACAGTGGTCCGGTATCTATTGTGCCAATTTTTTGGATTTAAAGTTGCATCACTTGGATATATTCTGTCATGTTATGTTTAGATTATAAAAACCATTTTATAACAAGAAATCTAACCCCGTCTTTTGGAAAGTGATGATACTGATGGATATTAGAGCAAAACATTCCCAGCAAAACATTACGATCTATCAAAAATATTGCTAGCATCTGACAAAAAAATTTCAATTTCGATCAGTTAAAGAATGAATTAATTATCCACAAAAAAATGAATTAATATGTCATTGGTGGGTAAAAGGTATTTTTAAAGTCATAAATGGGATAGTTTAGTAAATTGAACCGACAACATAATTAAACTTAATAAAGGCTACATGTGGTTGGGGTTAATTTTGTTCGTACATAATTTTGTGCGTGGATTTATTCGGATAAATATTTGGCAACATCACCACCCTAATATATTCTCTATATTCTCTTGAGCAGGGACTTCCCTAATGTTTATCCTAAAAAAGTATATATTAGACAATGGATTTCTGTTTTTCTTAATATATTTAAAGAAACGTATTGTTTTTAAATAAAAGCTGAACTCTACAGTCTCTTTAAGTGGTCATGAAGAGTTCTATTTTTATAAATAAACTGAAAATAAAAAATTTCTTAAATAAAAGAAGAAAACATGATTGTCTAAGAACAAATTGTCCTTGGCTTTTTTAGGAACAACAAAACGAGCGGTGATGATGAAAATGCAAGTTCTCAAAGTAAATATAATTTCAAATTCTCGCCACACACACAAATGTCCGAGATTTCAAGAGCAGAAACACTTTTAAGGTCTTAAAAATACCGTTGCTTTACGGAAAACATAACTTCTCTTACAATAAGTGAATAGATATTCTTTTTATCAGTATATAACAAATTAAAAAGTAAAACATATACTTGAGTTGTACGTTCAAAAATTACTAGTCTACCAGTTTATATAAAAGAAGGCTAAACTATATAAAAATACCTATAACTATCACGATTTTTGCGATAACTTAATCTTTTTTCATTAGAGAAAACTATCCCGAACCACCATCCCAATTACAAAAATATACATCCCGACTCTTTTTTCCTAGATCTAAAATAAAAATCAGGTCTTCTATTTCACACCGTCACCGCCATCATAAGGGTATAATGGTCTATATTTTAACACCGCAGGGTAGCTATCTGCCAAAAACCAAAGATCAGGATGGTTTTCTCTAATAAAGTAAAATCTTTATTATTATAACTAGAACTCATACGGCCATGACAAAAAATTTATCATTTTTTATTAAAAATATGCAAAAAAAAGGAGATAAATCAATGTGAGGATTCTTGATGAGTCTCACAAGTAATATCTCCTCAGATTACGACACGTGGCTGATGACGTATCCCGAAATCTACTGAGGTGGAATAGATGGATTGCATTATGAGAATTCCCTGGGATCCCCTTCTCGAGAAACGTATCCGACCTTTCGAAAGATCTCCCTGAATACATACCACATTCATCTAGGAAACTACCAGTAGCTCGTTGATCAGTCGAAAATATTGTATATTTTAGCCGGCAATTTCCCCAACTTTTGCATACATTTAGAAGTGTTCGGTATTCATATTTCACATATTAGCAAATCAGTCGTAAAATACCAGATTTCATGTATTAGACTTTTAAACCGACACTTTAAAGGAAATTGACCGCATTTCATGGCATCGCATCATTTCTGTATTTGCGCAACACTTGTCTTGAGTCTGTGCAGGAAATACGGAAGAAAAGCAAAAGAGCTGATCAAAAATACGCCAATTCAATCATTTCAGATCTGGTAGCAATTCAGAAGGAATTATACAATTCTATATATCACATAAAGGCCCATACAACAGCCCAAGACCACACCAGAGAGCCCAAGCCCCAACTCACCAAAGGAGCCGCGGATCCGCGGCCGGAGCTGGCTTGCGCCGCGGATCCGCCGCACTTTGGACACGTCAGCAAGGAATTTTTAGGGCATTATTCTTATCTCATGGCCCACATTCATTTCTGATACGTCAAATTCCATAATTCTCCAGAAGCTAGTGCCAGATCAGCAAAGAAGATTAAGCAAGGCTAATCCTAATTAAGCTCCTAATTAATCCTCTTCTAGAAGCTCCCTCCTAACTAATCACATCTAGAAGCTTCTCCCCTAACTAACTTTTGGAGGGAAATTTGAATTTTCTCAACAAACTTTAAGAGGGAAACTTAGAATTTGAAATCCTAGATCTAGGGTTAGTTATCTATAAATAGGAACCTAGACCTAGGGTTAAAGGTTGTTCATTAGTTGTTAATTTTTAGTTAGTTCATTCTTTCCCTCTTCCATCATCTTCTTCCACAAGTCTCGTGACAAGGCTTGTGCGAAACCCTAACCCTAATTCCACTCCAAATCCAAGATCTTGAGTACCAAATTAAGTGAGAAGCCTTCAACCTTTTAGGAGCCGAGTCGATCTTCAATCGGGCAAGTGATCCAAGCCGATCCGCGATCCACGGAGACGAGCGAAGCCAAATCGACGATCAAGTTCTTCCTCTTGTAGTTCTTGAGCGAATGTAACTAAATTGTTGATATAAATAAAAGGTGAAATTCTTTAATCTTGCTTTCTTTTAATTCTTGCATCATGATTAGATCTCAATTTGTAATTGTTGTTCTTGTTGTGATGTGTGAGTAAAACTCCGCTCGTAAAGGAGTCGAGACGATTGTAGAATGATGATGTAACAAATCTTTAAACGATTTTTAAGTCCTACGAGTTTTGTAAACCCTAGCAAGTTCAAGAATCGATGACCTAGTTTCGTAGCGATACTTTCTTGATTGTGATCGCTCGAAATTAGGGATCTATGATCGTTTCTTGAATTTACTAGAGGCTAGAATATGAATGATATCGATGAATGAACAAGGGATAAGATGAAACCCTAGTTTCACAAGAAATCCCTAATTCTCGTTGATCATCATCGATCTAGCATCAATTCATCGAAGGATAAGAATACGTAATTGTAAGATTACATCACATCTATAGATCCGATCGATTCCTACGAGCCTCATTTCGATTCTTGATATTTGGTTTGGAAAAATCATTAAACGATCAATTCTTGATTCTATCTTTTAATACTTTCTTAGATCTAGTTTTTTCTCTTTCTTGAACTTCAAATATAAATCATGAATTGTTTTGTTTTCTTTTCATTAAAGTTTTAATTCATCTAATTCAAAAGACGAACGATTACACTTTCCCTGTGGACGATCCGCACTCACTTACTAACTACATCCGACACCGTAGTTGATTGCGGTCAAATAATTTTTGGTTGTGAAGTTCTTTATAAATTTTCCGAATACCAACCCATTTGAGTTCTTTAAACAAAGTCGGAAACGAAACAAACCTTCACCGGAAAAACGATCAATCAAACTTAGAATAGTCCCCGGCAACGGCGCCATTTGATTCGATTCACACACAACGAAATTTATTACAATCAAATGGCGCCGTTGCCGGGGATAGTGCGCTAATAGTTCGTATTTTGAAATTTAAGTTGAAAATTTTATTCCATTATAATTTTTAGTTCTAAATTCGCACAAACCCTAATACGTGTTTTGTGATTTGATTGCGAGGAAATCTGGAATCATTGGAGCTGGAGAAAAATTATTCTGAAAATTCCAGAGAGCCTTTAAAGTGAACAGGAACCTACTGTGAAAGTTTCGTGCAGAGATCACCTTGGACCGCGGCGGATCCGCGGCGTTAACCTTCAATTGCGGCGGAAGCGCGGCTGTGGTGACTGTTCACTGCACCAATTTTGCTCAGTAACTCTCTTTACTTTCTTATCTCTTACCTCATCTACTCCAATTAACACTTTGTTGCAGGTTTCTTTGCAAATAATCGCAGCGCCGCAAAAGCAAAATAAAATTTGTGCGTGTTTTGATTCTTTTGGTTGTTTGCATATTAATACGGAATTTAAGGGGCACGACCAAATTCAAATTAGGTGGGGATTTCATTACCCTTACTAGGCCCCGGAAATCGCAAAACTTGCATCCGCATTTACCCTCATTAATTAAAAGAAATCTAGAGATGACTCTAAGGACCGTCGCGCTCAATTAGGACAAGAGAAGGCCGTGGGTAATTCATTGCTTATCCGAGTTTTCTTGTGGTGCCTAAGGCGAGTGTGTCTAAGGCTAGTGGTTTTTAATTAGGCCCACTACTTACGTAGTGGAGTACCTTCCCACTTACCTGGCACTTATCCGGCCACAGGGGGACAAAGAGGCAGTGGAGGATTCTATCCCGTGACTTGTCTTTTGGCAGTTAGGAGCGGTCTAGAGTTTGACCTAGGTGACCCCTAGATTTTAGGGTTTTGTGTGTTGCATTTGTTGTGTTGCATCATATTTTCAAAAATCCGTATCAATTTTTAAAACAAACACCGCATTCATATCATTTCCCCTAATTATAAATTCACGCTGCCACTTGTACTAACCCTTTTTAGTGCAAGATAGGCTGGACACGGGTTTCTAGTGCCCGTTAAGTCCGCGTTTTCCTTATCGACCCTAAAGTCGGTATTTCTACATTTACCCTTTCTTTTACCCACCACCACACCCACATCGATGGATCCACCTCCATCGAATTTCTTTTCCACTACTCTGTCGCCGTCCGTTGGTGCGCAGAATCCACCTCGCATTTCTCTCCAAGAGAGATGCTATCCAACACGAAGCCCACTTTCCACCTGTCTTTCCACACCACCAGCCAACGGGGAAAATTTTCAAATAAAACCCTAATACATCAACCTTCTACCAAAATTTCACGGTCTCGAGTCTGAGGACGCATACGTGTTTATCACGAAATTTGAAAATGTATGCGCAATGATGGGTACCTCACAGTTGTCTGTGGATGCTTTCCGTCTTCGTCTTCTCCCATTCACTTTGTGCGATTTAGCCGAGAAGTGGCTATATAACACTACCGCACATTCCATTTCAAATTGGGACGAATTCGTCAAAGCATTCCTTAAGAAATTCTACCCACATCACAAAACAGCTCGAGTCCGTAGCGAAATCTATCAATTCACCCAGCTTCCAAATGAAACATTTTCAAAATGTCTTGACCGCTTCAAGGATCTGTTAGTCCAATGTCCACATCACGGCATCCCGAGATGGGAATTGTGCCGAATCATTTATGAGGGCATTACTCCTTACACAAGACAGTCCCTTGAATCCATGTGTCAAGGCAATTTTATGACTAAAGATGATTGGGAAGCCTGGAACTTTCTAGAAGATTTCGCTGAAAAATCTTTACAGTGGGAGGGTGTGAGTCAATCATCTAGGGATGGCAATGATATTTCCATAGGAGTTAGAGCTGACATTGCAGCTATCAATAAGAAACTCGAGAATATGGAAAATAAATTTTTAGCCGCCGCCCTAAGTCAAATATCACTCTCCAAAACTGTATGTGGATGCTGTTCTGATCCGTCTCACTTGATGGAAGAATGTCTGTTTCAAGGTCATGAGCATACCAATGCCGCATTTCAAAGACCTAGAAACAATCCATCTTCCTCCACATATGATCAGGGTTGGAGGAATCACCCTAACTTTGATTGGAACCAATCCAAATTTTAAAACACGGTTCCAAACCAAAACAATTTCCAAGGGGCCCCTCCACCACAACAGCACCCACAACTTCAATTGAGTCAGCACCCCTTTCAAGCACAAAATTTCCAAAATCCGGCCAACACTTTTGCACCACATGAAATTTTTTTGCAATTGACCGGTACAGATAATACCTCTGCACTAGCACAAACCTTGGATACTTTCATGAAACAATCCATCCAAGGGACGGCAAGTTTGCAATCTTCCGTCGAGAATGTGATGAAGATCATTATCTCTCAAAATGATAATATCAAATCGATGGAAGCACAAATTGCACAACTAAAAGCCGAGATGAGTGCAAGAGAGAAAGGGAAACTTCCAGCTCAATCTTTACCTAATCCTAGCTATTCACATCATGTGGATGAGATCACGTTGAGATCTGGAAGAGTGCTTGACCATCACGTTGGGGAAGAGTTTGATGATACTGATAAATCAATCAATAACACCCCGGCTGAGACCTTTCCTCACACACACACTTCTGACCCCAGTTCTTCTACCCCACCATCTTCTTCCGAGCCTATTCTTCGTTTCCCAAAAGGCTCGCCACTACAGCCCACCTCTTTTACCCCTCCACGGACGATCCCCACTTCTATTCTGGGATCGGTTCCACAACTACTTCCTTCTCCTATGATGGACCCAGCGCTTATTGCTAAAGCACCTTATCCTAATCGGTTAAGGGCTAACACACCGAGTCCACATATGGAGAAGATTATGAACATTTTTAAGCAAGTAAACACCAACATCCCTCTCCTAGATGCTATCCAACAAGTTCTGTCCTATGCGAAAACTCTTAAGAACTTGTGCACTAGGAAGAGGAAGAATCCAGTGCCCAAGAAGATTTTCATGGAAAAGACAATAGACACGGCTTTCCCCCAACAATTACCGAGGAAACGTAAGGATCCAGGATATCCTACTATTTCCGTTTCTATTGGGGACAAACACATTAACCGTGCTCTACTAGACCTTGGCGCTAGTGTTAACTTGCTTCCATACTCAGTCTATGAGCAATTAGGAATCGGAGAGTTGAAGCCAACCAATTGCACTCTCCAGATGGCTGACCGATCAATCACCAAACCTAGGGGTGAACTGGAGGATGTGTTAATAAAAATCGGAGAATTTATATTCCCGGTAGATTTTATTGTAATTGATACACAAGCAGTAGCGAACCCACGGAATCAAATTCCGGTGATTTTAGGTCACCCCTTTTTGGCCACTTCCAATGCAATAATCAACTGTCGTAATGGTTCTATGACCCTATCTTTCGGGAATAGGTCAATAGAGCTGAACATTTACAAGTTGGGAAGTGTACCCTCCGAACCTACTGCTCAGGTCTGTTCTGTCGACTTAATGGATGTCGACAGCAGCGAATTTGATGATCCTCTTTATACTGATCTTGACTCTTTTCATACGTTATTGTTTGACCCAACTATGTATCATGCACATACGGACTCTTCCACCGAGATGTCCGGGTCAACAAATAACACTGATTATGAACTGCTCTTAGAGTCTGAAGATCACCCCGTACTTTGTGATGACATTATTCATCGGGGTATTGATGGAACTTTTGAGGAAATCTTCGCTGATGAACTCGCATTTTTGAATGACACGGGTGTTGAGATGAATCATGTCCCACTCAATGAAATTGAACCTCCACCCCTTCTTCTGAACTGTAAAAAGAATGCGAGTAATCCATCACATACACTGCATCGTCTCTCCAAAATGAGACGCACACACATTCTATTCCATCACTTGACCTTTCCCCACTTCTTCTTCCACCAACCAGAGCACTGCATTGATAAAATTTTTGAATGGTTGGTGTTAACATTTGGTCTTTGCAAAGCTTGGCATCGAACAATGATTATTTTTGACCCCCTCATGTGACTTTCAAAGATTAACATTGCATAACTCAAGTTTGGGGGGGTATAATTTTTCTGGCTCTTGAAAAGAAATTTTTTTACAAAATGATGAGCCAAAAATAAGTTTAGGGGAGGATCTTCACTTAAATATTTTGCCCCCACTAATAAATTCCTCCCAAGCTTACAGGTTTTTCGAGATATAGCGGATGGCAACAGTGAGGACACTGTTGAAAACAAGTTTGGGGGAGGTTTGTGCTTATTTTTGCATCATTTGCATATCATTTGCATAAGCACAAAACATTTTTTTGAAAACCTATAAAAAATTAAAAATTTTCAAAACTATAAAAATATTTTTTGTACATAAATAAGATAATAAAAGATTAGATAGTGAACAATTACATCCATGAGATTAGAAAAATTTAAGAAAACTAAGAAAATTAAAAGTTTTCTTATACGAACTAGTAATAAGTAGTTATGAGCCGTTGTCCCAAGGGTTAGTAAGATGAAGGACGTCACTAATCTGAGGATAAAAATAAGTCTGAAAAATAGTTTCTATTCTGGAAGCCAAACATTTTGAACGTTGCTACCCTGCTATTCACACTTACACACGTCTTAAAGCCTGGGATAGTAGAGGATACCTTGAAATGCTCTTGTCTTAAAGCCAAAAGTATGAAGGAAATAAAAAAGTGAATAAAGAAAATATAAAGTGGTGAGAAAAATGGACACTGGTTTTGTTATCACCAAGGGCAATAAAAATGTATAGCGAGGGTGCTTCTTCACCTAGTGCCCTAAGGCCAACTGGTCTGGGAGTCACTGCTATGCCTGAGGTGGTGCAAGATGAGGAAAATACACCAAGCATGCAAGCACAGGAGTAATCGGTTGGTTAGTACCTCAAGAAGTATTAACGGTCGCATGAAAGTGTGTGAGCAATCTCATCTAGATATTCATTGATTAAAAAGTACTGAGGCTGATGGGCAAGAGTATGATAGCTTGAATTGAATTCTCCGGGTGTAGGGATGTCTTTACACACACGCAGGGTGATATGATCGATGTTTGGAATAAAGATAGGAATGAAGAATAAGACGATGTTTTATTGAGGGAGGACGTGATTTCTAACATCTTTTCATGACCATTAAGATAGGGCTCATGACAACCGAAAAGCTAGCTTAGTTGGAAACCCTAATTTTCAAGGCTTTTCTTTTACAATTCTTGTCTTTAAATGTAATATTCATGTTCTTCCTTTTATTATTAGATTTTGTGGGTGCAATCCGCTGAAAACCCTCAGGAGACAACACTCCTCCTACTAGGGACACCTAGAGGTTTAAAGGCTTGTTGCACGTGCTCAGTGCAATCGTGTTGCCTACGAAAGTGTGCTAGTTAGTTTTTCTCTTTCTTTATTTTCTCCTTCTCTTTTTAATAAAACATTCGCTCGAGACGATCGAAATTAAGTTTGGGGGTATTTGATCAGTCGAAAATATTGTATATTTTAGCCGGCAATTTCCCCATCTTTTGCATACATTTAGAAGTGTTCGGTATTCATATTTCACATATTAGCAAATCAGTCGTAAAATACCAGATTTCATGTATTAGACTTTTAAACCGACACTTTAAAGGAAATTGACCGCATTTCATGGCATCGCATCATTTCTGTATTTGCGCAACACTTGTCTTGAGTCTGTGCAGGAAATACGAAAGAAAAGCAAAAGAGCTGATCAAAAATACGCCAATTCAATCATTTCAGATCTGGTAGCAATTCAGAAGGAATTATACAATTCTATATATCACATAAAGGCCCATACAACAGCCCAAGACCACACCAGAGAGCCCAAGCCCCAACTCACCAAAGGAACCGCGGATCCGCGGCCGGAGCTGGCATGCGCCGCGGATCCGCCGCACTTTGGACACGACAGCAAGGAATTTTTAGGGCATTATTCTTATTTCAGGGCCCACATTCATTTCTGATACGTCAAATTCCATAATTCTCCAGAAGCTAGTGCCAGATCAGCAAAGAAGATTAAGCAAGGCTAATCCTAATTAAGCTCCTAATTAATCCTCTTCTAGAAGCTCCCTCCTAACTAATCACATCTAGAAGCTTCTCCCCTAACTAACTTTTGGAGGGAAATTTGAATTTCCTCAACAAACTTTAGGAGGGAAACTTAGAATTTGAAATCCTAGATCTAGGGTTAGTTATCTATAAATAGGAACCTAGACCTAGGGTTAAAGGTTGTTCATTAGTTGTTAATTTTTAGTTAGTTCATTCTTTCCCTCTTCCATCATCTTCTTCCACAAGTCTCGTGACAAGGCTTGTGCGAAACCCTAACCCTAATTCCACTCCAAATCCAAGATCTTGAGTACCAAATTAAGTGAGAAGCCTTCAACCTTTTAGGAGCCGAGCCGATCTTCAATCGGGCAAGTGATCCAAGCCGATCCGCGATCCACGGAGACGAGCGAAGCCAAATCGACGATCAAGTTCTTCCTCTTGTAGTTCTTGAGCGAATGTAACTAAATTGTTGATATAAATAAAAGGTGAAATTCTTTAATCTTGCTTTCTTTTAATTCTTGCATCATGATTAGATCTCAATTTGTAATTGTTGTTCTTGTTGTGATGTGTGAGTAAAACTCCGCTCGTAAAGGAGTCGAGACGATTGTAGAATGATGATGTAACAAATCTTTAAACGATTTTTAAGTCCTACGAGTTTTGTAAACCCTAGCAAGTTCAAGAATTGATGACCTAGTTTCGTAGCGATGCTTTCTTGATTGTGATCGCTCGAAATTAGGGATCTACGATCGTTTCTTGAATTTACTAGAGGCTAGAATATGAATGATATCGATGAATGAACAAGGGATAAGATGAAACCCTAGTTTCACAAGAAATCCCTAATTCTCGTTGATCATCATCGATCTAGTATCAATTCATCGAAGGATAAGAATACGTAATTGTAAGATTACATCACATCTATAGATCCGATCGATTCCTACTAGCCTCATTTCGATTCTTGATATTTGGTTTGGAAAAATCATCAAACGATCAATTCTTGATTCTATCTTTTAATGCTTTCTTAGATCTAGTTTTTTCTCTTTCTTGAACTTCAAATATAAATCATGAATTGTTTTGTTTTCTTTTCATTAATGTTTCAATTCATCTAATTCAAAAGACGAACGATTACACTTTCCCTGTGGACGATCCGCACTCACTTACTAACTACATCCGACACCGTAGTTGATTGCGGTCAAATAATTTTTGGTTGTGAAGTTCTTTATAAATTTTCCGAATACCAACCCATTTGAGTTCTTTAAACAAAGTCGGAAACGAAACAAACCTTCACCGGAAAAACGATCAATCAAATGGCGCCGTTGCCGGGGATCATTTGATTTGATTTACACAACAAGAATTTATCATCAATCAAATGGCGCCGTTGCCGGGGATCATTTGATTTGATTTACACAATAAGAATTTATCATCAATCACTCGTCTCTGAGCTTTCTCAGTCGCCTTGCTCGTCTCCGAGCCGTCTGACATGCCGAGCCTCCTCGGCCTCTCAGCTCGTCTCTGAGCTCCTGACGTGCCGAGCTTCCTCGGCCTCCCCCGATCAACCAAGAGCATGGATCCCATGCGTCCCGCAATGGCTCCGCGCATATCGCCTAGGCGAGATATCCGCCTTTCCATGATTCGCGTCCCACTCTAGCGCATCCCCCCATTAATGGGCGTATCCCCCCCATTAATGAGCGCATCCCGCCATTCAAGGCGAATATAATGCTGGGGCGTACCCGACGGCGGTGATCTTGCACCTGCTAGCTCCACGCGACCCCTATATAAACCCCTCTCTCAGACGACTCGGGTATTTCAAATTTATTTCCAATACGCCACTACTCTGCACTTATTCCTCAGCTCTAACTTGATCGCCGGAGGGTTTTACGGTGGTCACCCATCCCGGGACTTCTTTGCAGGTAGCTCGGTATCCAACACCAACCCATTGAGATCCACACTCAGCAACTCCCAATCAAATCTCAGCCGTCAAAGACCGCCATCAAAGGATCGACGGAGGACAATAACTTAAGGAGATCCCAGCCTCCATCAGTTAGCGTCGTCTGTGGGAACGAAAGAATTTTTTTGTTCCACCACAAAAGTTGATCTTCCGCCCTCGATCCAATGGCGAGCGATAACCGCAACGATCCGAACATGAGCTGCCACAACGGAGGCAGGAGCGGCTCGTCTCCACCTCCTAAATCTATCCACGTCTTGTCCGTCTGGATAGACAGGCTCACTGTTGGATATATGTATGCCCTAGAGGCCATTATATGTATAGTGGATGCTTGGACATGTATATATAGATTACTTTCTTGCTCGACATGATAGTATGCTATCTGGTTTACTTTATTTGACATGTTGCCTTGATCATGCTTTTATTCATATGCACATGTTGAACATATCCTTGAACTGTTCCTAGTCGTGGGTGTATCGAGACGGGGCATCGATATTCCAGAGTAGACTAGCGTATGCCATTCTTGTCCCATATAATGGGCGATGGATGATCCCATATCCATCTGGTGTGCTGACACCAAAGATTGTATGCGGGTGCCCAATGGTGTCTGGGTACACTGAACGGACTCGCCGAGAACTCCTAAGTGGTATTATATCTATCGTCGGATAGCAGTTCTCAGGTGACACTGGTACAGGTTAGTCTGAAGATCCAAGATCGTCATAGAGTCTTGTGTGTCCTCCCACTGTACTTTGATCTCCACCCTACCACGGCTCTACTGAGTCGTGCAAACAGGTGGACTTTGGGTACAGTCCCGAGGCACATGGAGGTAATGAGCGATAGGAGGGGTTTTGTCTCTCCCGTTATTGGGAGTTGATGTTGTGTTATGCTCGATTGGCTATAACAGGAAGTCCCTGGCCAGGGCTGCTGAGATTTACTGATAAGTGTTATCAGTAGTTTCTCGATCTGTTATAAGCCATACACCAGCATGACTTATTGAGTTATTAGGGTCGACGATACCATCCTTAGACTCGATATGCAACATATCTGACGAAAAGACCGGACTGTACGGTAAGTGTTACCAGTTGGCTCGACGGGAGTTTTGACAGCTTCGCTGGTTTTCTTCTGATCGCTCAATACCCGGGTAGCCGTTACGTTTAGCTGACCGCTTGCGGCTTGTGGGTGTTTGATATGATCATCACCTACTGCCGGCGTATTGACGGGTCTTATAGTCCCATACAGGAGTTTCCTGGCTCAGGTGAAACGATGTGGTGTGCATATGAGATATGTGCGGGGACCCGATTGAATGCGAGTATGTGATACCGTATGTTAATTGGGCGCTTTCTATTGGTCGGGTCGTATGTAATATGATCGGTTTGTTAAATCAAGTGTTGATTTAACATTTGACTTTTAGTTTAAATTCTTTATTTAAACCATTTTTCTTTAAAGAAGATGTATGCATGTATGTATGCACATGTTGATGTGCATGGATACATACATGCATAGTGTCATGGTTGATGATACATAATTGGTGGCAATATAAGACTTACATGGTTCAATATATATATATTCTATTTGGATTATAAAAGGCAAATGGAAATTAAATCTTTAATGGGTTTTTCTACACTCTTCTTGACTTTGACCTAGCTTAAACCCATAGTTTACTTTGCATTTGGACTTTAACCCAAATGGAAAATATCTAGATATTATTGAACCATGGTTTGAAATGAGAGAAAAAAATATATACTTTCTTTTCTCATTTAGTCATTAAGTTTATCATTATCTTTTTGACAAAAGTTTTTGCCATCATCTTCTTCTTCCTCCAAGCTCTCTAGAGTTTTCATTTGAGTGAGTTAGTGAAAAAGAAAGGGTTTTGATTAAAGAATACAAACCACCTCATCATTCTACACACATCTAGCCCATTTGTGTAGGGTGTTTGCTATACTTCTTTCACAAATCAAGTAAAGCAAGGAGATTTGGGCAAAGGGACTTCAGGTGGATCATCGTAGACGAGGAAGGACTCTAGCAAGCCGTTCCAAACTCTCAAAGGTCCAAGGAGTCGCTAAGGAAGGTCTACAAAGATTGTAATCTCTACACTTAGTGATAGAATCAAATTTGTATATGATACTTTGTTGTTACCCTAAATATTCTAGTTAAGATTCATGGTTAGTTTTCTTTGCACCTCTCTAAATTTTAAAGTGGCATGTGTGATGATTCCAAACCCTAGACTAGGTGCACAGGAAACCCAACAGTGGTATCAGAGCCAAGTTCGAATTTTAGACACGGTGTTAATTCAATTACGAAAACGAAACCGACTCTGAAAAACACGATATGTGAAACCCTAATTTTGCTCTCTGGAAATTTTTTAGAAATTCATTTTAAAATTTTTTAAACAGCTGCAGAACACTGTATGGGACAACATAAGAACACAGGTGAAATACGGGGACCAGTGCTCGGATTTTGGCCGTGCACTTTGCTCCCAAATCCGGCCTGCTCGGCCCCCTTAACCCCAATCCGTCCCCCCTTATTTCTCCAGTGCTCTGTTGTCTTGAAGTTGGGGTTTCAGGTATTGTTTGCTTAGCCTAAATTTTCATGTGATGATTATTTTGATTAGGGGCTAATTCGTAGTGTTTCGTAGTCGTATAATCTAACACTGTATTGGTAACTTTGACAATGTTTAGCAGTTCGAACGAACTTCAAAACCCCACATCTTAACCCCGCTAAAATTTCCAAGTGTTGTAATTTTCCTAAATTAACTTCATATTCAATAGTCGTGCAAGTGTTCCCATGGACCCTCTAGAAGAATATAATAACCTTAACTCGATTCTATGCCCACGGAACCACGATCGAACCTTAGGGTTTGTCGTAGTTCCGTGGTGTCATAAGTGAGGCGTTGGTTAACCCCTTCTACGGCTGGTCTATAGACATTGTGGCACGTTTTTTAGTATTTGTGACTTTGCTCAAGTGTTGAGCTCTCGGGGTAAATTGTGGGTGTATGTTGATTCGATCGAAACGTTAAACACCGTCTTAATATATGTGATTGAGATAATTGCAATTGTTGTTTTTTCACTTTCTTTTCTGCGACCGTAAGTGTAGTATGTGGTGTATCGCCGGTTTCGTTGCTATACATCAACGACGATCGGGATACGCATACTTGCTTACGTTGATGATATGAGATATTATGTGTTACTGAGATATGATCTGCATGATTGTCGTGATCGAATAGCCGGGGGTTTTATGTGACATGAGAGTGTTTATTTTCATTCATGTAAAAGTTAATTGTATGTAATATTCTTTTATTTGGGGCACTTCCGGGTTGAGGATGATGTCACCATTATTGTATATTATTTACTTTGCCGCATTAGGATAGACCCAAGGAAGGGAGCACAAGTGACCGGGTTCTAGGGTTCAGTGGGAGGCCATCTCGAGGAGTCGAGACCGGGTCTCCTAAACTCTAGAATTGGCAGGGTCACTTGCGGCTCTCATAGGGGTCTAGGGGTGTGGGCTTGGATATTCATCACGACCGTGGAATCCGTATTTTTTTATTGTTGGTTGAATACAAAATACGGACCTCCTAGATATCCTTTTATTTTCATATGTGCTTCTGCTGTTGATATTCTGTAATGTGATTACTTAGTATCCGAGACGAATGAATTATTATTATATATATGATATATAATAAACGTTGCTTATATTTTACACCCGCGCTAGTCCCGCCCCGCTATGTTGTCAGTTAAGTAACCTAACGGTGCATAACGGGACACTGTGGCGAATGCGGATGGTATAATTATACGTTCTATTTTCGTTTCTTTTCTGTGATGGTTTAGGAACTTAAATGATGGGACTGTATTAATAAGATTAATGTAAAGATAAAGAAACCTAAAGATGTTGTGGAATCGGATTTGAAACACACTCGACCTTTTTGTGAGAAATGCAAGTTTCAAAAGATACGGAGCTTAAGCCACTCCTTTTCTAAACCGTTTTGATTTTACAACGAGATCAAGTTCAAAACGTTAAAGGTTTTCATAAAAACCATACGCAACCCTCCACCATTTTAGAAAGCAGAGTATTTAGTATTCGTGCTACGTATGTTGATTATAGTCAAGGCATAGTGTACGGTAGCTAAGTGATGTCTTCCTACAAAGTATATGATGCGATCAATTAGGACATTCATGTGATTATGTTGATCATAGTCAAGGGTCATATGGATGGGTCTAGTTAATCTCGAAATGAGGGGTAGAACTTGACTAGTGCTTATGATGTGTTGACCATAGCTAAGGTCATAAGCAAGTAGGGGTAAAAACCATATCGGGAGTTTCAAGAGTTGAAATTTGCAATGAGATTGCATACCTTCTATATGATAGATGGATCCCGATCCCATTGTGAGTAAGTGTTACTTCCAGGAGAGTTTTATACTTTACAATTAGCTAATCCAGTAGGTGTCTAGAAAGGTGTCAACGGGGTTTGACCTCTGGGAAAATGGGGTTTATTTTAATTAAGTCCGTGCGAAAGCACGTGAAACCTCCCTCAAAGTACCGACACTGGCCTGGCTGACCGGTTAGCGAAACTGTAGAATGAAATTAATCCTGGCTAGTTTTCTTTTAAGGTTTTGAAAGAAAATTTGATTAAAGCAGTGGGAGATATCGATTAGATAAGATAATAACCAATCTAATTCTTTGCAAGAGCATTTCGCTGAGTGTATTCTTTTCTCTCTCCTAATGGCAGATACCGATGACGGGACTTAAGCTTCTTTTAGAGAAAAACAAACTGACAAGACCGAATTATAAAGAATGGTTGAGGAACTTGAACATTGCACTCACATAAGATAAAGTATCATATGTCCTCACTACCAAAGCCCCACCCGTCGCAGGACTTGAATCATCTATTTCGGATAGGGAGATCCGAAAAACATGGGATATTGATTGCAACATGGCCAAGTGCCTCGCGCTTGCTTCTATGGACAGTATCCATTAGAAACAGCACGAGAAGATGGATGTGCAATCCATCTTTTTTCATACAAAGGAGTTGTATGCAATCTCGTACTTTATGATACGAGACATCTCGAAAGTTGTTTCGGATGCGGATGGCCCCTGGCGCATCAGTAGGAGAACATGTTCTGAAGATGATCGGTCTTATAGAAGAACTTGAGGAACTGGGATGGACCGTGGATAATGAGCAATATACATATATTGTTCTGCAATCTCTCTCCCCCGCCTTTGCTCCGTTCATAGTGAATTTCAATATGAACGATTTGGAGAAATCGTTGCCTGAACTTCTCAATATGTTGAGAAGTGCAGAGAGCACACTTAAGACAGCAAAGACTCCCGCTCTGCTTGCTGGGCTATCTTCCTCTTCCATCCCAAAAGCCAAGGCCAAGGGAAAAAAGAAGAAGAAATCAATCAAACCGAAAGGTGGAGTTAAAAAGGCGAAGGGGAAAGACATATCTGGGGCCACAGGAAGTGGAAAAGGAGAATGTTTTTACTACCACAAGTCAGGACATTGGAAATGCAACTGTGTTGTGTATCTTGCTGATCTCAAGAAGAAGAAGCATGCTGATGCTTCCGCTTCAGGTGTGTTTGTAACTGAGAACTGTTTTTCAATTAACTCTGCATCTTGGGTATTAGATACCAGTTCTGGTTCTCACATCTGCAATTGTATGCAGAGATTGAGAAACAGTAGAGTTTTGAAGACTGGAGACCATACTCTGCGGGTTGGAAATGGTTCCAATGTACATGCTGTATATGTAGGAGAGTATCATCTGGGGTTGCCTTCGGGTTGTATTTTGGTTTTGAACCCTTGCTATTTTGTACCTAGTACGCTATGTAATATAATATCCGTTTCTTTGTTGGACAATGAAGGATATCATTTTGTATTGCAAAATAATGTTATGAACATTAATTTGAATCAAGAGTTGATTGGGTATGGTACATTAAATAACGGTATTTACATCTTGAACCAACACATAGTTTTCAATATACAACATACTAATAAAAGAAAGTTTTCAGATATAAATGAAGCTTTTCTTTGACATTGTAGACTTGGTCATATTAATGAAACAAGACTAAGCAAGCTACATAAAGATGGATATTTAAATCCCTTTGAATATAAATCTTATGCGACTTGCCAGTCTTGTATCAAAGGTAAAATAACCAAAACTCCGTTTACTGGACACGGAGAAAGAGCTGTGGAACTCTTAAGCCTCATACATAGTGATGTATGCGGACCAATGTCTATATATACACGATGTGGTTTTTCATACTTCATTACTTTTACTGATGATTTCTCAAGATTCGGGCACGTGTTTTTATTAAAGCATAAATCCGAAGCTTTCGAGAAATTCAAGGAGTATAAACTTGAAGTAGAAAAACAAACAGGCTTAAGTATCAAGAAACTTCGATCAGATCGAGGTGGAGAGTATTTGAGTACAGAGTTTTCAGAATTTTTAAAAGAGAATAGGATTCTCTCTCAGCTCACTCCCCCTTACACACCACAGCACAACGGTGTATCAAAGCGGAGGAATCGTACGCTATTAGATATGGTACGATCTATGATGAGTGATGCTGAGTTACCACTTTCCTTTTGGGGACATACATTGGAGACAATAATGTATTTGTTAAATAGGGTTCCAACCAAGACCGTGTCTACCACTCCATATGAGATATGGTGTGGAAAGAGACCATCTCTTAAAAGAGTTAGGATATGGGGTTGTCCGGCTTTTGTCAAAAAGCAGAATCCGGATAAACTCGAGACACGATCGGTCATGTGTAAATTTGTGGGATATCCAAAATATTCATATGGATATCTATTCTACCACAAAGAAGAACCAAAAGTGTTTGTTTCTCAACATGCCACATTTTTGGAAAATGAAGTTTTTACAAATAGTAATGATGGCAATGCGGTAGAACTAGAAAAGGTTCTAGAGACACAAATTACTCAGGACGAATTGGTTGAAACAGATGTTGCAGTAGAACTTCAAGAACCTCAGCTGCTCCGGAGATCTAGTAGAACTTCTCGCCCACCAGAGAGATACTATGGGTTTCTCATTGATGGTGATAGAGAAGATTGCATCATGGATGATGATGACCATACTATTTTTCGGCAAGCTATCACGAGTAGTGACTCAGTGAAGTGGCTGGAAGCCATGAGGTCCGAAATGGAGTCCATGTATACCAACAAAGTATGGACTTTGGACGTTGCACCTCCTGAGATAAAACCCGTAGGGTGCAAATGGATCTTTAAGAGAAAGATTGGTATAGATGGACAGGTAGAGACCTTTAAAGCAAGGCTTGTAGCGAAAGGTTTTCGTCAAAGACTAGGGTTGGACTATGATGAAACTTTCTCTCCAGTAGCAATGCTTAAATCCATTCGGATCCTACTTGCTATTGCTGCTCACTACGATTGTGAAATCTGGCAGATGGACGTTAAAACTGCATTTCTAAATAGTAACTTAGAAGAATGCGTTTATATGGATCAACCAGAGGGTTTCATTGACAGTGGGAGCAGCGGGAAAGCATGTAGGTTGCTTAAATCCATTTATGGATTAAAGCAGGCCTCACGGAGCTGGAACATCTGTTTTGATGACACAATCAAAGAGTTTGAGTTTGTCAAAAATATAGATGAACCATGCATTTATAAGAAGATTGTAGGGAGTACTGTCGCATTCCTTGTATTGTACGTAGATGACATTCTCTTGATAGAAAATGATATTCATATGCAACAATCGGTCAAACTATTCTTATCACAAAGGTTCTCCATGAAGGTCCTGGGTGATGCCTCGTGCATTTTGGGCATTAGGATCTATAGAGATAGATCCAAGAGGTTATTGGGATTGTCCCAATCGAAGTACATTGACACCATCCTAAAAAGGTTTAGTATGGAAGATTCTAAGTGTGGTGCCTTGCCCGCTTGCCATGGAATCACTCTCTCCAAGAACTTCTGTCCGAAGACTGATGAAGAGAGAGCTCGCATGAGCATTATACCCTACGATTCAGCCGTAGGATCTATAATGTATGCGATGTTATGTACTCGCCCTGATGTGGCTTACGCACTAGCTGTAGTAAGCAAGTATCAATCGAACCCATGGGAGAAACATTGGATAGCAGTGAAGAACATTCTTAAGTACTTGCGAAGGACTAAAGAATTGTTCTTGGTGTATGGTAATGGGGATCTCTAGATGGAGGCCTTTACCGATTCTAGCTTCCAAAGTGATAAGGATGACAGCAAATCTATCTCAGGGTTTGTATTTACCCTCAATGGAGGGGCGGTTAGTTGGAAGAGTTCTAAACAGGATACCGTTGCAGACTCCACGATGGAAGCTGAGTATATTGCTGCAAATGATGCTGCCAAGAAAGCCGTCTGGATGAGGAAGTTTGTTGTGGAACTAGGAGTAGTTCCAACCATTGTTGATCCAATACCATTGTATTGTGATAACAATGGGGCTATGGCATTAGCCAAAGAACCAAGGTCCCATCAAAAGTCCAGACACATCCTGAGGCGATATCATTTGATCCGGGAGATAGTAGATCTCCAAGAGATCGAGATTCGGAGAGTAGATACAAAGAATAACATAGTGGATCCACTCACCAAGGCCCTTCCACAGCCGCTGCATGAGCGACTTTTTAAGATGTTGGGTATGCGATACGCCAATAATTGGCCTTAGTGTAAGTGGGAGATTGTTGGATATAAGTATGCCCTAGAGGCCATTATATGTATAGTGGATGCTTGGACATGTATATATAGATTACTTTCTTGCTCGGCATGATAGTATGCTATCCGGTTTACTTTATTTGACATGTTGACTTGATCATGTTTTTATTCATATGCACATGTTGATAAAGCCCTGAGGATATTTGCTTGACTACTATGACTATGATGCGGATCATACTAGTGGGACACTTGTAGTTTATAAGCATATCCTTGAACTGTCCTAGTCGTGGGTGTATCGATACGGGGCATCGATATTCTATAGTAGACTAGCGTATGCCATTCTTGTCACATATGATGGGCGATGGATGATCCCATATCCATCTGGTGTGCTGACACCAAAGATTGTATGCGGGTGCCCAGTGGTGACTGGGGATACTGAACGGACTCGCCGAGAACTTCTATGTGGTATTATATCTATCGTCAGATAGCAGTTCTCAGGTGACACTGGTATAGGTTAGTCTGAAGACCCAAGATCGTCATAGAGTCTTGTTTGTCCTTCCACTGTACTTTGATCTTCATCCTACCACGACTCTACTGAGTCGTGCAAACAGGTAGACTTTGGGTACAGTCCCGAGGCACGTGGAGCCAATGAGCGATAGGAGGAGTTTTGTCTCTCCTGGTATTGGGAGTTGATGTTGTGCTATGCTCGATTGGCTATAACAGGAAGTCCCTGGCCAGGGCTGCTGAGATTTACTGATAAGTGTTATCAGTAGTTTCTCGATCTGTTATGAGCCATACACCGGCATGACTTATTGAGTTATTGGGGTCGACGATACCATCCCTGGACTTGATATGCAACATATCTGACGAAGAGACCGGACTGTACGGTAAGTGTTACCAGTTGGCTCGACGGGAGTTTTGACAGCTTTGCTGGTTTTCTTCTGATCACTCAATACCCGGGTAGCCGTTACGTTTAGCTGACCGCTTGCGGCTTGTGGGTGTTTGATATGATCATCACCTACTGCCGGCGTATTGACGGGTCTTATAGTCCCATACAGGAGTTTCCTGGCTCAGGTGAAACGATGTGGTGTGCATATGAGATATGTGCGGGGACCCGATTGAATGCGAGTATGTGATACCGTATGTTAATTGGGCGCTTTCTATTGGTCGGGTCGTATGTAATATGATCGGTTTGTTAAATCAAGTGTTGATTTAACATTTGACTTTTAGTTTAAATTCTTTATTTAAACCCTTTTTTCTTTAAAGAAGATGTATGCATGTATGTATCCACATGTTGATGTGCATGGATACATACATGCATAGTGTCATGGTTGATGATACACAATTGGTGGCAATATAAGACTTACATGGTTCAATATATATATATATATATATATATATATATTCTATTTGGATTATAAAAGGCAAATGGAAATTAAATCTTTAATGGGTTTTTCTACACACTTCTTGACTTTGACCTAGCTTAAACCCATGGTTTACTTTGCATTTGGACTTTAACCCAAATGGAAAATATCTAGATATTATTGAACCATGGTTTGAAATGAGAGGAAAAAAATATATACTTTCTTTTCTCATTTATTCATTAAGTTTATCATTATCTTTTTGACAAAAGCTTTTGGCAACATCTTCTTCCTCCTCCAAGCTCTCTTGAGTTTTCATTTGAGTGAGTTAGTGAAAAAGAAAGGATTTGGATTAAAGAATACAAACCACCTCATCATTCTACACACATCTAGCCTATTTGTGTAGGGTGTTTGCTATACTTCTTTCACAAATCAAGTAAAGCAAGGATCTTTGGGCAAAGGGACTTCGGGTGGATCATCGTGGACGAGGAAGGACTCTAGAAAGCCGTTCTAAACTCTCAAAGGTCCAAGGAGTCTCTAAGGGAGGTATACAAAGGTTGTAATCTTTACACTTAGTGATAGAATCAAATTTGTATATGATACTTTTTTGTTACCCTAAATATTCTAGTTAAGATTCATGGTTAGTTTGCTTTGCACCTCTCTAAAGTTTAAAGTGGCATGTGTGATGCTTCCAAATCCTAGAATAGATGCACAGGAAACCCAACACTCACATCGTCGGTGGATGCCCTCATCCGCGTTCAAGCGGCGGGCCATACCCACCAGACCGCGGCTCCCCCTTACCGGGATAACGACGTCCGCCGAAGGACGGACGGGCACACCCAGGCCTTTGATCTCCCTCACCCACATCACAGCACCACCGAACGCCGGCAGGCCGACTCCGGACACCTTAACCCGCATACGGCGATTAATTCTATGACCCGCTGGGCGCCGGATACCTTAACCCGCACACCGCTCCACACCGCGGTCCCAGAGAAGACCGGGCCGTCGCCCTAATGCCCGTCACACATTCTCTCCCCCTGAGGAGGTGTCGGTCAGCTCGCCTGCTTCCAGGCATGACTAACGCCCTCACTCTCGCAAGGATCATGCAAACGATGAGCACATGGACTACTCGAGAAGGGCCTCGCCCAAGAATTTGAGACACCTGATAAGGCGAAATCGAAGCCGCACCTTGGCGCAAACCCGGAGCGGGGGTAACCAACACTCCGACTATGCAGAATCCTTGGGTTACCATCACCGACTCGAAGCCCTCAAGAAGAAAATCGAGGGCATACGTCGGGATGGCCATGCGTCCGGCGAAGGGGCCCGATACTCCGCCGATTCACTAACGAAGCCCTTTACGGAAGAGCTGCTGGCTGAGCATGTCTCATCTAGGAACAAGCCGCCAAAATTGGCCCTCTTCGACGGGAAATCCGCCCCGAAGGACCACCTATACGCATTTACTGCGGGCATGAGCTTCCAGGATAACTCCGACGTGGCTCAATATCGAGCTTTCCCCACTATCCTCATCCGAGCTGGCCAGGATTGGTTCCAAGGACTCACGCCACACTCCATCTCGACCTTCGACTAGCTGGCCACCCAATTTCTCGGTCATTTCATCGGGAATCGACGACAGAAGAGGACGGTCGACTACCTGTTCACCATCAAGATCGGAGACAAAGAATCCTTCAAAGGATATGTCACTCGCTTCTATAACGTGTTCCTCGAGATCCCCAAGCACCACGATGAAACGGTCATCACCGCGCTAAGGTCAGGTCTTAGGCACAAAGAGTGGCTCCTCTCTTTTGCATTAGCGCAACCTAAGACCATGGCCGAGGTGAAAGTTTGGACCGAGCGGGAAATACAAATCGAGTCCGAGGTGAACTCAAACCTGCCCCGGGCCGACCTCCCAGACAGAAAGAAAAGGGACAGAGAGGAGAAGAAGAAAGTCGATCGTCCGAAGCCTTACACACCAAGGTTTCAAGAGTATACTCCCCTAAACATCTCCCATACCGAGCTGCTGGAGGAAGCTAAGGGTGAGTGGTTCTTTAATCTCCTGCCGGGCCCCCAAAGGGCAGGAAAACACCTCCGCGGCCTATACTGCGCCTTCCACAGGACGCAGGGCCACCCGACCGGAAACTGCAAACAACTTCGTGACTACATCGAGGAGTTGATCCGCTCAGGCCACCTGGAAAAGTACCTGCGGGACAAACGGCAGGCGGAGTAGGAGAACAAGGACCAAACCCCTCTCGGGGAATTAATGATCGGCCACATCATGGTCATTACCTCGGATCAAGTTTAGGAAGGCGGGGGAGACCGTCGCCCCCCGGCCTTACAACGCTGAAAAGCTCAAGTTGTATAAATGAGAGAAAAAATGTGTGTACCTTCTTTTAGAATAATATAATTCCTGTTGGCTTTTAGTTATGTGCATAGAATGTACGAATAGAAAAGAAAAAAAAGAGACGACACAATACTGCCAAAAACATTGTTTATTTATTGATTAAAGGGTATTATGGGCTCCCCGGCCTTACAACAATTACAATAGTGGGGGGTGGGGATCAAGGAAGCACTGTTGATGGTGCTTCGAGGAAACTTCCTGCAACCGAGCCCGAGCTACCTCAACCCGCTCCCTCTGACGGTGTCCGTGGACCTTAGATGCTACGGAAGCGCCGGGGATCCCATCCGCCGGATCGGAGGCAACGATCAGCCTTTTCTGGAAACACTCCAGAAGAAGACACACTGATCGCTCCTTCCTGCTCTGCGAGATCAGGCCGAGGTGGTAGAGCGTGTGCACCTTGACAAGCTCCTCGTCCTTCAGCTGTGAAGACAGGGCGTTGTGCAGACCCGATGACATCCTCCAGATTGCATAAAGAAGCACTTGGAGGAGAGCAGATCACTGGGGAAGTAGGAGGCCAAAGTGGCCCTCCACGCGGTCTATCACCGCCTCGTACATCTGCTCGGAGTGATCGAGGTGACCAAAGGTATAGGTCGTCACGAGAGATGATCTCCTTGACGAGGAATATACGTCCAGACATCTTCGAAGGACACACGATTGAGAGGAAACCAACACCCCCTCAAAGATGCACCTTCGGTATTTATAGCTTCTAAAAAATCTTACAACGGGCAAAATTTACTCGCGTAGCGACGCGAATCATGGGACGTCTCAATTTCCCGATATAGAACTGCCATGTGTCGGCCATGCCAGTCTTCACGAGCGGCTATGCTGGCCTCGTAAGGTTGAACGACGCCATCACACCCGCCTATGCGGGCTGCGGAAGGTTGAACGACCCCCTCACTCCTGCCTATGCAGGCCGCGGAAGGTTGAACGACGCCCCCACGAAGGCGCAAAGGAGTCTCTAAAGCTCTCCTCGTGAGGAGGCCGAGTAGCTTCCTGCTTGGTCCTTCCGTAGTAGGTAGCTTCTTGCCCAACTAATGCTGTAGATTCAAAGCCCTCATCGCGAGGCGACCGAGTAGCTTCCTGCTCGGTAATCCACCAGCGAGTAGCCTCCTACCCAACAACGTTGTGGTCAAAAGTCATCATCACGAGACCGCCGAGCAATCTCCTGCTGGCCCATCTGCAGCGGGTAGCTTCCTGCCCACCTACGCTATGGATCAAAAGATCTCATCACGAGACCACCGAGAAATCTCTTGCTGGCCCATCTGAAGCGGGTAGCTTCCTGCCCAACAACGCTGTGGGTCTAAAGCCCTCCTCGCAGGAGACCGAGTAGCTTCCTGCTCGGTCATCCACCAGTGGGTAGCCTCCTACCCAACAACGTTGTGGATCAAAAGCCCTCATCACGATACCGCAGAGCAATCTCCTTCTGGCCCATCTGCAGCGGGGTAGCTTCCTGCCCAATAACGTTGTGGATCTAAAGCCTTCCTCGCGAGGCGACCGAGTAGCTTCTTGCTCGGTCATCTCTAGCGGGTAGCTTCCTGCCCAACAATGATGTGGATCAAAAGCCCTCATCATGAGGCCGCCGAGCAATCTCCTGCTGGCCCATCTGCAGTGGGTATCTTCCTGCCCAACAATGCTGTGGATCCAAAGCCCTCCTTACGAAGCGACCGAGTAGCTTCCTGCTCGGTCATCCCTAGCGGGTAGCCTCCTACCCAACAATGCTGTAGATCAAAAGCCCTCATCATGAGGCTCCCATCTGCAGCGGGTAGCTTCCAGCCCAACAACGTTGTAGATCCAAAGCTCTTCTCGCAAGGCGACCGGGTAGCTTCCTGCTCGGTCATCCACCAGCGGGTAGCCTCCTGTTCAAGAACGATGTGGATCAAAAGCCCTCATCACGAGGCCGCCAAGTAATCTCCTGCTAGCCCATCTGAAGCGGGTAGCTTCTTGCCCAACAACGCTTTGGATCCAAAGCCCTCTTCGCGAGGCGACCGAGTAGCTTCCTGCTTGGTCATCCACCAGCGCGTAGCTGTTCCCCGTCGAAAACGGAGACGGTGCCGTGTAGGTCCATCTTGCCTGAATTTCGGGGCAGATGCTATTTGGTGCTATCCGTCCACCTCTCCGAAGATGCCAAGTTGATTTATGACACCATGTATCGAAGGTTTAAACGGATGCGGCCGATGTAGCAGACTTCGTCAGATTCCCCCTCATTTGAGGTTTTTTTTTATTGTGGGGACGCTATTCCCTGTAGGCGCATTCCCCTGCAGTTAATTACGCTACAGCATCGCGGTAACCACTTTCTCCTTCTCCAGATGGTCACTTCGTGTCACGCGTAATTGTTTTTTTTTGGTTGCCCGTGGATTGTATATGGAGACTAATTTATGTTGTCGCCTGTAGGGCGTGGATTAGTCCAAATCCGTATCTTCTTAGATTTGGGTTTAGGGGTTGGGTTTAAAGGTACGTTAGTCTCATTTGAGACTAAGATCAACTTAAACGTTTGTTAAGGATACGTTAGTCTAATTTTAGACTAAGATCAAATTAACAGGACCATTTAGATCCAACAAAAGAGCATTTGGACTCTATTGTTTTAGTTTAGGGACTTTGCGGTCCATAATTAGTTTAAGGAAATTACGGTCCAATATTAGTTTAAGGACATCTCGTTCCATGGGCTTAAGGACCCCACAGTTCGCGGTTAAGGACATCATAGTCCGTGGATTTAAAGGGACCCCACAGTCCGAGGTTAAGGACATCATAGTCCATGGGTTTAAGGACCCCACAGTCCAGTTTAAAGATGTCATAGTCTATGAAATGTATGGTTGTCGGGACCCGTCACCTCTCTGAAGACGTTGAAGGATTACAACGACAAATATCAGAGGAGTGAAGATATATACCCTTGAACCAATGTTGTTTGAAAGATCTATAGTCCAATTTGAGACTAAGATCAAAAGATTTATGAGCATATGGGATCAATTAATCTGAATTAAAGACTTATGGCCAATTTTGGGCTAAGTCCATTCAGGTTAAAATGTTTAAAATTTATTTTGGGCTGTTGAGCATTTATTTGGACTTGGCCCCTTTTGACAATGCTGAGCATTGATTTGGATTCTGACAGTATTTCTGTCTTTTATTGAATGCTGAGCATTCATCATAGCTCTAGGGCTTATTAAGAACAATTTATGTTCTATCAGCGCAGCACATGGTGCGCTTGGCGCTTTGCGCCAATCAAAAGAGCACAGAACGCTTCTGTTGGGTAGCGCACACATGAGGAGCACGTGGCGCGCTTACACTGAGCGCCAGATCAAGAGCGCATAAGCGCTAGTTCATGAGCGCAAAGCGTTATTAGTTCAGTGGCACACACGTGAGGAACACGTGGTGCGCTTGGCGCTGAGCGCCAGTCCATGAGCGCAAAGCGCAAGTTCAAGAGTCCAAAGCGCTAACTGTTAAGTGGCGCACACATGAGGGACACGTGGTGCGCTTGGCGCTGAGCGCCAGTCCATTGAGCGCAAAGCGCTAGTTCAAGAGCGCAAAGTGCTAATTTATGAGCGCAAAGCGCTATCTGATCAACTTTATGATCTGAGAAATAAATTCTCGTTTATAAGAGATTTTGTCTCAAGGTTCTAAGAACAAAGTTCTTATTTTATAGGAGATGTTTCAATCTCTTGTATTGATGAAAGGCTTTGCCTTTATAGATTTATGATCCTTAAGAGAATTGAATTATTCTCCCCCCTTTTATAATGAGATACTATAATCTCTTTGAGAAAGACCTTAGTCTTATAGATCTATGATCTGTGAGAAGATATGCGTTCTTCTTTTTGTTTTATGATGAGATCTTTTGATCTCTTTTTAAAAGACCTGGGTCTTGTAGATCTATGATCTTTAAAGAAGTGAATTCTTCTTTTTAATTATGAGATGATTTCATCTCTCTGTTCATTTTTTACCTTGAAGAAACTCTTCTTTTTCTGAGAGCTTGGCTCTTCTTTCTGAGATCTCTCAAAGCTTATGGGAGGGTTCCTCTATTTGTTTTTGTATATCTGAGACCTGAAGTCTTGGGGCCTTTATATAGGGCAAGCTGATCAGTTCAATTAGTTAAGGAGATCTTTTTTCCAATTGATTTGGGGATTTCCCTACTGTTGGATCTTTGATTCAAGGGCTTCTGATTTACAGAAGGAAATCTTCTTGTTTTTAATAAGATTGGGAAATCTTTCCATACAGAATTTATTCTATGTTTTTGGTGATTTTTAATCACCATTGGATCACTGATCCAACGGTGCTCTGATTTACAGAGCACAATCTTTTTGTTTGGAAAGATTTTGAGGAATCTTTCCTTAACAGAATTTAATTCTTATTAATTGATGATTTATCATCTTTATTAGATCTCTGATCTGACGGTGAGGAGCTTTTAGTTCCAGCGCTAGCGCACCCGTGCTTTGCACGTGGTGCGCTGCTTAGAGCGCAGCGCACTTAGCGCTAGCGCACCCGTGCTTTGCACATGGTGCGCTGCTTAGAGCCCGCACGTGGTGCGCTGCTTAGGGCGCAGCGCACTTGGCGCTAGCGTGCACGTGCCTTGCATGTGGTGCGCTGCTTAGGGCGCAGCGCACTTGGCGCTAGCGCGCACGTGCCTTGCACGTGGTGCGCTGCTTAGGGCGCAGCGCACTTGGCGCTGTTTCTGAAGCGTTGCTTCAGTTCAAAATTTGAATTTAAAACAGAGCTTTGCTCTGATTGGGGGAAACAAATGCCCCCCCACCGTTGTGCTCATGTGGCCTACATGTGAGTGCAGCGGTGACAACATCTGCGCCCTTAAATCAACTTTGGAAGTTGAAACGGCTCTTAGTGTCTATAAATAGGACGCTTGGCCTTTGAGATGATTTCTATTCATCTTCCTTCTTGTTTTCTGAGAATTTTTACTCTCCTTCAGAGCATAGCCTTTTGTCTTAAGAACTTCTTTTAAGGACATAACTCTTTCAAAATTTAGGTAAAGATTAAATCTTTTAAAGGATTATTTAAGAATCTAGGGTTTCACCCATTAACAGAGCTTTGCTCTTCATAGATCTTTGATCTAAATAAGACCCTTTTAGGGTTTCTGATGGGTTACTCCATCTTCCTCGCAGAGCATGGCTCTTAAAATTCTTGGGGAATTTTTTAATTCCCTTCATAATTGACTTTGACAGGCATCATTCATGTCTGCAGAGCATTGCTTTCGAGGAGTTTAACTTCTCTGTCCCGAGGAACCTTTTTATTAAATGTGAAATCCTTTTTAGGATTCCTTTCTTAATTGCACAGAATTAAATTCATTGGGTGATTTAATTAGCACTTATTTCCTCCTTAGGGATATCAAGAGTTGTTTAAATCCCGTGTCTGTTTCAATAAGCTTTTTCTTAATCAGTCTGTCCACTAACTCTCACTGATTTTCCTTTTCAGACGTTATGGATGCTCATATGTATGATCTCGACGGGATTATTTCCTATGGAGACATTCACGCACTCGGCCGTTCCCAAAACCAAGAATTCATAAATGCCCAATATGCTGAAATTATGGGCCGCTTTGATGCATATAATGGTCAACTGCTTCCTCGTCGTTCCTCTCTCTTGAAGCTTATTGTGGGAGCGATCTGGGGAGCCCTTCCTTTATTTTATGCCGGCATGCCACTTAAGGCATTGGACGACGCCAAAGATAAGATGCACTCGGTGTATCTGATGAGCTTAATCTCAAAGAAAAAGCATGACAACCTTGTTGATATCCTGCATCAAGCTTTTCAGCAGGCGGCGATACTCGCTGCCTATCGAAGAGTGGAGGACATCAGTGGGGACCCTGATGCTTGTGATCGTGAAAGGATGCACACGAAGATGGTCCGAGAGGCCCGAAAATTTTTGGATGCCCTCACTTTTGAATTTCTCAATCCATGTCCTGGATTTGATGTTTTGCCTTTGTAAACATTTTAATGGCGTTTTTGTTTACTGTTTTCATCAATGTAGGAATTTTCTGAAGTATGAATAGCAAGCTTTTCCATTTCCATGTGTTTATTTTATGCATTAAACCTTTTCGCACATGCATTAATGGGTACGCTTAACTGAATATGAATCAAATATTCTCCTTATTTTCGCTTTCTTCTCTTTTCTTTATTGCTGGCATATTACTTTAGCAATCGTAGCCTGTAGATGATAGAGAGCATTCCGTCTTGAACTCTTCGAGAGGTAGTGATGTCTTAGGAAGCATGTTAAGATCTGATGCCTAAGGCTTTTCAACTTTATTAGCCGTGAGGGTCTCATAAAGAGTTTTTTCCCTACTAGTCGAAAGGATCTCGTAGGTGTATTTTCTCCTTAGGAATCGTGAGGATTCCTAAGTGTGTTTTCTCTTGGGAGTCGTAAGGATCTCATAAGAGAGTTTTCTTCCTTACGGGTCGAGAGGACCCGTAAGTGATTGATGAGATTTATCCGCATTTCACGGAGTCAGGAGTTGCTCTGGACGTTTCCCACGGGGTCAGGACTGACATTAGCCGTGTTCCACGGAACCAGGATTTGCTCTGGATGCTTCTTACGGGGTCAGGATTGATATTAGCCGTGTTCCGCAAGGACCAGGATCCGCTCTGGACGCTTCCCAAGGGGTCAGGATTGACATTAGTCGTGTTCCACGAAACCAGGATTTGCTCTGGATGCTTCCCACGGGGTCAGGATTGACATTATCCGTGTTCCGTAAGGACCAGGATCCGCTCTGGACGCTTCCCACGGGGTCAGGATTGACATTAGCCGTGTTCCGCAAGGACCAGGATCCGCTCTGGACGCTTCCCATGGGGTCAGGATTGACATAAGCTGTGTTCCACGAAACCAGGATTTTCTCTGGATACTTCCCACTGGGTCAGGATTGACATTAGCCGTGTTCCGCAAGGACCAGGATCCGCTCTGGACGCTTCCCACGGGGTTAGGATTGACATTAGTTGTGTTCCACGAAATGTTAGTTATATATATGCCCTAGAGGCCATTACTGTACATACGATGTATATTGTAGTGGATGCTAGGACATATATAGGGAGGACTTTCTTACTCGACATGATAGTATGCTATCTGGTTGTACTTTATCTTAACATGTACTCTGATTGTCTCTATATTACATGTTGATAAAGCCCTTAGGATATGTACTCGACTACTGGGACTATGATGAGATCATACTAGTGGGGCCACGGTAGTCGGCGAGTACATCCTATAACTGTTCCTAGTCGAGGGTGTATCGAGACAGGGCATCGATGCACCAGAGTAGACTAGCGTATACGCATCTTGACCCATATGATGGGCGATGGATGATCCTATATCCATCGGTGTTTGACATCAAGGATGGTGTACGGGTGCTCAGTGGAGACTGGGTACACTGGACGGACTCGCCGAGAACTCCCAGATGGTATTATACCATACGTCAGATGGCAGTTCTCCGGTGACACTGGTACAGAGTAGTCTGTTGACCCGAGATCGTCATAGAGTCTTGTGTGGTTCCCACTGTGCTTTTATTTCCATCATACCACGTCCAAGAGGGCGTGCAAAAAGGTGGCTTTTGGGTACAGTCCCGAATCACATGGAGGCAATGAGCGATAGGAGGGGATTCGTCTCTCCCGGTATAGGGAGTTGATGTTGTGCTGTGTTCGATTGGCTATAACCGGAAATCCCTGGCCAGGGTTGCTGAGATTTACTGGTAAGTGTTATCAGTAGTTTCTCGAACTGTTATAGACCTCAAATCGACACGACTTATCAAGCTACTGGGGTCTGACGTTTACCACCCCTAGGCGAGATATGCGACATATCAGACGACGAGACCGGACTGTACGGGAGTGTTACTGTTTGGATTCACAGGAGAAGTTACAGGCTTGCTTGTTGATCTTCTGAGCGCTCAATACCTGGGTAGCTGTTACGTTTAGCTGACCGCTTGCAGCTTGTGGGTGTTTGATATGATCATCACCTACTGCCGGCGTATTGACGATTCTTTAGAGTCCTACACAGAGGTTTCTTGACTCAGGCAAAACGGAGTAGGAGCACATATGTGATATGTGCGGGACCGAGGATAATGCGATATGTGATACCGTATTATATTCTCGCGATATTTGATATCAGCCGGGTCATCGGATCAAGTGTTGATTCGGTGAATCGGTACGGATAAATATTAGTCGGTTATATGCGATATAGCCGGATTGTCGGATCAAGTGTTGATTCGATAATTTAATGTATAATAATATATTTGATATATTAAATTACATTAACTAATATTTGGTCACTAAAAGATTCTTTTTCTCACTCGGGTAATACATTGATATATATGCGATATATGTTAAATGTATTATTTTATTTTGTTACAATAAATATTGTATATGTGATATATAATATTGTAACATATTATAATTATTAATGCAACATGATTAGAGGAGTTTAAACATGATTAGGGTTTGGATTAGGGTTAAACCTTCTAGTTGATTCTAGAAGCTTTTACTTTGTCATGATAAAGATATTTGTGTTGATCTTTATCCATGAGTCACACTTAACCCAACCCAAACCCTAACCCTAGTAAACTCTCTACAATGGTTAAGTGAACCATGGTTGCATAAATAATTATGATAACCTTTTTCTATTCATCACAAATGATTTATCATCTTCTTCCTCCTTGATTCTTCCATGAAAAAGCTTGCTTGTTTTTCCAAAGGTGATGAATAAATATGAGAAAAAGATAAATAAATAGAGCAAAATTCCTACTTCATCATCCTCATCTTCACTTTCCATTTAGATGAGGGTGTTCACATCATTTCATGAGTGTTAGCTTGTGTTAAAGAAACTTCGAGGTAGATCATCTTAGTATCGAAGATCGGAAGCAAAGGTTGCGTCTTTCTCTTCGTGGAACCTCTCGAGAGTCCGGATCCCGATGATCGCAGCGAAGGGACCACAACACGGAGCAAATGAAGTGAAGGACCGGATCTACAAAGGTTGTAATCCCTCTCACTTGGTGTTAAAGTGTTTAGCATGCAAGTTATCGCCTAATCTCTAGTTTAAAGTTCCGTATTCGGGTTGTTCGGCACCGCTAAATTTTAAATCGGGCATGGTTGATGCCTCGTAGACCCTTGTGCGCGTTCCTAGCAACCCTACACGAAACCAGGATTTGCTCTGGACGCTTCCCACGGGGTCAGGATTGACATTAGCCGTGTTCCACGAAACCAGAATTTGCTCTGGATGCTTCCCACGGGATCAGAATTGACATTAGCCGTGTTCCGTAAGGACCAGGATCCGCTCTGGACGCTTCCCACGGGGTCAGGATTGACATTGACATTAGCCGTGTTCCACGAGGACCAGGATCCGCTCTGTACGCTTCCCACGGGGTCAGGATTGACATTAGCCATATTCCGCAAGGACCAGGATCCGCTCTAGACTCTTCCCACGGGGTCAGGATTGACATTAGCCGTGTTCCACGAAACCAGGATTTGCTCTGGATGCTTCCCACGGGGTCAGGATTGACATTAGCCATGTTTCGCAAGGACCAGGATCCGCTCTGGACGCTTCCCACGGGGTCAGGATTGACATTAGCCGTGTTCCACGAAACCAGGATTTTCTCTGGATGCTTCCCACGGGGTCAGGATTGACATTAGCCGTGTTCCGCAAGGACCAGGATCCACTCTGGACGCTTCCCACGGGGTCAGGATTGACATTAGCCGTGTTCCACGAAACCAAGATTTGCTCTGGATGTTTCCTACGGGGTCAGAATTGACATTAGACGTGTTCCGCAAGGACCAGGATCCGCTTTGGATGCTTCCCACGGGGTCAGGATTGACATTAGCCGTGTTCTACTAGACCAGGATTTGCTTGACTTTATCCGCATTTCACGGAGTCGAGGGTTGACTCTCGGTTGTCTGTGCACCGCCGAGTCATGGAACTGAGAATTGCCACGGTTCCGCTTTGCCGATGTTGCGTCTGTTGTAATGAGACGAATGTTGAGATGATCTCCAGGCTGTCTGTGAACCGTTGAGACTCGGCTCTCTTTCGGATGGAGCCTGGGGGGAAGGTATGGTTCCCTCATAGTTTGTGCCCCTGAATTGTATACAGGGATCGAAGTGATCTCACCTGTAGGACAAAAAGTTTCATTTTATATATTTTTCTTTCAACGATGCTCTATCATTTCTGCTTTTACATCGCGAAAGTCGCGATTGCCCAATCATTTCGGCTATTTTTGCGATGCCCAATCATTTCGGCTATTTGTTTTTTTTACTCGCTACTTTTTATTGCGAGTTGCCCAATCATTTCGGCTATTTTGCATGCATACATTTTTACTTGCTGATTTGCAAGTTGCACAATCATTTCGGCTATTTCATATGCATTTGTGGCTCGCTGACTTTTCACTGCGGGTTTGGGATTTGATACCAATTTAGGCATCAGTATCGCTACTACTGGGATATTGCCAGGAGTGAATCATCACTTGCCGTTGTCGATTCGAACAAAGGTGGCTTAGCTAACAGGGTTAGGATCCTGTCGACTAAGGCTTTTGACTTCATGAGCCGTAAGGGTCTCACAAAGGTATTTCTCCCTACGAGTCGTGAGGATCTCGTAAGTGTAATTTCTCCTTAAGAATCGTGAGGATTCCTAAGTGTATGGTCTCTTATAAGTAGTAAGGATCTTACAAGAGTGCTTTCTCCTTATAAGTCGAGAGGAATTACAAGTTTCTTTTGCCATATGAGCATATCCCCAGTCTCTGGTAGGACTCTTGTTAGGGAAATGTTTATTCGTGCCCATGGATTGTATACAAGGGTCGGCATTGAACCGCTTGTAGGGAAACACTGGGGGTTGTGATGGCTTAAGAACAGGTTCAGATCTCTGTAGCTTAAGGCTTTTGAACCCTATGAGCAGTGAGGGTCTCAAAAGGGAATTCTCCTTACGAGTCGTGAGAATCTCGTAAGTGTAATTTCTCCTTAGGAATCGTGAGGATCTTTAAGTGTGTTGCTCCCTTGTGAATCGTAAGGATCACACGCAGGTATTTTCTCTTCACAAGGTCGAGAGGACCTTGCAAGTTTCTTTTAACGAGATTGCGTCCTTTCGGGTTTTCACAAAACTCGCCGGTAGCCCTGTTGTTTTTACTCACGGAGCCCTTTCGGGTTTTCATCCGTGCCCATCTCGCTTATGGACATACCGTTTTTTTTTCTTTTTTCTATTACTTATATTTTTTTTGTCAGCCTTGGAATGCTGCGGTCCGTAGTTGTTTATCGACGTCTCGGTCCGTAGCCAGTTTTAGGACATAGTGGTCCATCGTTAGTTTAAGGACGTTTCGGTCCGCAGTCAGTTTTAGGACATAGTGGTCCATTATTAGTTTAAGAACGTTTCGGCCCGCAGCCAGTTTTAGGACATAGTGGTCCATTGTTAGTTTAAGCACATTTCGGTCCGCAGCCAGTTTTAGGACATAGTGGTCCATTGTTAGTTTAAGCACGTTTCGGTCCGGAGACAGTTTTAGGACATAGTGGTCCATTGTTAGTTTAAGCACGTTTCGGTCCGCTCGCCGGTTACTACTTATAGAGTTTGGGCTTAAGAAGATAGCAAGCGGACATAGGCGTCGTCATCTATCATTGACTTAGGTCGTGACTCGTCAGGCGTAGTATTTTTTCAGGAAGCGACCGTTTATTGGCCTGAAAGGTCTTTCACCATGCATGTCTATGAGTAGATAGGCTCTACCCTGGTAAACTTTGTCTATGATGTACGGGCCTTCGTAGTTCGGCTCGAATTTCCCCCGTTTGGCACAATTGGGAATCATAGGTCTTTTAACCACTAGCACGAGTTCGCCTTGGCGGAATGTTCTCGGCCTAGTCAATCTCTCGTATGAGCGCGTCATCTTTGCTTTGTAAGCCTCCAGGTTTTGCTGCGCCATGAGACGGGTTTCATCAAGGGCGTCGAGCTCCTCAAGCCGAAGGTGAGCATTTTCTTCGTCTGTTAGCTCATGGTGAACGGCCATTCGTAGAGAGGGTAATTCTATCTCGAGGGGGAGTACCGCTTCTGTGTCGAATACCAATGCATACGGCATTGTGTTTGTGGCCGTTTTGAACGTAGTTCGATACGCCCAGAGAGCTTCATGCAGTCTCTCGTGCCAGTCCCTCTTATTTCGAGACACCATCTTTTTCACGATCTTCATCAAGGTCTTGTTGAAAGCTTCAGCTAGATCGTTAGCTCGTGGATTATAGACTGAAGAGTATCTCCAGTCTATGTTATGTTGTTGTGCGAAGCGGCTGATCTTGTGGCTTCTGTAGGCTGGCCCGTTATCGGAGATAATCCGTCGTGGAGTGCCGAACCGATAGATTACGTGTGTCTTGAAGAAATGGAGGATATTCTCCGTCTTCACTTCCCTCAGCGGTACCGCTTCTGCCCATTTGGAGAAGTAATCAGTAGTTGCCAAAATGAATCGATGTCCTCTGGATGATGCTGGTTCAATGGGCCCGATTATGTCGGTTCCCCACATTTCGAATCGCCAGATCAACATGTGGCTAGCTGGCCATTCGAAATGTGAGAAAATCCTGGTTCTCAACATGCGGTTCTCATCCTTTTGATCTTCAGTTTCATCTTCGGCCCGGCTTGGTGAGAACCGCAGAGTCCGTCGTGAGTTTCTTGGACGACTCTTTTTGGTTCTTTCGGTCTCAGGAATCTTAGCCATAGAGAGTCGAATGATCTATTATATAGAGTATTATTGACGAAAGCGAAAGACAAAGCTCGTTTCATGAGCTGATGTCTTGAGGACGCATCTTCAGGTGTTCGATGGAATTTGAAGTAGTCTATAAAGACTTCTCTCCAATCCTTAGCCTTTTCCTGGTCTTTTATTTGTAGGGTTGCTTGCTCTGTCGCTCCTTTTTCTTCGGACGACTCCGGAGATATTTCTGCCGGTGCAAGAACCCGGCGGCTTTGCACAACGATCCTTACGTCATCGAGGTTCTCATCGGCTAGTTATTTAGCGAGCTTGGCTAATGCATCCGCTTTGCTATTTTCCATGCACGGTATGCTTTCCAGGGCATAGGCAGGGATTTGAGTCAGCAGTTGCTGCACTCTCTCGCCATATTTTACCAACTCCGATTTGCATGTTTGATAGTCGCCGTTTATTTGACTAACGACCGGCTGGGAGTCTCCGTATATAAGGAGGTTTTCGATTCCCATGTTGACAGCGATCTCAAGACCTGCTATCAAAGTTTCGTATTCGGCTTCGTTGTTTGTCCTTGGCTCTGTTAAGGAGAAGGCAAAGCGCATTATCCCTCCTTGCGGAGTCACGAAGATGAGGCCTACCCCTGATTTGATTATGGGGGTGCTTTGTTTGCGCTTCTTCATAGAAGATGCCCCATCGAAGTAGAGTTCCCATCGGGTGTCACTCTCTCTTCTCTCACCGTCGATCGTGTCAAACGCGTGCTCATCGGGAAATTCGCAGTTCAAAGGAGAATCGGCGGGTATCGGATGTTCAGCGAGGAAGTCGGCGATGGCCTGGCCTTTCACTGCCTTGAGGGGTCTGTATGTCACCGAGAATTCCATTAAGAGAAGGGCCCAGTTAGCGAGCCGTCCCGTTAATATAGCCTTTGACATCAAATATTTGAGAGGATCCACCTTCGATATGAGATGGACCTCATGTGCCAACGCGTAGTGTCTGAGCTTCATTATTGCGAAGATCAACGCCAGGCAGTGTTTTTCGATGGGGGAGTAGTTGCTTTCTGCCCCCGGTAGAACTCGACTCAAGTAGTAGAGGGCTCTCTCTTTTCCTTGGTCGTTTTCCTGTACCCACAGCCCGCCTAAAGAACCTTCAAGGGCGACTTGTGTACAGGATGAGGGGCTTTCCCTTGACCGGGGCGGTTAGCACCGAAGGATTCTGTAGGTATTGTTTGATTTCGTCCAATGCGCCTTGGCATTTGCGATCCCAGACGAACGGGATTCCCTTCTTCATCAAGTGACTGTAGGGGCGGCATTTTCCGGAAAGGTTAGCTATGAATCGCCTGATATACGCGAGCTTTCCTTGGAGAGACCGTGGTTGCTTAAGAGTCCTTGGCAGAGGCATTTCCATGTTCACCTTGATCTTCGACGGGTCTATCTCGATGCCTCGGTGTCGGACGACGAATCCTAAAAACTTGCCCGAGGAAACTCCGAATGAGCATTTAAGAGGGTTCATCTTCAAGTTGTATTTCCGAAGGCGTTGAAACACGATCTTCAGATGCTCTAAATGTTCCTCGTGTGATTTGCTTTTAACTACGAGGTCGTCAATATAGCATTCGAAAATTTCATGTATGAGGTCATCGAATATCTTCATCATGGCCCTCTGATAGGTGGCACCGGCGTTCTTTAGACCGAAGGGCATCACCTTGTAGAAGAATATGCCCAAAGGAGTCCGGAAAGCAGTATGCTTCTGGTCATCTGGATGCATCTTTATCTAATTGTATCCTGATGAGCCGTCCATGAAGGAGAAGTTTTCGTGAGTGGACGTATTATCTATCATCAGCTCAGTGACCGGTACTGGAAAGTCGCCCTTCGGGCAAGCTTTGTTAAGATCCCGAAAGTCCACACATATGCGCACCGTCCCATTTTTCTTCATCACCGGTACGATGTTAGCGATTCAGTCAGAATATTGAACCTCTTGGATGAAGCCGGAGTTGATTAGCTTCTTGACCTCGGCATTGATGCTCATTTCAAGTTCAAGCCGCATTCTTCTCGGTGCTTGTTTGATTGGCTTGACATCCGGAGATATTGCCAATTTATGCACAGCAATTTCTGGATCCAGTCTTGGCATCTCGGAATAGTTCCATGCGAAGCAATCTTTATACTGCATAAGCACGTCTTTAAGCGTAGCCACCCTTTCTTCAGACAACAGCTCACTGATGAATGTCGGCCGCGGGTCACTTGCCGTCCCCAAGTCAATTTTCTTGAGGTTATCCGCAGTAGTATGTATCCCATCTTCCAGCTCTTTTGGCGTCAGTGGAAACTCGGAAATCACCTCGTCATTATCGTTTTCGAAGCACCAGGGGAGATCAACCATATCTTCGCATGTTCCTTCTCCTGACATCATTATTACGTGACTGGTGTGAGATTGCTTCCAAGACCGATATTGATCCGGCTATACTCTCATGGCTTTGGGTTCATGCTTCTGCGGCGGGGTTACTCTCCAACTGTTGGATAGAGCGAACTTGCCTTGCTGATACTGGACTTCTACCCAGTCTTTGAATGTGAAGCAGTCTTCGAGAGGATGCCCTATTGCTTGGTGATAGGAGCAATAATTCGGGTGAGAGATCTTACCTGCTTGCTCAGGGTGCTTGGACTCTGGGAGGGTAATTATCTGATGTTTTATGACAAGGTCGAGTATCTTCCTTGTCTTGTCTTGGGAAAAAGAATACGCTGAACCCATCTTCTTTATAAGAGACGAATCTTGGTTGCTCGAATCTCGATCGCGTGGCTTCTTGGACCCGTTTTGCCGTTGTCGAACGTTTTTAATGTCTTTGGTTTATTTTTGCCTCTGCGTCGGGTCTTTTGTATGGCGGGCTGGAGACGAAGGGCATCGTCATTTTCCGTAGCCTGCTGAAGGAGACGCTGCGTTCTGGCTTTCTCGTAGATGGCCATTTCGCGATTATGGTCGTCTCGAACCTTTTTGACCCGCTTCCCTTATAAGCTTGTCCATTTGTTCTTCGAACGATGGGCTTGGCATTTTCACGATGGGAGCTCGTTTTGGTTCAGGGTTAACATCTTCCCACAGAGCATCTCCTTCTTCATCGAAGTCATGTATGAGTAGCAGTCATGAAATTGCTCCCGTTTCTTGGATCGGATATATCCAAGCCCGATCGCTTCCATTCTCCCATTGGGCAATTTTCACCGAGTTCCGGGAACGTTCCAGATCCTATCATAGAACTTAACTTGTCGAGCAGTCTGCTTAAAGGGTACACCTTGGTGCCTCAACAGTCTTTTAAATCCGTCTGTGTAGTACCTGGGCAAACGGATGGGCAGGAGCCTGTCAAGTGTAGAATCCGCACCATGCCAAATTTCTTTCTCCACTTTGGTTTCCCCGGATCGGTAGAATAGGATCGCCTTTTCACCCTTTCTCTTGGGGGGGGGACATAGAATGTCTGCAGTCCTTGCACACTATGAGTTTCAAATGCATCGAGCTCTTTGTAATGCTCTTGCAGAACCATGGCAACTTGCAAACTTTGATCTTCATCTGTATCGATGGCCGAGCAGAGAATACGGCATTGACCTCATCTTCCGAGTAGCTGCCGAAGACCAGAATAGGGATGGATGGTCTCGGCTTGTTGCAATGGGGCGGCCCTGAATAAACTATCTCTTCCTTCTCCTCGGTATCGCTCCCGAAGACCGGAATGGTGGTGATAGCTTTTTGCTTATTCTCTGACTTGCGACGTCTTTCTGTATCTTCGAAATCTGGTAGGAAGTACTTAGCATCTTCGTACTTGCGGACTTCGTTCACGGAGAATGGGTTCAACTCCCCTGTCACGGTATACTCGAGACCATTCTTAAAATACTTCATACACTGATGTTGTGTAGAAGGGATGATGTTATATTCGTATAACCAAGGCCTGCCGAGCAGAGCATTGTAGCATGTCTTGGCATCAATGACGTGGAACTTGATATCAGTGAAGAGCAGCCCAAAGCGTAATGTCAGTATCACAGACCCAAGCGTCCGTGATGACTGAGAGTCGAACCCGGAGATAGTGATCTTATCCCGAGCAAGGTGTTGAACGCTCATGCAAATTTCCTTCAACACTCTTACATTGAGGAGATTGACAGAGGACTCATTGTCAACTAGGATCTTCCCTATCTTAATGTCATGGAAATATCCGGAGACATAAAGGGGACGGTTATATTCGCACGTCCCGAGGAGGAGATCTTCATCGCCGAAGGTGATATCGGCTGTGTGCACTTCTTCCAGTTCGTCCTTCATCTTTTCCTTGGCTAAGAAAGCTTGAAATTGATCAGGCTCTTGTAATGCCCTGATTAGAGAATCTCTCACCTCTTTAGATAACAAAAAGGCGTCAAGAATGCTTAGCTGTGAGAGGATCTTCCTCAGGTGTGCCAGAACGTTGTAGTCCACCTTACTTTTCTTTGGCGGGTCCTTGGCTATCAGCTCTTCGACGACTTGATCATCAAGGGCGATATCCTCAGGGACCTTTTATTTCCCCTTATCCTTTTTGTTCAACCCCTTGTTTACGGGTCCAAGATTCTTTTCAGGTAATGTGCGATTGCGCAGCTGAATGTTCTCACAGCTCTTCGGTTCTTCCTCTTTTCCTGGGGTGGATTCTTTGAAGAGAGGGACAAGAGTCATTTCTTCTTAAGAATCACTCCCGAAGATTAGAACTTGCGATCCCCTGCTATCAACCATGTGACAGTTGTCGGAAGCTCTTCCACATTCGTCTGTCGCATTTTTCCGCTGTCGACGAGCTTCACGCTTCATCCTCTTGAAGTGCTGCCTGTGAGCGACATACCCTTGCCACCAATTTTTAAAGGCGTTGCACTCTTTGGTGGGGTGCGCAATCTTTCGATGATATAAGCAGTAGCTAGGATGTATATCCGCTTCATCAGGAGTGTTTCCTTCGGAGGGTGGCAGTTTCATTCCCATCGATATGGCTTTGGCGAACCTTTTCCTCGTCTTGAACCTGTTTTTATTTGTGGCGGATGTAGTTTGATCTGGTGGGAGTGTTTTGACCCTTTCGTCCAGTCGCCGGCGTTTGGTGATCAGTCGAAAATACTGCATTTTTAACACGGCAATTTCCCTAACATTTGCACTCATCTAGAAGTGTTCGGTATTCATATTGCACATATTAGCAAAACAGTCCTGAATTATCAGATTACATGTGTTATACTCTAAAACCGACATTTAAGAGGGAAAGTGTGTGTTTATCATGGCATCGCATCATTCCTGTATTGCGCAACACTTGTTTCGAGATTTGTGCAGGAAATTGCAGGATCAAAGCCAAAAGAAGCTGATCAAAAATACACCAACTCCAAGTCTTGAGTTCTGGTAGCAATCTAGAGGGCAAAACACAATTCAACATATCCAATAAAGGCCCATAATTCAGCCCAAAACCACAGAAGAAGACCCGAGCTCTGAAGCCTCCAAAGCGCCGCGGTTCCGCGGCAGGAGCCTGCTTGCGCCGCGGAACCGCGGCGCTTATGCCACATCATCAGTCAATTTTCAGTGCACAATTCTTATCTCTGGGCCCACATTCCTTTCATATACTTCAAACTCCAGAATTCTCTCGAAGCTTCTTCCAGATCAGCAAAGATGATTAATTAAGCTAATCTTAATTAAGCTCCTAACTAACCTCTTCTAGAAGCCTCTCTAGCTAACTAACTTTTGGAGGGAAATTCAAATCTCCTCAACAAACTTTTGGAGGGAAACTTAAAATTCAAATCCTAGATCTAGGGTTTTGATGTCTATAAATAGGAGCCTAGATCTAAGGGTTGAGGGGTTCTTTAGTTGTTCATTCTTTACCTTTTACACCATCTTCTTCCACAAGTCTAGTGACAAGGCTTGTGCGAAACCCTAACCCTAATTCCAATCCAAATTCAAGATCCCGAGTACCAATCAAGCGAGAAGCCCTTCAACCTTTTAGGAGCGGAGCCGATCTCCAATCGAGCAAGTGATCCAAGCCGATCCGCGACTCACGGAGCCGAGCGAAGCCAAATCGATAATCGAGTTCTTCCTCTTGTAGTTCTTGAGCGATTGTAATGAAATTGTTGATATAAATAAAAGGTGAAATTATTTAATCTTGCTTTCTTTAAATTCTTGCATCATGATTCGATCTCAATTTGTAATTGTAGTTCTTGTTGTGATGTTTGAGTAAAACTCCGCTCGTCAAGGAGTCGAGACGATCATTAGAATGATGATGTAACAAATCTTAAAACGATTCTTAAGTCCTACGAGTTTTGTAAACCCTAGCAAGTTCAAGAATCGATGACCTAGTTTCGTTGCGATGCTTTCTTGATTGTTATCGCTCGAAATTAGGGATCTACGATCGTTTCTTGAATTTACTAGAGGCTAGAATGTGAATGATATCGACGAAGGAACAAGGGATAAATGATGAAACCCTAGTTTCACTAGAAATCCCTAATTCTCGTCGATCATCATCGATCTAGTATCAATTCATCGAAGGATAAGAATACGACATCGTGAGATTACATCACATCTATAGATCCGATCGATTCCTACGAGCCTCATTTCGATTCTTGATATTTGGTTGGAAAAATCATCAAACTCTCAATTCTTGATTCTATCTTTTTCTTGTTATTAGATCTAGATTTTCTAATTCTTGAACTTCAAATACAAATCATGAATTGTTTGTTTTCTTTCTATTAAAGTTTCGACTCATTTAATTCAAAAGACGAACGATTACACTTTCCCTGTGGACGATCCGCACTCGCTAACGATCTACATCCGACACCGTAGTTGATTGCGGTCAAATAATTCTTTGATTGTGAATTTTATTCATTTTCTAAATACCGATACAAAGAAACTTATTCGAGTTACACGACACAATCGGAATTTATAATCAATCATTTGGCCTTTTCAAATATGGCCATCCCGCATTCCCGATCAGCTTTGCTTTTCAAAAGAGCTTCGTTCAGGAATGCATCAATCATTTTGTCTGATGGTCCCAGAAGTTCCAGCTCAGGATCTGCCCCTAGTTTCTCTGCACCCAGAGCTTCTTCACCGTTTATTAACGAGTGAGAGATCACATGGTAGCTTGACACATAATCCTCAGGTTCATCCGACGAGTCTTCTCCATTGTCATCATCTCCGTCCTCAAGGACGTGGCTGAGAAATTCTTGGAGTGTGACTGGGGTCCGCACCTTCTGGTTATATTCTTCCAGCGCGTCAATATGTTTTTGCAGGTCCGTACGCTTGTCATCAGGCTTCACGGGCTTTTTAGTATTTTTCTTCTTCTTCGAAAACTTTGGCGGCTGGGTGTGGGTGCTTTGACTGTTACTACCAATTTTTGGAGTTGGGCGCGGCTTCAGCATTCCCTTGATGACTTCTGGTTCCAACGGACTTTTCCATTTGATCGCCGGGCATGTTTGGAGATCTTTCAGCATTCTTTTGGTTTTGGCTGAAAGAGCGACCTCCCATGGAGCTTCTTCGACAAAAGAGCATGATGCCCCCGGTGTGTCCCCCCTTTTAAGAGCCTGCGGTTGATGCGGGCTTAGTTTCCAATTCTCGGACAGTGCGAATTTTCCCTGTTGGTATTGGTCTCCAATCCAACCTTTAAAGACGAAGCAATCTTCAATTGGATGGCTTATCGTTTGGTGGTAGGGGCAATAATTAGAATTATTAGCCTCACCGGGTTGCAATGGGCGTTTTGGATTCGGCAAATTAATGAGCCTGTTGCGCACCGCCAGCTCGAACAATCACCTTGTTTGGTCTCGGGAAAACGAATAAGGGCGCTTTATTTTCTCATTATAGAACCGCCGTCTCTCGTCTAGGCGATCAGTTAATTTTGGACCACTGGGCTGCTGTTGAGCATTGGCGACGAAGGTCGCTTTCCCTTTCCCTTTTTTTCATTCCGCGGCTCCAGCTTCGAAGAGGAAGGCATGTGTCCCATCTGGTCCATTTAGGCCAGCTTATCAATCAAGGACTGGAAAGTGGTTGGCTTGAAAAACATCATAAATTGGGAGATGGTCGCTTAAGGGTCGAGAGTACCCACAAACATGCCTACCGCAGGCGCTTCCTTGATGCACTGCTCGCACTTCGACCATAAATTCCGCCACCGTATCGCGTACTGCACCCATGTTTCGCCTGGCTTTACTCTGGCGTTAATTAATGCGGTGATCGGGGTACGTTCACTAGCACTTGCGAAATGCTGGTTAAATAGCAACTCCATCTCCGTAAAGGTTTTGACGGACTCATTGGGGAGCTCTGAATACCATTCGAACGCTGTCTCCGCCAAGCTGCCGATGAATTGGCGAAGCAGTAGCTTATCGTCGCCTCCAGTGTTGCTACACAGAGCCCAGAATTGAACAACGTGCTGATGTGGATTTCCCGTCCCCTTATATACGTGGAATTTGGGGATCGTGTATCCCGGTGGGTACTTTATCTGGTCGTACCAACCCGGATAGGGTCGTCCAGTCTTAACAATCTGCCCAGCCGCTTCATTCGCTTGATGAGCTCGTATTTGTTGAGATATATAATCATCAAGTGTGGCTTTAGAGATGGTCTCCTCCTTGGCTGCTGACAGAGCCGGCAGAGGATGTGGTGTCTCTCCTCTATCATCTTCAATTATTACTGGAGGTTCTTCAGCTGGAGGGTCCGACTGGATCATCATGCCCACTATATCTTAGAATAGAAGGGCCATTTTGTTTTATATTGGCCGCTTGTTCCGCAGCCTCCTTGTCCTTCTTCTCAAGCATTCTCCGAAGGAATTCGGCATCAGTTTCTTGCTCACAGTGCTTCTCCGAGGATGTCTCCGGGCTTGCTTTCGGTCCCGTAAGTGCGGCCATGGCTGTTAGCATTTCTTAGAGCTTTTGTTGCTGCTGCTCCTGAGCCTTAGTCACTGATCGCGTAAGCGGTCGATGACCTGTGGAGATACGGCTGTCCTCTTTTCCGGATGCCATATAAACGGTATGCACCACCATGCCCCCAGCCTTAGGGCGTTTGGATTCAGTGGTCTTGCGATTCGTCGCAGACTCAAGGATTTTCTCCGACCTTCTCCTCTTGTGGGAGGTCGAAGTTGAGGGGGCCGTTGCAGTGGGCATCCAAGTAGCTGTCACCTTCTGTGGCTTGACAGGATGGTCATCTTCTCGCTGAACTTTCACTTTTTTCTATCGGCGAGAGTAATCTTGATCAATCACCGAGTCCTAGACTTGTCGCCAGACTTTGTAAATTTTGGAGGACAGCCTCTGAGGGGGCTGCTCCGGCTTCTTTTCTATAGTATTCTCCACAGGTGGAGGAGATCTTTTCAGCATGGCAGTTGGAGAGTTCTTGCGAACCCTCCTTAGCGGTTCAAAGCTATTCCTAGTTGGAACAGTAGCATCAACTTCCACCGTTGGAGCCAGCAGAGTTAGTCCAGAAGGGGAACTGGCCCCGGCCTTCCTTACTCGGCGCCAGTGGCGACGTCGAGCGTGTCAAGCCGTTGGGATTTTCTTAGCTGTAGAGGTGACTTCCTCATGCCCTTTGTGTTGGTCGGAAGTAGTCGTTGTCAGCCTATTGAAGACTGATATCCGCTGAGTGGGGATAGCCAACCTATCGAAGGCAGACTTCCGAGCAGGGGAAGCAGCCTTGACGATTTCGCCTGAAACGGGAGCTGAAACAGTCAGTCTTGTGAAGACCGACCCTTTGGCAGGGGAAGCTGCCTTGACGACTTCATAAGCAGGAATGGCTATCCACTTAGGGATAACCCTTTTTGGTATCGCGGGCTTCTTTATGGGCCCACATGAGCTTTGGCCCAATCTTTCAAAGACTGAGGCGTTGGATTTGGGCGACCCGTTGAGAGGGGCCGCAGTAGTGGTAAGTCGATCAAAGACCGACTTTTTTGGGGCTTCTTGCGACAACAACGGGGCATTGAAGCTCATGGGTAGGATCATGGTCCCAAAGAACAGCCCAGTAGTGGCCTGAGTTACTTGCTCCACTGGCATCTTGAACAGGGAGGCCATTTGGGGCCCGTAGGTTACACCTCCAGATGAGGTGGAACGGGAGTTGCAGTTGCAGTTGGAGCAGTTAGAGGCCATTGATGTTCTTTTTTCTGCACGGGAGCAAAACCAAATCTTAGTACCTCGAACCCAAGGGCAACCATATTAAACCGAGATTCGTTCGCGAACACGACACACGAAGTGTGGAGTGGAAAGAGGAAAAGGTCCCACCGGATGTGCCAGAATCTGTTCCCCGCCGAAAACGGAGACGATGCCGCGTAGGTCTGTCTTGCCTGAATTTCGGGGCAGATGCTACTTGGTGCTATCCGTCTACCTCTCCGAAGATGCCAAGTTGATTTATGACACCATGTATCGAAGGTTTAAACGGATGCAGCCGATGTAGTAGACTTCGTCAGATTCCCCCTCATTTGAGGGATTTTTGATTGTGGGGACGCTCTTCCCTGCAGGTGCAAGCCCCTGCAGTTAATTACGCTACCGTATCGCGGTACTTTCTCCTTCTCCAGATGGTTACTTCGTGCCGTGTGTATTTGTTTTGTTTTTGGTTGCCCGTGGATTGTATACAGAGACTAATTTATGTTGTCGCCCATAGGGCGTGGATTAGTCTGAATCCGTATCTTCTTAGATTTGGGTTTGGGGGTTAGGTTTTAGGATACGTTAGTCTCATTTGAGACTAAGATCAACTTAAACGTTTGTTAAGAATACGTTAGTCTAATTTTAGACTAATATTAACTTAACAGGATCATTTAGATCCAGCAAAAGAGCATTTGGACTCTATTGTTTTAGTTTAGGGACTTTACGGTCCATAATTAGTTTAAGGACATTACGGTCCAATGTTGGTTTAAGGACATCTCGGTCCATGGGCTTAAGGACCCCACAGTCCGAGGTTAAGGACATCATAGTTCGTGGGTTTAAAGGAACCCTACAGTCCGAGGTTAAGGACATCATAGTCCGTGGGTTTAAAGGGAACCCACAGTCCGAGGTTAAGGACATCATAGTCCATAGGTTTAAGGACCCCACAGTCCAGTTTAAAGACGTTATAGTCTATGAAATGTATGGTTTTCGAAACCCGTCACCTCTCTGAAGACGTTGAATGATTACAACGACAAATATCAGAGGAGTGAAGAGACGTACCCTTGAACCAATATTGGTTGAAAGATCTGTAGTCCAATTTGAGACTAAAATTAAAAGATTTATGAGCATATTGGCTCAATTAATCTGAATTAAAGACTTATGGCCAATCTTGGGCTAAGTCCAATCAGGTTAAAATGTTTAACATTTATTTTGGGCTGTTGAGCATTTATTTGGGCATGGCCCCTTTTGACAATGCTGAGCATTGATTTGGATTCTGACAGTATTTCTGTCTTTTATTGAATGCTGAGCATTCATCATAGCTCTAGGGATTATTAGGAACAATTTATGTTCTATTAGCGCAGCACATGGTGCGCTTGGCGCTTTGCGCCAATCAAAAGAGCACAGAGCGCTTCTGTTGGGTAGCGCACACGTGAGGAGCACGTGGAGCGCTTGGCGTTGAGCGCCAGATCAAGAGCGCAAAAGTGCTAGTTCATGAGCGCAAAGCGCTATTAGTTCAGTGGCACACACGTGAGGAACACATGGTGCGCTTGGCGCTGAGCGCCAGTCCATGAGCGCAAAGCACAAGTTCAAGATAGCAAAGCGCTAACTGTTAAGTAGCGCACACGTGAGGGACACGTGGTGCGCTTGGCGCTGAGCGCTAGTCCATTGAGCGCAAAGCGCTAGTTCAAGAGAGCAAAGCGCTAATTTATGAGTGCAAAGTGCTATCTGATCAACTTTATGATCTGAGAAATAAATTCTCGTTTATAAGAGACTTTGTCTCAAGGTTCTAAGAACAAAGTTCTTACTTTATAGGAGATGCTTCAATCTCTTGTATTGATGAAAGGCTTTGCCTTTATGGATCTATGATACTTAAGAGAATTGAATTATTCTCCCCCCCTTTTATAATGAGATACTATAATCTCTTTAAGAAAGACCTTGGTCTTATTGATTTATGATCTGTGAGAAGAATTATATTCTTCTTTTTGTTTAATGATGAGATCTTTTGATCTCTTTTTAAAAGACCTGGGTCTTGTAGATCTATGATCTTTAAAGAAGTGAATTCTTCTTTTTAATTATGAGATGATTTCATCTCTCTGTTCAATTTTTACCTTGAAGAAATTTTTCTTTTTCTGAGAGCTTGGCTCTTCTTTCTGAGATCTTTCAAAGCTTATGGGAGGGTTCCTCTATTTGTTTTTGTATATCTGAGACTTGAAGTCTTGAGGCTTTTATATAGGGCAAGCTGATCAGTTCAATCAGTTAAGGAGATATTTTCTCCAATTGATTTGGGGATTTCCCCACTGTTAGATCTTTGATCCAAGGGATTCTGATTAACAGAAGGCAATCTTCTTGTTTTTAATAAAATTGGGAAATCTTTCCATACAGAATTTATTCTGTGTTTTTGGTGATTTTTAATCACCATTGGATCATTGATCCAACGGTGCTCTGATTTACAGAGCACAATCTTTTTGTTTGGAAAGATTTTGAGAAATCTTTCCTTAACAGAATTTAATTCTGATTAATTGATGATTTATCATCTTTATTAGATCTCTGATCTGACGGTGAGGAGCTTTTAGTTCCAGCGCTAGCGCACCCGTGCCTTGCACTTGGTGCCCTGCTTAGAGCGCAGCGCACTTGGCGCTAGCGCACCCGTGCCTTGCACGTGGTGCGCTGCTTAGGGCGCAACGCACTTGGCACTGCTTCTGAAGCGTTGCTTCAGTTCAAAATTTGAATTTTAAACAGAGCTTTGCTCTGATTGGGGGAAACAGTAGCCTCCTGCCCAACAACACCGTGGATCCAAAGCCCTCCTCGCGAGGCGATGTTCACATCATAATTTTGCATTATTATATTCCCCATTCTTATTCATTTTACAAATAAACAGGTGCTTTTGATCCATATCTGCTACATAGTTGTAGGTTACAGGTTCTCGGAACAAAACAGTGAAAATGATGAAAAGACGATACAAAAGTGATACTACGACCAACAAATAGAAGAATCTTGATCATGCATACAGTTTGAGGGACAAATGAAGATCAATGAACAATTTCACAAAGTACAAAGGCAGCGCAAGATTCAAGACTTCAACATGAAGCAAACGGTAAAAGTCCACAACATTCTGCACTGTGGAAATCTGGAAGAAACTAGAAGAAAATTTGAGAAACCAAGTGAAGAAACCAGAAGCCAAATACAACAGGAAGCAGCCCAGAAAAATCCAGCCAAAGACCCCACCATATGGTCGTGGATCCGCGGCCAAACAGGACATATGGCCGCGGTTCTACGGCCCTGGTGAGCACGTGTCGGTGCAAAAATTGACGGCGGCGGCGGTGCGTTAACTAGGCTTCTCAGGGAAGTTTTGTAAATGTAGATAGGGATCAGATGTAAACCCTAGGGTTTCTATAATCTATAAATAGGAACCCTAAAGCTCTTTTTGGAGCATGCCTCTTCCTATCCTCTTTTTAATGATCAAATTCAGAATTTCAATTCCTGTAATGTTTGAAGAGTGCATCAAATAAAAAATAAAGTAAGTCTTTCTTTTCTTGCCTTAGTTAATTTTTCTTTCTGCCCTAGTTAATTTTATTTATCTGCCGTAGTTTAGCAATTTTATTTACCCGCCGTAGATTAGATAATTAGGTTATTAAAAACAAACTAAAAAAATGTCTCTTTTTATCAATTCCCTAATGAGTGAGTAGTTCCTCACTTGTTAGGGTTAGGAATAGGAAAGGTTTGAGAGATGAAAATCTCTCACCCCTTTCTTGCCCGTCATACATTTTAATAGGACTCTATGCATACATACACACACCGCTCACTACGGCACCCTATCCTATGAGGTAGCGATGATACCGTAGTTAAAGACCGGTTGTGTATGTTTCCATGGAGGTTAGGATAAGAGTTAAGAAAGGACGGACAAGGACCTAGAGGAAGAAACCTAGTTTCTTCCCGATAGTACTAATCCACTTTATTAATTATTACCTTAACACCTAAATAGATCTTAATTAGGGCATAGAAACCGGTAAGAAATATCTAATTTCCAAACTTAACCTAAACCTAACCCTAGCAAGATTTTAATCCTAATCAAACTCGTTTCAGTTTTTAGTGATAATCAATCCAACCCCAATTAGAATTAACTCGTTAGAACAAATAGAAAATACACAAAATCCCTGTGTACCGACCCATACTCAACTGGCTAGCTACCAAGCGACGGCGTTCTTGATTGCGGTTAATATTCTTTGATTAATCCTTTAAAAGCGCAAGCACGCATAAAAAATCTCTTCAATCAAATGGCGCCGTTGCCGGGGATGGCGTAGTTATTTTCTTTTTGTAATTTCGGGTTAATATAAAAATTGAAAAATCATAAAAACTGAAAAATATAAAAATATAAAAAAAAAATTTATCATCTTGTTATTCTTTGAAGGGTGTTTCGTTTGAATTGTGCAGGATCGACGAACAGATTCAGATCTAAAAAAATCCAGAGAGCAAAACAGCAAACAGCAAATCTGAACAAACAGAGGAGGACCACAACAGACAACAGAAAAAGTTTGGAGGCCCGAATCAACCATTCAACCACGGAACCGCCGCGCTTGGACCCGTTTGACCACGGAACCGCCGCGGGGTGGTGACGTCATCATTTGAAAATATCTCTGTAAGCTTTCTTTTCTTCTTCTGAACCCCCTGATATCCTCTGAAAAATTTTCCTGCAGGGTTCTTTGCGCAAAAACTTCTCCCCTTCTCCAATAACTTGATCTTGTGCAGGATTCTTTGCGCCGCAATAAAAATAAAAAAAAATTTGGCAAGTGTTTGATTGTGTTTATTGCTTTGCATCTTTAAAATTGATTTTAAGGGGCTTTTACACCAATCCAGATTGGGTGGGGATTTCATTACCCTTCCCAGGACCCCAAAAATCACAAAAAGCATATTGCATAAACCATCGAGTTAATTAAAAAAGATTAGACTCAGCCTATAAGGACCGTCGCTCTCAATAGGACAAAGGAATAGTTGTAGGCATCGATCGTTTATCTAAACTAGACTTTGTGGTGCCTAGGCTAGACAAGTGGGGAAAGGTAACTTTAAAAGGCCCGTCTCACGGTGATTCGTAAGCGGATCCCTCCTTTCTCTACTTGTGCTTACCTGGCCACAATTGGCGGTGAAGAGGCTATTTGAGGTCCTCACAATTTTTCTTTTGGAACAGTTAGGAACAGTCTAGTTGACCTAGGTGACCCTAGATCTAGGCTTGATTGTGCATATTGTGATTGATTGAACGTGTTTTTAAGTTTTTTATTGAAAATCTTTTTGCAAAATGCTCCTTATAAAAAAAACACAAAACGGAAATTTTTTTACAAAAAACTTGCCACTTGTCTCTAAGAAATCCATTGCACCCCACTTACACCCACTTTCTTTCATTGACGTTTTCTTACCCCCACCTTCTGTTTTCACTTTTTGACTACACTACCTCTTTAGTGTATGTCCAGTTAGACTAGGGACACTAGTGCCCGATTAGTCCGTGTCTCGTTAGTGCCGACTGACGACGCTTTCGACTCCGAAGTCGAAATTCCCTCTACTTCTTTACCTTCATCATCATATTTTTCGTCTTCTAAGGAGATGTCGGGATTCAATCCTAACAACCCCTTACCCGCGGGACTGATTCCACCTCTACTAGGTGCGAATAACCCACCACACCCACCTGTTGAAGCGCCCCAACGAATCGCGCTCCAGGATCTTTTCTATCCTATCCGCACCGCTTTACCCACTTGTCTTTCACTTCCACTGGCTAATAGGGATAACTTTGAGATTAAACCCCACTTCATCAATATGTTGCCCAAATTTCACGGGCTGGAATCCGAAGATGCCTATATCTTCATAAACAAATTCCAGAATGTTTGCGCAATGATGAAGACAACACAACTTTCGGATGATGCTATAAGGCTATGTGTCATTCCATTCACCTTATGTGACCTAGCCGAGAAATGGTTATATAGCACAGCATCACACTCGATTTAAAAATTGGGAAGAGTTTGTTAATGCTTTTCTTAAAAAGTTTTACCCACACCACAAGACCGCGAGAATTCGCAACGAAATTATTCCATTTTCCCAGCTTCCATCCGAACCTTTTTGGAAGTGTTTTAAAAGATTTAAAGACCTACTTGTTCAATGCCCTCACCACGGTATCGAGAATTGGCAACTTTGCCAAACTTTATACGAAGGATTGAACCGAGCAACTAAGCAGTTGTTGGAAACCATTTGTCAATGTCACTTTCTTATAAAATCTAGCGAGAAAGCTTGGCAGTTTCTCGACGATCTTGCTGAACTAACACTTCAGTGGGAAAGCACTAAGACCACCTCATCTACTTCATCAGGTCAGTCTAGGGCAAGCATACATCAACTAAACATGTCGATTGCAATGAAGGACAAAATGGCCGCACTTACGAAAAAGTTAGAAGCAATTGAGAGAAAATTCTCATCGCCTTTTCCTGCCCCTGCTTTACCCCCATGCACAGTTTGCGCTTGTTGTTCAGATCCGTCCCATCTTACTGAAGAGTGTCCTTACAATCCACCTGTTCAAGGACAAGATCAAGTCAATACTGCCTTTCAGCAAAGACAAAGAAATGATCCATACTCTTCGACTTATAATCCTGGTTGGAGGAGCCACCCAAATTTTGCTTGGAATCAAAATCAACAATTTCAAGGCAATAACAACTTTCAAAGGCCTCCTCCTCCACAACAACAAGCACTTCAACAAACTCAATATCAGCAACCTTTCCAACCCCAATCTTACCCAAACCAAATGAACAATTTTGTACCCAACAACTCTTATCCTCAAAACAATTTTGTTCAACCAAATAATGATAAGGTTTCCTCGCTAGAACGAAGTCTAGATGCGTTTTTAAAACAATCTACACAATCCACAGCAAGGTTGGAGACTTCCATTCAATCTTTGGTGCAAAACAGTGCTTCACATAATCAGAGTATCAAATCAATCGAGGCCCAAATTGCACAATTAAATGCTGCGTTAAGCGAGCGAGAAAAGGGAAATCTTCCGTCTCAACCATTGCCAAATCCCGGTCACACACACAACGCACATGTTGCTTATGAACAACAAAATCATAATGTAAATGCTGTGACCACGTTGAGATCTGGAAGAGTGTTGCACAATAATGTGGGTAATAGTGATGACACCCCTACCGGTGCTTCTTCTTCTTCTTCTTCTCCTTCTTCTTCATCTTCTTCGTTAGAGCCTGTTCTTCATTCTTCACAAGGCTCTACTTCTTCTAATTTGAACAGACCCACATCTCACTTCACGAACACACCAACACTGGGATCCGTTCCAACTCCGCAATCTACTCCACAAATATTGGACTCAACAAATTTTCAAAATGTTCCATTTCCAAACAGGTTGAGATCCAATAAACCAACTCCCCAAATGGAGAAGATTGTGGAGTTATTCAAGCAGGTTAGCATTAACATACCTCTCTTGGATGCAATCCAACAAGTCCCTTCTTACGTGAAAATCTTAAAGGGCTTATGCACCACGAAGAGAAAGTCTCAAGTACCCAAGAAAGTGCTCGTAGCTAGTGCCGTGAGCAATGCTATTACCCAACCTCAACCTTTACCTCAAAAACGAAAGGACCCTGGCTGTCCTACAATTTCAATAACAATTGGGGATAAGAACATCAATCGAGCACTTTTAGATCTTGGTTCCAGTGTTAACCTGCTTCCCTATTCCGTTTATGAGCAATTAGATGTTGGAGAGTTGAAACCCACTCATTGTACTCTCCAAATGGCTGATCGATCCATCACCCATCCTAGGGGTGAGTTAGAGGATGTGTTGATCAAAGTAGGGGACTTCATATTCCCTGTTGATTTCATTGTTATGGACACACAGCCCGTGGCTAACCCACGGAACCAAATTCCGGTGATCCTCGGTCGACCATTTTTGGCCACTTCCAATGCTGTAATCAACTGTCGCAATGGCTCTATGACTCTATCCTTCGGGAAGATGTCAAGTGGGTTCAACATTTACAAGATAGGAAGTATGCCCTCCGAGCCAAAAGCTAGTATACTTGATATTTGCTCGATCCACAAAATCACGCAGGAGGACTGTGAGCTTGAAAAATTTCTGTTCGATCACAGCAGTTTTGACGCCACTAGTGCGTTCCTCTTTGAATCTGACACAGTTTGCACAACCGATAACGATTACGAGTGTTTCACTTTTTCGGACGATTTTGAAGACTCACTACCCGAGCTTGAGTCCTTTGAATTTTCGGATGAGTTAGTTGAACCATCCGACTCGGTTGCTTACAGTCATTTCGAACCATTGATGGAATCCTTCGAGTTCGAGACAGTTTCACCAATTTTACCATCTCCAAAACTCGAACTCAAGATGTTGTCGTTTCACTCTAAATGCGCTTACTTAAGTGAGAATGAGACCCTTCCTGCATCTCTAGCTCTCGAGCAAGAGAAAGCCCTTTTTATGGTCTTGCAAAACAATCGGCAAGCTTTTGGCTGGACTATGGCAGGCATCGAGGGGATTAGTCCCCTCATAGTTGAACATCATATACATATGATGGATGATGCCAAGCCAGTAAAGGATTCACAGAAACACATCGAGAATTTTGTGGTTAATCAACCTCCACCTATAGAAGTTGAACCACCACCTTTTCTTCTCATAAAATACGAGAATGCCAATATTCCACTCATTTCTGATCATTCACATTCTCGTTTTTATTTATTATCACCTCTTATCTCCTCACATTCATGTTCACGCAAACCCTGTCCACACCACTTATCTCTTCCCCACTTTTTCTTGGCTCTTTATAACATGTTCTTCCACCGACCTATACGTTACACTGATAAATTCTTTGAATGGTTGGTATTGACTTTTGGCCTTTGCAAAACTTGGCATTGACTCGTAACATTGTTTAATTCAAATTTAAGGGAGATTTTATTGGCTCTAAAAAAAGCGATTTTTAGCCAACCGTATGATTGGGGGTACGTTTACCACTTGTAAAAAAAAAAAATTTTTTGGGTATTTTTGTAAATTTCCAGTTTTAATAAAATAAAAATAAAAAATAAATAAATAAACAGGGGAGTGCCGACAATTTTGACCCTCGTGGTGTATCCTGACAGTGAGGACACTGTCAAGTTTAAGTTTGGGGGTGTGCTCAGTAAGGTTTCTTCCTTCGCATTCATGTGTATATTTTTGCATTTGCATACTTATTTTTAAAAACCATAAAAATTAAAAAATTTTAAAAATTATAAAAATTGAAAAGCTCAATTTTGTCCATAATTGGCTTAAGTTTGACAAGACGGTTAACTAGTTAGGAAAAACTAGATTCTAAACTTAGTAAATTAAAAACCCTAAAAATAACCTTTCTTAAAATTTAACGGTAGAAAATATATGTCCTTGTGGTTTACTTAGAAATAAGTAAATTTTGAGTTCACTTCTTGGTCTAAGTCAAAATAATGGAAGAATATTGAAATTTTTATTGAAGTGTAAGTCTGAAAAATAATTCCTAAGCTTAAGTCTAAATTCTGAAAATATATACCTACAACTTGCACAAATACAAACCTTGAAACTTGGAATAGTAGAGGATACCTTGAAATGCTCTTGTCTAAAATCCTTAGTATGAAGGAAAATAAAATTATAAGTGTGAATAAAGAGATATAAAAAAATGAACACTGGTTTTGCAATTACTTAAGGCTGCGTAAAATTAAAAAAAATATATATAGCAAGGGTGTCTTATCACCTAGTGCCTTAGGCCAACTGGTTTGGGAGTCACTGCTAAAGCCTTAGGTGTTACAAGACTAGAAATTACGCCTTAATATGCAAACACATTTTATAATCGGTCGTTAGTACATCAAGAAGTATTAACGGTCGCATGAAGAATGTGTGAGCAATTTCATCTAAAAATTCACCAACTAAAAGTACTTTAGACGATGGACAAGAGTATAAGAGCTTGAATTGAATTTCCAAGTGTAGGGGTGATACATACACACACGTAGGGGTATATGATTTGGGTTTGGATAAGAGATATGAATGAAAAATAGGACTTATATCTTTAGTAGAGATGATAAAAATTCCTAAGTTGAGATGGAACCTCAGAAGGAAAACTCAAAAGATACTAAAAGCTAAGTAAATTTACAGAACATATATAATCTTGAGTTAAATGATAAGGAAGTGTGAAAAATACGGGTTGATAATTTCTGAGTTGAGAATAATAGAATTTATTGCTAGAAAATCGAATTGGAGAATAAAAGTCAATAGGCCGAATTGATAGAATTTTGTGGGTAGTATCTGCTGAAAACCCTCAGGAGACAACACTCCTCCTATTAGGGACACCTAGAGGTTTAACGGCTTGTTGCACGAGCTCAGTGCAATCGCGTTTCCTTTCGAAAGTGAGGTTAGGTCTTTTTCGAGAATAGACTAGTTTTGATCGAGGACGAGCAAAAAATAAGTTTGGGGGTATTTGTTCATATCATAATTTTGTATTATTATATTCCACATTCTTATTCATTTTACAAATAAACAGGTGCTTTTGATCCATGTCTGCTACATAGTTGCAGGTTACAGGTTCTCGGAACAAAACAGTGAAAATGATGAAAAGACGATACAAAAGTGAGACTACGACCAACAAATAGAAGAATCTTGATCATGCCTACAGTTTGAGGGATAAATGAAGATCAATGAACAATTTCACAAAGTACAAAGGCAGCGCAAGATTCAAGACTTCAACACGAAGCAAAAGGTAAAAGTCCACAACATTCTGCACTGTGGAAATCTGGAAGAAACTAGAAGACAATCTGAGAAACCAAGTGAAGAAATCAGAAGCCAAATGCAACAGGAAGCAGCCCAGAAAAATCCAGCCAAAGACCCCACCATATGGTCGCGGATCCGCGGCCAAACAGGGCATATGGCCGCGGTTCCGCGGCCATGGTGAGCACGTGTCGGTGCAAAAATTGACGGCGGCGGCGGCGCGTTGACTAGGCTTCTCATGGTAGTTTTGTAAATGTAGATAGGGATCAGATGTAAACCCTAGAGTTTCTATAATCTATAAATATGAACCCTAAAGCTCTTTTTGGAGCATGCCTCTTCTTATGCCTCTTTTTAATGATCAAATTCAGAATTTCAATTCCTGTAATGTTTGAAGAGTGCATCAAATAAAAAATAAAGTAAGTCTTTCTTTTTTTGCCTTAGTTAATTTTCCTTTCTGCCCTAGTTAATTTTATTTATCTGCCGTAGTTTAGCAATTTTATTTACCCGCCGTAGATTAGATAATTAGGTTATTAAAAACAAACTAAAAAAATGTCTCTTTTTATCAATTCCCTAATGAGTGAGTAGTTCTTCACTTGTTAGGGTTAGGAATAGGAAAGGTTTGGGAGATAAAAATCTCTCACCCCTTTCTTGCCCGTCATACATTTTAATAGGACTCTATGCATACATACACACACCGCTCACTACGGTACCTTATCCCATGAGGTAGCGATGATACCGTAGTTAAAGACCGGTTGTGTATGTTTCCATGGAGGTTAGGGTAAGAGTTAAGAAAGGACAGACAAGGACCTAGAGGAAGAAACCTAGTTTCTTCCCGATGGTACTAATCCACTTTATTAATTATTACCTTAACACCTAAATAGATCTTAATTAGGGCATAGAAATCGGTAAGAAATATTGAATTTCCAAACTTAACCTAAACCTAACCCTAGCAAGATTTTAATCCTAATCAAACTCATTTCAGTTTTTAGTGATAATCAATCCAACCCCAATTAGAATTAACTCGTTAGAACAAATAGAAAATACACAAAATCCCTGTGGACCGACCCGTACTCAACTGGCTAGCTACCAAGCGACGGCGTTCTTGATTGCGGTTAATATTCTTTGATTCATCTTTTAAAAGCGCAAGCACGCATAAAAAATCTCTTCAATCAAATGGCGCCGTTGCCGGGGATGGCGTAGTTATTTTCTTTTTGTAATTTCGGGTTAATATAAAAATTGAAAAATCATAAAAACTGAAAAATATAAAAATATATAAAAAAAATTATCATCTTGTTATTCTTTGAAGGGTGTTTCGTTTGAATTGTGCAGGATCGACAAACAGATTCAGATCTAAAAAAATCCAGAGAACATAACAGCAAACAGCAAATCTGAACAAACAGAGGAGGACCGCAACAGGCAACAGAAAAAGTTTGGAGGCCTGAGTCAACCATTCAACCGCGGAACCGCCGTGCTTGGACCCGTTTGACCGCGGAACCGCCACGGGGTGGTGACGTCATCATTTGAAAATATCTCTGTAAGCTTTCTTTTTTTCTTCTGAACCCCCTGATATCCTCTGAAAAATTTTCCTGCAGGGTTCTTTGCGCAAAAACTTCTCCCCTTCTCCAATAACTTGATCTTGCGCAGGATTCTTTGCGCCGCAATAAAAATAAAAAAAAATTTGGCAAGTGTTTGATTGTGTTTATTGCTTTGCATCTTTAAAATTGATTTTAAGGGGCTTTTACACCAATCCAGATTGGGTGGGGATTTCATTACCCTTCCTAGGACCCCAAAAATCACAAAAAGCATATTGCATAAACCATCGAGTTAATTAAAAAAGATTAGACTCAGCCTATAAGGACCGTCGCGCTCAATAGGACAAAGGAATAGTTGTAGGCATCGATCGTTTATCTAAACTAGACTTTGTGGTGCCTAGGCGGATCCCTCCTTTATCTAATTTGCCTTTTGGAACTGTTAGGAACAGTCTAGTTGACCTAGGTGACCCTAGATCTAGGCTTGACTCTTTTTATCAATTCCCTAATGAGTGAGTAGTTCCTCACTTGTTAGAATTAGGAATAGGAAAAGTTTGAGAGATGAAAATCGCTCACCCCTTTCTTGCCCGTCATACATTTTAATAGGACTCTATGCATACATACACACACCGCTCACTACGGCACTCTATCCCACGAGGTAGCGGTGATACCGTAGTTAAAGACCGGTTGTGCATGTTTTCCATGGAGGTTAGGGTAAGAGTTAAGAAAGGACGGACAAGGACCTAGAGGAAGAAACCTAGTTTCTTCCCGATGGTACTAATCCACTTTGTTAATTATTATCTTAACACCTAAATAGATCTTAATTAGGGCATAGAAAGCGGTAAGAAATATTGAATTTCCAAACTTAACCTAAACCTAACCCTAGCAAGATTTTAATTCTAATCAAACTCATTTCAGTTTTTAGTGATAATCAATCCAACCCCAATTAGAATTAACTCATTAAAACAAATAGAAAATACACAAAATCCCTGTGGACCGACCCGTACTCAACTGGCTAGCTACCAAGCGACGCCGTTCTTGATTGCGGTTAATATTCTTTGATTCATCTTTTAAAAGCGCAAGCACGCATAAAAAATCTCTTCAATCAAATGGCGCCGTTGCCGGGAATGGCGTAGTTATTTTCTTTTTGTAATTTCGGGTTAATATAAAAATTGAAAAATCATAAAAACTGAAAATATAAAAATATAAAAAAAAATTATCATCTTGTTATTCTTTGAAGGGTGTTTCGTTTGAATTGTGCAGGATCGACGAACAGATTCAGATCTGGAAAAATCCAGAGAGCAAAACAGCAAACAGCAAATCTGAACAAACAGAGGAGGACCGCAACAGACAACAGAAGAAGTTTGGAGGCCCGAGTTAACCATTCAACCGCGGAACCGCCGCGCTTAGACCCGTTTGACCGCGGAACCACCGCGGGATGGTGACGTCATCATTTGAAAATATCTCTATAAGCTTTCTTTTCTTCTTCTGAATCCCCTGACATCCTCTGAAAAATTTTCCTGCAGGGTTCTTTGCGCAAAAACTTCTCCCCTTCTCCAATAACTTGATCTAGCACTCGCGAGACGAAAAGTATATGAGCTAAAGTACTTGCGCAGCGAGCAGACATTTGGGCAAAGGAAAAAGGAATACTTTATTTATAACCAAAAATAAATACAAGGTATTCTGGGCTCCTCAGCCTCACTAAAATGCCCGGAGGCTTACAAAAATTTTGAAAAAGAAAAAAAATACCCAAGGAAGGAAAGCTCAGGCCGTCGGCTCGCGGAGGATCTCGCCCTGCTCGACGCCGGCGTCGGGGACCAAAACTGCAACCTCTGGGTTGGCGCTTCCACCGGCAGCCTCACTCCCAACGGCCGCCCCGGCAACTTCCCCCTGCGGCTCCTCCTCGGCCATGAGATATTAAGCACGGAGCTCGCTGATATCGACCCCCTGCATAGACTCCTTGATGGCGTCGAGTGCGCTGTGCCAGACGACGGCCGTGGATTCGGCGAGATCGGCGTAGAATTAGTCCGACGCCTTGTACGCCTCCACGGCCTTCTCTGCCCAGCACTCGGTGAGCTTCACTGCGTCCAGAACCACCCGGACATCCCTCTTGAGGGTGTCCCTCGACTTCTTCACCGAGTGGTAGAAGCCGTTCACCTCCTCCAACTTGGCCTGAATAGCCCACTTGGACTCGTCCAGAAGCCGATAAGACTCCTTCAATTTGGAGTTCGTCAGCCCCTCGGCGATCAGATGAGTGTCGAGGAGGGCCGCCTTCTCCTCCACTTGCCGCAGTTGGAGACGGAGTTCTCCTCTCGCTTGGAGGACTCGCCCGCCTTTTTCATTGCTGAAGCTACCTTCTCGGACTCCATGACGACGAGGAGCGCGCAGTGGTGAAGGACCTGAAGAAAGCAACACATGGGTTAGAAAGCTTAAACCGAGAAAACAAGACTTAAAATAATTTCCGAAAAAAGTCAAGAACCGACCTGAACCGCCTCCTGGGCTATGGCGGCCACTTGGGCCTTCATGGTCACCCAGGGTATTTTAACCCCGGCAGCCTGCTCCATATCGGAAAGTAGGCTGTCGACGACGGAGAGCCCCGAGGGCACCTCAATGCAGAAGTCGCCCTCCTGCACTGGGATCCCGGTAGAAGGCGCTCGAGATACCGTCCTTTTTATGTCTCTTGAGGGGGGCTTCGGCGGGCTCAGCCTCCTCCTCCTCCTCTCTCGCCTGGGGCGCTGGTCTCGCCCATGCTTGTGACACCCTCCCCTCCCCCGTGGTGTTCTTCTGGGGCTCGAGGAGCGGAGGAAGGCTTAGATGGTGGAGTTGGCCTCGGGGCCGTACTCAGACCGGGTTGGGACAAGCTTGCGCCTTCGCTCCCGGCCTTCTTTCCCTGGGTTTTGGCGGCCAAGGCGGCTAGGAATTTCGCTCGGTCCATGGGTTCTGCAAAGAAAGGAACACAACAAACAAAGGGGGTTAGCAATGCCAAAACAGCAAAATAAACTTGGTAAAGTCTAAACAGATCGATGAAAGCCCTAACTTACCCAAGAAACGCGCAGGACTGAGCCTAGCCCAGCTCAGTGCCTGCTCGGATAGCAGGACATCTGCCCATTGGATCGGCTCCTACTGGGACACCACCTTTGCTTCGGGGGAAGTCGACCGCTTTGCCCTCGGGCAGGGAGCCCTGTGCCACTGTGTAGGCACATGCCAATCCTCGCCCTCGGGCGGCCCGACGACTATAAACTTCTAATTCCATTCATGGATGGAAGAAGGGACGGCTACTATCCCCGACCCAGCCACTCCGCTCTTGCGTTTTTTGAACGAGAAATACACCCAGCTCGGCTCATCCTTACTGGTGCCGGGGTGATTCTTATAACACAGGAAAGAGACAAGGAGAGTCAAGCTGAAGGGGATATTTTCAAGCTTTAACCAGACTAGAAACCCGAGGAGAATTCTCCACGAGTTCGGAGCTAGCTGGCCTGGGGCGAGATGAAAGCAACGAAGCACCCCGCAGACCTCGGTTGGGAAGGGCAGACGCATTCCTGCTCAGAACGCTTCCAAATATAGGGCAATCTCCTTGCCCTGCACCTGGTCTACCCGCTCGCCTTCTCTAGCTAAACGAAGGGAATAGTTAGAGGGGATGTGGAATTGAGCCCGAATTTTGGAAAGCTCGTCCAGACTCTTCAAAATGGAGGACGCATCGCGGGTGTTCCCGATGCGCACCTTGAGGGCCCTTGTCGCTGCCCGACGGCGAGCAAGGGGAGCCTGACTCTTGGGGGCGAACCTGACATGGAGGACGAATAAGAAGAAGAACCCTCTTGGCTATCTAAAACCGAAGAGGAGGAAGACCCACCGGACTCGGCCCCAACAACGGGAACTTCATCGCCCGACTCTACCCTTACTACCTCTACGGACTCCTCAGACGAAAACATCAAACCTGATTCAAAGGAAAGAACTCACCGAGGTAAAATCAACAAGGGATCCGATCTAAAAGAAGGAGTGCCGGGCAATCTTCAGCAATGAAAAAGAATTTGAGCAAAGTATCAACCCTAGTATGGTCCCTTCCTATTTACACACCCCAAAGGGGAACATCCTACGGCCCTGATTGATTCCCGCCAAAACGAAACGTCACGCCCAGCGACTGGCGGGGCTCCACGTAGCGATCGGCCATTGGGGACGTCTTTTCGACTGCAGGAGTCAGAGACAGCCTGTCACTTCCGCCAACCGACGTCCGACACATGGCCCGTTTCCTAACTGGCGATCGGCTGGAACGGCGCCCCCTCTTTAAAGCGCGATCATTTCATTGATCCGCAGACGCCATCGGGGATACGCGCGAAGATTCAGATGAACGAAGAGGCGACACGTGGGCCAAAAGACTGAAACGACGTAACCACCAAATACCATGTCGTTCCCGAACGATCCACGTTATGATTCCTTGGCGCCAAAATGAACGAAAGAAAACCGAGTAGGCCACTTTCGACTCGACCCATGAATAGGTCAGAATGAGAGTGGAGGGCTAATGATGATGCTCACAAGTAGTGTCTCCTTATATTACGACACGTGGAGGATGACGTGTCCCGAAGGCTATGGAGGTGGAATAGATGGGTTGCATTATGAGGATTCTTCGGGATCCCTTTCTCGAGGAACGTATCCGACCTTTCGAGAGACCTCCCTGAATACATACCACCTTCACCTAGGAAACTACCAGCCGCTCATCTCCGAGCTTTCTCAGTCTCCTTGCTCGTCTCTGAGCCGTCTAATGTTCCGAGCTTCCTCGTCTTCCCAGCTTGTCTCCGAGCCGTCTGACGTGTCGAGCCTCCTCGGCCTCCAATCTCGTCTCCGAGCTCCTGACGTTCCAAGCTTCCTTGGCCTCCCCCGATCAACCAAGAGCGTGGATCCCATGTACCCCGCAATGGCTCCGCGCATATCGCCACGGCGAGATATCCGCCTCCCCATGATCCGCGTCCCATGCTAGCGCATGCCCCCATTAATGAGCGCTTCCTTCCATTCAAAGCGAGGATAACGCTGGGGCGTAACCGACAGTGGTGACCTCGCACCTGCTCACTCCACACGACCTTTATATAAACCCCTCTCCCAGACGACTCAGGTATCTTGAATTTATTTCCAATACGCCGCTACTCTTCACTTATTCCTCGGCTCTAACTTGATCGTCGAAGGGTCCTACAGTGGTTACCCACCCAGGGTCTTCTTTGCAAGTAGCTCGGCATCCAACATCAACCCATTGAGATCCACACTCAGTAACTACCAATTAAATCTCAGCCGTCAAAGATCGCCATCAAAGGATCGACGGAGGACAACATCTGAAGGAGATCCCAGCCTACATCAATTCTAGAGCAAGAACATGCCAAGTCATTCTCTCATATATGTAATTATCTTTATATCCTTCAAAAATTATCAATACAAAACATCTTCTCTTTGGAAAGTGAACTAACTTAGACAAAAGGTGCTTGACCTAATGATCATCAAGGAAGCATACAAAAATTAATTATGACATGTGAATTTTTTCCCCATCACACACGTGCATAGCACATGCATTGTTTACCACCGAAAACAGCGACCGGAACGTTGGGACATCTGGTCTGAATTTTGGGACAAATGCTATTTGGTTTTATCCGTCCACCTCTCCAAAGATACCAAGTTGATTTATGGCACCGTATATCAGAGGTTTGGACGGATGCGGCCGATGTAGCAAACTTCGTCAGATTCCCCTTGTTTACGAAGGGTTTTTGATTGTGGGGACGCTCTTCCCTGCAGGCGCAAGCCCCTGCAGTTAATTACGTTACCACGTAGCGATAACCACTTTCTCCTTCTCCAGATGTTCACTTTGTGTCGTGTGTATTTGTTTTGTTTTAGGTTGCCCGTGGATTGTATATGGAGACTAATTTGTGTTGTCGTCCGCAGGGCGGGGATTAGTCCAAATCCGTATTTTCTTAGATTTGGGTTTGGTTTGATTTAAGGATCGTTAACCTCATTTGAGATTAAGATCAACTTAAATATTTGTTAAGAATACGTTGTTAGTTATATGTATGCCCTAGAGGCCATTACTGTACATATGATGTATATTGTAGTGGATGCTGGGACATATATAGGGAGGACTTTCTTGCTCGACATGATAGTATGCTATCTGGTTACTCTTTACCTTAACGTGTACTCAGATTGTCTCTCTATTACATGTTGGTAAAGCCCTTAGGATGTGTACTTGACTACCTGGACTATGATGCGGATCATACTAGTGGGGACATGGTAGTCCATAAGTACATCCTTCAAAGTCCCTAGTCGTGGGTGTATCGAGATGGGGCATCGATATACCAGAGTAGACTAGCGTGTACCTTCTCAACCCATGCAGATGGGCGATGGATGATCCCATATCCATTGGTGTTTGACATCAAAGATGATATACGGGTGCTCAGTAGAGACTGGGTACACTGGACGGACTCGCCGAGAACTCCCAGATGGTATTATACCTCACGTCAGATGGCAGTTCTCTGGTGACACAGGTACAGAGTGGTCTGTAGACCCGAGATCGCCATAGAGTCTTGTGTGGTTCCCACTGTGCTTTGATTTCCATTTTACCACGTCCAAGAGGGCGTGCAAAACGGTGGTTTTTGGGTACAGTCCCGAGTCACATGGAGGCAATGAGCGATAGGAGGGGATTCGTCTCTCCCGGTATAGGGGGTTGATGTTGCGCTGTGTTCGATTGGCTATAACAGGAAATCCCTGGCCAGGGTTGCTGAGATTTACTGGTAAGTGTTACCAGTAGTTTCTCGAATTGTTATAGACCTCATATCGACACGACTTATCGAGCTATTGGGGTCTGACGTTTACCACCCCTAGGTGAGATATGCGACATATCAGACGATCAGACCGGACTGTACGGTAGTGTTACTGGATGGATTCACTGGAGTGTGAGCGGGCTTGCTCGTCGATCTTCTGATCGCTCAATACCCGGGTGGCCGTTACGTTTAGCAGACCGTTTGCGGCTTGTGGGTGCTTGATATGATCATCATCTGCTGTCGGCGTATTGACGAGTCTTTAGAGTCCTACACAGAGGTTTCCTGGCTCAAGCGAAACGAAATAGGAGCGCATATGAGATATGTGCGGGACCGAGAATAATGCGTGTATGTGATACCGTATTCCATTCTCGCGATGAATGTATCGAATGGTTATATGCGATATAACCTAGTTATCGAATCGAGGGTTGATTCGATAAGCCGATACATTGGATATTAGTCGGTTATATGCGATATGACCGGATCGTTAAATCAAGTGTTGATTTAATGATTTAATGTATAATTATATATTTGATATATTACTTTGCATTAACTAATATCGGTTCACTTTAAATGGATTTTCTCACTCGCTTGTGCACATTGTATATTCGATATAGTTTTGTGCACTTGATTGTATCATGTTTGATGATACATGCAAATTTGGTTAAGTGTAAAGATTAAACCATGGTTGTGTAATGGTTAGGGTTTTGTTTTTACTTATTCATTTATTTATTTCATTTATCCTTTTTGGAAAATAAAATGCATAAAGAGAAAATGGTGGCTTTCATTTGTTTCTTTCATGAAGGTTTGACTAAGTCACCATTTTGTCTCATGCTTAACCCTAACCACTCCATTTAACAATAGTCCACTCTCTACACCTAACTATGGTTTTGTTTATGATAAGTTTTGATTTTCTATTCTAATTTAATTAACTTATCATATTCATTATCTTCTTCTTCTTCTTCTTCTTCTTCTTCTTCAAGAAGAAAACCAAGCATCCATCAATGGTGATTGATGAAAAAGAGTGAGAAATCCAATTCTAAAATCTACCCACTTCCTATTTCTTCATCCTCCACCTCTTGCCAAGTAGTAGAGTGTGTTTCCTTCACAAGTTTTCAAGGCTTGGTGAAGGTGGAGCTTGATCTAGTGATGCCTCGACGTAGATCATCTTCGGCACGTTGTCGACGACCTAGCCCGGTCTTTTCTCCGATGAAACCACCGTGAGAGTCATGGTTCGATTTGGACAGCGGAGAGGACTTCATTGTGGAGCCGTGGAGGTGGAGCACCGGATCTACAAAGGTTGTATTTCCGTATTCTTGTAGTTAAGTGTTAACTAGTTTCATTTATCGCCTAAAATCTAGCCGACGATCCGTTCTAGGGTTTCTCGGCACCGTTAAAATTTGAAATTGGCATGATCGATGCCTTGTGAGACCTCATTAGGGTGCATAGGAACCCTACAGTGGTATCAGAGCCTAGCTAGAGCCTTAGGCGATGCGTTGACGAAGTTTGAAACCCGAACGAACCCGAAACCCTAAACCAAACATGCTCTCTGGAATTTTTCTAAAATCTGGAGTTTTTCCAAATTAAAAATTGCTAAAAAATTCAGCAGGGTCCTATTAGAATTACTGTGAAATTCGGTGGGCCAATTCGTCAAGTGTGCGGCGGAACCGTGGCAGAAGCATGGCTTCTGCGGCGGTTCCGCGGCCGTATTATTGAATTGTCCAATAATTTTTGCACAGTAATTCATGATTGCAGGTGCTGGATTTTCTGGGAATTTTTAATATTTATTCAAGAGTTGAATTTTCTGGAGTTTTTTTGGGGATTTGTATATTCGATCGGATTATCAAATTTTGTCTGTTTGGCTTTCCGGATAAATTTTAGAATATGTTAAAAAGTTCGACCGGATATAAATACCCAATTTTCCCCTGTCGGGAAATTTCCAAGTGTTGGATTTTTCCGTGGTTTAAAGACGTTCTAAGTAGTGCAAGTAACGCGATGGACCCTCTAGAAGACAACATACCTTAACTCGATTATGTGACCGTCTTGAACTGCCCTTTGAACCTTCGGGTTTGGGGCAGTACGGCGTGCCACATGTGAGGCGTTGGCTTGACCCTTCTACGGCTGGACCGTTGGTACTGAGGCACGAACTGAATGTTTTTAGACTTGTTTCATGTGTTGATCTGTATCGGGAAAACTTGGGTGTTCGATTGTTCGATCGGAAAGTTTGACATTTTCTATTTATCCGGAATGTGATACAATAATTGGAATTCACAAGAAGTTATGAGATAACTGAATGAATGTTATAAACACGGCACTTTAGTCTCACTTGATCGGTTGCCACGGAATTTTGATGTGATCAAAAGTCCGTCGCAATCACGTAGCGTACGCGGATACTCGCCGGGTAAACTTAATAGACAGCCTCACTCCATAGCCCCGACCAAGTGACTGTAGGAGAACCCCGTCGCCGAAAGCATCCGTCCGGGTGCTAGCGGCAGCGGTGTTCCGCCTTGGTGCACTTCGTCGACGGTATCGGGGGTGCGGCCGCCTACTGAAGTTTGCGACGAGCATTCGATCAGGATGTCGGGAATCTTGTTGAATTCCCCGACTTGATATTGAAAAGTGTTTTCGATAATGAGACTAAAATGGTGAGTTTATAACTGTTAGGCATATGATGTCTAAGTAATTCATTTGATTAGGCATGCGATGTCTATGCAGATTGCTGATTCCAACTGTTGTAGTTTTACACTTTCTTTTCTGTGACCGTAAGTGTAATATGTGATATCGCCGGTTTCGTTGCTATATGTCAACGACAATTGGGATGGACATATTTACTTACGTTGATGACATGTGATGTTATGTATTGCTGGATATGTTATATTGGATCGTCGTGTTTGAATAGCCGGGGGTTTTTATGTGAGATGAGTGTTTTTCATTTTCATTCATGTAAAAACTTGTATGTAATATTTTTTTTTGGGGGCACTTCCAGGTTGCGGAAGTTGTCACCTTTTGTATATTATTTACTTTTCCGCACTAGGATAGACCCAAGGAGGGGAGCACAAGTAACCGGGTTCTGGAGTCCAGTGGGAGACCAACTCGAGGAGTCAAGTCCGGGTCTCCTAACTCTAAAATTGGTAGGGTTGCTTGTCGCTCTCGTAGGGGTCTAGGGGTGTGGGTTTGGCTATTCATCACGACCGTGGAATCCGTGTTTTATACTGGCTCGTATTGAAAACACGGACGTCCTAGTATATCCAATATTTCATATGATTCTTCTGCTGCGATATCTGTGATGTGATCATGTGATGTTCTGTGATAGATACAGTATATAGTATATATGATATATTATATAGACGTTACTTATGTTTTACACCCGCGCTAGCCCTGCCCCGCTCTGCCGTTAGTTGCCTAACCTAACGGTGCACGAGGGGACATCGAAGAGAATGCGGATGGCATAAGTGTACGTCGTATTTATCTGTGATGTTTAGGTACTTTAAATGATGGGACTTCATTAATGTGATTAATGAAATAAAAAGAAACCTAAGATGTTGTAGAATCGAATTTCAAAATAAAACAGGTAGCTACAGTTCTTGCTTTGCACAGCGGTATATACGATATATCCTGCACCTTATTCGATGAGGAAAGGACCGAGATCCCTTCACCAGGAGTGACTCCTTTAGCAATAACTGGCAGATGCTACACACTCGGTTTGTCTTTTGATTGCTTTTAAGTGTTTTTGCTCTGCACAGTGATATATATGATATATCCCGCACCTCATTCGACGAGGAAAGGACCGACGATCCCTTCACCGGGAGTGACTCCTTTAGCAAAAACTAGAAAAGCCTCAGAAACACTCCATTTTAAAATCATTCGATCCTACAACGATTTCAAGTTCATTACGCAATAGGTTTTCAGAAAAACCTGTCGTAGCCCTCCGTCATTTCAGATAAGTACTAGTTAGTATTCGTGCTGCGGTTGTTTGGCATGCGTCAAGGCGTAGTGTACGGTAGCTAACTAGTGCTTATCTGCTAGCATATGATGCGATTGGATTAGGGTATTCGTACGGCGTTGTTTGGCATGCGTCAAGGGTCATGCGGGTGGGTTTAATTCAATCAAGAAATGTACGGGTTGAGCTTGACTAGCGGACTATGGGTTGTTTGGCATGCGTCAAGGTCATAGCACGCTAGGGGCAAAATTATCGGGAATTTCAAGTGTTGAAATTTGCAATGAGATTGCATACCTTCTATGAGATGGTTGGATCCCGATACCCGCTGCGAGTAAGAGTTACTCCTGGGAGAGTTTTACACATTACAATTAGCCGATCAAGTAGGTGTCTAGAAAGGTGTTAACGGGGTTACGCCTCTGGGAAAACGAGGTTTACATTAATTAGGTTCGTGCGAAAGCACGGGGGACCTCCCTCAAAGTACCGACACTGGCCTGGCTGAAAGATTGGCGAACTTGTAGTGTGTAATTAATCCCGGCTAGTCTTTCCTTTTAGGGTTTGAAGGAAAATTTGATAAAAAGCAGTGGGAGCCATCCTGATTAGATAAAATAATAACCAATCTATTCTTGCAAGAGCGCACGCTGAGTGTTTTCTTCTCTCTCTCTCCTGGTAGCGACCATGTCACGCCTTAATCAAGATAATAATACGGATAATTGACCGAACCCGCTTGTTATACTGAGTTGGGGAACGTTGGTCCCGCTCCAACTTATAATTGTTATAAGACCGAGCAGGAAATTGGGGAATACCAGATTTCCCGTGCCGCCCAAACGAAGAGAGTGCATGCTGATGCATCATCTTCGGGTGTGTTCATTACAAAGAACTGTTTCTCAGTATCCTCCGCATCCTTGGTATATGATACCGGATCAGGATCCCAGATATGTAATCTGTTACATAGGGCTACAAAAGGGTAGAAAAACTGAGAACGGGTGATAAGTTTCATGAGGCAGAAAACGGGACAAGTGTTGCAGCCAAGTCTGTTGGTCACTGTCACCCTGTATTACCAGAATACATTGATTTTGAACGAATGTTATTAGATACCGAACCTGATATACAAAATCATATCTGTTTCTTTATTAGTAAAGAAACGATAAAATTTTGTATTGATGGATAATGTTTTGAACATTTCTTATATCAAAAGTTGATCAGTTCATGCACGTTATCTAAAAGCATTAATGTTCTAAATCAAACTACAGTTCTTAGTATACGGATCACACACAAGAGGAAGAGTTCAGAAATGAACGAATCCTTCTTGAGGCATTGTAGACTAGGTCATATCAATGCGACCCGACTAGCTTGAGTTACATAAAGATGCATATTTAAATCAGTTTGAATTTACATCTTGTGAAACTCGCCAGTCATGTCACAAAGATAAGATGACCATAGCTCCGTTTACTGGAAACAGAGAAAGAGTTAGTGAACTCTTGGGACTGATACATGACGATGTATGTAAGGTCTCCTGTCTACATATGCCAGGACTGATTCTTTATACTTCATTATATTTTCTGATAATCTCTCAAGATTGAGACATATGTTCCTGTTGAAACACAAGTCCGAACCTTTTGAGATATTCACAGAATATAAGTTAGAAGTAGAGAACCAAAATACGGGTATAAGTATTATGTCCTATGATGAGATCAAGGAGGAGAATACTTGAGCACGGAAATCCTGGACTATTCTAAAGGAGAATGAGATTCTCTCTCGGCATTACTCCTCCGAATGCACCATAGCACGATAGTATATCGGGACGGAGCAAACACACCCTATATGATAAGGTGTGCTCTATGATGAGTACTACTGAGTTACCTATTTCCTTTTGGGAGTTATGCACTTATGAAGTTGCATACCTATTGAATAGGGTTTCGATCAAATCAGTTGCCTACCAATTCATATGTGATATGGAAAGGTAAGAGCCCATATCTTAAGTTAGTTAAGATTTGGGGTTGTCCGGCCTATGTCTAAAAAGCAAAATCCGGGCAAGCTCGAGGCAAGGTCTGTTATGTAGAACTGGAAAGGTTCCAGCTATACAAAATACAGCAGATAATTTGGTACAACCAAAGGATTCAGTAGATACCAACGAACCTCAGCCTCTCCGCCGATCTAGTAGGGTTCCTCACCCACCTGAGAGATACTTCGGTTTCTCTATGACAGTGGGAGCGAGGATTGCATCATGAGATGATGACCCAACTAATTTCGAGCTGGCCATCAGGAGTAAGACTCTGTAAGAATGGCTGGATGCTTAGCAATCTGAGATAGAATCCATGTACACCAGCAAAGTATGGACTTTGGCTGCTATATCTGAAGGGTTAAATCCCCATCAGGAGCAAGTATATCTTGAGAAGATTACTTGGTGTAGATGGAAAAGTTGAGACTTTCAAAGCTAGACTTGTTAAAGGTTTTCGTCATTGACCAGGCGTGGATAATGATGAAACCTTTTCCAGTACCTATGCTTAAGTCCATCCAGATACTACTTGCCACGGCTACATACCATGACTACGATATCTGGCGGTTAGGTGTCATGACTGCTTTTCTAAATACTGATTTAGAAGAGTGCGTCTATAAGTACACAGCCAGAGGGCTTCGTATACAGTGGGAGCAGTGGAAACGTGTGCAAGATGCTTTATACGATAAAGCAGGCATCGCGGAGTTGGAACGTCTGTTTTGATGTGTTAGTCAAAGAGTTTGACATCATCAAAATGGTAGATGAACCTTGTATAAACAAAAAGGTAGTAGGGAGTATGGTGGTGATCCTCGTAGAGTACGTGGATGACATACTTTTGATAAGAAAGGAGTTTCCTATGCTACACTCGATCAATCTCCGCTTATCACAATGATTCTCCACATAGGATCAAAGTGATACCTACTAAATCCTAGATTTTGGATCTATGAGATAGATCTAATTGGATGTTAGAATACTCACTAGTTCTAGTGAGATGGTATCAGTTGATCCTGAGGAAAATCACTGGAAGTGTTCCAGGGTGATAAAGACGACTGAATGTCAGTCGCAGGCATTGTCTTTACCCTCAGTAAAGGGACGGTATGTTGGAAGAGTTCCAAGCTAGATACCGTGACATACTAGACGATAAAGGCAGGATACGTCGCTACTTAAGATGCTACCAAAGAGGCTGTTTGGATGTATAATGGTTCATGAGATGAACTATGTTCCTACCATTGTGAGACAATGGAGTTGTGGCTCATGCCAAGGAACGTCTGTCCCATCAGTGATCCAGACATATTCTATGGCAGTATCACCTGATTATGGAGATGGTTGATCTTCAGGATGATCAAGGCTAGGAGAGAAGACTCAGAGGATAACACGGCGGATCCACTCACGAAGGCCTATTCCCAGAGAGAGACTTTTATGGGATGGTTGAGTATGAGATACTTCGACCACTGCTACAGATGGCCCTAGTGCAAGTGGGAGATTGTTAGTTATATGTATGCCCTAGAGGCCATTACTGTACATAGGATGTATATTGTAGTGGATGCTGGGACATATATAGGGAGGACTTTCTTGCTCGACATGATAGTATGCTATCTGGTTACTCTTTACCTTAACGTGTACTCAGATTGTCTCTCTATTACATGTTGGTAAAGCCCTTAGGATGTGTACTTGACTACCTGGACTATGATGCGGATCATACTAGTGGGGACATGGTAGTCCATAAGTACATCCTTCAAAGTCCCTAGTCGTGGGTGTATCGAGATGGGGCATCGATATACCAGAGTAAACTAGCGTGTACCTTCTCGACCCATGCAGATGGGCGATGGATGATCCCATATCCATTGGTGTTTGACATCAGAGATGATATACGGGTGCTCAGTAGAGACTGGGTACACTGGACGAACTCGCCGAGAACTCCCAGATGGTATTATACCTCACGTCAGATGGCAGTTCTCTGGTGACACTGGTACAGAGTAGTCTGTAGACCCGAGATCGTCATAGAGTCTTGTGTGGTTCCCACTGTGCTTTGATTTCCATCTTACCACGTCCAAGAGGGCGTGCAAAACGGTGGTTTTTTGGTACAGTCCCGAGTCACATGGAGGCAATGAGCGATAGGAGGGGATTCGTCTCTCCCGGTATAGGGGGTTGATGTTGCGCTGTGTTCGATTGGCTATAACAGGAAATCCCTGGCCAGGGTTGCTGAGATTTACTGGTAAGTGTTACCAGTAGTTTCTCGAATTGTTATAGACCTCATATCGACACGACTTATCGAGCTATTGGGGTCTGACGTTTACCACCCCTAGGCGAGATATGCGATATATCAGACGATCAGACCGGACTGTACGGTAGTGTTACTGGATGGATTCACTGGAGTGTGAGCAGGCTTGCTCGTCGATCTTCTGATCGCTCAATACCCGGGTGGCCGTTACGTTTAGCAGACCGCTTGCGGCTTGTGGGTGCTTGATATGATCATCATCTGCTGCCGGCGTATTGACGAGTCTTTAGAGTCCTACACAGAGGTTTCCTGGCTCAAGCGAAACGAAATAGGAGCGCATATGAGATATGTGCGGGACCGAGAATAATGCGTGTATGTGATACCGTATTCCATTCTCGCGATGAATGTATCGAATGGTTATATGCGATATAACCTAGTTATCGAATCGAGGGTTGATTCGATAAGCCGATACATTGGATATTAGTCGGTTATATGCGATATGACCGGATCGTTAAATCAAGTGTTGATTTAATGATTTAATGTATAATTATATATTTGATATATTACTTTGCATTAACTAATATTGGTTCACTTTAAATGGATTTTCTCACTCGCTTGTGCACATTGTATATTCGATATAGTTTTGTGCACTTGATTGTATCATGTTTGATGATACATGCAAATTTGGTTAAGTGTAAAGATTAAACCATGGTTGTGTAATGGTTAGGGTTTTGTTTTTACTTATTCATTTATTTATTTCATTTATCCTTTTTGGAAAATAAAATGCATAAAGAGAAAATGGTGGCTTTCATTTGTTTCTTTCATGAAGATTCATGAAGGTTTGACTAAGTCACCATTTTGTCTCATGCTTAATCCTAACCACTCCATTTAACCATAGTCCACTCTCTACACCTAACTATGGTTTTGTTTATGATAAGTTTTGATTTTCTATTCTAATTTAATTAACTTATCATATTCATTATCTTCTTCTTCTTCTTCTTCTTCAAGAAGAAAACCAAGCATCCATCAATGGTGATTGATGAAAAAGAGTGAGAAATCCAATTCTAAAGTCTACCCACTTCCTATTTCTTCATCCTCCACCTCTTGCCAAGTAGTAGAGTGTGTTTCCTTCACAAGTTTTCAAGGCTTGGTGAAGGTGGAGCTTGATCTAGTGATGCCTCGACGTAGATCATCTTCGGCACGTTGTCGACGACCTAGCCCGGTCTTTTCTCCGATGAAACCACCGTGAGAGTCATGGTTCGATTTGGGCAGCGGAGAGGACTTCATTGCGGAGCCGTGGAGGTGGAGCACCGGATCTACAAAGGTTGTATTTCCGTATTCTTGTAGTTAAGTGTTAACTAGTTTCATTTATCGCCTAAAATCTAGCCGACGATCCGTTCTAGGGTTTCTCGGCACCGTTAAAATTTGAAATTGGCATGATCGATGCCTTGTGAGACTTCATTAGGGTGCATAGGAACCCTACATACGTTAGTCTAATTTTTAGACTAAGATCTACTTAACGGGGGTTCGGGATCATTGAAATCTAATGAAAGAGCATTTGGGCTCTATTGTTTTAGTTTAAGGACGTTACGGTCCATTGGGTTTAAGGACATTATAGTCCATGGAGTTTAAGGACATCATAGTCTATAGAGTTTAGTTTAGGGACGTTGCGGTCCACATCACCATTTTTGAGATGAGGGTTTAGTTTAAGGACGGTGCGGTCCACAGTAGTTTTAAGGACGTTGTTGTCCGTTATTAGTTTAGGGACGTTGCGGTCATTGAATTGTTGGTTGTCGGGACCCACCACCTCTCTGAAGACGTTGAAGAATTATAACGACATATATCAAAGGTGTGGGGTGATGTACCCTTGAATCAAAGAATGTTCATCAGGGACTTGGTAGTCCTGTTTGGCACTAAGGCCAATTCAAAAGAAGACATATGGGCTCGGTCGATTTAGGGTTTGGCCAATCTTAGGCTCAGCCCACTTGATTACTTATTTGGACTTAATCCCTTTTCATTCAACAATACTGAGCATTGACATGGGTTTTGATGCTCACCCTTTTTTCTTTGTTTTGTATTGAGTGTTGAACACTCTTTATGGCACTGGGCTCTATTTACAGAGCGCTCTTTATTTCATCAGCGTCCACGAGAGGGGCACGTGGGGCGCTCGGTGCTGAGTGCAAAACTTGGAGTGTTAAACGCTTCTTATAAAATAGCGCCTACGTGAGGAGCACGTGGAGCGCTTGGCGTTGAGCACCAGACTTGGAAAGCTAAGCGCTTCTTATAAAATAGCGCCCACGTGAGGAGCACGTGGAGCGCTTGGCGCTGAGCGCGAGACTTGGAAAGCTAAGCGCTTCTTATAAAATAGCGTCCGCATGAGGAGCACGTGGAGCGCTTGACGCTGAGCGCCAGACTTTGAATGCTAAGTACTGAGTTTAAATAGCACCCGCGTGAGGAGCACGTGGAGCGCTTGGCGCTGATCGCCAGATTTTTGAGTGCTAAACACTGAGTTTTGAGTTTTGCCCAATTCAATTTTCTGAGAATTAGATTCTCACCTATGAAAGACTTTGTTTTATAGATCTGAGATCTGGAAAAAGAACTAAGTTCTTCTAATGTGAGAGTTAAACTCTTAGATTTAGAGGAGATGCTATGATCTCTCTTATTATTTTTGTGAAAGACTTTGTCTTATAGATCTGAGATTTGGGAAAAGAACTAAGTTCTTTAGATGTGAGAGTTAAACTCTTAAATATGGAGGAGATTCTATGATCTCACTTATTGTTATTTACCTTGAGAAGAAATTGCTCTCGTCTTTGAAGTTTGAAGTTTATGGGAGGGTTCTTCTGTACAAGACTTGAAGTCTTTGGTCCTTTATATAGGGGAGGCTGATTTGTTGATTCAGTTAAGGAAATCTCTCATTGAGAGATTTCTTGATTGATTTGGGGAATTTATCCACCGTCAGATCTCTGATACAAGGAATTCTGTTTTACAGAAGACATTTTTTTTGTTTTTAACAAGATTGGGAAAATATTTTCCCATACAGAGCTTATTCTGTATCTTGGTGATTTTTAATCACCATTGGATCTTTGATCTAACGGTGCTCTGATTTACAGAGCACAATTTTTCTTATTTAGAATGATTTGAGGAGTATTTCCTTAATTAGAATTTAATTCTGTATTTTGGTGATTTTTAATCACCATTGGATCTTTGATCCAACGGTGCTCTGGTTTACAGAGCACAATCTTTCTTCTTTAGAAAGATTTGAGGATTATTTCCTCAATCAGAATTTAATTCTGTATCTTAGTGATTTTTAATTACCATTGGATTTTTTATCCAACGGTAGAGAACTTTTAGTTCTGGCGCCAGCGCCCTCGTGCTTTGCACGTGAGGCGCTGCCTCAGAGTTTTTAACTCTTGGCGCTGCCTCAGAGTTTTTTTTTTAACTCTGGGCGCAGGCGCTCTCATGCTTTGAACGTTAGGCACTGCCTCATTTCAAATTTTGAACATAGCCTTGCTCTCTTATAGGGGGAAACAAGATCTTTGATCCAACGACAGAGAACTTTTAGTTCTGGCGCCAGCGCTCTCGTTCTTTGCACGTGAGGCGCTGCCTCAGAGTTTTTAACTCTGGGCGCAGGCGCTCTATTGCTTTGCACGTGAGGCGCTGCCTCAGTTCAAATTTTGAACGGAGCCTTGATCTTTTATTGGGGGAAACAAATCCCCCCACCGTTGCGCTCACGTGGCTCACACGTGTGTGCAGCGGTGGCAGCCTTTCCACCGTTAGATCTTTTTGGAAGTTGGATCGGCTTACCATGCCTATAAATAGGGTCTTTGGCCTTTGAGATGACTGCTGTTCATCTTCCTCTTTCTCTTTTGTTCTTCTGAGAATTTAATTCTTCTTTCAGAGCTTAGTCCTCTGCCCCAAAGAAATTTCTTCTTAGAGTTAGAACTCTTCCCAATTTTTTGGTAAGGATCATAATTGAACCCCCTGACAGAACTTTGCTCTTCTGAGATCATAGATCTTTTAAGATGTGTTTTAAGGTTTCTTTAAACCGTTAATTACAACAGTGCTTTGCTATTCTTAGATCATAGATCTAAAGAAACCTTTTTTGGGGGTTTCTTAACCCTTCAATGAAGAACTCTTAGAGTTTCTACCTCAGATCTTTAAAGATCTTTGGGGTTTTACAGAGCACAGCTCTTTAGAAATTTTTAGGGAATTTTATTCCCTTCTTAATTAAATTTGACAGATATGATTTCTGTCTGCAGAGCACTGCTCTCGATGGAGTTCAACTCCTTGGCCCAATGAGCCTCTCATTAAATGAGAATCCTTTTAGAATTCCTCCTTAATGAGTGTCTGTCTCATCAATAATGAGCCGTCACTTTGATTTTGTGGGTCCCCCTTGGTCTCTTTCCACTGCATTGCAGTATGGTATAAATTTAAAACACCAAGTGTCAGAATTTGGACCGTAGCATTGACAGCTAACCCTTATTCCTTTTCACGTAGGTACTATGTATTTTGACACTTTCCCATTTGTTCGCCCAGAGAGTGCATTCGCTGACGCGCCCGTGGATCGAGAAGTCTTCGCGCTCATTAAAGATCATGACCCGGAGCGGAAATCTTTTCATCTACGGGGGTCGTAGTACAATCAAATTATCCAGGATCGGTGTAGTTTCTCCTGTGCAGTACCCTCAGAGCCCATTTCAGCGATTCACTACGCCGACACTCCTCAGGTGAATTACACTGTGGAGGAGGTTAACTGGATTATGGATGGACGCCTCCAGCCCTCTATGGGCTTGATACCTGTACAGCCGCCGATGGCTTTAGACATTCTAGGGCGGCGCATATGTCAAGGTGATTCGCGCCCTTGGGGACAAGTATACATGATTGGCCTGACTCCTCTCCATTCAGCCGGATATCTGCAGTGAGCTCGGTACATCTTGTCGGCCAAGAAATCACTGCTGCTGAAGCTCGGGTTGTACCCCGCAATTTACGCGTCTCTTTTTCAGTATTCCACGCCCCTTGTATGGTGGGTCAAAGCTTTTTTGGAGCAATGGAATATCCTGACTCACACCTTCCTTCTATCAGATCGGGAAGTTTCAATCTCTTTGGAGAAGTTCGCGGAGATCTCCGGCTTACCCGTTAAGGAGGAATGTTCCCTGATTAGAAATCAGGAATTACCTCAATAAGGTATCACGTGCTCACACGTGACCAATGGTCACGTGTTGACACGTGATAGTTAAAGCAGAAACGAAAACAAGCGGCTGAGAAAAGACCCCAATTGGGGGTCACGTACACACACGTGACCAAGGGTCACGTGCCAGCACGTCACAGGCTTTGAAAGCCTTGTAACTTAACAGAATTAAATCCTAAATTTCTCTAAATCTTTCCAAACGAAAAAAGGATTATGAGGAACCGTTGGATTAAAAATCCAAGAGAGATTAAAAATCACCAATTTATGGAAAGATTTTAGACAAGGAAAGATTTCCCTAAATCTCACTAAAAATAACAAACAGAATATCTTTTGGATTTAAAATCCAACGGTGAATAAAATTCACTGAGTGATCTAAAGGATCTTAATTATGAAAACAAACAAAATCTTTCAATGAAAAATTTACTAAACAAATTGATTCTTTTCCTTCTCCTATAAATATGAGCTAAGAAGAGAATTTTTTGGAGATATAGAATTTTGGGATCTGGAGATTTTCTAAAAAGAAAAAGCAAATAGCAGAGAGAAAAGAAAGGAGAATTCAATTCTCAAGAAAGAAACCCTAGGTGAGAAAAGGAAAAAAAGATAAAACTTCAAAAAGAGAATTTAATTCTCAAATCTAAGAGTTTAACTCTTCTGCAAAAAGAACTTAGTTCTTCCTCTGGTTGAAGATCTGCAGAAGCAAATCTTCCCATAGGTTGAGAATTTAATTTTCATCGGGTTGAGATTTTGCCATGCAGATCCAAGACCTAGGGGAGAATTGAGTTTAGAGAATTTAATTCTCCCAAATTTACAGGAATTCAATTCCTTTATGATAAAACCAGGGTTTAACCTTATATGAGAATTTAATTCTCCTAAAATTATAGGAATTTAATTCCTTCAAGATGGACAGAACTAGGGTTTAACCCTAATTGAGAATTTAATTCTCTCAAATTCACAGGAATCTAATTCCTCCTAAATGAAATTAGGGTTTCACCCTATATAAGAATTTAATTCTTTTACATATATGGGAATTTAATTCCTCCAAAAAGAGATTAGGGTTTAACCCCATATAAGAATTTAATTCTTGCACAATAGGAATTTAATTCCTCCAAAATCATAATTAGGGTTTAACCCTACAGAGAATTTAATTCTTAAAAAATAAAGAGACTTAAAAGATCTCCATATATGCAAAGAACTAATGTCACGTGTCCCCACGTGACCCCTGAAAATATCCCCAAAAATGAGAAGGAAAAAGCTTTGAGGCAATGCCTCACGTGCTCCCACGTGATCTCCAAAACAAAGAGAATAAAAGAAAAGAAAATGTTGGCTCTGGGCGCTCTCACGTGTTACCACGTGACCCCTAATAAATGCCTTAATGAATCAGTGCATGAGTGCCTATCACGTGCTCACACGTGATGGCCAAAAAATTAAAAAGTGTTTAACACTTATTTGCAGAACAAAGTGAGGAGATCTGGCCCCACCTTTAGGCGCCCTCACGTGTCCCCGCGTGACCTCTCTTTCTTTAGTGTTTAACACTAATTCGAGAGCTTTATTTCCAGTGTTTTACACCGATTGTCTTTTATTGTTTAACATTAAATTGAGAATCTTATTTCTAGTGTTTAACATTACTTTGAGAATTTTATTTCCAGTGTTTAACACTGTTATCTTCTAGTGTTTAATACTAATTTGAGAGCTTTATTCCCAGTGTTTAACACTGCTGTTCCCTAGTGTTTAACACTACTTTTAGCCAAATTGGCTAATTTTCTAGAGGCAAAAGTCTCCCTTCAACTGAGTGTCAAAATTGAGTAAAACTCACAACTACAATATTAATGCTCAGTCAAAGATAAAAATATTATCAGAGACCTCAAACTCTTGTTTAGCATTGCTAAATAATGTGGGCTTGAACCCAGACAAGTGTCTAATGGTCCAACAAAGGGCCAACACTTCAGATCTAATTGGACTTAGCCCAAATTGGCCATAAGTCCTCAATTCAGATTTAACTGAGCCAATGTGCTCATAATCTAATTATTTGATCTTAGTTCCAAATTGGACTACAGATCTCCAAGCAACCTTGTTTCAAGGGTACATCTCTTCACTCCTCTGATATTTGGCGTTGTAATCCTTCAACGTCTTCAGAGAGGTGACGGGTCCCGACAACCACACATTTCATGGACTGTGGGGTCCTTAAACCCATGGACTATGATGTCCTTAACCTCGACCGCGATGTCTTTAAATTAACATTGGACTGTGGGGTCCTTAAACTCATGGACTATGATGTCCTTAACCTCAACCGTGATGTCTTTAAACTAACATTGGACTGTGGGGTCCTTAAACCCATGGACTATGATGTCCTTAACCTCGACCGCAATGTCTTTACACTAACATTGGACTGTGGGGTCCTTAAACTCATGGACTATGATGTCCTTAACCTCGACCGTGATGTCTTTAAACTAACATTGGACTGTGGGGTCCTTAAACCCATGGACTATGATGTCCTTAATCTCGACCGCGATGTCTTTAAACTAACATTGGACCGTAATGTCCTTAAACTAACAATGGAACGTAATGTCCTTAAACTAATCGACCGCAATGTCACTAAACAAAACAATAGAGCCCAATTGCTCTTTTGTTGGATCTAAACGACCCCGTTAAGTTGATCTTAGTCTAAAATTAGACTAACGTATCCTTAACAAACGTTTAAGTTGATCTTAGTCTCAAATGAGGCTAACGTATCCTTAAACCTAACCCTCAAACCCAAATCTAAGAAGATACGGATTTGGAATAATCCACGCCCTACGGGCGACAACATAAATTAGTCTCCATATACAATCCACGAGCAACCACAAACAAAAAAACACACACGATACGAAGTGACCATCTGGAGAAGGAGAAAGTTGTTACGGCGATGCAGTAGCGTAATTAACTGCTGGGGCTTGCGCCTGCAAGGAAGAGCATCCCCACAATCAAAAACCCTTCAAACGAGGGGAAATCTGACGAAGTCTGTTATATCGGCCGCATCCGTTTAAACTTTTGATACATGGTGCCATAAATCAACTTGGCATCTTCGGAGAGGTGGACGGATAGCACCAATTAGCATCTGTCCCGAAATTCAGGAAAGACGGACCTACGCGGTCGCGTCTCTGTGTTTCGATGGGGAACAGATTTTGGCACGCCCGGTGGGACCTTTTCCTCTTTCCACTCCATACTTCGTGTGTCGTGTTCGCGAACGAATCGCGGTTTGCTAACGGTTTCCCTTGGGTTCGGGATACTAAGATTTGGCGTTTTGCTTGGTGCAGAATGCAAAGGATCAATGGCGTCCACTTGCGCAGAGTGTTCCAACTGCAATTGCATCCCATGATCCACCTCATCTGGAGGCATAGCTTACGGGCCCCAACCGGCTTCTCTGTTCACGATGCCGGTGGAACAGGTCACTCAGGCCACCACTGGTTTGTTCTTCGGGACCATGCTCCCACCGATGAGTTTTAGCGCTCCTATACCAACATCAGAAGCTTCCAAGAAGTCGGTCTTTGATCATCTTACAACTACCGTGGCCCCTCTCAACGGGTCGTCCAGCCCCAGTGCCTCCGTCTTTGCCAGATTGGGCCAAAGTTCCTGTGGGCCCATGATGAAGCCTGCAATTCAAGAAAAGTTTACTCCGAAGAGAGTAACCATCCCTGCTCCCGAAGTCATCAAGACGGCTTCTCCTGCTAAAGGGTCGGTCTTTACGAGACTGACTGTTCCGGCTCCAACTCCAGCCCTCGTTCCTGCTCAAAAGTCTGTCTTTGACAGATTGGATACCGTTACTCAACGAACGTCGGTCTTCAAGAGGCTGGTACCAGCAGCGCCTCAGCAGAATAGGGGGCATAAAAAAGCCATCCCCATCACCGAACCAACACCAACAGCTCGACACGCTCGACGTCGCCACTGACGCCGAGAAAGGAAGGCTGGGGGCAACTCCCCCTCTGGGTTAACTCCACCAGCCCCAACGGTGGAAGTTAATGCTGCTGTTCCAACCGGGAACAGCTTCGAATTGCTGAACAAGGTGCACAGGAACTCTCCTACCGCCGTACTGAAAAGATATCCTCCACCCATGAAGAGTGTTACAGAAACAAAGCCGGAGCAGCCCCCTCAGCGGCTGTCCTCCAAGGTTTACAAAGTCTGGCGACGGGTCCAGGAATCAGTGATTGATCAAGACTATCCCCGCCGACAGAAAAAGCTGAAGGTTCATCAGGAGGTGAACCATCCTGGCAAGCCACGGAGGACGACAACCACCTGGGTGCCCGCTACAACGGCCCCCTCAACGTCAACTGCTCAAAAGGGAAGGAGGCCAGAGAAAGCCCCTGTGACCAGGACAGAACGCAAAGATGCTAAGCCCAAATGCCCCAAGTCTGGGGGCATAGCGGCACATACGGTTTACATGGCTTCCGGAAAAGAGGAAAGCCGCACTTCGACGGGCCACCGACCGCTCACCCGATCGATAACAAGGGCTCAGGAACAACAACAACAACAGAAGCTTCAAGAGATGCTAACTGCAATGGCCGCACTCACCGGGCCAAAAGAAAGCGCGGAGGTGTCATCGGAACAACGTCACGAACAAGAGACTGATGCTGAATTCCTTCGGAGAATGCTCGAAAAGAAGGACAAGGAGGCTGCGGAACAAGCGGCCAATATAAAGCAAATGACTCTTCTATTCCAAGACATGGTGGGCATGATGATCCAACCGGACCCTCCAGCTGAAGATCCTCCGATTATCCTCGAAGATGACCGAGCGGAGACGTCCAATCCACCTCCGGCTCTTTCAGCAGCTAAGGAGGAAACTATTTCCAAGGCCGCCCTAGATGACTATATTGCTCAGCAAATACGAGTTCACCAGGCAAATGAAGCGGCCGGCCAAGTCGTCAAAACTGGGCGACCATATCCAGGCTGGTATGATCAGATAAAGTACTCGCCGGGCTACACGATCCCTAAATTCCATGTGTACAAGGGGACAGGCAATCCCCATCAACATGTCGCTCAGTTCAGGGCTCTTTGTGGCAATACCGGTAGCGATGATAAGCTTTTGCTCTGCCAATTCGTCGGCAGCTTGTCGGAGACGACATTTGAGTGGTATTCTGAACTTCCAAACGACTCCGTCAAGACTTTCATAGAAATGGAGTTATTGTTCACCCAGCGATTCGTGAATGCTAGTGAACGCACCCTAATAACGGCATTGATCAATGCCAGGGTGAAGCCAGGTGAGACGTGGGTTCAGTACACAATCCGGTGGCGGAATCTGTGGTCGAAATAAGAATAGCGCATCGAAGAACCACCAGTGGTGGGCATGTTCGTAGGCACCCTAGACCCTCATGCAACTATTTCACAGTTCATGATGTTCTTCAAACCAACCACGTTCCAGGCTTTAATCGACAAGCTAGCCCAGATGGACCAGATGGGTCAAAGACCGTCTCCTCCGAAACTGGAGCCGCGGAACGAAAAAGGTAAAGGAAAGGCGACCTTCGTTGCGAATACCCAACAGCAGCCCAGTGTCCTAAAACTAACGGATCAACTGGAAGAGAGACGGCGCTATTATAATGAGAAAATGAAGCGTCCTTACTCGTTCCCACAGGACAAAACGAAGATACTATTCGAGCTGGCGATGCGCAACAGGCTTATCAACCTGCCAAATCCTAAGCGACCACTGCAACCCGGCGAGGCTAATAATCCCAATTATTGCCTTTACCACCAAACGGTAAACCATCCGATTGAAGATTGCTTCGTCTTTAAGGAATGGATCAAGGATCAGTACCAACAAGGCAAGTTTGCGCTGTCTGAGAAGTGGAAAGTAAGCTCACCACAACCGCACACTCCTAAAAAGACGGACACACCGGGGGCATCGTGCTCTTTTGTTAAAGAAGCTCCATGAGAGGTCGTTCTTTCAGCCAGAACTAAAAGAATGCTGAATGATCTCCAGACATGCCCGGCGATTAGGTGGACGAATCCGCTGGAACCCCAGATCATCGAAGGAATGCTGAAGCCGCACCCAACTCCAAAGATTGGTGTTGATAGCCAAAGTTTTCACACCCAGCCGTCAAAATCTTCAAAAAAGAAGAAGAAATCCAAGAAGCCCGTGAAGCCTGACGACAAGCACACAGACCTGCAAAAGCAGATTGATGCGCTGGAAGAATATAACTAGAAGGCGCGGACTCCAATCACGCTCCAAGAGTTACTCGGCCACGTCCTTAAAGACGGAGATGATGAAGAAGACCCGTCGGATGAATCTGAGGATTACGTAGTAAGTTGCCATGCAATCTCTCATTCGTCGACAGACAATGAAGAAGCTCCTTGCACCGAAAGACTGGGGGCAAGTCCTGAACCGGAACTTCCAGGGCCATCAGACGAAATGATCGACGCATTCCTAAACGAAGCTCTTCTGAAAAGTAAAGCTGACCGGGAGCGTGAGATGGCCATATTTGAAAAGGCCAAACGCCGGTGACTGGACGAAAGAGTCGAGACACTCCCGCCGAATCAAAGGGCATCCGCCGCGAATAAAAACAAGTTCAAGACGAGGAAAAGGTTGGCTAAAGCCATATCAATAGGAATGAAGCTACCACCCTCCGAAGGAAACACTCTCGGAGAAGCAGAGATGCATCCTAGCTACTGCCTATATCATCGAAAGATGGCACACCCCATCGAAGAGTGCAATGCTTTTAAAAGATGGTGGTAGGGGTATGTCGCTCACCGGCAACATTTTAAGCGGATGAAATACAAAACTCGTCGGGAGCAGAGAAGTACGACCGAGGAGTATAAAAGAACTACCGGCAACTGTCGCACAGTCAACGCCGGGGGATCGCAGGTTCTCACCTTCGGGAGCGACTCCGAAGAAGAGATGACTCTTGGCCCTCTCTTCAAATAATCCACCTCGAGGAAAGAGGAAGAGTCGAAGACCTGTGAAAATATCCAGCTGCGCAATCGTACGCTGCCCGAAAAGAATCTCGGGCCCGCGAATAGAAAAGATAAGGGAAAAGAAAAGGACCCTGAGGATATTATCCTTGATGACCAAGCCGTTGAAAAGCTGACAGCCAAGGACCCGCCAAAGAAAAGTAAGGTGGACTACAACGTTCTGGCGCACTTAAGAAAGTTACCGTCGCAGCTCAGCATTTTTGACGCCCTTTTACTATCAAAAGAAGCAAGAGATTCATTGATCAAGGCACTAGAAGAGCCAGAGCAATTCCAAGCGTTCTTCACCGAAGAAAAGATGAAGGATGAGCTGGAAGATGTACACACAGCCGATATCACCTTCGGCGATGAAGATCTCCTCTTCGGGACGTGTGAGCACAACCGTCCCCTTTATGTCTCCGGATACTGTCACGATATTAAGATAGGCAAGATCCTGATCGACAATGGGTCTTCCGTCAATCTCCTCAACGTGCGAGTATTGAAGGAAATCTGTATGAGCGTTCAGCACCTCGCTCGTGATAAAATCGCCATCTCCGGTTTCGACTCCCAGTCATCATGGACTCTCGGATCTGTGATACTGACGCTACGCTTCGGGCTACTTGTCACGGATATTAAATTTCACGTCATTGATGCCAAGACATGCTACAATGCTTTGCTCGGCAGGCCTTGGTTACACGAGTACAACATTATCCCTTCTACACAACATCAGTGTATGAAGTATTTCAAGGATGGTCTCGAGTACACTGTGACGGGAGAGTTAAACCCATTCTCCGTGAACGAAGTCCGAAAGTACGAAGATGCAAAATACTTCTTACCAGATTTTGAGGATACGGAGAGATGTCACAAACCGAAGAACAAAGCTACCACCACTATTCCGGTCTTCGGGAGTGATACTGAGGAGGAAGAAGAGATAGTTTATTCAGGGCCGCCACAATGCAACAACCCGGGACCGTCCGCCCCCATGTTGATCTTCGGCAGCGACTCGGAAGACGAGGTTAACGCTATATTTTCCGCTCGTCCATCAATACAAGCCTTCGCTAGCGATGATCAGAGTTTGCAAATCACCATGGTTCCATAAGAGCACTACAAATATCTCGATGCATTTGAATCTTATAGTGTACAAGAGCTACAAACATTTTACGTCCCTCCCAGGCGAAAAAGTGAACAGGCGATCCTATTCTACCGATCTGGGGAATCCAAAGTGGCAAAAGAAGTTTGGCATGGCGCCGATTCTACGCTCGACAGGCTCCAGCCATCCGTCTGCCTAGATATTACACGGAAGGCTTGAAAAGTCTATTGAAGCGCTAAGGGGTACCCTTCAAACAGACCACTCGACAAGCTCGGTTTTACAATAGGATTTGGGATGTCCCTGGAACTCAGCGCAAGTTGCCCAACGGGAAAATGGAAATGATCGGGCTTGGATATGTTCAATCCAAAAAGCGAGAGCGAGTCCATGGCAGTTACGTCATACATGACTTCGATGAAGAAGAAGACATTCTGTTAAGAGAGACCGATCCTGAACCAAAACAAGGCCCTGTCATCAAAATGCCGAGCCCGTCATTTGAAGAACGAATGGACAAGCTAGTAAGGGAAGCGGGTCAAAAGATTCGAGATGACCATAACCGCGAGATGGCCATTTAAGAAAAAGCCAGGACACAGCGCCTCCTTCAACAGGCCGCGGGGAATGGCAATGCTCTTCCTTATCAACCCGTCGTACAAAAGGCCCGACGCAGAGGCAAAAACAAATCATAGAGCGGGAAAAGCATTTAAGAGCGACAAAGCAGGATCAAGAAGCCACGCGATCGGGAATCGAGCAATCCGGAGTCGTCTCTTATAAAAAAGATGGGTCGAGCATACACTTTTCCTCAGAACAAAAACGGAAGATACTTGATCTCGCCATAAGACATCAGATGATTACACTTCCGGAGCCTAAACACCCCGAGCAAGCCAACGAGGTCTCTCACCCAGACTATTGCTCTTATCACCGAGCAATATGACATCCTCTCGAAGATTGCTTCACCTTCAAGAACTGGGTCGAAGATCAATATCAGCTCGGCAAGTTCGCTCTATCCAACAGTTGGAGGATAAATCCTCCACAGAAGCACGAACCGAAAGCTACAACTACAGCGAGAGTAGAACCAGATCAACACCAGTCTTGGAAGCGAGCTCGTACCTGTCACGTGATTACGCTATCAAAAGAAGAGCCCAAGAATATGGATGACCTCCCCTGGTGCTTCGAAAACAATGATGACGAGGTGATCTCAGAATTTCCACCGGCGCCGAAAGAGCTGGAAGATGGAATGCATACTACTGCAGACGATCTCAAGAAAATTGATTTGGGGACGACAAGTGATCCGCGGCCGACATTCGTCAGTGAGTTACTGTCTGAAGAAAGGGTAGCTACACTAAAAGGCGTGCTTATGCAGCATAAAGATTGCTTCGCATGGAACTATTCCGAGATGCCAGGACTAGATCCAGAGATTGTTGTCCACAAACTGGCCATATCCCCGGACGTCAAGCCAATCAAACAAGCACTGAGAAGAATGCGGCTCGAGCTTGAGATGGGCATCAACGCCGAGGTCAAGAACCTGATCGACTCTGGCTTCATCCAAGAGGTCCAGTATCCTGACTGGATCACCAACATCGTCCCGGTGATGAAGAAAAATGAGACAGTGCGCATATGCGTGGACTTTCGGGATCTCAATAAAGCCTGCCCGAAAGAAGACTTCCCAGTACCGGTCACCGAGCTGATGATAGACAATACGTCCACTCACAAAGTTTTCTCCTTCATGGACGGCTCGTCAGGATACAATCAGATAAAGATGCATCCCGAAGACCAGAAGCATACTGCTTTCCTGACCCCTTTGGGTATATTTTGCTACAAGGTGATGCCTTTCGGTCTAAAAAATGCCGGTGCCACCTATCAGAGGGCCATGACGAAGATCTTCGATGACCTCATACATGAAATCGTCGAATGCTATATCGACGACCTTGTGGTTAAAAGCAAATCATACGAGAAACATCTAGAGCATCTGAAGATCGTGTTTCAACGCCTTCGGCAATACAACTTGAAGATGAACCCTCTCAAATGCGCGTTCGGAGTTTCCTCGGGCAAGTTCCTAGGATTCATCGTCCGACACCGAGGCATCGAGATAGATCCATCAAAGATCAAGGCGATTATGGAGATGCCCTCGCCAAGGACTCTCAAGCAATTGCGATCTCTCTAAGGGAAGCTCGCCTATATCTGGAGATTAATAGCTAATCTCTCTGGCAAGTGCCGTCCTTACAGTCACCTGATGAAGAAGGGAACCCCTTTCTTCTGGGATCGCAAATGCCAAAATGCACTGGACGAAATCAAGCAATACCGGCAGAACCCGCCAGTGCTGGCTGCTCCGGTCAAGAGAAAGCCTCCCATTCTGTATACAACCGCCCTTGAAGGTTCCTTAGGCGCATTATGGGCACAAGAGAACGACCAAGGGAAGGAGAGAGCCCTCTACTATTTGAGTCGAGTTCTACTAGGGGCAGAAAGAAATTATTCTCCCATCGAAAAACACTGCCTGGCATTGATCTTCGCAATAACGAAGCTCAGGCACTATGCGTTGGCGCATGAAGTCCGTCTCATATCGAAGGTGGATCCTCTCAAATACTTGATGTCAAAGGCCATATTGACGGGGCGGCTCGCTAAATGGGCCCTGCTCTTGATGGAATTCTCGATAACCTATCGTCCCCTCAAGGCAGTGAAGGGCCAGGCCATCGCCGACTTCCTCGTTGAGCATCTGATACCTACCGATTCTCTTTTGAATTGCGAGCTGCCAGACGAACATGCGTTTGACACGATCGACGGAGGTGATGCCTGGTGGGAACTTTATTTCGATGGAGCATCCTCCATGAAGAAGCGCAAACAAAGCACCCCCATAATCAAATCAGGGGTAGGCCTCATCTTCGTAACTCCACAAGGAGGGATAATGCGCTATGCCTTCTCCTTAACAGAGCCAAGGACAAACAATGAAGCCGAGTATGAAGCTTTGATAGCAGGACTTGAGATTGCCATCGACATGGGGATCAAGAACCTCCTCATAAACGGAGACTCCCAACTGGTCGTTAGTCAAATAAACGGCGACTATGATTGATCTGTATTTATTGTAGTTTAACCGCAATCAGAACGGTGTCGTGTGTAGCTAGATCGAGATGAGTACGGGTCGTCTTCTGGGAAACGTTGAACCTTTTATTCTTACTTTAGGCGTGTTGATTAGGAAGGATAAGAATGGTGAAGAATGATTGTAGGATCTAGATCTATGTTAAACACGGATGCAAAATATAGATCTAGATTAACTACGGATGTAGGTTTAATATTAAAAGGGGGCTTGTAGGGTTCATTAGGATATAGTAGTTATGGATGATTAATTAAAAATTACTCTTTTTATCCTTTAATAGATTTAAAACTAGAACGACAATGATGCATGTGGATTAGGGTTTCTGGAGGGAAAAGGGTTCCCACTCTTAACCCCTATCTCGACATGGAACTCCGTTCATATCTAGCCTCTACCAAAACAATTGTTAATCTAATCTCTAATCGCGGTCGAGACTATCAATGAATTGGTAGCGCGCCCGATTAGGATATTAACCATTCTTTTGATAGAGTTTATAAACTTTATAGGACTTAAAAAGAGTTTAAGGATCTTCATCATCCATTAACCTACCCTAATCCTACGAACCCTAACAAGCGGAGAATTACTCGCGCATGTTGGGATAAGAAGAGATAGAAATCATGAAGAAAATAAAATGCAATAAATTACCTTTATTAATCAACAAGATCAAGTACACTTTGATTCCTTAGAAAATGATTACAAAAACCTAGTTTGCTTTTCGATCTCTTCTAAGGAGATAGATGAACCGTTGATGATCAGCCTGGATGCCTGAGCCGTCTTGGACTTCGTGATCTCGTCGGCTTGATCATTTTTCCAAGAGGCTCTCGGTCTTTATTTATAGCCCAAAGGCCAGAACTCTTGCTTCCAAATATGGAAGCTAACTATAAAGATTCTCCCCAAAAAAATGCAACTTCTAACTCCTCTTGACTGCCGCGGATCCGCGGCCCAAAGGGGGGTATGGCCGCGGATCCGCGGCCATTTAATCTGGTCCCTTGATCAAGTTTTTGGAGCTTCATCTGTGTGACATGTGGGGTTCTCTGGAATCTTTGGAATTTGGAAATCTTCTCGTAGTTGCTACCAGACTTGATTTCCAAGTTTTGATTTCTTAATTAGGCAGGTTTGCTTTACCAACTTGATTTCCTTGATTTTAGTCTTGGAAAAATTCTGCACAACAACTTAAATAATATTTAGTAGACTTTGTTCTACTAGGATTTGGTCAATGATATTATTTGCATACATTTTCCTACTAAATTCTAATTATAATATATCAACACATGGAAAATAGTATTTTTACACATAAACCCTCATATGTATGATATATTATAATAAAGACCTTTTTTAATATGGAAATGGTAGGAAAAATGTAATAACAAATGTGCAGTTTTATCAACTGAACAAATACCCCCAAACTTATCTTTGATCGTCCCGAGCAAACTAGTTTATTTAAGAGAAAGAGAAAAGAAAGGAGAAAACTAAGCACACTTTTGTAGGCAAACACGATTGCACTGAGCATGTGCAACAAGCCGTTAAACCTCTAGGTGTCCCTAGTAGGAGGAGTGTTGTCTCCTGAGGGTTTTCAGCGGATTACACCCACAAAATCCTATAATAAAAGAGAGATGGTGAAATTTACATATAAAGATAAGAGCCATAAATGAAAGACTTTGAAAATAAGAGTTTCCAACTACACTAGCTTTTCAGTTGTCATGAGCCCTATCTTAATAGTCATGAAAAGATGTTAGAAATCACATTATCTCTCAATAAAACATCGTCTTTATTCTTCATTCCTACCTTTCATCCAAACATCGATCATATAACCCTACGTGTGTGTAATGGACATCCCTACACTCGGAGAATTCAATTCAAGCTATCATACTCTTGTCCATCTACCTCAGTACTTTTTAACTTGATGAATATTTAGATTTGCTCACTCATTTTCATGCGACCGTTAATACTTCTTGAGGTACTAACCGACCGATTACTCATGTGCTTGCTGATTAGGTGATAATATTTTCCGCGTCTTGCACCACCTAAGGCTTAGCAGTGACTCCCAAACCAGTTGGTCTAAGGCACTAGGTGATGAAGCACCCTCGCTATAATTTTTTATTGTTGCCTTGGCGATAACAAAACCAGTGTTCATTTTTCTTTTCACCATTTTTATATTTTCTTCATTTTTTTCATTTCCTTCATACTTTGGCTTTTCGACAAGAGCATTTCAAGGTATCCTCTACTATCCTGAGTTTCAAGACGTGTGTAAGTGCATATAGTAGGATATCAACATTCAAATGTTTGGCTTCCATAATAGAAACTATTTTTCAGACTTATTTTTATCCTCAGATTAGTGATTTCCTTCATCTTACTGGCCCTTGGGACAACAGCTCATAACTACTTATTACTAGTTCGTTTAAGAAAACTTATAATTTTCTGGGTTTTCTTAAACTATTCCTATCTTTTGGATGTAATTTTTCACTTTCTACTCTTTTGTTATAAAAAAATTAATTTTTTTTTAATTTTTTTTTTGAAAATGTTGTGCTTATGCAAAGTATGATGCAAATTGATGCGTAAATAAGCACAAACCTCCCCTAAACTTGTTTTCAATAGTGTCCTCACTGTTGCTATTTGCTGGATCACAAAAACATGTAAGCTTGGGAGGACATTATTAATGGGGGCAAGAATATATGAAAGTGAAAATTCTCCCCCAAACTTATTATTGGCTCACAAATTTGAGGACAAAAGTTATGTTCAAGAGCCAAAAATATTCCCCCCCCTCAAACATGAGTTAGACAATACGAAGCATTTTAAGAAGGGGTGAGTCATTTGGTCAAAGTAAGACTTTACAAAGACCAAAAGTCAACACCAACCATTCAAAGATTTTATCAGTATAGCGTATAGGTCGGTGGAAGAATGTGTTGTATCGAGTCAAGAAAAAATAGGGAAGGGATAAGAGGTGGTCTGGAAAGGGTTTGAAATTAGAGAAAAGAAAGAATGAGGATGAATGTGAATGATTAGAAAGATGGAATGGTGACGGTTCAACCTCTATAGGTGGAGATTGATCAATCACAAAATCTGTATTGTTTAAAAATTCAAGTTCGTCAGCAAAAAGTTCTTCAAAACTTTTATCAATGGTGTGATTGAACATTTTGCTGTCAAAGAGTTTTGTGCCGGAATTTATCCTACTTGATTCATCAAAAATCATTGAGGTAGAGGACTCGAAAAACTCATCTACCTCATTTTCAAAAATATCCAAATCAAGTTGAATTTCTGGTATTATTGAACTTGAATTAACGGATTGTGATTCATCAAAACTCACTGAAACTATAGGAACAGAAGAAGAACCGGAGAAAGTAGAAGGTGAAATGGGTAAACAAATTGGTGTATCGAGTGTTGATGTACCAGATGTGGAAGATGGAGGCTATATTTCTTTGGGTATACCTTTATCATCAACTTCAAGACGTATTTGGGGTTCGGGAAGAATTAAAGGCTCAAGATGATGACCACAAGGAAGTGAAAGGATCTGATGAATTGGTGTGACAAAATCATCCAAAATTTCAGGTTTATCAATCAATATATCCCTAACGTCAATCACCTCATTCAAGTGAAGGTTAGAATTCTCAAACACTTCATCAAAAGTATGGTTTTCAATCAGTTTTGGTTCAAGAGTGGAGGTGTAGAGATCACAAGAGTTGGGTATTATTTCACTTGAAATGGACCATTCACAATCGTGTAAATCAAACAATATAAAGTCACACAACTTATCAGTATTCTATCTTCAATTGATGAATCATTTGGTGTATTTGATGAATCTATGAAACTGGAGTTGTGGATTTCTGTTTGGAATGGGGAGGTTTGATTAGGAAGGGTGTACAGTTCCGTCTCACTACCCAAATTCTCATTTTGTCCTATGCCCGAATCATATACTGAAAATTTTTGGGCAGGTTTGAAATTCTTTGCTTGCATCCACTCTGTTGTTTCCTTCCTAATTTGGTTCGACAGTTCCAGAAATTTTTCTAATGTCTGCTCTAGACTAGTCTTGGGTTGATAAGGGGTTTCAGTATAAGATTGAAATTCCTGTGGATAATTAAAACTCCCAAATGACTGATTAGAAGAACTGTCTAGAGAAGGTGGAAAAGTCGGATTGGATTGATAAGAATAGAATGGTTGCGAAAATTGGGTAGGAGTAGGATCAACATTATAATAAGAAGAATATTGATATTGGTCAAGGTTGAAACTTTGGCCTCTAGCCCTAGCTATATGCTCAGCAATGGACATGCGTCTAAGGACATTCTCACTTGGAGTATCAACAGAAACAGGTGTAGAATTAGGATACTGTTGATAGGACATGGATTGAGGTCGCCAACTGTTTCTACCCGCTTGTTCAATCCGATCTCTTAAGGACATGGGAGAGTTGGACGGTATACCGAAGGGATTACGAAAACAAGAGATATCTGGTTGTGGACAGCAAAGCTCGGCAAGTGTTCTTCTGTTTAGGTCACCCATTATAAGAAGAGAAGAAGGGGGAAGGGGTAAAAAGGGGAGAAAATAATTGGTTTGTTTTGAAAAATGACGGATTTAGACAAATCACACAAAAATGCACAAATAACCCTAGAACTATGGTTACCTAGGTCCAGTCTCTAAACTGCTCCTAGACTTCCAAAGGACAAGCCGTAGGATCAATCCTCTACCGCCTCTTTACTACCCTTGTAGCCAGGTAAGTGTCAGGTGAGTGGAAGGCTCCCCACTACGAAAGTAGCGGTCCTAATTAAGTAACTACTCGCCTTAGACACACTTGCCTAGACACCACAAAAGTAATGCGGATAAGCGATAGATTACCCACGACCTTCCTCTGTCCTTATTGAGCGCGACAGTCCTTAGAGTCTGGTCTAGATATTTTTTTAAATTAATGTAGGGTTGATGCAGATGCTTGGTTTGTGATTTGTGGGGCTTAGGAAGGGTGATGAAATCCCTACCTAATCTGAATTTTGGTCTTGCCCCTTAAAAATCCGTATTAAAATATGAAATAACAAACCAATAACAAAACTTTGCAAAAAGATTTTTGAGCGGCGATATTTTGCAAAGAATCCTGCAGAAAAGATATTTTATTGGATTTCAGAGGAGAGAGAAAGATATAGAAAATATACCAGAGAAGTTTGCAGCCCTAAATCTCCTCTCCCGCCGCTCTTCCACAGCCAAATGAGCTCCTTTGCAGCGGTTCCGCCGCTGGGTGGAGGGATCAGGTGGTGAAAGTTTGCTCTGTGGCCTTCTGTACTCCTCTGGATGTCCTGGAATGTCTCTGTCTTTCTGTTTCCTCAAGTCTGTGACTCCAGATCCCCTCGCAAAATTCACACAATAATCGTTAAATATACAATTTGCAGTTTTGTTTTATTTATGATATTGATCGTATAAGAATTCAACACAAATAGTAAGAATAAAAAATTACGCACGTATCCCCGGCAACGGCGCCATTTGATTGATCTGTATTTATTGTAGTTTAACCGCAATCAGAACGGTGTCGTATGTAGCTAGACCGAGGTGAGTACAGGTCGTCCTCTGGGAAACGTTGAACCTTTTATTCTTACTTTAGGCGTGTTGATTAGGAAGGATAAGAATGGTGAAGAATGATTGTAGGACTGGATCTATGTTAAACACGGATGCAAAATATAGATCTAGATTAACTACGGATGTAGGTTTAATATTAAAAGGGGGCTTGTAGGGTTCGTTAGGATTTAGTAGTTATGGACGATTAATTAAAAGTTACCCTTTTTATCCTTTAATAGATTTAAAACTAGAACGACGGTGATGCGTGTAGATTAGGGTTTCTGGAGGGAAAAGGAATCCCACTCTTAACCCTTATCTCGACACGGAACTCCATTCATATCTAGCCTTTACCAAAACAATCATTAATCTAATCTATAATCGTGGTCGGAACTAACAAAGAATTGTTAGCGCGCCCGATTAGGATGTTAATGATTCTTTTGATAAAGTTCATAAACTTTATAGGACTTAGAAAGGGTTTAGGGATGTTCATCATCCATTAGCCTACCCTAATCCTACGAACCCTAACAAGCGGAGAATTACTCGCGCATGTTGGGAGAAAAAGAAATGGAGAGAAATTGCATAATTAAACTACGAAGAAATAGAATAAGAATAAGAATGCTACCTTTATTAATCAACAAGATCAAGTACACTTTGATTCCTTAGAAAATGATTACAAAAACCTAGTTTGCTTCTCGATCTCTTCTAAGGAGATAGATGAACCGTTGATGATCAGCCTGGATGCCTGAGCCGTCTTGGACTTCGAGATCTCGTCGGCTTGATCATTTTTCCAAGAGGCTCTCGGTCTTTATTTATAGCCCAAAGGCCAGAACTCTTGCTTCCAAATATGGAAGCTAACTATAAAGATTCTCCCCAAAAAAATGCAACTTCTAACTCCTCTTGACTGCCGCGGATCCGCGGCCCAAAGAGGGGTATGGCCGCGGATCCGCGGCCATTTAATCTGGTCCCTTGATCAAGTTTTTGGAGCTTCATCTGTGTGACATGTGGGGTTCTCTGGAATCTTTGGAATTTGGAAATCTTCTCGTAGTTCCTGCCAGACTTGATTTCCAAGTTTTGATTTCTTAATTAGGCAGGTTTGCTTTAACAACTTGATTTCCTTGATTTTAGTCTTAGAAAAATTCTGCACAACAACCTAAATAATATTTAGTAGACTTTGTTCTACTAGGATTTGGTCAATGATATTATTTGCATACATTTTCCTACCAAATTCTAATTATAATATATCAACATATGGAAAATAGTATTTTTACACATAAACCCTCATATGTATGATATATTATAATAAAGACCCTTTTTAATATGGAAATGGTAGGGAAAATGTAATAACAAATGTGCACCTCAGGCACTATGCGTTGGCGCATGAAGTCCGTCTCATATCGAAAGTGGATCCTCTCAAATACTTGATGTCAAAGGCCATATTGATGGGGCGGCTCGCTAAATGGGCCCTGCTCTTGATGGAATTCTCGATAACCTATCGTCCCCTCAAGGCAGTGAAGGGCCAGGCCATCGCCGACTTCCTCGCCGAGCATCCGATACCTGCCGATTCTCCTTTGAATTGCAAGCTGCCAGACGAACATGCATTTGACACGATCGACGGAGGTGATGCCTGGTGGAAACTTTATTTCGATGGAGCATTCTCTATGAAGAAGCGCAAACAAAGCACCCCCATAATCAAATCAGGGGTAGGCCTCATCTTCGTAACTCCACAATGAGGTATAATGCGCTCTGCCTTCTCCTTAACAGAGCCAAGGACAAACAATGAAGCCGAGTATGAAGCTTTGATAGCAGGTCTTGAGATTGCCATCGACATGGGGATCAAGAACCTCCTCATAAACGGAGACTCCCAACTGGTTGTTAGTCAAATAAACGGCGACTATCAAACATGCAAGCCAGAGTTGGTAAAGTACAGCAAGAAAGTACAACAACTGCTGACCCAAATACCTTCCTGCACCTTGGAAAGCATACCGCGTACGGAAAATAGCAAAGCGGATGCATTAGCTAAGCTTGCTAAAGAATTGGCCGATGAGAACCTCGATGGCGTAAGAATCGTGGTACAAAGCCGTCGGGTTCTTGCACCGGCAGAAATATCTCTGGAGCCGTCCGAGGAGAAGGGAGTGACCAAGCAAATGACTCTATAAATAAAAGACCAAGAAACGATTGAGGATTGGAGAGAAGTCTTTATAGACTACTTCAAATCCCGTCGTACACCTGAAGATGCGTCCTTAAGACATCAGCTTATGAAACGAGCTCTGTCTTTTGCCTTCGTCAATGATACTCTGTATAAGAGATCATTTGACTCTTTATGGTTAAGATGCCTGGGACCAGACGAGGCAAAGAGAGTCATCCAAGAAACTCATGACGGACTCTGCGGTTCTCACCAAGCCGGCACAAAGATGAAGCTGAAGATCAAAAGGATGGGCTACTATTGGCTCACGATGATCCAAGACTGCCTCGAGTATGCGAAGCAATGCCACTCGTGCCAGATCCATGGAGACTTTATCCATCAGCATCCGAATCTGCTACATCCGATGGTGGCTAGCTGGCCATTCGAAATGTGGGGGACTGACATAATCGGCCCCATCGAACCAGCATCGTCCAGAGGACATCGATTCATTTTGGTGACAACTGATTACTTCTCCAAATGGGCAGAAGCAGTACCGCTGAGGGAGGTAAAGACGGAGAATATCCTCCATTTCTTCAAGACACACGTCATTTATAGGTTTGGCATTCCGAGACGAATCATCTCCGATAACGGGCCAGCCTACAGAAGCCACAAGATCAGCCACTTCGCACAACAGCACAACATAGACTGGAGATACTCCTCAGTTTATAATCCCCGAGCTAACGGTCTAGCTGAGGCTTTCAACAAGACCTTGACGAAGATCGTGAAAAAGACGGTGTCACGAAATAAGAAAGACTGGCACGAGAGACTGCATGAAGCTCTCTGAGCGTATCGAACTACGTTCAAGACGGCCACGAACACAACGCCGTACGCATTGGTATTCGGTACAGAAGCGGTACTCCCCCTCGAGATAGAGTTACCCTCTCTACGAGTGGCAGTTCATTACGAGATAACGGATGAAGAGAACGCTCACCTTCGGCTTGAGGAACTCAATGCCCTTGATGAAAACTGGCTCATAGCGCAACAAAATCTGGAGGCTTATAAAGAAAAAATGACGCGCTCATACGAAAGATTGACTAGGCCGAGGACATTCCGCCAAGACGAACTCGTGCTAGTGGTCAAAAGACCTATGATCCCCAATCATGCTAAACGAGGGAAATTCGAGCCGAATTATGAAGGCCCGTATATTATAGACAAAGTCTACCAGGGTGGAGCCTATCTACTCATGGACATGCATGGTGAAAGACCTTTCAGGCCAATAAATGGTCTCTTCCTGAAGAAATACTACGCTTGACGAGTCACGGCCTAGGTCAATGATAGATGACGATGACTATGTCCGCTCGCTATCTTCCTAAACCTAAACTCAGTAAGTAGTAACCGGCTTTCTTTACAACGGATCGAAACGTCCTTAAACTAACGACGGACCGAAACGTCCTTAAACTAACGATGGACCGAAAACTTCCCTAAACTAACAGCGGACTGAAACGTCCTTAAACTAACAGCGGACCGAAACGTCCTTAAACTAACGACGGACCGAAACGTCCTTAAACTAACAACGGACCACTATGTTCTAAAACTAGCCGTTGACCAAGATGTCGATAAACTACGGTGGATTGCAGTATCCTAAAGGTGATACAAAAAAAAGAATAAAAAAAAGAGAGAAAAAAAGAAAACGGTATGTCCATAAGCAAAATGGCCACGGATGAAAAACCGAAAGGGCTCCGTGAGTAAAAACAGCAGGGCTACCGGCGAGTTTTGTGAAAACCTGAAAGGGCGCAACCTCGTTAGAATAAAAAAAAGAAGAAAAAAAACGGTATGTCTATAAGAAAAATGGGCACGGATGAAAACCCGAAAGGGCTCCGTGAGTAAAAACAGCAGGGCTACCGGCGAGTTTTGTGAAAACACGAAAGGGCGCAATCTCGTTAAAAGACACTTGCAAGGTCCTCTCGACTTTGTAAGGAGAATCCACCTGGGTGAGATCTTTACGACTCACAAGGGAGCAACACACTTAGGGATCCCCACGATTCCTAAGGAGAAATTACACTTGCGAGATCCTCACGACTCATAAGGAGAACCCTCTTATGGGACCCTCACGGCTCATAAGATTCAAAAGTCTTAAACTACAGGGATCTGAACCTGTTCTTAAGCAGCCCCCACAACCTCCAATATTTCCCTATAAGCGGCTCAATGCCGACCCTTGTATACAATCCACGGGTGCGAATAAACATTTCCCTAACAAAGTCACATCCGTGACTAGGGATATGTTTACACGGTAAACAGCCCTTGTAAGTCCCCTCGACTTATAAGGAGAAAACACTCTTGTAAGATCCTTACGACTTATAGGAGAACACGAGCTTAGGGATCCTCACGATTCTTAAGGAGAAAACGCACCTACGAGATCCTCACGACTCACAGGGAGAAATACCTTTATGAGACCCTTACGGCTCATGAAGTCAAAAGCCTTAGTCGACAGGATCTTAACCCTGTTTACTAAGCCGCCTTTGTTCGTCATCGACAGAGGCAAATGATGATTCGCTCCTCGTAATATCCTAGTTGTAGCGGTGCTGATGCCGAAATCGGTGTCTAAATCCAAGCTTGCGGCAAAAAGCCAGCAAGCCACACATGCATACGAAATAGCCGAAATGATGGAGCAACTTGCAAACAAAATCAGCAAGTAAAAATGTATGCATACAAAAACAGCCGAAATTATTGGGCAACTCGCAATAAAAAGCAGCGAGTAAATAAAATAAATAGCCAAAATGATGGGTCAATCGCGACTTGCGCGATACAAAAGGCTGAAATGATAGAGCATCGCGGAAAGAAATAAAAAAATGAAAAAAAAATTCCCTACAGGTGGTATCATATCAATCCCTGTATACAATCCAGGGACGCAAACAAAGAAGGAATCACATCTTTCCTCCCCAGGTTTCATCAGAAGAAGAAGCCAAATCTCAACGGTTCACAGATACCCTGGAGATCATCTCAACATTTGTCTCATTACAGCAGACACAACATCAAGCAAAGAGGAACAGCGGCAACTCCCAGTTCCATGACTCGGCGGTGCACAGATACCAAGAGTCAAACCCCGACTCTGTGAAATGCGGATAAAGTCAAAAATTCCTGGTTACGTGGAATGCGGCTTATGTCAATCTTGACCACGTAGGAAACGTCCAGAGTGGATCCTAGTCCTCGCAGAGCACGGCAATGACCCCGTGTGAAACATCCAGAGCGGAGCCTGGTCCTCGCCGCACACGGCAGTGAACCCGTGGGAAGCATCCAGAGCAAAATTCCTGGCTACGTGGAACGCGGCTTATGTCAATCTTGACCCCGTAGGAACGTCCAGAGCGGATCCTGGTCCTCGCAGAGCACGGCAATGACCCTGTGTGAAGCATCCAGAGCGGAGCTTGGTCCTCGCAGAACACGGCAGTGAACCCGTGGGAAGCATCCAGAGCAAAATTCCTGGCTACGTGGAACGCGGCTTATGTCAATCTTGACCCCGTAGGAAACGTCCAGAGCGGATCCTGGTCCTCGCAGAGCACGGCAATGACCCCGTGTGAAGTATCTAGAGCGGAGCCTGGTCCTCGTAGAACACGGCAGTGAACCCGTGGGAAGCATCCAGAGCAAAATTCCTGGCTACGTGGAACGCGGCTTATGTCAATCTTAACCCCATAGGAAACGTCCAGAGCGGATCCTGGTCCTCGCAGAGCACGGCAATGACCCCATGTGAAGCATCCAGAGCGAAGCCTGGTCCTCGCAGAACACGGCAGTGAACCCGTGGGAAGCATCCAGAGCAAAATTCTTGGCTACGTGGAACGCGGCTTATGTCAATCCTGACCCCGTGGGAAACGTCCAGAGCGAATCCTGGTCCTCGTAGAGCACGGCAATGACCCCGTGTGAAGCATCCAAAGCGGAGCCTGGTCCTCACCGAATACGGTAGTGAACCCGTGGGAAGCATCCATAGCAAAATTCCTGGCTATGTGGAACGCGGCTTATGTCAATCTTGACCCCGTAGGAAACGTCCAGAGCGGATCCTGGTCCTCGCAGAGCACGGCAATGACCCCGTGTGAAGCATCCAGAGTGGAGCCTGGTCCTCGCAGAACACGGTAGTGAACCCGTAGGAAGCATCCAGAGCAAAAATCCTGGCTACGTGGAACGCGGCTTATGTCAATCTTGACCCCGTAGGAAACGTCCAGAGCGGATCCTGGTCCTCGCAGAGCACGGCAATGACCCCGTGTGAAGCATCCAGGGTGGAGCCTGGTCCTCGCCGAACACGGCAGTGAACCCGTGGGAAGCATCCAAAGAAAAATTCCTGGCTACATGGAACGTGGCTTATGTTAATCCTGATCCCATGGAAAACGTCCAGAGCGGATCCTGGTCCTCGCAGAGTACGGCAATGACCCCGTGTGAAGCATCCAGAGCGGAGCCTGGTCCTCGCCGAACACGGTAGTGAACCCGTGGGAAGCATCCAGAGCAAAATTCCTGGTTACGTGGAACGCGGCTTAGGTCAATCCTGACCCCGTGGGAAACGTCCAGAGTGGAGCCCGGTCCTCGCAGAACACGGCAGTGAACCCGTGGGAAGCATCCAGAGCAAAATTCCTGGCTACGTGGAACGCGGCTTATGTCAATCTTGACCCGGTGGGAAACGTACAGAGCAGATCCTGGTCCTCGCAGAGCACGGCAATGACCCCGTGTGAAGCATCCAGAGCGGAGCCTGGTCCTCGCCGAACACGGCAGTGAACCCGTAGGAAGCATCCAGAGCAAAATTCCTGGTCACGTGGAACGCGGATAATGTCAACTCTTACCCCATGGGAAACGTCCAGAGCGGAGCCTGGTCCTCGCAGAACACGGCAGTGAACCCGTGGAAAGCATCCAGAGCAACTCCCGACTCTGTGAAATGCGGATAAGGGCAACTTCACCCATCACTTGCGGGTCCTCACGACTCGTAAGGGAGCAAATTATCTTGTGAGATCCTTACGACTTTTAAAAGAAAACACACTTAAGAATCTTCACGATTCTTAAGGAGAAATTACACCTACGGGATCTTCTCGACCGGTAGGGAGAAAATTCTTTATGAGACCCTCACGGCTCATAAAGTTTAAAAGTCTTAGGAGGCAGATCTTAACCCTGAATCCTAAGCCATCGTTGTCCTGCAAAGAGATCGAGATAGATTATCCATAGAATACATTCAATAAAAAGGGACACGCCATTGTGAAGAAAAATATGTCTTTTATTCACGAATCAAAATGAATACAAAGTACAATTCATGAAAGAACAAAAAAATATACTCTTAGTCAGGAGTATGTACAAAGGAAGAATGAAAAAATATATCTACAATTCTTCAAGTCGGTGGGCGATTCAGCAGATTTGCCAGTTCATCCCTTTTTCGCTGAGCCTCGCCTTCGTGATTTAGTATCGCCAAAAGACGGGCCTCCGTCTGAGCTTGCTGGGCCTGGTATGATGCAAGCCGGCCTTCAAGCTCTTTCTCCGTAGCCTTATGAGCCTTAACCCTTTCACGATTAAACACGGCAGCTTTGTCGATGGCCACCACCTCCTTGATGGCCTCTTGAAGCACTCGCCAAAGCTCATACGCTTTACTGGCCTTGGCCGTAAGGTTGGCCTGAAGCTCTATTAGCGCTTTCGAAGCCAGCTCCCTCTCCGAAAACTTGCGGCCGAGCCTCTTCTCGCAAGATATCATATTCGCCGCACACCACTCAATTAGACCCCGCAGGCCCGCCTTCGCAGCCACAGCCTACGAAGAAAGTCGGGTACACTTAAGCACATGCAAGCAAGCCTCCACCTGCCGACAAAACACAACCCAGACTTGCAGTACTGCTTCACCATGATAGGTGGCAAGAAAGGGAAGAGAGCTGTTAGCTTCAGCAGCAAACGCTTCGGTCGTGATTACACTGCCAGCACGAAGTTCCTCGATCAGGGATGACAGAGAGGCGAGGCTTAATTTTGCCATACGGTCCGAGACGCGTAAAGCATAAGGGCCGGGTGGCATAGCGATGCGTGACTCCAACGCGGGAAGAACTGGCATGGCTGTTCAGATTTATAAACAGTCAGCGAAACTTGTCAGCAAAGAACAAGTGGAACGACGTTGAGACTTTACTTACCCACAGTTATGCAAGAGGGATCTGAAGGCTCCCCAGGCCCTTTAAGAATCTCGACCTCGTCGTCGGCCTCCAGAACTGTAAAAGACTCCGGTGTCATGTTATAAGGTAGTGATAATGCCGTAAAAAGAGGGTAAGCAACGCTAACCTTGCCCAAACGAGAGGACGGTGCGCTGAGGAGATATCGCTTGCGGAGCGGCCATCTCCAACAACGCTGAAAGAACTGCCGGGGAGACAGATCAGCAATAGAGGCCGCCAATCCGCGCAACTCTGAAAAGACAGAAGAGTTCAGATGATGGAAAGATTACTAATCTAAAATATAGAAGGTTACCTTCGACGCTCCTCCCATTCTGAGCCGGAGAGATAGCAGCTTCAACGGCCTCCGCCGTGGCCTAGGACACATTATCGAGGACGCGGACTGGTGTAGCGGCCTCTGAGGAAGGAGCAACGGCTGCCGTTGCGGGCTTCAGCGAAAGGACGGAAGCCTCAACTACCTGCACCCCAGCCTCCGGATCGCCCTCAGGAAGATCCATCGGCACGACGACTGCCAAAGGTGCCTCTCCCAAGGGAACAAGTGCTTGGGGAGCGGGAACCAACGAAGAAGATTCCGCCGCGAGAGCGACAGTTGCATCAACCCCCTCCACACTGATTGGTGCTTCACTGGGGATATCAGCAGACTCTATAGCCAAAACACGACTTAGATCCTCTACCGCCGCCGAAGTCCCTGCAAAGTTTGTAGAAGGATAAGGATACATATATGTGTATACAAGTAATATGAAATATTACAAAGAAATACAGAAACATACCGATGTGCAAGGGAGCTTCCAGTATGGCTTGTTCAAGCCGACGCTCCTTCATAAGGAGATGTGCTCGCCGAGGTCCGAGGGTGGACTCGTGGCCGCCGGTCCACAGAGAAAGAGCGTCCTCGGCGTCGGCCGAAACAGCCTGTTTAAGGGCCCTTTCGCCCCATTCTTCCAAAGGGCCGATGAATCATCGCCGGATCTACGGAGGGTCTTCGTAAAAGATTACGGTGGGATAGGGCTTCTTCGGAATCCTTACGTTCTCCGACTCGTCTTGTGAACGTCTTATAGTCTCAGCCAATTGTGCGGCTTCCTCGGCAGTTGAACTCGGAAAAAGTAAGCCAGCATCCGATTCTTGCAGAGCCAATGGTTCGTCCTGAAGAATGGGCTCAGACTCTACTAAAGAGTCGAGCAGATTGGTAGCCGTCCTCCTCCGTCGCTTGGATCCAGAACCGACCGCCGAAGATGATCGTTTCCTCCCTCGTGGAACTTTGGCACGGCGCCGACCCACCTCACCTTCAACACCCTTGCTTCCAGCGCCCTCGCTTGGCGGTGCTACCGAGGACGGCATGGCCATTGTCGATGCCACGGGCGATGGTACTGCTACCGGAGCCCGATTAACCCGCGATCGAGTACCCAATGGCATACCAACTATAGGAGTGAGGTCCACCTCCGACGCCCCCGGAATAAGCGCAACACTGGTGTCCCTCAGGGGAAAGCGGACCGGTGTGCGCGATCGCGGCGGAACTCTCGTGGCCTAAACCGGAATAGGAGCACCGTATCCAAGAAACACCCTTTTCTCCTCAGTAATAATTGGGCTGACCCGATGAAGGTACCAGCCCTTGAAGGATCCCACACATCGGGGAATATGGTCAGCTTCAGGAATCATGAAGCGAGAACCAGTGTTCAGCCTCACGAAGTGATGAGCAGCATCACGAACAGCTTCAGGTGAAGGGACGGGCGCAACTGTAAATGCCTCGAAGGGGACGCCCTGGTCATACCCAAGTTTCCGGGCAAAGCGGTGTAGGTTGTACCGCATGAAAAGGGCTGCACTGTTCTGATGAAAGACAGATACCCTGATCTGATCGCGTACAGGTGCATAGCTTTCCTAGGCTTCAAAGAAGACACCTCATCTTTTGACAGGTCGCAGAGTTGTTGAATTGGACCTGAAGGAGAAGATATGGCCCGGTCAATGAACACCAGTCCGCCCGTGCTAGCGTAAGGAGCGATCAACACGCGAATGGCCCCAAATTGAGTCGGGTCAGGGGCAGAAGCATCCACTAGCCGCATGAGTCACGGAAAAGTGTAGGCATCATAAAATTCGGGTCTCTGGTGCGCAGCAAAGGCCCACGTGCATCTCAATCCAAGACGTGAAGTAATGAAGAGAGAAATTTACTACATCCACAACTGGAGTTGAGGTATTAGCCGCGGCGTCTAACCCATGATAAAGATGCGCTAGCGCTGGGATGCCTGCGGCTAGCCGTGTCCCCTCAGCGATACAATGAACAAGGTAGATAACTGAGGCTCTCATGAAGCGGCGATGGATGGAGATGACGAACCAGCTGAGCCAGACGCTGATAAAACCCACAAAGAAAGTCTCCTCATCCATGCCGGGAGCTGCAATCGATTCGAAAGATACCGCTGACATGATAGGGATGTAATACTGCGGCAGATCCTCTTCCTTAGTCGGCCGCCGGTTCAAACCAAACCCAAAAGGGTCATTAATGTTCGCAAACTTCGGAGCCGTCTTCGATAGGACACCCTCGCGAAGGTAGCAAGCGATAAAACTCTTAAAAGTGACGCCCTGCTCCTCAGATTCTGTAAACAGTTTGTCAAAGATGCCTAGGGCCTTGATAAAACTCGGGCGCTTGTGTCGGACGGCGTTCTCGGTAGACATGCTGTCAAGCATTGCGGGCTCGGTCTCAAAGACGTACTCGTCGGGAGGCAGCAATTCCTCATAAAGGGTCCCCCTGATTGGCAGCCCCGAGATCTCGCGAAATTCTTCCAAGGAAATCGAAACTTCACGGTCCCCTAGGAGGAAAGTGTTGGTGGGGAGATTCCACTGGTTCAAGAAAGCCTTAACCCACCAGACGTGGGGAGATTGGTAGTGGAAGAGGGATGCATATATTGCCTGATAAAGACCAACTCTCTGCAGTCGCGCGCGATGGGCGGACAGGATGTAGCAAGCCCAAAGAAGGTAGCCCGTGGGGTGTCGAGGGGTGAGCCCTATTTTGTAGATCGGGGTCCAATTCGGCATCTCCACGGCAAAGACTGTCCTCGGAGGATCCATCGGCAAGAACGGATAGGTAGGCTCCGTCGGTATTTCGCAAAGGAAACTTTGGCGACCACGGATGATGTGACCATACCAGGTCCCCCACAAAAGCAAGTTGGTGCAGTTCGGGTCATGAGCCCTGATCATCGCCATCACTTCCTCGTCAGATGGCGACTGAGGAAAAGCGGCCTCCGAGCGAGTGAAAGGAAAGTACGGAACGGAAGTCATTATGCCTGAAATAAAATAAAGGGAAACTGTTAAAGTGAAGCCAACAGTATGTGTGTATATATATATATATGATTATAAATATATGTATATATAAAAAGACAGTGACAGCGGACTCATTTTATGGGACCATTGGTTACAAATCACATGGGTCCCACAAAATCAAGATGACGGCTTGCTAATGATGAGGCAAAGCAATTATAATGAGACAAAAGGAAGATTCTCATTAAATAAGAAATGAATTTCAAATAACCCTACACATTCCCCTAAGAGAAATCCATCTTGGACTCTGTAACAAATCAAACAGAATCAAGGGAATTAAATTCCCAGAAAGCACCACTGCAAACTTCTTCTTCTTGGTTGCAGAGAGACAACTCAGGGCAAGAAAAACCCAAGGAGTTCTCTGGGAAGAACTAAGTTCTTCATAGGAATTAAATTCCTTTTGGAAAAGGGGAATTAAATTCCCAGAGACATTTTTCAGAGCTAAAGCTCTTTGAAGATGGAATTAAATTCCGTGGAAAAGACAAGCACCATCAACCCCCTGAAGATCAGAGAAACCCTAAAGGGCTTGTTGATTAAAGAATGAGTGGTTTTCTTTTTAAAGAACTTAAAGAAAAAATGGGTTCTTGATTAAAGGGAAAAACCCTTGGTGTGGATTTAAAATCCAAAGAGTTCATATGAATGGATGTTCTTCGATCATTTAAAGATCATTACCTGAAGAAAAGGTCGTTCTTGAACAGAGTTAAACTCTGAAGATATTCGAAGCAGAGAACTAAGCTCTGAGAAAAGAAAATTAAATTCTCAAAGGGAAAAGTTAGCAAGAAAGAAGATGAAAGAGTGGAGGTGCTTCTGAAGAGACCCCTGCATTTATAGGATGTGATGGAAAACGTTTCATCTCCCCTATTCCCTAGACAGATCCAACGGCCATAAAAGTGACAGCGTTGCACTCACATGCAGACACGTGAGAGTAACGTTGTGGGAGCATTTGTTCCCTGATTAAAAATCAGGAATTAGCTCAATGAGGTATCACGTGCTCACACGTGACCAATGGTCACGTGTTGACACGTGATAGTTAAAGCAGAAACGAAAACAAGCGGCTGAGAAAAGACCCCAATTGGGGGTCACGTGCTAACACGTGACAAAGGGTCACGTGCTCACACGTGACTTGTAACTTAACAGAATTAAATCCTAAATTTCTTTAAATCTTTCCAAACGAAAAAAGGATTATGAGGAACCATTGGATTAAAAATCCAAGGGTGATTAAAAATCACTAATTTATGGAAAGATTTTAGACAAGGAAAGATTTCCCTAAATCTCACCAAAAATAACAAACAGAATATCTTTTGGATTTAAAATCCAACGGTGAATAAAATTCATTGAGTGATCTAAAGGATCATATTAATTATGAAAACAAACAAAATCTTTCAATGAAAGATTTACTAAACAAATTGATTCTTTTCCTTCTCCTATAAATAGGAGCCAAGAAGAGAATTTTTTGGAGATATAGAATTTTGGGATCTACAGAGAGAAAAGAAAGGAGAATTCAATTCTCAAGAAAGAAACCCTAGGTGAGAAAAGGAAAAAAAGATTAAAACATCAAAAAGAGAATTTAATTCTCAAATCTAAGAGTTTAACTCTTCTGCAAAAAGAACTTAGTTCTTCCTCTGGTTGAAGATCTGCAGAAGCAAATCTTCCCATAGGTTAAGAATTTAATTCTCATCGGGTTGAGATTTTGCCATGCAGATCCAAAACCTAGGGGGAGAATTGAGTTTAGAGAATTTAATTCTCCCAAATTTACAGGAATTAAATTCCTTTATGATAAAACCAGGGTTTAACCCTATATGAGAATTTAATTCTCCTAAAATTATAGGAATTTAATTCCTTCAAGATGAACAGAACTAGGGTTTAACCCTAATTGAGAATTTAATTCTCTCAAATTCACAGGAATTTAATTCCTCCTAAATGAAATTAGGGTTTCACCCTATATAAGAATTTAATTCTTTTATATATATGGGAATTTAATTCCTCCAAAAAGATATTAGGGTTTAACCCCATATAAGAATTTAATTCTTGCACAATAGGAATTTAATTCCTCCAAAATCATAATTAGGGTTTAACCCTACAGAGAATTTAATTCTTAAAAAATAAAGAGACTTAAAAGATCTCCATATATGCAAAAGAACTAAGGTCACGTGTCCCCACGTGACCCCTGAAAAGATCCGCAAAAATGAGAAGGAAAAAGCTTTGAGGCAATGCCTCACGTGCTCCCACGTGACCTCCAAAACAAAGAGAATAAAAGAAAAGGAAATGTTGGCTCTGGGCGCTCTCACGTGTTACCACGTGACCCCTAATAAATGCCTTAACGAATCAGTGCATGAGTGCCTATCACGTGCCCACACGTGATGGCCAAAAAGATTAAAAAGTGTTTAACACTTATTTGCAGAACAAAGTGAGGAGATCTGGCCCTATCTTTGGGCGCCCTCACCTGTCCCCGCGTGACCCCTCTTTCTTTAGCGTTTAACACTAATTCGAGAGCTTTATTTCCAGTGTTTAACACTGATTGTCTTCTAGTGTTTAACATTAAATTGAGAATCTTATTTCTAGTGTTTAACACTATTTTGAGAATTTTATTTCCAGTGTTTAACACTAATTTGAGAGCTTTATTCCTAGTGTTTAACACTGCTGTTCCCTAGTGTTTAACACTACTTTTAGCCAAATTAGCTAATTTCCAGAGGCAAAAGTCTTGTCACGACCCGAAAGTACGGAACATGACCGGCACTTAGGCTACGAACGTCTCAAGGCGCACGTGCTCTAAGTAAGCCGAGCCCAGAAATCCAAACCAAGAAAAGTAGTGGAGTGAAGGAAAAACCATAGGTAAAACAACTAGTCTGCAATATAATATACAACGCCTAAAGGCGAGGATCACAACAGAAAGGAAACTCAACAACAAAAATCCCAGAGAAATATAACGTGCGACTCTAAGGTCGAAAGAATAATCAACACTGGTCTCTATCTCAAATAAGTACATGTTTGGTTGATGGAACTTCTAGATACAACTGAATATAATATACAATGTATAATGATGGGTACGATACAAATAAACCCACCTACTAGCAAGTCACCCAAAAGGAGCAGTGCCGCAAGCCGTAATGAATCCCTGTACGGCAAACACCTGCAAGAACTGGGGCACAACGGGGGTGAGTTGCCAACTCGTGAATAGAAGAACATCTATGAACAGAAAATCGCATGTATGACGCAATCCTAGGTCATACGATCAACAAATATAAACCTCAAATGAAAAGTCTGAAGCATGCTAAGGTGGCGATGTAACATCTATACATGTATGTAGTGCCAAGTACTCGCCAATGCCTCAGGTAATAACATGTCATAAATATGAGGTATGTCTGCATAGAGTAATATGAATCAAGCCAGCTATAACATGAATCTAGTAGTATGTGGATGTCCTCCAACTAGGTAATCAATAGCTGTAAATCGGTGGATCCCGTCCACGTGTCACCCAATGACAACAAGCATCATGCATGTAAATATCGTAAAACATATGCATGGAAAGATGAGGATATAATCAAATCATGGAACCTGAGTGCCTAGCATCGACACTCGAAAACATCATGAACACCTATGCCTAGCATCGGCACGTAAATCCTCATGTATCTCAGGCGCCGCACACCCTGGTCGGCCCTCATATCCATCTCATGACTCCAGTCGGTATCACCCTGATAACCGATGGGTCCCAAGTACTATCACCGGTAGGTAGTACTCCCCTGCCGGGCTCACCTTCTAGCATCTACGAGTCTTCTTGCCCCGGGGTACCTCACCGGGTCCACCATGTACCCGCAATCGGTGCCTACCGCTCCTCGAATCGGGTATACTCACACAAGCTCTCTGAAACCGAGAAAACTCATGGTGGACGCACTGAAATATCATATCAAGGGTGACCGGATTTTTAAAACAATTACATATTTTCTTTAGAAATATCCAAGGTCCCCAAATCCAGAAATATCATGGAAACAACATATCTCAATGCGTATAATCAAACATGATGTATGCGACATGTAAAAAAATGTAAGCATATCAGTAAGTCATGCAACATGGGATAGTAATGTGCACATGTCGAGGGAAACCGCTTTGTTTAAAATACAACAATTTTAAAGAATATCTTGCGGTTCCCAAATCTCTAATCAAGCCGGAATCATCTATGTATGTGTACAATTATAAGTGTACAATATTCCATGCAAGAATCATATCATGAATGCAACTGTACTACAGTGTAGTGGCATGGCAATTATCGATGATGAAGTGTATGAGCCGGCAAACAGTGTACGTGGAACATACGCATCATCGATAATGGTGCTGGTGTCCTAACGGCATGATGGTAATATCTCAATAAACGTAAGTAATGCGAAGCAAATGATATGAATATGCGGAATCAAATAATCAACGCAATAATGAAGAGTCTACATCAATATGTAAGTGTCATGTAGTTTGCCTTTTCGAAATAAGAAGAATCGGGGTTTTTAGTAAAATAAGGGCTACGGTGTTTTTAAGAAAAGATGCCCCTTTTGAAATTATCCGTAAAGTCCCTTTTTGCCTGTCTTTAAAATACTCCCGATTCGTTAGTTTTGAAATAGGTATGACTCGGGTCAAGTCTAACATCTACTACATTAACTACTGATCAACTATCAAGTCAATCGGGAGGGGTATGGAAACCACCTAAGTCTGAGTCGATATATATGAATAAAGATAGTAGTCGGTGATCCCGCCTCAATAGTATCGTATACGATACCGTAAATCATCTGACACCCTCAAGTCATGAGTGCGGATCAATCATCAATATACAGCTCGTACGGTAAATCTTCGTACGGCATCCCAATAGCTGGGTGCGGGTCAATATCACAATCATCACATCAATTATCCGGTATCCTTATCATCAAATCACATAATCAAGGGTACTGATCTAAGTCTAGTACGAATCGATACCATCTACATAAGTATGAATGCGTGTGCGGAAGACACGCCCAAAGGCCCGCTAAAAGCATATGTCGTATCCCAAATACGAATCACATCACATCACTGATATCATGGCACCATGCCCAAACTCATCGACTCACATCCAAAGTCCTCCAATATCCTCGTCATCACAGTATGAACATAGCAAATAAGCACGTGTGTGTGTGTGGGTGCAAACTATTCTAGGGTTCGCGACTAGGAACTACCCTAGTTACCTTTAAACCCTAATCTACGTATAGTACACCTACCACATCTAAAACAATCAAGTCACACATAAGCTATCATATATAAGTACACTATAAATGGTATACTAGATATCGGACTGCGGGGGTGCTATACGCCATCCACCCGACTTCTCCCCGTAGATATAAATCTACTCACCTTTTCTTATGTGTGCCGGTGCCGATGTCGCCAATGGCATCTCCAACGCTTCGACGCCACGTGGGGTACCTATAAGGATATCACACGCTAAAACACATAAAAACCATGTCGGAAGCCAAAATGGTGCATGCTACGCCCTTAGGTAAAAACCTGTGGCCTCGCGTGCAAACACAGTCCATAACCCCCTGCCGTTGGCGTTCAAACGCCACCCGACAGAAACGAATCATCGAATACGAAAATCCATACGAAAAACAAGTCGTAAATCATGCGCCAAGTCAAGAAATCAACCCAGATTCTACCCTGGTTGGAACCAGACAAAACTAGACATTCCAGGGGTCAAGTTTACAGGTAAAAGAGTCGTGCACGCAAAACGAGGCAGTTCCCTACTGCGGCCATGAAGTTGGTCCAGGGGTTGGGGCTTTGGGTGTTGGCTTCTATCTACCTGCACGTCTCACTGTCAAGTCAATTTTATTTTAGGAGGTCCCGGGTTGTAGCAGATTCCAGAAAGGCTACAAAGTCGACAAAATTGCTAGATTACGCCAAGTATAACAAATCTGGTATTTTGCTGGAATCTGGGGAATTTCTGGGTTAAACTAGTCTCAAATACACCTAATAAGGTTATACCAACCATCAAAACCACACTTGGTCAAATCTCACTCAAGTTTTGCCTAAACTAGCACTAAATCATGGATATAACAGTAAATTATCAGCTAAACACTATAACTTGCAAGACAGGAATTTGGTTATGAGATTATACCTCAAGAGAAGTCTTAGAATGTAGGAGAAGAGAGGGAGGAAGTGGGGTGGTGCTGCTGGAGTGCTCCTGTGGCAGTAGCTGATGCTGCTGTTTGCTATTTCTATTTTTTTGCATGTTTTGCATCAGGTTGCTGCTGCTGCTATTCTCTTTTTTTTTGTTGTTGTTTCAGCAGCTGTAAAAATTGGGGCTGTTGTTTTTTGAATGGGGGTGTGGCTGGTATGGGTTGCTGCTGTTTAGGCTGTTGTAGTGTGGCTGATGTAGGGTGTTGTGAAGTGTGAGGTTGTGGTATGCTATGAGGGTGTGGAGTTGTAGAAGGAAGCTGATGTTTTTTGTTGTGAAGTGTGCTGAGTTGCTGCTGATGCTTTGGTGGCTGAACTGATGGTGTAGGTGTTGGGCTAAGGGGGTTAGGGGCTGGTGTAGCTGATGTGTGAGAGTGAGAGGGAGAGATGTGAGATGTAAAAGTTTTGAAATGAAAAGGGATGACATAACCTATAGCCACCTCTCTCTCTCTAGCCACAAGTCAAACCCAACCTTAATCCAAAACACTAATTAACCCAATTAACTTAATCAAATGGTTCAACCCACCATGGTCATCTACATGGTTCAACCCTAGGCTCAACCCTATATACCATGCACATATGTGTGCAGCCCAGATAAAATTCCGATAAAATGTTCATAAAATCAGATAAATCTTCAGAAACCAATTTTGGTAAACGTTTTCCCCATTTATCGGTATTTAATTATACCGAAGTATTACGATATCCAATAAAATAATATTAAATTATAAAAATTCCCAAAAATAATATTATATTTTTCTGAAATGTTACAAGTCTCCCCTTCAACTGAGTCTCAAAATTGAGTAAAACTCACAACTACAATATTAATGCTCAGTCAAAAATAAAAATGTTATCAAAGACCTCAAACTCTTGTTTAGCATTGCTAAATAATGTGGGCTTGAACCCAGACAAGTGTCTAATGGTCCAACAAAGGGCCAACACTTCAGATCTAATTGGACTTAGCCCAAATTGGCCATAAGTCCTCAATTCAGATTTAACTGAGCCAATGTGCTCATAATCTAATTATTTGATCTTAGTTCCAAATTGGACTACAGATCCCCAAGCAACCTTGGTTCAAGAGTACATCTCTTCACTCCTCTGATATTTGGCGTTGTAATCCTTCAACATCTTCAGAAAGGTGACGGGTCCCGACAACCACACATTTCATGGACTGTGGGGTCCTTAAACCCATGGAATATGATGTCCTTAACCTCGACCGCGATGTCTTTAAACTAACATTGGACTGTGGGGTCCTTAAACTCACGGACTATGATGTCCTTAACCTCGACCGTGATGTCTTTAAACTAACATTGGACCGTTGGGTCCTTAAACCCATGAACTATGATGTCCTTAACCTCGACCGCGATGTCTTTAAACTAACATTGGACCGTAATGTCCTTAAACTAAAAATGGACCGTAATGTCCTTAAACTAATCGACCGCAATGTCACTAAACTAAATAATAGAGCCCAATTACTCTCTTGTTGGATCTAAACGACCCCGTTAAGTTGATCTTAGTCTAAAATTAGACTAACGTATCCTTAACAAACGTTTAAGTTGATCTTAGTCTCAAATGAGGCTAACGTATCCTTAAACCTAACCCCCAAACCCAAATCTAAGAAGATACGGATTTGTACTAATCCACGCCCTACGGGTGACAATATAAATTAGTCTCCGTATACAATCCACGGGCAACCACAAACAAACCAAACACACACGACATGAAGCGACCATCTGGAGAAGGAGAAAGTTGTTACCGCGATGCGGTAGCATAATTAACTGCAGGGGCTTGCGCCTGCAGGGAAGAGCGTCCCCACAATCAAAAACCCCTCAAACGAGGGGGAATCTGACGAAGTCTGCTACATCGGCCGCATCCGTTTAAACTTTCGATACATGGTGCCATAAATCAACTTGGCATCTTCGGAGAGGTGGACGGATAGCACCAATTAGCATCTGTCCCGAAATTCAGGCAAGACGGACCTACGCGGTCGTGTCTCTATGTTTCGGCGGGGAACAAGGAACATTACGAGGAGCTGCTTCCTCCTGACGAGTACGTCTTTGCCACCAAATCAGTGGTGATGGGCCTTACCCCGGAGAACGCCATTCAACATCGATTCCCAAGTTTGATCAAGGTGTTGAACATTTACGAAAGTCTATTTCTAGAGTCTGGAGGGCAAGGAGTCAGCTTCGCAGACTTCATCGCTCGCTTTCTTTGTCCGGAGGTCTTATCAAAACAAGCTACGATATTCGCCAAGCTTGACGACCCGTTTGGTTTTGGTTTGGATAACCAGCCGACGGCGGAAGAAGATTTAAAAAGCTTCTTTATTCCGGATACCCCAGTCGTTCCTTTCACAGAGCTTGCTGTTTCAGACGTCGATGAAGAGACGTTCTTCCTTGGGTTTATTGGATTATGGTTGCTTCCGATGCACCCTCGTTATATGAGGTCGTCAGTCTTTTACCCAGCCCACCACATGGTTGCGGGAACGCGAGTGGCCGTTGGGATCGCTGGGCTAGCTCACCTGTATCATGGCCTCAGCTTAGCGGCAGACACTACTCAGCTAGGGGTACAGCCCGTAACTCTCTCCCTGCACTATTTCATGTCGTGGATCGAGCTGCATGTGCTCGGCACTTTTGGAGTCCACAAACGGCCCCGTTTCTACTACAGTTATAATTTCCCCCGGATTATGTTCCTGGTTGACGCTTCTGCTTTAGATCCGTCACAGCGAGAGGCTCGGGGTCTAGTCCTTCGCCCGCGTATGGTCGGGGATAGCATGATCTTCGTCGATAAGGTCTTAACTATCGGTAAGGAATCCACTAAAACGGTGCAGCCGCTGCGTAATACCTTCAAAGACGGGGCTTCTACATTGAATGCTCGGGAGATTCTGCATTTGTATTCAATCAGGCCGGGCTTCTTAGTGTTCAGGCAGAATGAATCGGCGTTGTTCATGAGGTATAACCCGCACTATTTCGCTCAACAGTTGAGTTACGACCAGGGTGTCCCGCTTGAGGCCTTTTTAGCTAGCCGGTTGCTACGGAAGAGGGTATCCGCAGCGCGCTGCACCATTTCATGCGGCTAAACACCGGGTCCAACTTTTTTATCAGTGAGCCGAGCTGCGTTCCGAAAATCTCGAACGCATATGTGGCATGGTAATCGCATGCAACGAGTGTTGTTATTAGGGAAGAGATGCGATTTCTTCTTGATCGCAAGGGTGCGGTCCCTACCGGTAATCCAGCTATTCTCGTAAAGCAACGGACCACTGTTGGTCCTACCTTAAGAGAAGCTGGTGTAGTTGCGGTCCCGCGCGCTTTTCCTGAGAAGCCTCTACCTCGCGTTCCTATTGAAACGGCAGCTGCAGCATCCCCGGAGTCTGGAGTGGGTGTGGAAATCAGGACCCGCCGCCCAAAAATGCCCGTTAAGCGCAAGCTCTTGTCATCGGCTGCTGGCGCTCGCTCATAGAAAAAGAAGAAGTCGCTCTTTTCTGCTGACGTTGTGCTCGGCCAGGAGCCCCATTCTCCATACAGCGAAGGCTTATGTGAGTACGGCACTAAAGATAGCTTATTCAACACGCTTGCGACCGATACCGATCTACAGGCTGCCTTTCTGGCCTCCGAGCGACTGGCTCACGAAGAAGCGGCGCTAATCACCATCGCGATGTCCGGTATACTTCAGTTGTATTTTTCCGCATTCATTCCTTCCTTATTATTATACTTTTACTAATGTCATTTTCTTCAACAGGTATTTCTGCCGAAGCGGCCCTCGCGGCTTCCATCAAGACTTTTGAAGAGGAAGAAAGGCTCCGCGCTTCTTTGGATCTTGGTATAATCAGCTCATTGTGCCTTCATTCACTTTTTTATTCATGCTCTGACCCTCTCCTTTATTTTGTTGCAGGGACTACCTTGACTCAGGTTATTCCGAGTGCGGTACCTATCCCGAACGGTGGTGCAGCGACGCTTCTAAAGCCAGCTATTGTGGCCCCAGCTCCCCCAACATTACCGCAGGAAGCATCACTAAAGCAGTCAATGACAGTCGCCGTAACGGCTCCGGAGGCAGAGCTTGGTTCGGACGATGACGTCCCTTTGTCAGAAGTCTTGAGGAGATCAGCTCTCACGGCCCAAACTGAAATGAAACGCAGGAAGCGCGCAGCGAAGGAGCGTGATGCTACCTTGGCTGTGGGTGCAGGCTCAAGTACCACTCCATCTGTCGCTATTCCTTCATAGGGTGCCCCAGCTGCCATGTCTACCACTCATAGATAGGTTGCACGAGCGGCTCAGGAGGCAACCGAGAATCTTTCGCAAGGTAACGTAATGCCCGGTCTTTTTTAATAGAACTCGATCTACAAATTCTTATATACCATATCCTGTATGGCCAAGTCTTGGCGATGAGATGGCAGGCAAGACGATGGCAACCACAGAGCCCGAAGTGGCTACTCTCTCTCGGGAGTCTGGGACTGCCCAAACCGCCGTTCTTTCCACTTGTGGCTCCCTGGTATCGGCGGACATCGCAAGCCTTACGATGGCCCTTGTCGAATCAGGAGATGAAGCCATGGGCACAGAAACTATCCTACTGAAGGAGAGTGAAGAAGCCGCTATGCCTGGCGATGCTTCCGTCGCGGTTTTGGTCAACGACCCATCGGGTAAGTCTTGAGTCACTGTTCTCTTTTTATTTCGCAATCCCGTTCAGCTTCTTCTGATGATATTTTGTTTGTAGGTGCAGCGAACGCTGAGATTGTGCCATCTGAAGCACCTCCAGTCGCCGCCATGATGGTTGTTGTCCTCTCGCCTTCTCCTATGTCCTCTGGAATGCTGGAAGGTATGGGTTTGCGATTTGTCGGTCTTCTTGCGGGTATCATCCCCCTTGTACTAACAATATATTGTCACAACTTTGCAGGAGTCCTTTTTGACCATCTGTATCAGGTGCTGAACCCGCATTTCTCCTTCCAGTCAGAAATCATCCTACCTGCTGGTGTCGGTGAGTATAGTTTTTAACCGACATCATTTCCTTTCTTTTACGCGTAGCCATGTCATTGCTAATTCTTTCTTTATATTGAATATAGTGTCACGGGTCAAAGGAGGAGGCGAAGGAATAGCCTTGGCTCCGACACTCCCCCTCCTGTCGCCAGTCACAGCTAGTATAATAGACATTATCGACCATGTGATTTCTTTATTTCGTAAGTCAGCATTTAATCGTAATTCATTTTGCAGCAATCGCACCGGCTCTGGCTCCCTTTGAGTCTCGCATCCCAATGCCGGCAGGGCCCTTTGCTAAATGCCCATCTTCCAGGGGCGCTGCGACTAGACTGCGGATGTTGAGCAAATTCATCGAGGATCTTGACGCCGAGGCCCTCGCATTCGCTGCTGATTTTGCTTCTGAGGTTAATCCTATGCTGGCGACGCTCGTGAACTTCCATGACGAAGGTATCGTCAGGTCTTGGGTTAATTACTGTAGACAGATCGAGGCTTGCCTGCACGAAATTGAGCTTAAGCATCTTGCTCCCGAGGTTATGGCTTTGAACTCTCAGCGGACTACATGGGTTGAGCAGAGTGTTTCTTTCCTTTGCCGTTTTGAACAAGAGGTGACCCTGAGATGGAAGGAACATGAGGCGGCTTCCAGCGAGTCTGTCCAATTGCGTGCCCAGGTCGAAGCGAATGCTGCACAGCTGAAAGCTATTTTTGAAGACCTTCAACGATGTATTTCTGACGGGCTGGTGCTGAATCAGAAGCTTGACTTCACTGAGCAGGTTATGCAGAGTTGCGAAACTGCTCAGCAGGAAATTGATAAGAAGCTTTCATCCTGTTTGCGGCAACGGGCTCGGATTGAAGCGGAGTTGGCCGCGGTGACTAATCATAACAAGGAGTTGAGAGGAGCGCGCGAGCGGCTTGCTGATTTGTTGAAAACGCCTCCTCCTCAATAACCGTCTTTGTACCCCCTTTTTTTATAAACTCGCGGTTTATGAATAACATGTATTCATTTTGATTCTTTTACGGAATGTATCTTGTATTCACTTGAATTCATGAATAAAAGACATATGTTATCTTATATTGTCACTTTCTTTTCTTTGATGTGTCATTGGTATGTGACTTTAACAAATGTGGCATGTAGATGGTAGATAACAGTCCATCTTATCCTCCTTGTGGGGGTAGCGATAGCTTTAGGAAACAGGTTCAGGTCTGTTGTCTAAGACTTTTCAACTCTATGAGCCGTGAGGTCTCATAAAGACTTTTCTCCCTACGAGTCGAGAGGATCTCGTAGGTGTAATTTCTCCTTAGGGGTCGTGAGGACTCCTAAGTGTTTTTTCTCTTTAGAATTATAAGGATACCACAAGAGAGTTTTCTTTATACGCAGGGACACTAATTTCCCGCAGGTCGAGACGAATCGAGAGATTCCTGCAAAGACACTGATTTCCCTGCAGGTCGATGCGAATCGAGAGGTTCTCGCCAAGGACGCTGATTTCCCTGAATCGAGGGGGTTTTGCCAAGGACACTGATTTTCCTGGGGTCGAGACGAATCGAAAGATTCCTGCAAAGACACTGATTTTCTTGCGGGTCGACGCGAATTGAGAGGTTCTCGCCAAGGATGCTGATTTCCCTGAATCGAAAGGTTTTTGCCAAGGACACTGATTTCCCTGGGGTCGAGACGAATCGAGAGATTCCTGCAAAAACACTGATTTCCCTGCGGGTCGACGCGAATCGAGAGGTTCTCGCCAAGGACGCTGATTTCCCTGAATTGAGAGATTTTTGCCAAGGACACTGATTTCCCTAGGGTCGAAACGAATCGAGAGATTCCTGCAAAGACACTGATTTCCCTGCAGGTCGACGTGAATCGAGAGGTTCTCACCAAGGACGCTAATTTCCCTGAATTGAGAGATTTTTGCCAAGGACACTGATTTCCCTGGGGTCGAGACGAATCGAGAGATTCCTGCAAAGACACTGATTTACCTGCGGGTCGACACGAATCGAGAGGTTCTCGCCAAGGACGCTGATTTCCCTGAATCGAGAGATTTTTACCAAGGACATAGATTTCCCTGAGGTCAAGACGAATCGAGAGATTCCTGTAAAGACACTGATTTTCCTGCGGGTCGACGCGAATCAAGAGGTTCTCGCCAAGGACGTTGATTTCCCTGAATCGGGAGGTTTTTGCCAAGAACACTAATTTCCCTGGGGGTTGGCTAACTTGTTTCCGAGACGGAGGTCACTGGATAATGTGTTTCCGAGACGAAGGTCACTGGCTGATGTGTTTCCGGGACGGAGGTCACTGGCTAACGTGTTTCCGGGACGGAGGTCACTGGCTGACTTATTTCCGGGACGGAGGTCATTGGCTGACTTGTTTCCGAGACGGAGAGAAGGAACGCCGTGTTGATCTTCTGGGATGCAGATGTTGTTGTCGAGATCTGACTCCTCCTTTTGACAGAGTCTGTTGGGAAATGTGGTTCCCCTTTTCGTTTATGCCCATGGATTGTATACAGGGGTCAGTACGGACTCGCCTGTAGGGCAAAAGTTTCATTCTTTCATTTTTTTTATTTCCTTCCGCGATGCTCTATCATTTCAGCTTTTCATATAGCGAGAGTCGCGATTGCCCAATCATTTCGACTATTTTTCATGGTGCCCAATGATTTTGGCTATTTTTCTTTTTTACTCGCTGCCTTTTATTGCGAGTTGCCTAATCATTTCGGCTATTATATTTTTAATGTATTTTTGGCTCACTGATTTTGTTGCGAGTATGGACCCTAAGATCTGATACCAATCTTAGCATCAGCATTGCTGCGACTGGAATGTTGCCAAGAGCGAATCATCACTTGCCGTGAAAGGACTTGGAATTTGCTACCGATTTAGGCATCAGCATCGCTACAACTGGGATATTGCTATGAGCGAATCATCATTTGCCTTTGTCGATTCGAACAAAGGTGGCTTAGCAAACAGGGTTAGGATCATGTCGACTAAGGCTTTTAACTTCATGAGCCGTAAGGGTCTCATAAAAATGTTTGTCCCTACGAGTCGTGAGGATCTCGTAGGTGTGTCTTCTCCCTAGGAGTTATGAGGATTCCTAGGTATATATTCTCTTATAAGTCGTAAGGATCTTACAAGAGTGTTTTCTCCTTATAAGTCGAGAGGACTTACAAGTGTTGTTCACCACATGAGGACATTCCTCGTCGTTGGTGGGACTTGGTGAGGGAACATTTATTTGTGCCCATGGATTGTATACAAGGGTCATATTGGACCATTTATAGGGCAGTCTGGGGAATGTAATGGCTTAAGAACAGGTTCAGATCCCTGTAGCTTAAGGCTTTTGAATCCCATGAGCCGTGAGGGTCTCATAAGAGGATTCTTCTTACGAGTCGTGAGGATCTCGTAAATGTAATTTCACCTTAGGAATTGAGGGGATCCCTAAGTGTGTTGCTCCCTTGTGAGTCGTAAGGATCTCACGCAGGCATTTTCTCCTTACAAGGTCGAGAAGACCCTGCAAGTGTGCATGAATTTTTTACGAGTCTGCGTCCTTTCGGGTTTTCACAAACTCGCCGGTAGCCTGCTGTTTTTACTCACAGAGCCCTTTCGGGTTTTCATCCGTGCCCATTTTGCTTATGGACGTACCATTTTTTTTTTGTTTCTTTTGCCGCGTTAGCCTAAGGATGCTGCGGTTCGTGGTAGTTAAAGACGTTTCGGTCTGTAGCTAGTTTCAGCATGTTTTGGTCCGTTGTTTTTCGTGTTTAGGACTGGGTATCGTTGGATACTACTTTTAGAGTCTTGACTCGAGAAGATAGCGAGCGGACATAGGCATCTTCATCTATCATTGACCTGAGTCGTGACTCATTAGGCATAGTACTTCTTAAGGAACCGGCCGTTTATTCGCCGGAAGGGTCTTTCGCCATGCATATCCATGAGCAAGTAAGCCCCATCTTGGTTGACCTTGTCTATGATGTACGGGCCCTCATAGTTTGGCTCGAATTTCCCCCGTTTGGCACAATTAGGGATCATAGGTATCTTTACGACTAGTACGAGTTCGCCTTGGCGGAACGTTTTTGGCCTAGTCAATCTTTCGTATGAGCGCGCCATCCTTGCTTTATAAGCTTCTAGGTTTTGCTGCGCCATGAGACGAGTTTCATCGAGGGCGTCGAGCTCCTCAAGCCGAAGATGTGCATTCTCTTCATCTGTTAGCTCGTAATGAACCGCCACTCGTAGAGAGGGTAGCTCTATCTCGAGGGGGAGTATCTCTTCTGTGCCGAATACCAATGCATACGGCGTTGTATTTGTGGCTGTTTTGAACGTGGTTCGATAAGCCTAGAGAGCTTCATGCACTCTCCTGTGCCAGTCTTTTTTATTTTTGGACATCGTCTTCTTTATGATCTTTGTTAAGGTCTTGTTGAAAGCCTCAGCTAGACCGTTAGCTCGGGGATTATAGACTGAAGAGTATCTCCAGTCTATATTATGTTGCTGTGCGAAATGGCTGATTTTGTGACTTCTGTAGGCTGGCCCATTATCGGAGATAATCCGTCGTGGAGTGCCGAACCGATAGATGGCACGTGTCTTGAAGAAATGGAGAATATTCTTCGTCTTCACTTCTCTTAGCAGTATGGCTTCTGCCGACTTAGAGAAGTAATCAGTTGTCGCCAATATGAACCAATGTCCCTTGGATGACGCTGGTTTGATGGGCCCAATTATGTCGGTTCTCCACATTTTGAATGGCCAGCTAGCTACTGTTGGGTGTAGCGGGTTTGGATGCTGGTGGATGAAGTCTCCATGAATTTGGCACGAGTGACACTGCTTCGCATATTCGAGGCAGTCTTGAATCATCGTGGGCCAATAGTAGCTCATTCTTTTGATCTTCATCTTCATCTTCGGCACGGCTTGATGAGAACCGCAGAGTCCATCATGAGTTTCTTGGACGACTCTCCTTGTTTCTTCCGATCCCGGGCATCTCAGCCACAGAGAGTCGAACAATCTCTTATATAGAATATAATTGACGAAGGCGAAAGACGGAGCTCGTTTCATGAGCTGATGTCTTGAGGATGTGTCTTCAGGTGTTCGGTGGGATTTGAAGTAGTCTATAAAGACTTCTCTCCAATCCTTAGTCTTTTCTTGGTCCTCTATTTGTAGGGTTGTTTACTTGGTCGCTTCCTTTTCTTCAGACGACTCCAGAGATATTTCTGCCGGTGCGAGAACCCGACGGCTTTGTACAACGATCCTCACGTCATCGAGGTTTTCGTCAGCCAGTTCTTTAGTGAGTTTGGCTAATGCGTTCGCCTTGCTATTTTCTGTATGCGGTATGCTTTCCAGGATGTAGGAGGGAATTTGAGTTAGTAACTGTTGCACTCTCTCGCCGTACTTTACCAACTCTGTTTTGCATGTTTGATAGCCGTCGTTTACTTGGCTAACGACCAGCTGGGAGTCTCCGTATATGAGGAGGTTTTCGATTCCTATGTCGATAGCGATCTCAAGACCTACTATCAAGGCCTCATATTCCGCTTCGTTGTTTTTTCTTGGCTCCATTAAGGAAAAGGAAAAACGCATTATCCCTCCTTGTGGAGTCACGAAGATGAGGCCTACCCCAGATTTGATTTTGTGGGAGTTTTGCTTTCGCTTCTTTAAGGAGGCCGCTCCATCGAAGTAGAGTTCATATCGGGTATCGTTCCCTTCTTTCTCCCTATCAATTGCGTCAAACGCATGTTCGTCTGGAAATTCGCAATGTAGGGGTGAATCGGCAGGTATCGGGTGCTCAGCGAGGAAGTCGGAGATGGCCTGGCCTTTCACTGCCTTGAGAGGTCGGTATGTTATCGAAAATTCCATTAAGAGTAGGGCTTATTTAGCGATTCGTCCCGTTAGTATGGCTCTCAACATCAAATATTTGAGAGAATCTACTTTTGATATGAGATGGACCTCATGCGCCAAAGCATAATGCCGAAGCTTCGTTATCGCGAAGATTAGCGCCAGGCGGTGTTTTTTGATAGGGGCAGTTTTTTTCTGCCCCCAGGAGAACTCGACTCAAATAGTAGAGGGCTCTCTCCTTCCCTTGGTCATTCTCTTGTGCCCATAATGCGCCTAATGAGCCTTTGAGGGCTATTGTGTACAAAATGAGGGGCTTTCCCTTGACCGGAGCGATCAGTACCGGCGGATTCTGCAGGTATTGCTTGATTTCGTCCAATGCGCTTTGGCATTTGCGATCCCAAACGAATGGGGTCCCCTTCTTCATTAGATGACTATAGGGGCGGCATTTACGGAGAGGTTAGCTATGAATCGTCGGATATACGCGAGCTTTCCTTGAAGAGGCCGCAGTTGTTTGAGAGTTCTGGGCGAAGGCATTTCCATAATCGTCTTGATCTTTGACGGGTCTATTTCGATGCCCCGGTGTCGTATGATGAATCCTAAGAATTTACCTGAGGAAACTCTGAACGCGCATTTCAGGAGGTTCATCTTCAGGTTATATTTCCGAAGGCGCTGAAACACTATCTTTAGATGCTCTCAGTGTTCCCCCATACGATTTTCTTTTCACTACGAGGTCGTAAATATAGCATTTAACAATTTCATGTATGAGGTCATCAAAAATCTTCGCCATTGTTGGGGTAAAAATTTACACCCCGGTTGACCAAGCCAAAATCAAAGTCAACCCCAAGCCAAGTGGGCCCAAGCCCAGATCCAGTGGGCCCATGCCCGGGTCGAGCCCGAACATGAAGCGGCCGGCCTCCCCCATGCCAAGATAAAAATTTTGTTATAAATAATTTTGTTGCATTTCTTTTATTTTATTTTATGGATAAATGTAAGAAAAATAGGCATAAAGCCAAATTTTTGTAAAGCCTATGGCTTATGTGCAAAAAGAAATGGCACATGAGCCATGGGATAGGCAAAATGCCATTTTGTGAAGCCCAAGGGGCTATGTGTGAAGTGTATAGCCTATAAAGGCAAAGATAATGAAAATATCTCACAACTTTTCTCTCTCCAAAAAAATTTAGATCTGAGATCTTTTCTCCTTCTTCAAGGTTCCAAAATCTTCTTCTTTCTTTTGAATTAAATCAAGAGTTTTACTCTTCATTTTATAAAACAAAATAGTTTTTCACCACCAAACCCACAAAGGGGAACTTGGATCCGTCACTAGATCTCAAAAAGAAGAGATTTTTAAAAATCTCATATCTCTTGATCTTCAAGATCCAGCCAACAGAAGAGGAAGAAGAAGAACCCCCTTCATTAACCCAAAGCATCTTAGGAGTTTAAACTCCACCCTATTTTCTCTTTAGAGAATTTCCGGGGCTAAAAGCCACATTTTCCTCGCCGGCGCGCTTGCGCTCCAGCGCCCTGCGCTCGAGCGCAAAGCGCCGCGCTTGCGCTCCAGCGCCCTGCGCTCGAGCGCAAAGCGCCCACGTGCCGACACGTGGCGCGCTTGCGCTCACACGCCGAGCACCCGAGTGCAAAGCGCCCACGTGCCGACACGTGGCGCGCTTGTGTTCCAGCACTCTGCGTTCGAGCGCAAAGCGCCCATGTGCCGACACGTGGCGCGCTTGCGCTCAAGCGCCCACGTACCGACACGTGGCGCGCTTGCGCTCGAGCGCAAAGCGCCCACGTGCCGATACGTGGCGCGCTTGTGCTCGAGCGCCTAGGCGCTGGCCCCACGCATCCTTTGGATGTCTTTTTCCCCCTTTATTTATATATACATGTATATATATACATATGTACACATACACATACTCCACGACACTGTCCCTGTTAGAAAAAAATTTCTAACGGGGCGCTGCCCCGCACCCCGCAAGGGGGCTGCTAGCCCACTTGACCCCCAGCCCGCTATCCGGGTAGCGGGGCCCCGTAAAAACTCTGCGTGGCTCCCGATATATACAAAACCCCCCTTCAAAACACAACACACGTACACTACACATCGAGTTCGCATGACCAGTTTAACCCGTCAATCGGAGGTTCCCTCGCTCCAAAGGCGAGGGGTAATTAACGGCAGTTTAGTCCGCGGCTGCCGGAGATTCAGATCCCCACAATCATTAAACCTCGGTCTACCCTAGGCAGGGGGAATCTGTAGTATGCCTGACAAGCGTGCGCGTATTCCCATCTCAATGGGGTGACGAAAAACACCCTACAGATTTTGGCACGCCCGGTGGGACCCATCTCTCCTCCCATATTTCGGGTTAAACGTTCATGCGAACTCAATCAATATACATATCGATTTCCTATACTGAAATGATGTTTTTTTTGTGCAGTAATCAACCTTCGACGACAATGTCTCCCCAGACTAATTCAGCTTCCAACGTGACCCCGATTCCGTACGTGGTCAAGATCAACGCTCGTGTGGTTCTCCCCGCAAGCCTCAGTCGACAGTGGGATGAACCGTCCCGCCAGTTTGGCTCCGTCATCATCTACCCTGCCGGAAGCACTCATCTGGCGGAGATCCCGGCGGAACAGGAAGCCAAGCTGGTCTCAAGAGGCAAAAGGCCGAATGTCGTGATCGCCAAGGCACCACAACTGAAACTTAAGACGGTGTCTGAACGATTCTCTGGTGCTCCAGCAGGGGGCAAGAACTTCGGTACAGAGGGAAACATTAAATGTTGCGGACGAGCTCAGGAGATGACTCTAACAAATGCACAATCAAGCGTATCTCCAAGGCCATCCATCGCCCGGTCTGCGGCGTCTTCCCAAAGAGCCGAAGTCTGTCAGGTGCTTAGAACAGAAAAGTTAAGGCAGAAGCGGCTCAGGTATCGAGCCAACAAGAGGGCCAAGGCTTCGGCCAAATGGAATCATGTGAAGTTCCAAGTGCAGGTTTTCCCCACGACGACGGTTGAGTCGGACGTGAGAATCAGCAATTCCTTCGAGCCTCTGAAGTGGGTTCAGAAAAATGCCATGACCGTCAGAATCAAGAAGACAGCGGTCCGAACAATGCTACAAAGAGACGTGTCCCGGCCCCAACAGAAAAGGTATGACACTGTCTCTTCAAGAGTCTATCGGGCGCTCTGTGCCGCACGAAAGCAGCGGGGAAAATCCAGAAAAGAAGCGCCAGCACCATTCAAGAACCTGGTTAGGCCAGCCGCCTTCAATCGACTACCAGCTACCGAAACAAGGGGGTCAAGACAGCGATCTGCGAAATCAGCCGCCAATGATAGAAAGACGGCCGGATATATCATCCATACGGTCTATATGGCGGGCGGGCGCCCCAGCGACAACCTTCGCAGCAAAAGCAAGGATGGGGCAACCACATCCCAAGCCCAATCTAGCCTGAATGTGGTTGCCGCTGCCTAAGAACAGCCGCCCCCGCTGGATGAAGAAAACCCTCTCGATGAGGATGATAGGCAGAAAGACCCCTCGGTCCATACAGAGTCAAGCTCGGATAGCAAGGAAGAGCCGACTTTCCGCCCCAGGACTGCGGAGCAAGAGCTGCTTCAAGAGTTTCGAAAACAGCTCAGGAGCAAAGATAAAGAGATGGCCAAGCTCTATTCGAAGATTGACGACTTAACGAACGTGGTGATGCAGCTTACGGCTCAAATTGCTCGAGCGCCTCCCAATCAAGCACAAGCCGCTACTAATCAGCCGGGTGATGACAATCCGAGGCAGCCAATGCCTGTTCTTTCGGGTCCAAAACTGGTCGAGCCACATGAAAGCCGGCCACACTCCGCTTCTGGGGATGCCTTAGCCCCAGATAGCACTATCCTGCTAACACAGGATCGGATAATGGATTTGGTCACCAGCAAGGTTAAAACATTGGTGGCCGAAGCCGAAGCTCAAAAAGAAATCGGCAGTAGTGGGCGGCCATATCCCGCGCAGTACGATCTGATTGAGTTCCCAAGCGGCTACGTCATTCCTAAGTTCGGAAGATTTGATGGAACGGGGAATGCAAATCAGCACGTCGCCCACTTCAAAGCATCGTGCGGAAATACAGGGGGCAAATGACGCGCTCCTTCTTCGTCAGTTTGTCAACAGCCTGACCGGTGTCTCTTTCGACTGGTACGCGAGCATACCAGACGGGTCCGTCATTACCTTTGCCCAAATGGAGTCTCTGTTCCGGCAAAGGTTCATGAGCGTCAGTGATAAAATCTCCATAGCCGACCTTGTGAGGACCAAGCCGGGGAAGAATGAAAGAAACACTGACTTTATCGTCCGATGGCGTAATCTCACAGTCAAGTGCGAACCGCCGCCGGAGCAGGACCAGTCCGTTAGCCTTCTCATTGGGAACCTCAGCAATTGGATGGTCCCATTCTTGTGTACAGCGGGCCTCAAGACATTTCAGGAGCTAACCAAGAAAGTTCAAATGTTGGAACGCTCGAAGCAAGAGTCCCCGCCGGATTCTCAGAGAGAGAAAACTTGGAGAAGCAAGCGGGACGACAACCGTAGAAGCGGGAGTTCCAGCAGTACCAATGTCTTCAATGCATCCGACAATGAAGAAAAGCGAAGGGCGGCCGAATCCAAAACTAACCGGTCTCGAAAGCTATTGCTGGGAGGAGATGGGCCTTCCCTAGAAGAGAAAAAGAACAAGGTTTACTCTTTCAGAAGGGACAAGGTCCGCAAGATATTTAAAGATACCTTGAACAACGGCCTACAATTGCCGGAGTCGAAAAGACCCCAAGAAGCAAAAATGACCGACAATCCTCTGTATTGCCCGTACCACCGAGTAGTGAGCCATGCGATCGAGGATTGCTATATCTTCAAAGACTGGGTCAAGAAGCAGTACAAGGCTGGAGAGATCGAGTTGTCCAAAAGTGTGTTGGTGAACAATCAAGTTGCAACCACCAACTTTATACAGACAGAAGTTGAAGCCTTCTGGGAGCAGACAGCCGAACCCGCTGCCCCGAGAAATGAAATGGAATCATCGCGGCCACCGTGGTGTACGCACATATCTAATAAGACGAAGAAGATGATAAAGCTACTTTGGAAAGAACCCAGGACGGAATGGGAAGGGCAGAAGAGGCCTACCAGTCCAGCTGCCAATGCGGCTCCATCAGGCTCAAAATCCAAGAAGCTCAAGAAGAAGAAAAGTGCAGCTCGGCGCGAAAAAGAGTCTGCAGGGTGATCGATCATTCAAAAATATATCGATTCCCTCGAAGAATATGAACAAAAGGAAAGAACATTGATTCAATTGAAGGAGTTCTTCCCTGTACAAGCGGCTGATATTCTGGAGGAGTTAGAAGAAGACTCCAATGAAGAGATCCCAGTAGTGACCTGCTACACCATCCATCTTGGCAGCGACTCCGAGGATGAGCTCTGTTTTCCCGAAGAGGACGAGGAGCTCACCACAAAGGCCAATCAAATCCAGCTCAGAAGCGGCAGGGCTCTACCGCAAAATCAGGGCAACGCTCCAAAAAGGAAGGAAAAACAAGTCGCTAATGAAGAAGATGGCAGAGAACCGGCCGATGAAAACATAAGTCCTTCCTCGGTGGACTATAATGTCTTGGCACATCTCCGGAAGCTTCCGTCTTTCCTGAGCATCTACGACGCCTTGGTCCTATCTAAGGAGCTTAGAGATGTTCTCATTCACGCTCTACAAAACCCCAAGCGGTATCAGGCTCACTTTGCGGAAATTAATATGAAAGAAGCCCAGCACGCTTTGCATGCCGCCGCAGTCACATTTAAGGATGAAGACTTGCTACTGGGAACGGCTGAGCATAATCGGCCGCTTTACGTGACCGGGTACAGCGACGGAGATCGAATTAATCGCATATTGATTGATCCAAAGTCCTCAGTGAACATCATGAACTTGCGAACTCTGAAGAGTTTGTCAATGGACGTCCGACACCTGTCAAGGGAAAGGATTGTCATTCAAGGCTTCAACCAAAATTGCCAGCAAGTTCTGGGGTCTATAGCTTTGCCAATCAAATTTGGGGATCTGCAAACTGAAGATAAGATATACGTGATCGACGCCGACACATCTTATAAGATTCTCTTGGGGCGGCCGTGGCTCCACGATTACGGCATCATTCCGTCAACTCTCCATCAATGCATGAAGTATACTAAAAATGGCGAAGAAAGACGCATTGACGGAGACATCCAGCCGTTCGGTGTGCATGAAGTCCGATATGAAGATTCTCGGTACTTTATGAACCAACAAAATGCTAAGCCACAACTGACTGAGGATATACCGGCCCCAAGACTCAAAAGCAAATCTGCGCCGGCTGTCACTTTCAAAAGCAAAAATACCCAAGTGCGCCCGCATTTCGGCAGCGACACTGATGAGTCCGACGCTGGAAGCCCGTCCTTCCGTAAAACTCGCCCTCATTTCGGCAGCGATACGGACGAATCTGTTACTGAAGGCCCATCTAGCAGCAAAGTCCTCCCTCATCTTGGCAGTGACACTAAAGAGTCAGAAGAAGAGGACCTGCCGTGCAACAGCTGTGCAGATCGGCCCCCATGCAGCAAGCGAAACTATGAGAGACCTTTGAAGTCGCAGAAGGGTCCCTGGCCATCACAAGGGTGCCGGAACGGATGTGCAAAGAGCTCGACGCATTGTCAGTCTCTACCGTGGACCAGCTGAAAACTTTCTACGTGCCCAGGAGGAAAAATGGACAGAAGGGCATCCTGTTTTACAGGTCAAACCCCGTTGTGCACCTGGACGATTTGTCTGCCGCGTGCCTTCCATATGAGAGAGGCATAAGAGCCGTCCTCAATCCCAGATACTATGCGCCCGAGATGCGGGAATATTTCAAAAAGTGCGGATGTCGGTTATATCAAACGGAGTCCGAAGCAAAGTTTTATAAAGGGCTATGGCATCCACCTCAGGTCCGAACACTTATCGATGGACGAATTCCAGATAGGCGGGGCATAGGATTCATTCAAACGGATTCTAAGGCATACTACATGACCCATATTGGGGAAGCCAGCGAAGAGTCAAATGATGAAGACGAGCTAGCCGAGCCAGAAGAAGCTCCTCAAGAGCTCGAAGATGGCGGACAAGCAACCTTTGACGAGCTAACCGAGATTGACTTAGGAACGACCGATAATCCAAAGTCGACCTACATCAGCTTACTCTTATCAGAGGAAATGAAAGAACAGATAATCGCCCTGCTGCATGAGTTCGTCGACTGCTTCGCGTGGACATACAAAGAAATGCCTGGCCTTTCCCCTGAAGTGGCCGTGCATAAACTGGCTATATCTCCCGATGCTAAGCCAGTCAAACAAGCTCCTCGAAGAATAAGAAGGGAACTAGAAGAAAAGGTCATCGAAGAAACCAAGAAGCTCATCGATGCCGGCTTCATCAGGGAAGAGAAATTTGCGGACTGGATCGCATGCATAGTCCCAGTGAAGAAGAAAAATGGGCAGATCCGAGTTTGAGTCGATTTCAGGGACCTCAACAAGGCTTGTCCTAAAGACGACTTCTCGCTACCGGTCATGGAAATGATGGTCGATGACACCTCAAATTACGAGCTATTCACCTTTATGGATGGCTCGTCTAGATATAATCGGATCAAGATGTCGCCTGAGGATGAGAAACACACCTCATTTCGAACCCCGATCGGAATCTATTGCTACAAGGTCATGCCGTTCAGACTGAAGAACGCAGGTGCTACATATCAAAGGGCAATGACTAATATCTTTGATGACCTAATCCATAAAGTCATCGAATGTTATGTTGATGATCTGGTCGTCAAAACTAAAGCCAAGGCCGACCACATCCAAGATCTTAGGACCGTTCTCACCAGACTGAGGGAGTACGATATGAAAATGAATCCTCTGAAGTGCGCTTTTAGCGTGTCATCGGGAAAATTCCTGGGCTTTATAGTTCGACATCGGGGGATCGAAGTTGACCCATCCAAGATAAAGGCCATCATGTAAATGCCCCCTCCGAAGAGTCTGATGCAGCTAAGATCTTTTCAAGGCAAGCTTGCTTATATACGGAGGTTTATCTCAAATTTATCGGGAAGATGTAGGCCCTTCTCAAAGCTCATGAAGAAAGGAGCTCCTTTTATCTGGGATGCCGAATGTCAAGCAACGTTCGAAAGCATCAAACAGTACTTGTTGCACCCTCCGGTGCTGGCCGCTCCCAACAATAACAACAACTGAGCCTTTTATCCCAAGCATAAGGGGTAGGCTACATGAACCAACATGAGAATCACGCCGGGTCCAACACATGAATCCTCTGTCTCCACTCACTTCTATCGAACAATATACTTTCATTGAGTCCTTTGGAAACCATATCGTTTCGTATCACCTCCATCCATGTTTTCTTCGGTCTCCCTTTTGCCCTTTTGCCATTACCCATATCGAGAGTATCTATTCGTCGAACCGGTGCTTCCATAGGTCTGCGTCGCACATGACCAAACCATCTAAGCCGATTTTCCCGCATCTTCTTCTCCACGGGTGCTACACCAACTTTTGCACGAATATCCTCATTTCGTACCTTGTCTTTTCTAGTGTTACCGCACATCCAACGAAGCATGCGCATCTCCGCTACGTGCATCTTCTGTGTATGATGCTTCTTAGGAGCCCAGCATTCTGTACCATATAATAAGGCAGGCCGAATAGCGCTCCGATAAAACTTCCCTTTCAATTTTAACGGAAAGTTACGATCACACAAAATCCCTGTTGCACTCCTCCATTTCAACCAACCAGCTTGGATCCTTTGATTAACATCACTATCGATCTCCCCATTCCTTTGGATGATGGAACCTAGATATCTAAACTGGTCGCTCGGTGATATCTCTTGCCCTTCCAATGTTATACCAATATGGTTTTGATTTCTCTGGCTACTAAATTTGCAGTGCATATATGCTGTCTTGGACCTGCTCAATCTGAATCCCCGAGATTCCAATGTTTGTCTCCATAATTCCAATTTGGCATTAACCCCTGCTTTCGTCTCATTTACTAGAACAATATCATCAGCGAATAGCATGCACCAAGGGACTTCATCTTGGATAGTTCTAGTAAGCTCATCCATCACGATGGTAAACAGGAAAGGACTTAATGCAGATCCTTGATGTAAACCAATAGTAATCGGAAAATCACTTGTTAAGCCACCGCAAGTTCTGACATTTGCCACTACTCCGTCGTACATATCCTTGATTATGTCAATATACTTGACGGGGACCCCCTTTTTCATCATTGTCCCCCATAATACCTCTCTAGGTACCTTGTCGTACGCTTTTTCTAAATCAATAAATATCATATGCAAATCTCTTCTCCTCTCTCGAAAGCGCTCGACAAGTTGACGAAGCAAATGAATCGCCTCTGTCGTCGATCGTCCAGGCATGAACCCAAATTGGTTCTCTGTTATCTTAATATCCTTCCTTAGCCTGTGTTCAATCACCCTCTCCCAAAGTTTCATGGTGTGACACATTAGTTTTATTCCACGGTAGTTTGAGCAACTTTGAATGTCACCCTTATTCTTGTAGATAGGTACAAGGATACTTTTCCTCCATTCATTTGGCATCTTTTTTGTCTGCCAAATCTTATTAAACAGATCTGTCAGCCATTTAACGCCTGTTTCGCCTAAGCATCTCCAAATCTGTCAGCCATTCATGCTGGCCGCTCCCATTCCAAATAAACCGCTGATTCTCTACACTGCCGCGCTAGATGAGTCACTCGGTGCGCTCCTTGCCCAGAATAACGAGGAGGGAAAAGAAAATTCCCTCTACTACCTCAGTCGAACTCTAGTCGGGGCGGGACACAACTATTCCCCAATCGAAAAGCAATGCCTGGCTCTGATATTTGCTGTGAAGAAGCTGAGGCACTATCTGCTCGTTCATCGGGTTATGCTGATCTCCAAGGTCGACCCGCTCAAACACTTAATGACCAAAGCAAGCCTAGACGGCAGAATGGCAAGGTGGGCTGTCATGCTACTTGAGTTTGACATAGTTTATACTCCTCAGAAAGCAGTAAAAGGGCAAGCTCTTTGTAACAACCCTAAATTTCCTGTACAAATTTTTTTCAAAATATTTTTCAAAAAATCCACAAAGGGGTATTTTAGCCTGAGCACAAGATTTATATAATTATTTTTGTTTTTAATTACAAGCTACAAGAATGAAATAACTCCATTTTTAGTGTACAAGAAATTACTTTAAAATTTAATGTATACTTGGAGTATTTACTCTTGCTGCTATCATTTAAGTAATTAAATAACACAATAATTACAAGAAGGAGCTTATAGCTCATTGGTAATACCTTGCACTGCTGAACCAAGCCACCAGAGTTCGAATCCCATGCCCCACACATTTTTATATCATTTTGTTTTAATTTTTTGAAGGTCAACGGTCAAACAGCCATAACTCACAAAATTAATGCTGCACACAAAAAATAAAGTACACCAAAATTCCCCCCAAGTGAAACCCCACCCAACGAGCCGTCGACTCGGCCCAACTCGGCCAAGTCGGCCGGGGGATCGGCCGGCGCCGCCAACCGGACTCGGCCGGTCGGCCGAGTCGTCAACACGGAATTTTTCCGTGTTGACTTGGTCTTCACCCCTGTATATTCCATTTTTCCAGAACAGTTATCATTTTCTCATTAAACCTCTTTTACTCCCAAATTTAATGATATTTTAATGAATTTTTACATTTTTTACTATTTATTTTAATCCAAACCCTAACCCTAGCCTAGCCCTATATAAACACCTCTACCCTCTACCATTTCACCCTACAACTCTAAGTCCACTCTCCCAAATTCTCAAGAGAACTCGGTACGAGCGAGAAGCAAAGCGCTGCCGAAACCGACGACGAATTCCGACGACCGTACTAGGATCCTTGGCGACGTTTCGACGCACCGACAACCTACTACTTCCTTAGCCTTCTTAGCTTGTCCAAACTTGTAAGTCCCATCTTTCCTATCTCCCTTTTCTTTTAATAGAAAATACGACTTTTTAGAACTCGACAGAAATCGGAACAAACCGATTTTCGATTCGGTTTTTCTACAAAATCCCACTTGTCACCTAATCCATAATACCTAAACATATCCATGATGACCATTAATCACATAAAAACCAATTTAAACAAAGTTTCTCACATGAAATGATAACTTTCTTGTAATATCGTATTCTTTTCATAAAAATACTATAAAGTTTATTTTTCTTGTTCTAATTAATTCCCTCATTCCTAAACATGTTCATCTTGATAAATAAACTTGTAGAAATAAATTTGAATGAGTTTTCACAAATGAAATGATAACGTTTTCAAATACCGTATTCTTACACTTAAATACCCTTATGTTTAATTTATCATGTTTAACCCCTAAACATCACAATAGCTTAAAATAAGTCACGAGGTAATGACCTACCTCCACACACACGCAAATATAACCTTAATTGATATCGTTAAAATTTAGAATACGAAAATACAAGACTTTTCGCTAAAATACCATATTCTTTATAAACCTTTTCTAAAAGCTTTAAGTTGTACACAATTCTAAAACAAAATCTTTTAAAATGAAAGTACGATTTGTCATGGACATCGATCGTTTATCTAAACTGACTTTGTGGTGTCTAGGCAAGTGTGTCAAGGCTAGTGGTTTTTAATTAGGCCCACTATTGTGGTTCCTTCCCACTTACCTGGCACTTACCTTGCCGCAATTGGCGGTGAAGAGGCGATTTGAGGCTTCTAATGACTTGTCGTTTAGACCTTAGAAATAGGCTAGTTGGCTTAGGAAACCCTAGAAACTAAAATACGGAAATCTATACTCTTTTACAAATAAATACCTTACATTTATAAAACCGTTTTTCTAAATGAATGGTATTTGTTAAACCTATGCAAAGAGCCACTACAACCCACCTTTGGGGAACCCGTTAGGGATAGTACGGTTCATCGTGCACCAGCGGGCTAGTAGTGCGAGATTCAGACCTCCGCAAGGAGCATTCGGTCTCGAAAGGTTTAGAATACGACATTTAAGAAAAAAAATAAGATTTTAGAGTATAAAATTATTCTTATATTAACATATATATATAATTATCATTTAAACGCCTATTTTGTTATAAGATAAAGTTTTCACATTTTCCTAAAAATTACAAGATTAAAGGTTACATTAAAATACCATGAATTTCAAATAAATCAATACTTTTATTAGGATATATTCACTAGAATAACACAAATAAAATCCACACCCATTATAACTATAAAGACGAATAATAAATACTTGAGGTGTATTTTGAAAACTATACAATAGTACTTTTTACATAAAACCCCCTCAAGTTTTATAAATTACAATAAGGCCCCTAACAAGTACAGAACTTCAAATTACCTTTCTTTTAGTCTGACTCGGGTTAGAGCCTGACTAATTCGGACTTGAATATGATTCAAGTCAACCCATATTCTTTATATTCCAACTCAATATGCATACATGAATCCCAGAATCCAGTTAACAATCTATTCAATTTTGACTGAATCAAACCATGGATATACATCCATTATCCTGTTATTCCATTTACCTGATTATGCAGTTACAACATGTTTATTGATATCATGGTTTTAGTCAGTCACCCAACTTACACAATACAATACAACAATACTGTTAAAACACTACGGGGTTTAAGGGGTAGATTGGTACGGAAGGTGTTAAAAGTGGCACGAGGTGGTCAGATTAAGACACCTAACCTGAATCCTATTGCTGTTGTACCATGGCATAAACGGTTCCTTGAGTTCCTGATACCATAGTCTCCGGGGCAAATGAGACTCCTCTCGTATACACTGGCATCCTTCTGTACCAAGCTACAAACAACAACGTTAACATAACATTACAACAACAGCTTACACTTTAAAAGATGTACCTTCTTATTCTGTCTTCTCTACTTCCTTCTTACCTTTGGGACTTACCGAGCGACCCGTTCGCTGACGACATTCTATTTCTTTCTTCTTTGAATGTCGTCAGGTGCGTTGGACCAAGTTGAAAGCGAGCCCACCGGTGAAGACTTGGAGCAGTTCCACGAAGACCCCGAGCTCTAGATATTGTACCTTGTTCTTTTTAGTATTTTCATTTCCTGTTATGCCACTGTTTAGGCATCGATTTTCATTTCAGTTGTATTTTCTTTTCATGCATTGTACAAAAGAATGTTATTAATAAAGTTGCTGTTCTTTTTATACTCTTGTCTCTTGTGTATTTATTTTATATTGCTTAGCTACGCTTAGCGTATGTACTTCTGAGTACATACGTAGCGGACCTCGTCGCGTCCCCTTCGCCGTACACTGGGAAGCGGGGCGTGACAGGTTTTGTTGGTGGCCCATGCAGGTCAGAGCTATATGAATCCCTGTCATGCAGTTCTGGTCTGCGTGAACAACCTAAGCAATATAACACAAGAACCAGCAACTAAAACATTCTTTACAATTCATGTTCCTTGAATCTTGCAACTTTCTATTCCTTGAATCTTATCATTTGAATCTGTCTTAACCCAAATTTTCTTCAGGGTTATGGATTCCCCGAACAACACCAGCACCAATGTCAACAACACACCTCCAACTCCAGCACTACCTCTCACACCAGCTGTTCCTGCACCACCCACTGAGCAAACGATGCTATTCGAGGCGATCCGCAGTCTTCTCGAGGGACAACAACAACTTTTGAACCGTCCTGAGACCGATGCACCGGGAGTAAAGCAATTCAGGGCTTTACATCCAAAGCAGTTCTCTGGTAAAGGAAGCCCTCTTGAAGCGGAAGAATGGGCACAAAGCATCGAAGACGATCTGGCAGCAGCTCAAGTGCCAGACAACGCTTGGGTCCGTGTAGCAAAGCTACAGCTCACGGATAATGCTCGCAATTGGTGGAAGGCGGAAGAAAGCCGTCTGGTACAGCCGATTGAATGGAAGACATTTCGCGAGAAGTTCGACGCGAAATATTTCCCTGTGACTACCAGGTTCGCCATAGAGCAACAGTTTATTCATCTACAGCAAGGATCAATGTGGGACAAATCGGTAGATGAATACGATGCTGAATTCACCATGTTGAGCCGGTAAGATATGTCGCAATAGTTCAATTTTTTAATACTACACAGCTAACACAATCTTTAAACAGATTCGCGGCACACTTGATACCGACGGATGAGATCAGAGCCCGTCGCTTTCAACAAGGTTTGGACACAGAGATTAAGGTTGCTCTAGCCACAGGAAAGTTTTTGACTCATGAGCAAGCTCTAGAAGCTGCCCGCAGTTATGAGGCAATGATAAAAGAGAGGGGCGGACCTCAGTCTGCAGGAGTCAAGCGCCCTGCCAACCAGATGACAGGAGGAGCCTCTTCCAGGCCAACGTTCGAACCCAGGAGAACGGAAGAACCCAATCACCAGCCAAGACCACATTTCTGTTTCCATTGCAAGAGAGATGGACACTTGATAAAGGACTGTAGGCGTGCAAAAGGCCTGTGCCTAGTTTGTGGCGCGTCCAATCACAGAATTGAGACCTGTCCATATAGATACAACTCAGCTAACACACACACCAACTACCCGCAGCGGCCAGCTATCCAGGCTCCTGCAACTCGTCCTGCACTACCTGCTCCACCACCTGCACAGCCTACTCACCAATTCCAACAGGCAATGAGGGACATGCCTAGAGGGCAGAGAAACAGGCCCCAAAGGAAGAATGTGCCCCCAGCTAGAAGGAATGTACCACGGCGACAGACCTTCACATTAGAAGCCGTAGAAGCCGAGACTGTAGGTCAAGGTAACACCGGTAAGCCTTTTTCACCCTTGTATCTCTTTGTTATTTTATACACTATCTATACTACAGTCACCAAACTTCTTTGCACTGTTACACTTTCCTTTTACAAATTTCGAGGACGAAATTTTTATAAGGAGGGTAGAATGTAACAACCCTAAATTTCCTATACAAATTTTTTTCAAAATATTTTTTAAAAAATCCACAAAGGGGTATTTTAGCCTGAGCACAAGATTTAGGTAATTATTTTTGTTTTTAATTACAAGCTACAAGAATAAAATAACTCCATTTTTAGTGTACAAGAAATTACTTTAAAATTTAATGTATACTTGGAGTATTTACTCTTGCTGCTATCATTTTAAGTAATTAAATAACACAATAATTACAAGAAGGAGCTTGTAGCTCTTTGGTAATATCTTGCACTGCTGAACCAAGCCACCAGAGTTCGAATCCCATGCCCCACATATTTTTATATCATTTTGTTTTAATTTTTTGAAGGTCAACGGTCAAACAGCCATAACTCACAAAATTAATGCTGCACAAAAAAAATAAAGTACACCAAAATTCCCCCCAAGTGAAACCCCACCCAACGAGCCGTCGACTCGGCCCAACTCGGCCAAGTCGGCCGGTGGATCGGCCGGCGCCGCCGACCGGACTCGGCCGGTCGGCCGAGTCGTCAACACGGAATTTTTCCGTGTTGACTTGGTCTTCACCCCTGTATATTCCATTTTTCCAGAACAGTTATCATTTTCTCATTAAACCTCTTTTACTCCCAAATTTAATGATATTTTAATGAATTTTTACATTTTTTACTATTTATTTTAATCCAAACCCTAACCCTAGCCTAGCCCTATATAAACACCCTTACCCTCTACCATTTCACCCTACAACTCTAAGTCCACTCTCCTAAATTCTCAAGAGAACTCGGTACGAGCGAGAAGCAAAGCGCTGCCGAAACCGACGACGAATTCCGACGACCATACTAGGATCCTTGGCGACGTTTCGACGCACCGACAACCTACTACTTCCTTAGCCTTCTTAGCTTGTCCAAACTTGTAAGTCCCATCTTTCCTATCTCCCTTTTCTTTTAATAGAAAATACGACTTTTTAGAACTCGACGGAAATCGGAACAAACCGATTTCCGATTCGGTTTTTCTACAAAATCCCACTTGTCACCTAATTCATAATACCTAAACATATCCATGATGACTATTAATCACATAAAAACCAATTTAAACAAAGTTTCTCACATGAAATGATAACTTTCTTGTAATATCGTATTCTTTTCATAAAAATACCATAAAGTTTATTTTTCTTGTTCTAATTAATTCCCTCATTCCTAAACATGTTCATCTTGATAAATAAACTTGTAGAAATAAATTTGAATGAGTTTTCACACATGAAATGATAACGTTTTCAAATACCGTATTCTTACACTTAAATACCCTTATGTTTAATTTATCATGTTTAACCCCTAAACATCACAATACCTTAAAATAAGTCACGAGGTAATGACCTACCTCCACACACACGCAAATATAACCTTAATTGATATCATTAAAATTTAGAATACGAAAATACAAGACTTTTCGCTAAAATACCATATTCTTTATAAACCTTTTCTAAAAGCTTTAAGTTGTACACAATTCTAAAACAAAATCTTTTAAAATGAAAGTACGATTTGTCATGGACATCGATCGTTTATCTAAACTGACTTTGTGGTGTCTAGGCAAGTGTGTCAAGGCTAGTGGTTTTTAATTAGGCCCACTATTGTGGTTCCTTCCCACTTACCTGGCACTTACCTTGCCGCAATTGGCGGTGAAGAGGCGATTTGAGGCTTCTAATGACTTGTCGTTTAGACCTTAGAAATAGGCTAGTTGGCTTAGGAAACCCTAGAAACTAAAATACGGAAATCTATACCCTTTTACAAATAAATACCTTATATTTATAAAACCGTTTTTCTAAATGAATGGTATTTGTTAAACCTATGCAAAGAGCCACTACAACCCACCTTTGGGGAACCCGTTAGGGATAGTACGGTTCATCGTGCACCCGCGGGCTAGTAGTGCGAGATTCAGACCTCCGCAAGGAGCATTCGGTCTCGAAAGGTTTAGAATACGACATTTAAGAAAAAAATGAGATTTTGGAGAATAAAATTATTCTTATATTAACATATATATATAATTATCATTTAAACGCCTATTTTGTTATAAGATAAAGTTTCCACATTTTCCTACAAATTACAAGATTAAAGGTTACATTAAAATACCATGAATTTCAAATAAATCAATACTTTTATTAGGATATATTCACTAGAATAACACAAATAAAATCCACACCCATTATAACTATAAAGACGAATAATAAATACTTGAGGTGTATTTTGAAAACTATACAATAGTACTTTTTACATAAAACCCCCTCAAGTTTTATAAATTACAATAAAGCCCCTAACAAGTACAGAACTTCAAATTACCTTTCTTTTAGTCTGACTTGGGTTAGAGCCAGAATAATTCGGACTTGAATATGATTCAAGTCAACCCATATTCTTTATATTCCAACTCAATATGAATACATGAATCTCAGAATCCAGTTAACAATCTATTCAATTTTGGCTGAATCAAACCATGGATATACATCCATTATCCTGTTATTCCATTTACCTGATTATGCAGTTACAACATATTTACTGATATCATGATTTTGGTCAGTCACCCAACTTACACAATACAATACAACAATATTGTTAAAACACTACGGGGTTTAAGGGGTAGATTGGTACGGAAGGTGTTAAAGGTGGCACGAGGTGGTCAGATTAAGACACCTAACCTGAATCCTATTGCTGTTGTACCGTGGCATAAACGGTTCCTTGAGTTCCTGATACCATAGTCTCCGGGGCAAGTGAGACTCCTCTCGTATACACTGGCATCCTTCTGTACCAAGCTACAAACAACAACGTTAACATAACATTACAACAACAGCTTACACTTTAAAAGATGTACCTTCTTATTCTGTCTTCTCTACTTCCCTCTTACCTTTGGAACTTACCGAGCGACCCGTTCGCTGACGACATTCTATTTCTTTCTTCTTTGAATGTCGTCAGGTGCGTTGGACCAAGCTGAGAGCGAGCCCACCGGTGAAGACTTGGAGCAGTTCCACGAAGACCCCGAGCTCTAGATATTGTACCTTGTTCTTTTCAGTATTTTCATTTCCTGTTATGCCACTGTTTAGGCATCGCTTTTCATTTCAGTTGTATTTTCTTTTCATGCATTGTACAAAAGAATGTTATTAATAAAGTTGTTGTTCTTTTTATACTCTTGTCTCTTGTGTATTTATTTTATATTGCTTAGCTACGCTTAGCGTATATACTTCTGAGTACATACGTAGCGGACCTCGTCGCGTCCCCTTCGCCGTACACTGGGAAGCGGGGCGTGACACTCTTGCAGACTTTCTCGCTGCTCATCCCATACCAGAAGGGTCACCACTCAATTGCGAGTTACCCGACGAACAAGTGCTGCACCTCGAGAAAGATGAGCCATATTGGGAGCTCTACTTTGATGGAGCCTCATCGATAAGGACCTCCAGTAAATCAAGCGTCCCGGAGGTAAGAGTAGGGATAGGATTGGTGTTCATCACGCCATCAATGGGAACCCTGCGACATTCTTTCGCCCCCACCGAGCCTCGTACAAACAATGAGGCCGAGTATGAAGCTCTAATAGCTGGTTTGGAGCTCGCCATAGAAATGGAAATCCTCCGTCTACGAGTCCACGGTGATTCCCAGCTTGTCGTCAACCAAGTAAGCGGCGACTATAAGATATACAAACCCGAGTTAGCTCGGTACAGAAGCCGAGTGGTGGAACTCATGAAACGGTTCACTCATATTGAACTAACGAGAGTCCCTAGAGCGTTGAACGGAAAGGTTGACGTACTCACTCGCTTAGCCAAGGAGCTGGCTGATCCTGACATGGACGAAATTCTGATCACAGTCAGGAGCCGGCAAATTCTACCCCCTGTCTCTCTACGAGAAGAGGAAAGCGCAGAACAGAAGAGCAGTCCTGCCGAAGAAGCTTCGATCATCCAAGACGAGCCCGATTGGAAGGAACCCTTCATAGAGTACTTCCGATACGACAAGCTGCCCGAAGAAAAATCTGCGAGGATTCAGCTTAAGAAAAGAGCTCTCCGATACGTGTTTGTAAATGACACGTTATACCGCCGGTCATATAACCAACTCTGGCTCAGGTGTCTGTCATTGGCCGAAGCCCAAAAGGTCATGAAAGATGTTCACTCGGGCGTTTGCGGTGCTCACCAATCTGGCCCCAAGATACGACTTTAAATCAAACGGCATGGGTATTACTGGCCCACCATGATACGGGATTGCGGAGAACATGCAAAGAAATGTCAGATCTGCCAAATCCATGGTGATTTCATTCACAAGAATCCCAATCCGTTGCATCCTACGGTGGCGTCGTGGCCCTTCGAAGTCTGGGGCACCGACATTGTTGGCCCAATTGATCCTCCGTCATCTAAAGGCCACCGGTTCATACTGGCCGCGACAGACTACTTCTCCAGATGGGCTGAAGCTGTCCCACTAAAAGAAGTCAAGACAAAAGATATTCTGACATTCTTCCAGCATAATATTCTATACCGTTTCGGTACACCAAGAAGAATCATTTCTGACAACGGGCCTTCTTTCAAGAGCTTCAATGTCTCAAGGTTCGCTACTCAGCACAAGATAGACTGGAGATATTCCTCCATCTATAATCCAAGAGCTAATGGGCTAGCCAAAGCCTTCAATAAGACTCTATGCAAGCTCCTGAGGAAAAATGCTTCAGCCAACAAGAGAGACTGGAATCTCATACTTCACGAGGCATTGTAGGCATATCGTACCACGCACCGTACTCCAACTCAGTCCACTCCATACTCATTGCTCTTCGGAGTGGAGGCGATCCTCCCCTTCAAAATCGAGGTTCCAAGTTTAAGAATGGCCATCCAACACGAGTTGACGGAAGAGGAAAACGTGCTCCTTCGGCTTGAAGAGCTCGATGCCCTCGAAGAAAAGAGGCTCGCGGTGCAGCAAAATCTGGAGCTATACCGAGCCCAAATGTCACGGGCCTATGACAAGATAACCCATCTCCGCGCTTTCAAGAAAGGTGAATTGGTGTTGGTCCTCAAAAGACCGATCATCCCCAATCGACATGCCAAGGGAAAATTCGAGCCAAACTGGAAAGGACCATACGTCATCGAGAAAGTGTTCGACGGAGGATCCTACCAACTAATAAGTGCCGAGGGAGAAAGGCCCATGCCACCCATCAATGGCCGATATCTCAAGAAATACTACACGTGAATGCTTTAAGTCGCAGGCGAATTGAGAACATCAGCCCTACGGTCTGGATCATACATCCTACAAAACCGTATACAATCCACGGGCGTAAATGACCCCTATCTCTCCCAGATCCTACCGGTGAGACTACTTTTAAAAGTCCCACCAACGACAAAAAAAAATAAAAAAAAGGAAAAAAAAAGAGGGGGGAAAAAAAGGTATGTCCACAAGCAAAACGGGCACGGATGAAAACCCGAAAGGGCTCCGTGAGTAAAAACAGCAGGACTACCGGCGAGTTTGTGAAAACCCGAAAGGGCGCAAACTCGTGAAAAGAGATGAATACACTCACAAAGTCTTCTCGATCTTGTGAGGAGAAAACACCTGCGTGAGATCCTTATGACTCACAAAGGGGAAACACACTTAGGAATCCTCACGATTCCTAAGGAGAACATACACCTGCGAGATCCTCTCGACTCGTAGGGAGAAAATGCTTTTATGAGACCCTCACGGCTCATAAAATTGAAAAGCCTTAGGTGATAGGGACCCAAACCTGTCTCCTAAGCCATCGTTCCCCAACGGGCAACGGCAAGTGATGAGTCGCTCCTGAAATTTCGCTTCAGTGTTAGCAGTGCTGATGCCGACCAAAAACCCAAATCCCAAGTCCTCCCAAGGCAAATGATGAGTTGCTCCTGGCATTATTCCAGTGCAGCAATGCTGATGCCAAACAAGATCCAAATTCCAAGTACCCAAACGGCGAATGATGAGTCGCTCCTGGTACCACATTCCAGTGCAGCGATGCAGACGCCAACCAAAATCCAATTTCTCAAATTCTCCCAGCCCTACGGTTGGTCCCCAAGTTGACTACCATATACAATCCATGAGCTCAAATAATTCTCGTCATACCCATGCCCCACCACAATTACCAATTACGTGGCTGGTCTCCGCTTTTGGAATTATGCTCCATTGAGAAGACCCACTCATGTGTTCTCACGATACATGAGGAGAACAAACCTTTGTGGGATCCTTACGACTCATAAAGGAAAAACACACTTAGGAGTCCTCACGACTCCTAAGGAGAAAATACACATGCGGGATCCTTACGACTCGTAGGGAGAAAATGCTATTATGGGACCCTCACGGCCCATAAAATTGAAAAGCCTTAGGTGATAGGGACCTAAACCTGTCTCCTAAGCCATCGCTCCCCCAACAGGAATAGGCAAATGATGAATTGCTCCTGGCACGTGTGCTTCAGTGTTAGCAACGCTGATGCCTACCCTAACCCCAAAATCCCAAACTCCAATCCAATAGACCCCTAAGTCTTTAAACTAGGGACAGATGACCCCTAAGTCGTTAAACTAGGAACAGATGACCCCTAAGTCGTTAAATTGGGATCGAGGGAAATCTCCTCATGGCAGATAATGATTCGCTCCTGGTACCATATTCCAGTGCAGCGATGCTGATGCCAAAACCAAAACCAAAATCCCCAAATCCTGTCATAACAAATGATGATTCGCTCATGGTACCATATTCCAGCGTAGCGATACTGATGTCAACCCAAATCACATCAGGTCGACAAAACAACCAATGACCTCCCTGGCAGAACCGACCGTCCAAGTCACAAAAATGGCAGCACCGACCGTCCACGTCGCTAAAATGGCAGCACCGACCGTCCAGGTCGCTAAAATGGAAGCATCGACCGTCCACGTCGAAAAAAAAGGGCAGCATCGACCGTCCACTTCGCTAAAAGAGCAGCACCGACCGTCCAAGTCGCAAAAAGGGCAGTATCGACCGTCCACGTCGCTAAAAGGGTAGCACCGACCGTCCACGTCGCTACAAGGGCATCACCGACCGTCCAAGTCGCAAAAAGGGCAGAACCGACCGTCCAAGTCGCAAAAAGGGCCGCATCGACCGTCCAAGTCGCAAAAAGGGAAGTATCGACCGTCCAAGTCGCAAAAAGGGCAGTACCGACCGTCCACGTCATTAAAAGGGCAACACCGACCGTCCAAGTCGCAAAAAGGACGGTATTGACCATCCACGTCGCTAAAAGGGCAGCACCGACCGTCCAAGTCGCAAAAAGGGCAGAACCGACCGTCCAAGTCGCAAAAAGGGCCGCATCGACCGTCCATGTCGTAAAAAGGGCAGTGCCAGCTTCCCAAGAGGTGGGAACCGAATCAAGTCGCCTCCACGTGAAAGAAGATCCATCAATTTCATGCACACGACCCACATATGTGGTGTGCATTTATTGATAGGGGGCAATTTGTTGGGGTAAAAATTTACACCCCGGTTGACCAAGTCAAAATCAAAGTCAATCCCAAGCTAAGTGGGCCCAAGCCCAGATCCAGTAGGCCCATGCCCGGGTCGAGCCCGAACATGAAGCGGCTGGCCTCCCCCCATGCCAAGATAAAAAAAAAATTTATAAATAATTTTGTTGCATTTCTTTTATTTTATTTTATGGATAAATGTAAGAAAAATAGGCATAAAGCCAAATTTTTGTAAAGCCTATGGCTTATGTGCAAAAAGAAATGGCACATGAGCCATGGGATAGGCAAAATGCCATTTTGTGAAGCCCAAGGGGCTATGTGTGAAGTGTATAGCCTATAAAGGCAAAGATAATGAAAATATCTCACAACTTTTCTCTCTCCAAAAAAATTTAGATCTGAGATCTTTTCTCCTTCTTCAAGGTTCCAAAATCTTCTTCTTTCTTTTGAATTAAATCAAGAGTTTTACTCTTCATTTTATAAAACAAAATAGTTTTTCACCACCAAACCCACAAAGGGGAACTTGGATCTGTCACTAGATCTCAAAAAGGAGAGATTTTTAAAAATCTCATATCTCTTGATCTTCAAGATCCAGCCAACAGAAGAGGAAGAAGAAGAACCCCCTTCATTAACCCAAAGCATCTTAGGAGTTTAAACTCCACCCTATTTTCTCTTTAGAGAATTTCCGGGGCTAAAAGCCCCCTTTTCCTCGCCGGCGCGCTTGCACTCCAGCGCCCTGCGCTCGAGCGCAAAGCGCCCACGTGCCGACACGTGGCGCGCTTGCGCTCCGGCGCCCAGCGCCCGAGCGCAAAGCGCCTACGTGCCGACACATGGCGCGCTTGCGCTCCAGCACTCTACGTTCGAGCGCAAAGCGCCCATGTGCCGACACGTGGCGCGCTTGCGCTCAAGCGCCTAGGCGCTGGCCCCACGCATCATTTGGATGTCTTTTTTCCCCTTTATTTATATATACATGTATATATATACATATGTATACATATGTACACATACACATACTCCACGACACTGTCCCTGTTAGAAAAAAATTTCTAATGGGGCGCTGCCCCGCACCCCGCAAGGGGGCTGCTAGCCCCCTTGACCCCCAGCCTGCTATCCGGGTAGCGGGACCCCCGTAAAAACTCTGCGTGGCTCCCAATATATACAAAACCCCCTTCAAAATACAACACGCGTACACTACACATCGAGTTCGCATGACCAGTTTAACTCGTCAATCGGAGGTTCCCTCGCTCCAAAGGTGAGGGGTAATTAACGGCAGTTTAGTCCGCGGCTGCCGGAGATTCGGATCCCCACAATCATTAAACCACGGTCTACCCTAGGCAGGGGGAATCTGTAGTACGCCTGACAAGCGTGCGCGTATTCCCATCTCAATGGGGTAACGAAAAACACCCTACAGTCATGGACCTCTGATAGGTAGTGTCGGCGTTCTTCAGACCGAAAGACATCATTTTGTAGCAGAATATGCCCAGAGGAGTCCGGAAAGCGGTATGCTTTTGGTCTTCGGGATGCATTTTTATTTGATTGTATCTCGATGATCCGTCCATGAAGGAGAAGACTTCGTGAGTGGACATGTTATCTATATCAACTCGATAACCGGTATGGGAAAATCATCCTTCGGACAGGCTTTGTTGAGGTCTCGAAAGTCCACGCAGATACGCACTGTCCCATTTTTCTTCATCACTGGGACAATATTGGAGGGTATTGAACTTCTTGGATGAAGTCAGAGTCGATTAGCTTCTTGAATTTGCCGTTGATACTCATTTCAAGTTCGAGCTGCATTCGTGCTTGTTTGACTGGCTTGACGTCCGGAGATATCGCCAATTTATGCACAGCTATTTCTGGATCTAGCCCCGGCATCTCGGAATAATTCCATGCGAAGCAGTCTTTATACCGCATAAGCACGTTGTTTAGCGTAGCCACCTGCTCTTTGGACAGCAGCTCACTGACGAACGTTGGTCGCGGGTCGTTTGTCGTCCCCAAGTCGATTCTTCTCAGGTTGTCCGCCGTGGTGTGTATCCCATCTTCCAATTCTCTTGGCGCCAGTGGAAATTCTGAGATCAACTCATCTTCATCCCCATTTTCAAAGCACCAGGAGAGGTCATCCATATTCTCGTGCACTTCTTCTTCCGACAGCGTTATCACGTGATGTAAGCCCGCGGGGGCGCCCCGGCCGTCAATCCGACGCCGGAAACGTGGAAACAAAAACTTTGCGAACTTTGCAAACGGCACCACCGCGCACTTTTTACCCGGATCGGGCCATTAACCTAGGTAACTAGCAAACTAGAAAAGAGTAGAGAAGTTATACCAAGCGATCTGTGTCCTTCGGTCTTCGTCTCCACTCCGATCTCCTGCGGAATGTTCGTCACCTCCTCGCTCGTCGGAAAAGCACCACGTAGCCGGAATCTTTTACGAGCTCCCGCCTCTTGACCGAGGCAACTCGGGCGCGAAGTTGGCTAGCCGACGCGTCCAAGGCTTGCTATAGAATAGTGTAGTAAACTTGTCTCTTGGGGTATGTGAAGTTGCCATGGAATGATGGAGGTGAGGAGAACTTTGGAAGAATGATGGTGTATATAATTTTCAAGCATGAAAATGATATGAATTTCTTTCCCTCATCCAAAGTGAAACCTCTCTCTCTCTCTCTCTCTCTCTCTCTCATGAATAGTGGCCGGCCCCTAACTCCATGGTGGAGAAAAAGGATGGAATAAAATCAAGTGGGAAAAGAGAATAGCTAAAATAAGAAAAAGAAAAGATAATGCTAAAATAAATCCACACTCTTCTTACAATTCAATCCACTTCAATCCTTTCATTTCCAATCTAATAAATGCAATGGAAATGGACAAGAAAAGCATCTCATGATGAGGAAGCTACAATATGCAAGGAAGCCCTCCACTATAAGTTATTTGCGAACTTGCAAATAACCCCTCCAACGAAAGTCCGGCCGTGAAGGAATAATAGAAAACCGGCCGGAACGGAATGCAAACTGGCAACTTCAGAAAACTGATCCCGTAATAAATTACAGGAAAACCCCGTGACTGTATATACATACCCCCATTTGTATTCCGATCGAATACAAATGCAAAGAGACAAAATCTATGCTGTACAATACTAGGATCCGGCTTAAGCCAAAGCCGGCTAGTAAAAACCGTCCGATCACGATCCGTGCAATACCGCACGTATCTGATCGAACCCTGCCATATCTCCATACGGCCTCTACAGCGTTTCGCCCGAAACTTGAGTAACAGAGTGTGGTGGACTCTAAAGACTCGTCAATACTGTGGCTGTGGATTCAACCACTAGCACGTCAGAGGTATAAGCCATACGTGACGGGCCACCAGCTACTGACTATAAGGGACGTCGATGAGCGAACTCATCCTGACACCCTACTGAGCCTGTCAGTGACAATATCCGTACAGTCCGGTCCGTTCGTCTATGAGCATCGCATGGCGGGCCTAGGGGTTGGTAAAAGTCAGACCCCTAAAAGCGGTACAAGTCACGTCGGAGTGCAGCCCAGAACACCCTGAGATACTACTGGAATACCTACCAGCAAATCTCCTGCCTTGGCCAAGGACTTTTCATGTTCTGGCTCTCCTCGACACAGCGCGACCTCACCCCCAATACCGGGAGAGACGAACTCCTGCAGATCCGCTCACTGCCTCCATGTGGCTCGGGACTGTACCCAACTAAAACCTGTTTGCACGACTCCTTTGAGCCATGGTAGGGTAGTAATCAAAGCACAGTGGGAACTCACACGAGACAAATGACGATCCCAGGTCGATGAACTAACCTGTACACATGTCACCAGGGAACTGCTATCTGACGTCTGGTATAAACCCAACTAGCAGGTTCCCGGCGAGTCCTGTCCGGTGTACTCATAACCCAATGAGCACCTGTATACATCTTAGGTGAACCAACTGACACCAGTGGCTTGTGAGACCGGCCACCGCCCCTCGTCGGGGTCTCGACTGTATACACTATTCTACTCTGGAGTATCGATGCCCTGTCTCGAAACTCCCACGACTAGGGACCATTTAAGGATGTGCTTATAGGCTACCAGCTCCCACGTATATGATCGCCCTCATACTGCCGGTAGTCAAGCAAGAATCCTAGGGGCTCTATCAACGTGCAATAGTGACCTGTAAGGTCACCTAAAGCAGTACACGATGATAAAGGTAAACCAGATAGCATACTATCATCTTGAGTAAGACTGTCCTACTGGGACAGGTCCTCCCCTCAATCATTGCAATCACGTGCCTGTGATCCAATAATTGACTCTGAGGGCACTATATCCAACAATCTCCCACTTGCACTCAAGGCTAATTATTGCGATGTCGCATACTCACAGCCCGTGTGATACCGAACACCCAACTCCTCTACTAGTCCGTCTCACAAAGCTCGTTTGCGAAACTATTGCGTTCGAGGAATAGCCTCAGTGAGTGGATCCGCTCTGATGTTTCTTTATATGTCTCTCTCTATCTCAAGTTCGCGGAGAAAACCATCTCCCGAAATGAGCAATACCTGTCTTAGAATGTGTCTGGATGTCTGATGGGACCTAGCTCATAAGTGAACTCCAAATCCAAACTTCTTAGACTGTATCGTCAACTGAACTTAATCAGTTTCCTGCGCCATGCCTTCCCTCAGTATCTACCTGGACCATCTGTCCAAAATACTGCCCCTCGTCAGAGGGAAAACTATAACTCTGACAGCCACTCTGCCATCCAGGTCACCATGGAAGCCTGGAATGATAACCGTCTCCTAAAGGAGGCAGCCGTTATCATATCCCTAGAACATTCACTTATGTTCTAAAACTGCTTCCGATTGTTTCTCCAGGATTGGATCAATATCAACTTATTGCATCTACTGCAAGAACAACATCTGGTATGGTACTTGACATCTCATGATTGACTCAATTGCCTAAGCAAGTGATCTGTCAATCATGCGTATCCCTCTCCCCTTTAGTCTGTAAGACACCTTTAGAGAGGGTGACTCCATCACCTGCAGGTATACTACCGTGCCAGGAGTCGTCCATTCTAAATACTCATAGAATGCGGTCAAAGTACCCAAATTGGGAAACCACCCAAATCTAGATCTAAAACTGTAGATCTAGTAACCAGAATGTCTGATATAATATCCAAATCCTATGTGGAGAAACTACTGTGTGACGACCATAGTATAACCGATCGTAGTATAGGAATATCACTTCCTACTCTGTGTATGTCATCAAATACCAGGACATCACACCCTACTACCTTCTTAACAGATCCATCCCCTATTCTGATGAAGTCAAACCTATGACTGTCACATCAGAAATAGATGATCTATCTCCGCTATATCTGCTTTAGTCTATAAATAGACATAAGCCTGATGTCCACCAATGCTTCCGTTGCTCCCACTGATTACGACAACCCTCTGGCAGAGTCATATATACGTATGCTTCTAAAACCAGTTTAGAACGACGCTATACTCATCCTCTTGCCGGGTCTCATAGTCTGGAACAACAGCAATGGCAAGTCTGGGTAAACAAGAACCTCTCTGCCACCGTCCTTGAGTATACCGAAGTACCTCTCGGGTGCCTGAGGTTACCCACCTTATCTGCGGAGTGGCCAATGGAATGTCAAACCAGATTGAATCTTTAGGTTCTTATCAAATCTTCAGTAATCGTTTGCGGTTCTGGAATCACTTCCAGTTCTACCATACTCCCACAACTGTTTTCTGAAAAAATCCATTTTATTAAAACTGTGGCGAGTCAAGAACAATATCACTATTGATCTTCCAGATGGTAGAATATCAACCCTCTGCATAGCCCGGGTCAACCCACAAACAGCCATTACAGAAACGTGCCTTGAGTTATCCAGAGTCTGGTTTTAAGCATAAACCGGACAACTCCCCGTACCTTAACATCATTAAGATATGAACTGTTCTATATCCAATATAGAAACAGAGGCACTGATTTAATTGAACCAGATTCAAATCATGCAGCTGTCTCCAGTGCATGTCAACTAAATGGAAGGAGGTCGATCAGCGTTACTCAACTTAGGAATATTTCCAATTATGAGTAACCTGAAAGAGAAGCAAGTTCTCTTAATCACTACTATCAACTGAATACCATGTACAAGTATCTACATCTTCGATCACTTTGAAGAATCCCGATGCTTGCAACACCTGGTTCTCTACTTTATTCTTATACATATAACTTCTCAAAACTTCAACCCTGTGTTTCTACGAAACACCTGTCTAAGAACTAGAGAAGTCATAAGTAAAAAGAATACAGTACGAGGACCAACCCCTCTATCCTCATAGACACCGGACAATATACAATACTCTGTATAAGTCCCCTGAGTCTAGTGACCCATTCACTGTATGTCGTAGGTTGAAAACTTTATGGTTATGAAGAATTACACCGCTGTTCAATGCTCCTTACCTAACCATCCACTGGTATAGGTAAGTCATAGACATAATTTCAAAAAGGTATGTCTCACTCTATAAAAATAGACGTACAGATATATCAATTTGAAATTGGTGCACAACAACGGATATTCAAAACCAAATATTTGCCGACCGGCAAACAGTCCAGGTGACTTCCTCAAATATCACCAATTCCAACGAATCCCGATATAATAAGGATGGTCACCTAATTCCCAATAACTTACTCCCACTCATCATCTGTAAAACCATACAGATGTGAGAATCATACCTGGTAAATACATACCCTGGAGTAAGTATCTAATCGGGAAATCAGTTTTCTTTTAACAGTACACAGTGAAACTGAAACATTGAAATGTTTCGATGGGGTATCCTGGTATTCCTAGTAATGCCTCTTCCATTATCCAGATTCACGACTGTAACCTTATAATTCTTTGCCACCTCTCTAAATCCCTTTATATGTCTTTAGTCGTTACCTTCTGTACACCCCTTTAGGCCAAATGGTTTTCTTCCTTCCCTACCGTTCGGCACCAGCCTATGGTTTGGAAAAAGACTATCCAATAAGCATAATGGGTGTATTGTCCTAGTCCTAGGAGCACTCGCAACGCGAGAGAAGGTGAAGATAAAAGACGCCTGAATGTACTTTATTCCTATTTCTCCTGAACCAGGATCCATCCCCGAACTGGAACAAGTTCCTTTCGAGTTCGTATATAACCATACGATGGATTATCCAATAAACTGGGATCTTTGTAGTGATACGGAGTGTCCTGGAGAAATACAAAGGTGATTTAGGATTGGCGAAGAAATACTTGGTTTGTTCGTGAATAGTAGTCGCAATTTACTTTGCCCTCTTACTAATCCCTTGCTTTGTCTTAACTTAATACCTTCTGTACACCGTTTAGGCTAACTGGTTTTCTTCATTCCCTACCGGTCGGCACCAGCCTATGGTTTGGAAGAAGACTATCCAATTTGCGTAATAGGTGTACTACTCCTAAACCAAGGAGTACTCGCAACCTGAGAGAAGGTGAAAAGAAAAGACAACTGAATAGTCCTATCCGTTTTCTCCAGAACCAGAAACCATCCTCGAAGTCCTTCGAGTTCGTATATAACCATACGATGGTTTTGTCCAATGGAAGTGGACGTTCGTAGTAATACGGGGTGTCCTAGAGAAAAGGGTAAAAGTAGGAGTGGCAATGAGATTTGCAACTCTGACAATCCAAAAGCCAGTGTTAAGAAGGTTCGGTCAACTTGGTCACTGAGTCATAGTCTAGGGTCGGATCAATGGTCGCTGCCAAAGAGAGAGAGAAAAGAAACACTCAGCGTGCACTCTAACCTAGATCAGAATGGTTGTCACTTTATCTAATCAGGAAACCTCCCACTGTAACGTCAAATTCTTCCCCAAACCTGAAAGAAGAATTAGCCGGGATCACCCGAGGAGTAAACCAACTCATCAGTGGGAATTGGGATCCAACTATCATCGCATGATAACGTGACGGAATCCGCTCACGTTATCACACTCCAGAAGGTATGCGCATATCTGGCAAGTTTCAGTTCCTTTGAAACTCCTGATGTGGATTTTTACCCCATGCTCTTATGACCTTGACGAAGGCCAACAAATCATAAGTCACATGTCAAGTTCTACCCGTCATTGTCCATGTTGATTTGAACCCACCCGTACAAGCCCTTGACGAAGGCCAACAAGGCAATACGACTATCCCAAACCAACGCATCTATCTATGCAGCAGAAAGGCAACAAGCAGCTACCATACACTATGCCTTGACGAAGGCCAACAAACATAGCATGAATACTACGTGCTACCCGTCTGAAACGACGGAGGGCTACGAATGGTTTCTGGCGAAAACCTTTAACGTAATGAACTTGATATCGTTGAAGGAACTGATAGCTTTTAAAAATATAGTTACGAAAACCTTTGCTAAAGAGGTCACTCCCGGTGAAGGGATCTCGGCTCTTTCCCCGTAGAATGAGGTGCAGGATATTCCATCTGAATACCACGATGCAAAGCAAAAGCAATCGGCTATAGTGAAGTTATTGCCCTGACGCAAACTTCTGTCCAAGGGGTCACTCCCGGTGAAGGGATCTCGGCCCTTGCCTCGTCGACTGAGGAGCAGGATATTCCAACTGAATACCACGATGCAAAACAAAAGAGAACGCCCTTGCAATAACAGCTTTTTGAAAAAGTGTTCCAACAACATCAGAATAGGTTTGTTTATCTTGCATTGATCCAAATCAGCGCAGTCCCATCAATTGATCATACCACAAAGAACGAAAAATATACTAACATACGTATATGCCATCCGCATTCGCCACTGGGTCCCGTCATCACCCGTTAGGTTAGCTAACTAACGACAGAGCGGGGACTGGACTAGCGCGGATGAAAAACATATACAACATCTACTAGTATATATATAATATATAATTTTCGCTCAAGGCGTGATAAAAATGCAGCAACACAGAAATGTATAGCAACACAGATCAATACAGATATCTGGGATCCCCGGGTTTCATAGAGCCGCTGCTGAAACCCGACATTCCCCTGGTCGTGTGGATAGCCTGTGCAATGAAAACCTAGACCCCTACGGGCGCGGCAAGTTACCCGCAAAAACCTGAAGCGAGGCAGCCCCCTTCAGCAACGTGAATGGACCACCCAGCACTTCACAGAATCCGGTAACTTGGGCACCCCTCCTGGGTCAACTTGTACCCCCTACGAGTGCGGCGAATAGCCCGCCAATCCTAGAGTGAAGCCCCCTCCGTCTCATGCCATGAGATGCGGGCCCGTTGCCCTCTAGAACCCGGCTGTCCGTGCACCCCTCCTCGAGGTAATCCTAGTACAGAAAGTAAAATATACATACAACGGGTATATCGACCTCGACCTGGTCGTGCCCCAAAAGAATAATACAAACAGGCAGTGACGGCAGTCCACATGTCGGACGCTCGCCCCGCAATATCAAATGTACATAATACAACAACACTGTACTAAGATTGCAACCAGGCTATCCCCCACGACCGATCCGCAACAACACAGCAAAACACAGAACATCAACGTGAATGTCACGTTCGCAAATCCGTCTAAAAGGGCTATAGCAGATAGACTGGATTTACCGATCGAGTGACATTCACGGTCGCAGATATAATGTAAATACTGTGAACTGGCATGTTTAAAATATCCGATCGAACAAATTTTATTAAGTGGGCCCCAAGCAGTACTGTAGCACTTACAGAAAATCTGGGCCCAAAAATAATATCCCAAAACCCCTATTTACAAGTCTAAAGCCCACTGGGAAATTTTGGTGCAATGAGGACACCTTTCCATCACGGAACCGCGGCCAAACCAGGGGTTTGGCCGCGTTTCCGTGGCCGTACTAAGAGATCACTGCATAAAAATTTACCAGAATTCTTAGAATTTCTTGCTTGTGTTTCTGCAATGACCTGAAAAATTTTTGGAGCAGAAAAAATTTCGACAGAAACACAATGCCTTGGAAAATACGGTTTTTGGGGATTTTTTGTTCGATCGAGTTCTAAACATACTAGAGCAAGCTAGGCGAGGTTAATGGAGTGGCTCTGATACCATTGTAAGCCCGCGGGGGCACCCCGGCCGTTAATCCGACGCCGGAAACGCGGAAACAAAAACTTTGCGAACTTTGCAAACGGCACCACCGCGCACTTTTTACCCGGATCGGGCCATTAACCTAGCTAACTAGCAAACTAGAAAAGAGTAGAGAAGTTATGCCAAGCGATCCGTGTCCTTCGGTCTTCGTCTCCACTCCGATCTCCTGCGGAATGTTCGTCACCTCCTCGCTCGTCGGAAAAGCACCACGTAGCCGGAATCTTTTACGAGCTCCCGCCTCTTGACCGAGGCAACTCAGGCGCGAAGTTGGCTAGCCGACGCGTCCAAGGCTTGCTATAGAATAGTATAGTAAACTTGTCTCTTGGGGTATGTGAAGTTGCCATGGAATGATGGAGGTGAGGAGAACTTTGGAAGAATGATGGTGTATATAATTTTCAAGCATGAAAATGATATGAATTTCTTTCCCTCATCCAAAGTGAAACCTCTCTCTCTCTCTCATGAATAGTGGCCGGCCCCTAACTCCATGGTGGAGAAAAAGGATGGAATAAAATCAAGTGGGAAAAGAGAATAGCTAAAATAAGAAAAAGAAAAGATAATACTAAAATAAATCCACACTCTTCTTACAATTCAATCCACTTCAATCCTTTCATTTCCAATCTAATAAATGCAATGGAAATGGACAAGAAAAGCATCTCATGATGAGGAAGCTACAATATGCAAGGAAGCCCTCCACTATAAGTTATTTGCGAACTTGCAAATAACCCCTCCAACGAAAGTCCGGCCGTGAAGGAATAATAGAAAACCGGCCGGAACTGAATGCAAACTGGCAACTTCAGAAAACTGATCCCGTAATAAATTACAGGAAAACCCCGTGACTGTATATACATACCCGCATTTGTATTCCGGTCGAATACAAATGCAAAGAGACAAAATCTATACTGTACAATACTAGGATCCGGCTTAAACCAAACCCGGCTAGTAAAAACCGTCCGATCACGATCCGTGCAATACCGCACGTATCTGATCGAACCCTGCCATATCTCCATACGGCCTCTACAGCGTTTCGCCCGAAACTTGAGTAACGGAGTGTGGTGGACTCTAAAGACTCGTCAATACTGTGGCTGTGGATTCAACCACTAGCACGTCAGAGGTATAAGCCATACGTGACGGGCCACCAGCTACTGACTATAAGGGACGTCGATGAGCGAACTCATCCTGACACCCTACTGAGCCTGTCAGTGACAATATCCGTACAGTCCGGTCCGTTCGTCTATGAGCATCGCATGGCGGGCCGAGGGGGTTGGTAAAAGTCAGACCCCTAAAAGCGGTACAAGTCGCGTCGGAGTGCAGCCCAGAACACCCTGAGATACTACTGGAATACCTACCAGCAAATCTCCTGCCTTGGCCAAGGACTTTTCATGTTCTGGCTCTCCTCGACACAGCGCGACCTCACCCCCAATACCGGGAGAGACGAACCCCTGCAGATCCGCTCACTGCCTCCATGTGGCTCGGGACTGTACCCAACTAAAACCTGTTTGCACGACTCCTTTGAGCCGTGGTAGGGTAGTAATCAAAGCACAGTGGGAACTCACACGAGACAAATGACGATCCCAGGTCGATGAACTAACCTGTACACATGTCACCAGGGAACTGCTATCTGACGTCTGGTATAAACCCAACTAGCAGGTTCCCGGCGAGTCCTGTCCGGTGTACTCATAACCCAATGAGCACCTGTATACATCTTAGGTGAACCAACTGACACCAGTGTCTTGTGAGACCGGCCACCGCCCCTCGTCGGGGTCTCGACTGTATACACTATTCTACTCTGGAGTATCGATGCCCTGTCTCGAAACTCCCACGACTAGGGACCATTTAAGGATGTGCTTATAGACTACCAGCTCCCACGTATATGATCGCCCTCATACTGCCGGTAGTCAAGCAAGAATCCTAGGGGCTCTATCAACGTGCAATAGTGACCTGTAAGGTCACCTAAAGCAGTACACGATGATAAAGGTAAACCAGATAGCATACTATCATCTTGAGTAAGACTGTCCTACTGGGACAGGTCCTCCCCTCAATCATTGCAATCACGTGCCTGTGATCCAATAATTGACTCTGAGGGCACTATCTCCAACACGTGACAGGTACGAAATCGTTTCCGAGACCGTTTCCGAGACCATTGTTGATCTGGTTCTACTCTTTCTATATACGTTGCTTTTGGCACGTGCTTTTGTGGTGGGGCTACCCTCCAACTGTTAGACAGAGCGAATCTGCCGAGTTGATATTGGTATTCGACCCAGTTTTTTAAGGTGAAGCAGTCTTCAAGAGGATGTCCTATCACTCGGTGATAGGAGCAATAATCTGGGTGATGAACCTCGTTTGCTTGATCGGCATGACGAGACTCCGGGAGTGTCATCATTTGATGTTTCATGACAAGGTCGAAGATTCTCCTTGTCTTGTCTCGAGGGAAAGAATATGCTTGACCCATCTTTTTCAAAAGAGACGGATTCCAGCTGGCCTTTTTTCGATCGCGTGGCCCTTTGGGATCCATTTTACTGTCTTGGAATGCCATCCCTGTTCTTGACCTTATCATTGCTTCTGCACCGGGCTTTCTTTTTGCCACGAGAGCGCACAGCGGGTTGGGGGTGAAAGGGATCGTCATCCTCCGTAGCCTGCTGAATTATACGTTGCGTCCTGGCTTTTTCGTAAATGGCCACTTCGCGGCTGTGGTCATCCCGAACCCTTTGACCTGCTTCTCTTATTAGCTTGTCAATTTGTTCCTCAAACGACGGGCTCGGCATTTTTATGGCAGGACCTCGTTCTGGTTCAGCGTCAACGTCTTTTAAGAGAGCATCCTCTTCTTCATCAAGGTCCTTTATTACATAGCATCCATGGAACTGCTCCCGTTTCTTAGACTGGACATATCCAAGCCCGATCGTTTCGATTTTTCCGTTGGGCGATTTTCGCTGAGTTCCGGGGACGTTCCGGATCCTGTTGTAGAATTGGGCATGTTGCGCGGTTTGCTTAAAGCATACGCCTTGGCATCTCAATAACCTTTTTAATCGCTCTGCGTAGTATCTGGGTAGACGGATTGGTTGGAGCCTGTCGAGCGCAGAATCGACATCATGCCATACTTCCTTTTCGACTTTGGTCTCTACGGATCGATAGAATAGGATCGCCTTTTCACCTCTTCGCCTGGGAGGGACGTAGAATGTCTGCAGCTCTTGCACACTATATGTCTCAAGCGCATCAAGCTCTTTGTAGTGCTGACGTAGAACCATGGCGATTTGCAAACTCTGATCATCTCCAGTGAAGACCTGCATTGATGGACGGACCGAGAAAACTGTGTTGACTTCGTCTTCAGAGTCACTGCCAAAGACCAAAATAGGGGTAGATGGTCCCGGCCTGTTGCATTGGGGCATCCCCGAATAGACTATCTCTTCTTCCTCTTCGGTATCGCTCCCGAAGATCGGAATAGTGGTGATAGCTTTTTGCTTATTCTCCGATTTATGGTATCTTTCCGTGTCTTCAAAGTCTGGTAGGAAATACTTTGCATCTTCATGCTTTCGGACTTCATTCACGGAGAATGGGTTTAGTTCCCCCGTCATAGTATACTCGAGACCATCTTTGAAATACTTCATACACTGATGTTGTGTAGAAGAGATGATGTTGTACTCGTGTAACCAAGGCCTACCGAGCAAAGCGTTGTAGCAGGTCTTGGCGTCAATGACATGAAATTTGATATCAGTGACAAGCAGCCCAAAGCGTAATGTCAGTATTACAGACCCGAGCGTTTATGATGATTGGGAGTCAAAACCCGAAATGGTAATTTTATCTCGAGCCAAGTGTTGTACATTCATGCAAATCTCCTTCAACACTCTTACATTGAGACGGTTGACGGAGGACCCATTGTCGACTAGGATCTTCCTTATCTTGATGTCATGGTAGTACCCAGTGACATATAGAGGACGGTTGTGCTTGCACGTTCCGAGGAGGAGATCTTCATCGCCAAATGTGACGTCAGCTGTATGAACTTCTGCCAGCTCGTCCTTCATCTTTTCTTCCGTAAGGAAAGTTTGGAACTGATTGGGCTCTTGTAACGCCTTGATTAGGAAATCTCGTGCCTCTTTAGACAGGAGAAGGGCATCCAATATGCTCAATTATGAGGGTATCTTCCTCAAGTGTGCTAGGACATTGTAATCCACTTTGTTTTTCTTGGGCGGGTCCTTGGCCGCCAGCTCTTCGACGACTCGGTCATCGAGGGCGATATCCTCAGAGGCTTTTTCCTTCCCCTTATCTTTTTTGTTCGATCCCTTATTTGTAGGTCAGAGATTCTTTTCAGGCAACGTACGACTACGCAGCTGAACGTTTTCACAGTTCTTTATCTTGTCCTTGTTCTCTGCCGAAAATCGGGAAGACAAAACGTCTTGCCTGAATTTGGGGGCAGATACTATTTGGTTTTATCTGTCCACCTCTCCGATGATGCCAAGTTGATTTATGGTACCGTGTATCAGAGGTTTGGACAGATGCGGCCGTTGTAGCAGACTTCGTCAGATTTCCCCTCGTTGTGAGGGGTTTTTGATTGTGAGGACGCTTTTCCCTGCAGGCGTAAGCCCCTGCGGTTAATTACGTTACCGTATCGCGGTAACCACTTTCTCCGGCTCCAGAAGGTCACTTCATGTCGTGTGTGTTTGTTTTATTTTTGGTTGCCCGTAGATTGTATACGGAGACTAATTTGTGTTGTCGCCCGTAGGGCGTGGATTAGTCCAAATCCGTATTTTCTTAGATTTGGGTTTGGGTTGGTTTTAAGGATCGTTAATCTTATTTTTAGATTAAGATCAACTTAAATGTTTGTTGAGTATACATTAGTCTAATTCTAGACTAAGATCTACTCAACAAGGTTTTGAGATCATTTAGATCCAATGAAAGAGTATTTGGACTCTATCGTCTTAGTTTAGGGACATTGTGGTCCATAAGTTTAAGAACATCATAGTCCATGTTTAAAGACATCATAGTCTGTAGGGTTTAAAGACGCCATAGTCTGTGGGGTTTAAAGACGTCATAGTCTGTGGGGTTCTGGTTTAGCCAATTTGGGGATGCACCAAAAGTTATTGGTTATTGGGACCCTCCACCTCTCTGAAGACGTTGAAGAATTACAACGACGCGTATCAAAGGTGTGGAGAGATGTACCCTTGAACCGGTGAATGTTCATCAAAGATTTAATAATCTTGTTTGGGACTGAGTCCAATAAAGAGCGCATTGGCTCAGTTGATTATGAGTTTGGCTAACTTGGGCTGAGCCCACTGAGTCTCTGTCATCTCTCTTTTTTTCTTTATAAAGTGTCAGAAACTTGTTAGTATATGGTCCTTTCTCTGTGCATATACTGCTAAACATTTATTGGGGTACTGACACCCATTTTCTTTTTGTTTTTTATTAAGTGTTGAACACTCTTTATGGCGCAGAGCGCTTTATGTACAGAGCGTTTGGCGCTGAGCGCCAGACTTGGAGCGCTAAGGTGCTTCTTCTGAAATAGCGCCCACGTGGGGAGCACGTGGAGCGCTTGGCGCTGAGCGCCAGATTTGGAGCGATGGAGCGCTAAAGCGCTTCCTTTAGAATAGAGTCCACGTGAGCAGCACATGGCGCGCTTGGTGCTGAGCGCCAGACTTGGAGCGCTGGAGCGCTAAAGCGCTTCCTTTAGAATAGCGCCCACGCGAGGAGCACGTGGCGCGCTTGGCGCTGAGCGCCAGACTTGGAGCACTGGCGCTTCTTATAAATTGAAGCGCTAAGGAGCTTCTTATAAAATAGTGCCCACATGAGGAGCACGTGGCGTGCTTGGCGCTGAGCGCCAAACTTGGAGTGCTTAAAGCGCTTCTTTTAAATTGGAGCGCTAAGGCACTTCTTTGGCAGCTCTGATTAGTTCTGGGCTCTGAGAATTAAATTATTGGTTTATAAGAGACTTTGTCTTATGAATCTGAGAACTGAGTTCTTCTTTTTATGAGGAGATGCTTTGATCTCTTCTGTTTTTTGTGAAAGACTTGGTCTTATAGATCTGTGATCTAGAAAAAAACAAAGTTCTTCTGATGTGAGAGCTGAACTCTCAAATATGGAGGGGATGTTATGATCTCTCTTCTTTTTATTTACCTTAAAGAAAATTTCTTCTTCTTAGAGCTTGCTCTTCTCTTTTTCTTTTCTGAGAACTTGAAGTTTATGGGGGGTTCTTCCGTGCAAGACTTGAAGTCTTGGGTCCTTCATATGGGGGAGGCTAATTTGTTGAATCAGTTGAGAAAATCTCTCATTGAGAGATTTCTAATTAATTTGGGGGTGTTTCCCACTATTGGATCTTTGATCCAAGGACTTCTGTTTAACAGAGGACAGTTTTCTTGTTATTAACAAGATTGGGAAAATATTTTCCCATACAGAACTTATTCTGTATCTTGGTGATTTTTAATCACCATTGGATCATTGATCCAACGGTGCTCTGATTTACAGAGCACAATCTTTCTTATTTGGAAAAATTTGAGGAGTATTTCCTCAACAGAATTGAATTCTGTAATTTGATGATTTATTCATCTCAGTTGGATCTTTGATCCAATTGTGGAGAACATTTAGTTCTAGCGCTTGGCGCTCTTATGCTTTGCACGTGAGGCGCTACCTCGGAGTCCTTAGCGCTGGCGCTCTTGGTGCTAGCGCTCTCGTGCTTTGCACGTGAGCGCTGCTTCATAGTATTTAGCGTTGGCGCTCTTGGTACTAGTGCTCTCGTGCTTTATGGGCGCTGCCTCAGAGTCTTTGACTCTGGCGCTAGCGCTCTCGTGCTTTGCACGTGAGCCCTGCCTCAGAGTCTTCGACTCTTAGCGATGGCGCTCTTGGCGCTAGCGCTCTTATGAGGCGCTGCCTCATTTCAAATTTCAAATTTTGAATGGATCTTTGCTTTCTGATTGGGGGAAACAAATTCTCCCCACCGTTGCGCTCACGTGGCTTACACGTGAGTGCAGCGGTGGCAACGTTTCCACCGTTAGATCAACTTGGAAGTTGGATCGACTTCCAGCACCTATAAATAGGGCCTTTGGCCCTTGAGATGACTGCTTGTTCATCTTCTTGTTTTCTTGTTCTTGAGAATTTAATTCTCCTTTAGAGCCAAGCTCTCTGCCTCAGAAAACTCCTTTAGAGTTAAGACTCTGTCAAATTTTTTGGTAAGATTTAAACCCATTAACAGAGCTTTTCTCTACTTAGATCACAGATCTTAAAGATTTTTAAGGTTTCCCAACCCATTAATTAAAAACCATAGCTTTGCTCTTTCTAGATCATGGATCAGAAAAAGAAATCCTTTTTAGGGTTTCTTAACCCATTAATAAAGAACTCTCAGAGTTCGCTTTACAGATCATAAAGATCCTGAAGTTTTTAACTTCTGTAAAAAGCTTTGCTTTTTTAGGGTTTTTGATGGATTATTCCATCGTCTTCACAGAGCATAGCTCTCAAAATCTTTAGGGAATTTTATTCCTCTCATGATTAGAGTTGACAGGTGTCACTCCTGTCTGTAGAGCGTTGCTCTCGAGGGAGATTAACTCCTTGGCCCGAGGGGCCTCTCATTAAATGAGAATCCTTTTAGGATTTTCTATTTAATGAATGACCGTCTCATCAATGATGAGACCGTCTCATCAATGATGAGCTGTCATCTTGATTGTGTGGGTCCCCTTTGGTCCCTTTCCACTGCATTGCAGTGTGGTATGAATTTAAAGTACCATGTGCCAGAGCTTAAACTGTAGCATTGACAGCTAACTTTTGTTCTTTTTTCGCGCAGGTACTATGTCTTTCGACACTTCTTTTCCATTTGTTCGTCCGGAAAGCGAATTCCCTGACGCGCCCGTGGATAGGGAAGTCTTTGCGCTGATCAAAGATCACGACCCTGAGCAAAAGTCTCTTCATTTATGGGGGGTCGTGGTACAATCAAATCATCCGGGGTCGACGCAGCTTTTCTTGTGTGGTGCCTTCGGAGCCCATTTCTGTGATCCCCTACGCTGACTCACCTCCAATGAACTATGCTATAGAAGAGGTTAACTGGACTTCGGAGGGTTGCCTTCAGCCCTCTATGGCCACGATACCCGTACAGCCGCCGATGGCTTTGGATACTCTGGGGCGGCGTATATGTTAAGGAGAGTTGCGCCCTTAGGGATAGCCGTACATTATAGGCTTGACTCTCCGCCATCTAGCCGGGTACTTACAGTGGGCCCGGTATATTTTGTCGGTCAAGAAATCGCAGGTGCTGAAGCTCGGGTTGTACCCCGCGATTTATGTGTCTCTCTTCCAGTATTCCACGCCCCCTGTATGGTGGGTCAAAGCCTTCTTGGAACAATGGAACGTTCTGACTCATACCTTTCTTCTATCAGATCGGGAAGTCTCAATGTCTTTGGAGGAATTCACGGAGATCTCCGGTTTGCCTGTCAGGGGAGAACATTACGAGGAGCTACTTCCTCCTGACGAGTACATCTTTGCCTCCAAGTCAGTGGTGATGGGTCTTACCCCGGAGAACGCCATTCAATATCAATTCCCAAGTCTGATTAAGGTGTTGAATATTTATGAGAGTCTATTTCTCGAATCCGGAAGCTACGGGGTTAACTTCACAGATTTGATCGCCAATTTTCTCCGCCCAGAAGTCCTGTCGAAGGAAGCCGCGAAATTTTCCAAACTTGACGATCCTTTTGGCTTTGATTTGGACAACCAGCCGGCAGCGGAGGAGAATCAGAGGAATATCTTTCTTCCTGACACCCCGGTCATCTCTTTCGCAGAGCTCGCAGCCTCCAACGTCGACGAAAAGGCGTTCTTTTTGGGGTTCCTCGGGCTATGGCTAAGCTGGTTTGTGCTCCTAATGCACCCTCGCTATATAAGGTCGTCCATTTTCTACCCGGCTCACCAAATGGTTGTTGGAATGAGAGTGGCCGTCGGGGTCGCTGGGCTAGCTCATTTGTATCATGGCCTTAGCTTGGCGACAGACACCACGCAACCAGGGGTGCAGTCCGTAAATTTCCCGATGCACTATTTCACTTCGTGGCTTGAGTTGCATGTGCTCGGCGCTTTTGGAGTCCACAAGCGGCCCCGTTTCTACGAAAGTTATAACATTCCTCGGGTTATGCGGCTAGTTGATGCTTCCGCTTTGGAACCGACTCAGCGAGAGGCTCGGGGCTTGGTTCTTCGCCCGCGTATGGTCGAGGATGGCATGACCTTCGTCGATAAGGTCTTAACCATCTGCAAAGAATCCGCAAAAACGGTGCAGCCTCTGCGCGACACTTTTAAAGATGGGGCTTCTACCTTAAAAGCTCGGGAGATTCTTCACTTATATTCAATCAGGCCGGGCTTTCTAGTGTTTAGGCAGAATGATTCGGCGCTGTTCATGGGATACAACCCGCACCTTTTCGCCCAACAATCGAGCTACAATCAGGACGTCCCGCTCGAGGCCTTCCTAGCTGAGCCGGTTGCCACAGAAGAGTGTATCCGCAACACGCTGCACCATTTCATGCGGCTCAACGTCGGGTCTACCTTCTTTATCAGTGAGCTGAGATGCGTCCCGAAGGTGTTGAACGTATACGTGGCATGGTACCAGTACGCGATGGGTGCTGTTATCATGGAGGAAAAGCGATTATTGCTTGATCGCAAGGGTGCTGTCCCAGCTGGTAATCCAGCCGTTCCTTTGAAGCGACGAACTATCGTTCGTCCTCCCTTGAGAGAAACTGTTGCGGTTGTGGTTTCGCGCACCTTTCCTGATAAGCCTTTACCTCGAGTGCCCGTAGAAGCGGTAACGACGGCGTCTCCCGAGTCTGGCATGGGTACGGAGATTGGGACTCGTCGCCCAAAGTTGCTTGCCAAGCACAAGCTCCTGTTGCTGGCCGTCGGTGTCCGCTCACAGAAGAAGAAGAAGTCGTTATTTTCTGCAGACGTTGCATTCGGCCAGGTGCCTCATGCTCCTTACAAAGAAGGCTTAAGTGAGTATGGGACCAATGAGGGTCTATTTATCGCGCCTGCAGACGATACCGATCTTCAAGCTGCCCTTGTAGCTTCCGAGCGACTGGCTCGCGATGAAGCAGCATTGATCACTATCGCACAGTCAGGTATACTTCAGTTATATTTTTCCAAGTTCATTCCTTCCTTATTTTTACTAATGTCCTTTTCTTTAACAGGTATCTCTTCCGAAGAGGCTCTCGCGGCTTCCCTCAAAACATTTGAAGAGGAAGAGAGGCTCCGTGCTTCTTTAGGCCTTGATATAATTCGGCTCATTATGCCTTCATTCCCTTTTTCTTTTATTTGTGGTCTGACCCCCTCCTTTACTTTGTTGTAGGGACTACCTTAACGCGGGTTATCTCAAGTGCGGTGCCGATCCCGAGTGGTGATGCGACGACGCTTCCAGAGCCGGCTATTGTAGCCCCAGCTCCCCACCAGTACTGTAAGAGGCTTCACTTAAACAGACGATGACGGACGTCGTAGCAGCTCCAGAGGCAGAGCTTGGTTCGGACGACGACGTCCCTTTGACAGAGGTCTTGAGGAGATCGCTTCTCACCGCTCAGACCGAAAAGAAGTGTAGGAAGCGTGCGGCTAGGGAACATGACGCTGCTTTGGCCATGGGTGCAGGTTCAAGCACTACCCCATCTATCGATGTTCCTCCAGAGGATGCTCCAGCTGCCCTGTCTACCGCCCATAGACAGGTTGTGCACACAGCTCGGGAAGAGACCGAAAAACTGCCCGAAGGTAACGTAACGCTAAGTCTTTTATTAGAACTTGGTCTTCAAATTCTTATATATCATATCCTGCAGGGGCAAATCTCAGCGATGAGATAGCAGGTAAGACAACGGCGACCACAGAGCCCGAAGCGGCTACTCTCTCGAGAGTCTGGGACTGCCCAAACCGCCGCTCTTTCTCTTTGCGGCTTTCTGAGATCGACAAGCATCGCAAGCGTCACAACGGCTCTTATCGAATCAGGGGACGAAGCCACAGGCGCCGAAACTATTCCACTGAAGGAGAGCGAAGAAGACGCTGCGCCTGGTGATGCTTCCGTCACTGTTTTGGCTGATGACCTATCAGGTAAGTCTTGGGTCGCTGCTTCCTTTTTATTTCGCAATCTCTTTCAGTTCTTTCTGACGGTATTTTGTTTGTAGGTGTAACGAACGCTGAGATTGTTTCATCTGACACACCTCCGGTCGCCGCCATGACGGTTGTTGTTCCCTCGCCTTCTCCTATATCCTCTGGAATGCTGGAAGGTAAGGGTTTGAAACTTATCGGTTTCATCGTGGGTATCATCCTCCTTGTATTGACAGTATATTGACATAACTTTGCAGGAGACCTTTTTGATCATCTGTATCAGGTGTTAAACCCACATTTCTCCTTCCAGTCAGAAGTTGTCCTGCCCGCTGGTGTCGGTGAGTATAGTTTTTAACAAACATATTTTCCTTATTCCTACGGGCAGCCATGTCATTGCTAAATCTTCTTTGCATTGATTGCAGCATTACAGATTGAAGGAGGGGACGAGAGGATAGTCGCGCCACCGGTACTCCCAACCTTGCCACATGTCGTAGCCGGTATAGTAGACTCCATCGCTCTTGTGATTTCTTTATTTCGTGAGTCAGCTTTTAACCATAATTCATTTTGCAGCAATTGCACCGACTCCAGCTCCCTTCGAGTCTCGCATCTTAATGCCGGCAGGGCCCTTTTCTAGACGTCCATCTTCCAAGGGCGCTATGACCAGTCTGCGTATGTTGAGCGAATCCATCGAGGAGCTTGACGCGGAGGCCCATGCATTCGCTGCAGATTTTGCTGCTGAAGTTAATCCGATATTGGCGACGCTTGTGCACTTCCATAGAGAGGGCGTCGTTGAATCTTGAGTTAATTATTGCAGACAAATCGAGGCTTGCTTGCACGAAGTTGAGCTCAAACGTCTTGCTCCTGAAATATTAGCGTTGAACTCCCAGCGGACGTCATAGGTCGAGCTGAGTGTCCCTTTCTTTCGCCATTTTGAACAAGAGATGACCCTGCGGCTAAAGGAACACGAAGTAGCTTCAAGCGAATCTGCTCGATTACGCGCCGAGGTCGAAGCAAATGCTGCGCAGTTGAAAGCAGTCATTTCGGACGGGCTAGCATTGAGGCAAAGCTCGACTTCATTGAGAGGGTTACACAGAGTCGTGAAGCTGCCCATCGGGAAATTAATGAGAAGGTTTCATTCTGTTTGCAGTAACGGGCTCGAGTCGAAGCGGAGCTGGCCGTAGCGGCCGACCATGAAAAGGAGTTGAGAGGAGTGCGTGAGCGGCTTGCCGACTTGTTGAAAACGCCTCCTTCCTAATAGTCGTCTTTGTAATTAATGAATAACATGTATTCATTTCATCATTTTTTATATGATGTATCTTGTACTCAACTGAATTCATGAATAAAGGACACATTTTTTCTATCTCGTACTATCGCCTTCTTTTCTTTGCTGTGATGTTGTCATGATACTCTAGTAAGTGTAGCCTGTAGATAATAACTCATCTTGAACTCTTCGTAGGGTAGCGATGGTTTAGGAAACAGGTTCGGGTCTGCTTCCTAAGACTTTTCAACTTTATGAGCCGTGAGGGTCTCATAAAGATTTTTCTCCCTACGAATCGAGAGGATCTCGTAGGTGTATTTTCTCCTTAGGAATCGTGAGGATTTCTAAGTGTGCTTTCTCTTGAGAGTCATAAGGATCTCACAAGAGAATTTCCCCCCTTACAAGTCGAGAGGACTCGTAAGTGGTTGATGAGTTGACTTGTTCCCGAGTCAATGCACTGCTCAGACGAGGAGGTTGTTGGTTGATGTATTTCCGAGGCGGGGTCATTTACTGACGTATTTCCGCAACGGGGTCATTTGATGACGTATTTCCACGAAGGGGTCATTTGATGACGTATTTCCGAGACGGGGTCACTTGTTGACGTGTTTCCACGACGGGGTCATTGGCTGACGTATTTCCACAACGGGGTCATTTGATGACGTATTTCTGCGACGGGGTCATTTAATGACGTGTTTCCGTGACGAGGTCACTTACTGACGTGTTTCTGCGACGGGGTCATTGGCTGACGTATTTCCGCAATGGGGTCATTTGATGACGTATTTCCAGGACGGGGTCATTTGATGACGTGTTTCCGAGACGGGGTCACTTGCTGACGTGTTTCCGCGACGGGGTCATTGGCTGACGTATTTCTGCAACGTGGTCATTTGATGACGTATTCCCGCAACGGGGTCATTTGATGATGTGTTTCCACGACGAGGTCATTGGATGTCGTGTTTCCGCAATGGGGTCATTTGCTGATGTGTTTCCGCGACGAGGTCATTGGCTGTCGTATTTCCGCAACGGGGTCATTTGATGACGTATTTCCGCAATGGGGTCATTTGATGACGTATTTCCGAGACGAGGTCATTGGATGACGTTTTTTCGAGATGGGGTCATTGGCTGACGTATTTCCATAACGGGGTCATTTGCTAACGTGTTTCCGTGACGAGGTCATTGGCTGATGTATTTCCGCAACGGGGTCATTTGATGACGTATTTCCGTGACGGAGTCATTTGATGACGTATTTCCGAGACGGGGTCATTGGATGACGTGTTTCCAAGATGGGGTCGGGTTGACTTGCTCCACTTTCTACGGTGTCGGGGATGACTCTAGGTTGTCTGTGAACCATAGAGTCTTGGAACTAGGGACTTTGCCGTGGCTACGATGGTGGTGTCGCGTCCGTGCCCTGCTGGCATGAGGAGGAACGCCGTTGTTGGTCTTCTGGGATGCAGATGTTGCTGTCGAGATCTGGCTTTCCCTTTGACAGAGTTTGTTAGGACATGTGGTTTCCTTTTCGTTTATGCCCATGGATTGTATACAGGGGTCAGTATGGACTCGCCTGTAGGGCAGAAAGTTTCATTCATTTTTTTTTCTTTCCGCGATACTCTATCAATTCAGCTTTTTATATCGCGAAAGTCGCGATTGCCCAATCATTTCGGCTGTTTTTTCGCGGTGCCCAATCATTTCGGCTATTTTTCCTTTTACTCGCTGCTTTTTATTGCGAGTTGCCCAATCATTTCGGCTATTTTTGTATGCATTAATGGCTCGCTGACTTTTGCTGCAAGTATGGAACTTGAGATCTGATGCCAATCTTAGCATCAGCATCGCTGCGACTGGGATATTGCCGGGAGCGAATCATCATTTGCCGTGAAAGGACTTGGAATTTGACACCGATTTAGGCATCAGCATCGCTACCATTGGGACATTTCTAGGAGCGAATCATCATTTGCCTCTGTCGATTCGAACAAAGGTGGCTTAGTAGACAGGGTTAGGGACCTGACGACTAAGGCTTTTAACTTCGTGAGCCGTAAGGGTCTTATAAAGGTGTTTCTCCCTACTAGTCGTGAGGATCTCATAGGTGTGTTTTCTCCTTAAGAATCGTGAGGATTCTTAAGTGTGTGTTCTCTTATAAGTCGTAAGGATCTTACAAGAGTGTTTTCTCCTTATAAGTTGAGAGGACTTACAAGTGTCATTCACCACATGAGGAAATTTCGCGCCATTGGTGGAACTGGGTGGGGAAAGCGTTTATTTGTGCCCGTGGATTGTATACAAGGGTCAACATTGAACCGTTTGTAGGGCAGTCTGGGAAATGTGATGGCTTAAGAACGGGTTTAGATCCCTATAGCTTAAAGCTTTCGAATCTTATGAGTCGTGAGGGTCTCATAAGAGGGCTCTTCTTACGAGTCGTGAGGATCTCGTAAGTGTAATTTCTTCTCAGGAATCGTGGGGATTCCTAAGTGTGTCGCTCCTTTGTGAGTCGTAAGGATCTCACGCAGGTAGTTTTCTCCTTACAAGATCGAGAGGACCTTACAAGTGTCTTTTAACGAGATTGCGCCCTTTCAGGTTTTCACAAACTCACCGGTAGCCCTGCTGTTTTTACTCACGGAGCCCTTTCGGGTTTTCATCCGTGCCCATCTTGTTTATGGACGTACCTTTTTTATTTTTTATTTTATTTTTTATTTATTTTTTTTTTTTACGTCAGCCCAAGGATGTTGTGGTTTGTAGTAGTTTTTGAGACGTTTCGGCCCGTCGCTAGTTTCAGGACGTTACGGTCCATTGTTAGTTTAAGTACGTTTCGGTCCATTGCTGTCGTTTTGGAGACAATGGTTTTGCTGGATACTACTTATAGAGTTTGGGCTTGGGAAGATAGCGAGCGGACATAGGCGTCGTCATCTATCATTGACCTAGGCCATGACTCGTCAAGCATAGTATCTTTTTAGGAACCGACCGTTTATTGGCCTGAAGGGTCTTTCGCCATGCATATCCATGAGGAGATAGGCCCCTCCTTGGTAGACTTTGTCTATGATGTACGGGCCCTCATAGTTCGGCTTGAATTTTCCCTGTTTGGCACGATTGGGGATCATAAGTCTCTTGACCACTAGCATGAGTAATCCTTGGCAAAATGTTCTCGGCCTAGTCAATCTTTTATATGAGCGCGTCATCCTTGCTTTGTAACCTTCTAAGTTTTGCTGCACCACGAGACGAGTTTCATCGAGGGCGTCGAACTCCTCAAGCCGAAGATGAGCATTCTCCTCGTCTGTTACCTCATAATGAACCGCGACTCATAGAGAGGGTAGCTCTATCTCCAAGGGGAGTACTGCTTCAGCGCCGAATACCAATTCATACGGTGTCGTGTTTGTGGTCGTCTTGAACGTGGTCCGATATGCCCAGAGAGCTTCATGCAGTCTCTCGTGCCAATCCTTTTTTATTTTTGGACGCCGTCTTCTTTATGATCTTCGTCAAGGTCTTGTTGAAAGCCTCAGCTAGACCATTAGCTCTGGGATTATAGACCGAAGAGTATCTCCAGTCTATATTATGCTACTGAAAGAAGCGGCTGATTTTGTGACTTCTGTAGGCCGGCCCATTATCGGAGATAATCCGTCGCGGAGTGCCGAACCGATAGATGACGTGTGTCTTAAAGAAATGGAGAATACTCTCCGTCTTCACTTCTCTTAGCGGTATGGCCTCTGCCTACTTAGAGAAGTAATCGGTAGTCGCCAATATGAACCGTTGTCCTCTGGATGACGCTGGTTCGATGGGCCCAATTATATCGGTTCCCCACATTTCGAATGGCCAGCTGGCTACTGTTGGGTGGAGCAGATTTGGATGCTGGTGGATAAAGTCTCCATGAATTTGGCACGAATGGCGCTGCTTCGCATATTCGAGGCAATCCTGAATCATCGTGGGCCAATAGTAGACCATCCTTTTGATCTTCAGCTTCATCTTTGGCCCGGCTTGTTGAGAACCGCAGAGTCTGTTGTGAGTTTCTTGGACGACTCTCTTTGCTTCTTCCAGTCCCAGGCATATTATCCATAGAGAGTTGAACGATCTCTTATATAGAGTATCATTGACGAAGGTGAAAGACAAAACTCGTTTCATGAGCTGATGTCTTGAGGATGCATCTTCAGGTGTTCGACGGGATTTGAAGTAATCTATAAAGTCTTCTCTCCAATCCTTATCCTTTTCTTGGTTCTCTATTCATAGGGCCGTTTGCTTGGTCGCTTCCTTTTCTTCAGATGACTCCGGAGATATTTCCGCCGGTGCAAGAACCCGACGACTTTGTACAACAATCCTTACGTCATTGAGGTTTTCGTCAGCCAGTTCTTTGGCGAGTTTGGCTAATGCATCCGCCTTGCTATTTTCTATACGCGGTATGCTTTCCAGGACGTGGGAAGGGATTTAAGTCAGTAATTGTTGCACTCTCTCACCGTACTTTACCAACTCTGGTTTGCATGTTTGATAGTCGTCGTTTACTTGACTAACGACCAACTGGGAGTCTCCGTATATGAGGAGGTTTTCGATTCCCATGTCGACAGCGATCTCAAGACCTGCTATCAAAACCTCATATTCTTCTTCATTGTTTGTCCTCGGTTCTGTTAAGGAAAAGGCAAAGCGCATTATCCCTCCTTGCGGGGTCACAAAGATAAGGCCTACCCCCGATTTGATTATAGGGGTGGTGTGCTTTCTCTTCTTCATGGAAGATACCCCATCTAAGTAGAGTTCCCATCGGGTATCACTCCTCTCTTTCCCCCCGTCGATCGTGTCAAACGCGTGCTCATCTGGTAGTTCGCAATTTAAAGGTGAATCGGCAGGTATCGGATGTTCGACGAGGAAGTCGACGATGGCCTAGCCTTTCACTGCCTTGAGAGGTCGGTATGTTATCGAGAATTCCATTAAGAGTAGGGCTCATTTAGCAAGCCGCCCTTCTAGTATGGCTCTTGACATTAAATATTTGATAGGGTCCACTTTTGATACGAGATGGACCACATGCGCCAATACATAGTGTCTGAGCTTCGTTATCGCGAAGATCAATGCCAGGCAGTGTTTTTCGATAGGGGAGTAGTTGTTTTCTGCCCCCAGGAGAACTCGACTCAAATAGTAGAGGGCCCTCTCTTTCCCTTGGTCATTCTCCTGTGCCCATAACGCGCCCAAGAAACCTTCAAGGGTTGTTGTATACAGGATAAGGGGTTTTCCCTTGACTGGAGCAGTCAGCTCCGGCGGATTCTGCAGGTATTGCTTGATTTCGTCCAGTGCACTTTGGCATTTGCGATCCTAAACGAACGGGGTTCCCTTCTTCATTAAATGGCTGCAGGGGCGGCATTTGCCGGAGAGGTTAGCTATGAACCGCTAGATATACACGAGCTTTTCTTGGAGAGACCGCAGTTGCTTGAGAGTTCTTGGCGGAGGCATTTCCATAATCACCTTGATCTTTGATGGATCTATTTCGATACATCGATGTCGTATGATGAATCCTAGAAATTTTCCTGAGAAAACTCCGAACGCGCATTTGAGAGGGTTCATCTTCAAGTTATATTTCCGAAGGCGCTGAAACACGATTTTCAGATGCTCCCAATGTTCCTCGTATAATTTCTTTTAACCATGAGGTCGTCGATATAGCATTCGACGATTTCATGTATGACGTCATCAAAAATATTTGTCATGGCCCTCTGATAAGTAGCATCGGCGTTCTTCAGACCGAAAGGCTTCACTTTGTAGCAGAATATGCCCAAAGGGGTCCGGAAAGCGGTATGCTTTTGGTCTTCGGGGTGCATCTTTATTTGATTGTACCCTGATAAGCCGTCCATGAAGGAGAAGACTTCGTGAGTGGATGTGTTGTCTATCATCAGCTCGGTGACCGGTACGGAAAAGTCATCCTTCGGACAGGCTTTGTTGAGATCCCGAAGGTCTACGCAGATGCGCACCATCCCATTCTTCTTCATCACTGGGACGATATTAGCGATCCAGTCAGGGTACTGAACTTCATGGATGAAGCCAGAGTAAATTAGCTTCTTAACTTCGGCGTTGATGCTCATTTCAAGTTCGAGCCGCATTCTTCTTGGTGCTTGTTTAACTGGCTTGACGTCCGGAGATATTGCCAATTTATGCACAGCTATTTCTGGATCTAGCCCCGACATTTCGGAATATTTCCATGCGAAGCAGTCTTTATACTACATGAGCACGTCTTTTAGCGTAGCCACCTGCTCTTTGGACAGCAGCTCACTGACGAACGTTGGTCGCGTGTCGTTTGCCGTCCCCAAGTCAATTTTTCTCAAGTTGTCCGCGGTAGTATGTATTCTATCTTCCAACTCTTTTGGCGCTGGTGGAAATTCTAAGATCACCTCGTCTTCATCCTCATTTTCGAAGCACTGGGAGAGGTCATCCATATTCTCGTGCATTCCTTCTTCTGACGGCATTTTCACGTGACAGGTACAAGATCGTTTTCAAGACCGGTGTTGATCTGGTTTTACTCTTGCTATATACGTTGCTTTTGGTACATGCTTTTGTGGTGGGGCTACCCTCCAACTGTTGGATAGAGCGAACCTACCGAGTTGATATTGGTCTTCGACCCAGGTTTTGAAGGTGAAACAGTCTTCGAGAGGATGTCCTGTCGCTTGGTGATAGGAGCAATAATCCGGGTGATGAACCTCGTTTGCTTGATCAGGGTGCCGAGACTCCAGAAGTGTCATCATCTGATGTTTCATGACAAGGTCAAAGATTCTCCTTGTCTTGTCTCGAGGGAAAGAATATGCTCGACCCATCTTTTTCATAAGAGACGGATTCCAGCTGACCCTTTCTCGATCGCGTGGCCTTTTGGATCCATTTTTCCGTTGACGAACATTTTTTCCGTTCTTTAACTTGTTTTTGCCTCCGCGTAGGGCCTTTTTCTTGTCTTGGGAATGCATGGCGGGCTGATGGTGAAGGGCATTGTCATCCTCCGTAGCCTGCTGAAGGAGGCGTTGCGTCTTGGCTTTCTCGTAAATGGCCATTTCGCGGCTGTGGTCGTTCCGAACCTTTTGACTCACTTCCCTTATTAGCTTGTCCATCTGTTCTTCAAACGACGGACTCGGCGTTTTTATAGCAGGACCTCATTTTGGTTCAATTGCAGTGTTTTCTAACAGAGTATCTCCTTCTTCATCGATGTCATGTATAACTTAGCAGCCATGGAATCGCTCCCGTTTCTTGGATTGAACATATCCAAGCCAGATCGTTTCCATTCTCCTGTTGGGAAATTTTTGCTGCGTTCCGGGGACATTCCAGATTCTGTTGTAGAACTGAGCTTTTCAAGGAGTCTGTTTAAATGGTACGCCTTGGCATCTTAGTAACCTTTTCAATCTCTCGGTGTAATACCTGGGCAGACAAATGGGTTGGAGCCTGTCGAGCGCAGAATTGGCACCATGCCAGACTTCTCTTTCGACTTTAGTCTCCGTGGATCGATAAAATAGGATTGCCTTTTCATCTTTTCGCCTGGGAGGGACGTAGAACGTCTGCAGTTCTTACACACTATAGGTATCAAGTGAGTCGAACTCTTTGTAATGCTTTTGTGGGACCATTGCGATTTTCAAACTCTAATCATCTTCGATGAGGGCCTGCGTCGATGGGCGGACCGAGAATACTACGTTGACTTCGTCTTCGGAGTCACTGCCAAAGACCAGGATAGGGGTAGATGGTCCGGGCTTGTTGTATTGGGGCGGCCCCAAATAGACTATTTCTTTTTCTTCCTCGATATCACTTCCAAAAATCGGAATAGTGGTGATAGCTTTTTGCTTGTTCTCCAGTTTATGGCATCTTCTGTCTCTTCGAAGTCGGGAAGGAAGTACTTGGCGTCTTCGTATTTGCGGACTTCGTTTACGGAGAATAGGTTTAGTTCCCCCGTCACTGTGTACTCGAGACCATCTTTGAAATACTTCATACACTGATGTTGTGTAGAAGGGACGATATTGTATTCGTGTAACCAAGGCCTGCCGAGTAGAGCATTGTAGCAAGTCTTGGCGTCGATGACGTGAAACTTGATGTCAGTGACGAGTGAGCTGAAGCGTAATGTTAGTATTACGGACCCGAGCGTCCGTGATGACTGCGAGTCAAAATAAGAGATGGTGATTTTATCTCGCGCCAGATGCTGAACGCTCATGCAGATTTCTTTTAACACCCTCACATTCGGAAGGTTGACGGAGGACCCATTGTCAACTAGAATCTTCCCTGTCTTAATGTCGTGGCAGTACCCGGTGACATATAGGGGACAGTTGTGCTCGCACGTCCCAAGGAGGAGGTCCTCGTCGCTGAAGGTGATGTCAGCTGTGTGAACTTCCGGTTCGTCCTTCATCTTTTCTTCGGCAAGGAAAGCTTGGAATTGGTCGGGCCCTTATGGTGCCTTGATCAAAGAATTTCGCGCCTCTTTAGATAGCAGGAGGGCATCCAAAATGCTTAGCTGCGAGGGTATCTTCCTCAGGTGTGCCAGAACATTGTAATCCACCTTGTTTTTCTTAGGTGGGTCCTTGGCTGCTAGCTCTTCGACGACTCGATCATCGAGGACGATATCTTCAGGGACCTTTTCCTTCCCTTTATCTTTTTTGTTCGATCCCTTATTCATGGATCCGAGATTCTTTTCAGGTAACGTGTGGTTACGCAGCTGAATATTCTCACAGTTCTTTTATCTCTTCTTCTCTTCTCGAGGTGGATTCTTTGAAGAGAGGGCCGAGAGATCCTTCTTCGTCAAAATCACTTCCGAAGGTGAGAACCTGCGATCCCCTGGTATCAACCATGTGACAGTTGCTGACAGCTCTTTTATGCTCATCTGTCGTGATTTTCCGTTCCTGACGAGCTTTGCGCTCCGCTCGAAATGTTGTCGGTGAGCGACGTACCCTTGCCACCATTTCTTAAAGGCCATGCACTCTTCAGTAGGGTGTGCAATCCTCTGGTGGTATAAGCAATATTTAGGATGTAGTCTGCTTTGTCAAGGTGTATGCTGCCGGGAGTATTTCCTTTAAAAGGTGGCAGTTTCATTCCCATCGACAGGGCTTTGGCAAACCGTTTCCTCGTCTTAAGCTTGCTTTTGTTTGCCGCGGGTGCACTTTAATCTGGTTGGAGTGTTTCGTGACCCATTTCTACCATGACTTCTTCAAATTGACGCCGATGCCTGGCCCTTTCGAATATGGTCATTTCACGCTCTTGGTCAGCTTTGCTCTTCTGACGGGCTTCGTTCAGCAGCATGTCGATCATCTCGTCAAACGGTTCGAAGGATTTTGGTACCGCTCCTGCCCCCAGCTCCTCTATGTGAGCTTCTTCGTCATTTACGGGCGAATGAGAGATCATGTGACAACTTGCCACATAATACTCAAATTCTTCTGACGAGCCGTCTCCATCGTCATTGTCGTTTACTCAGCTCTCAAGGATGTTGTTGAGAAATTCTTGGAGCGTGACTGGGGTTCGCGCCTTCTGATTATATTCTTCCAATACGTCAATCTGCTTTTACAAGTCCGTGCCCTTGTCATCAGGCTTCACGGGCTTTTTGGTCTTCTTCTTCCTTTTCGATGATTTTGACGGCTGGGCCTGGGCGTTTTGCCCATCGTTACCAATTCTTGGTATCAGACGCGGCTTCAGCATTCCATCAATGACCTCGGGTTCCAAAGCACTTTTCCACCTGATCATCGGGCATATTTGGAGATCCTTCAGCATTCTTTTCGTTTTGGCTGAAAGCGCGACCTCCCATAGAGATTCTTCTATAAAAGAGCATGATGCCCCTGGTGTGTCCACCTTTTTAAGAGCGTGCGACTGGGGCGGGCTTACTTTCGAATTCTCGAACAATGCGAATTTGCCCTGTTGGTATTGGTCCTCAATCCAGCCTTTGAAGACGAAACAATCTTCGATTGGATGGCCTACTACTCGGTGATAGGGGCAGTAATTGGGATTGTTGACATCACCGGGCTACAATGGACGTCTCGGATCCGGCAGATTGATGAGCCTGTTGTGTATCGCCAGTTCAAACAGTCTCTTTGTTTTCTCCTACGGAAACGAGTAAGGACGTCTTAACTTTTCGTTGAGGAATCGCTGTCTATCGTTTTTGCGATCAGCTGGTTTTGGACCAATCGGCTGTTGCTGAGCATTGGCGACGAAGGTCGCTTTTCCTTTCCCCTTTTCATTCCGCGGCTCTGACTTTGAAGAAGAAGGCCTATAGCCCATCTGATCCATTTAGGCCAGCTTGTCAATCAAGGCCTGGAAGGTGGTCGGCTTGAAGAACATCATGAATTGAGATATGGTCGCCTGCGGATCGAAGGTTCCCACAAACATGCCTACTGCAGGAGCCTCTTCTATGCGCTGTTCGCACTTCGACCATAGGTTGCGCCACCGTATCGCATACTGAACCCATGTTTCACCTGGCTTTACCCTGGCATTGATCAATGCCGTGATTGGGGTGCGTTCGCTAGCACTTGCAAAACGCTGGGTGAATGGCAATTCCATCTCCATAAAAGTTTTGACGGAGTCGTTAGGAAGCTCTGGATACCATTCGAACGCCGTCTCCACCAAGCTGCCGACGAATTGACGAAGCAGTAACTTATCGTCGCCTCCGGTGTTGCCGCACAGAGCCCTGAACTGAGCGACATGTTGATGGGGATTGCATGTCCCTTTGTATACGTGGAACTTAGGAATCGTGTATCCTGGCGGATACTTAATCTGATCGTACCAGTTTGGATATGGTCGCCCAGTTCTGATGACTTGGCCAGCGGCTTCGTTCGCTTGATGAGCTCGTATCTGTTGAGCTATATAATCATCGAGCACAGCTTTCGAGATTGTTTCCTCTTTTGCAGCTGAAAAGGCCGGAAGAGGGTTTGATGTCTCCCCTCTATCGTCTTCAATTATTACTGGAGGATCTTCGGCTGGAGGGTCTGGCTGGATCATCATGCCCACCATATCTTGGCACAAAAGCGCCATTTGTTTTATGTTGGCCGCTTGTTCCGCGGCCTCTTTGTCTTTCTTCTCGAGGATTCTGCGGAGAAATTCGGCATCGGTTTCCTGTTCCTGACGCTGCTCCGACAATGTTTCCAGGCTTTCTTTTGGCCCGGTGAGTGCGACCATTTTCGTTAGCATCTCTTGGAGCTTTTGCTGTTGTTGCTCCTGAGCCTTTGTCATAGACCGTGTGAGTGGTCGATGACCCGTGTAGATTCGGTTATCCTCTTTTCCGGACGCCATGTAAATGGTGTGCACTATCATGCCCCCAGGCTTGGCGCGTTTGGATTCAGTGCCCTTGAGATTGGTCGCATACACGGGGATTTTCTCCGGCCTTCTCCTTTTGTGGGCGGTCGAAGTTGATGGGGCCGTTGCAGGAGGCACCCAAGCAGACGACACCTTCTGTGGTATGACAGGTTGGTCCTTCTCTTGCCGAACCTTCATCTTCTTCTGTCGGTGGAGGTAGTTTTGGTCAACTACAGAGTCTTGGACTCTTCGCCAAACCCTATGGATTTTGGAGGACAGCCGCTGAGAAGGCTGTTCTGACTTCGGCTTTGTAACGTTCTCCACAGGTGAAGCAGAACTTTTTAATACGGCAGTTGGAGAGTTCTTGCACACCCTGTTGAGCGGCTCAAAGCTGCTCGCGGTTGGAACAACAGTATCGACTTCCACCATCGGAGTTGGTGGAGTCAATCCAGAAGGGGAACTGCCCCCAGCTTTCCTCACTCGGCGCCAGTGGTGACGTCGAGCATATCTTGCAGACGGTACTGGTTCAGTTACGAGGGTGGCTTCATCATGCCCCCTATTCCGGTGAAGGGTTGCTGTTGGTGTCAGCCTATCGAAGACTGACGTCCGCTGAGAAGAAACGTCCAACCTGTCAAAGACTGACCTTTGAGCAGGGAAAGCAGTTTGGATGACCTCACCCGAAGCAGGAATTGAGATGGCCAGTATCGCAAATACTGATCCCTTAGCAGAAGAAGTCCCTTTGACAACTTCGTCCGTCGAAGTTGGAATGTCTATCCACTTCGGGATGACTCGTTCAGGTATTGCAGGCTTCTTCATGGGCCTACTGGAGCTCATGCTCAGCCTGTCGAAGACCGAGGCATTGGAATTGGACGACCCGTTGAGAGGGGCCGTAGTGGAATCAAAGACCGACTTCTTCGGAGCTTCCTATAACGGTATTGGGACGCTGAAGCTTGCCGGTGGGATCATGGTCCCAAAGAACAGTCCAGTGGTGGCCTGAGTCACCTGTTCCACTGGCATTGCGAAGATGGAGGCTGTTTGGGGCCCATAGGTCACTCCTCCAGCGAGGACGGAGTGGGAATTGCTGTTGCAGCTGGTGCAGTTGGAAGCCATTTTCTCTGCACGGGAGCAAGACACCAAATCTTAGTACCTCGAATCCAGGGGCAATCACATTAAACCGCGATTTGTTCGCGAACACGACACACAAAGTGTGGAGTGGAAAGAGGAAAAGGTCCCACCGGGCGTGCCAGAATCTGTTCTCCGCCGAAAACTGGGAAGACAAAACGTCTTTCCTGAATTTGGGGGCAGATGCTATTTGGTTTTATCTGTCCACCTCTCCGATGATGCCAAGTTGATTTATGGCACCGTGTATCAGAGGTTTGGACAGCTGCGGCCGTTGTAGCAGACTTCGTCAGATTCCCCCTCGTTGTGAGGGGTTTTTGATTGTGGGGACGCTTTTCCCTGCAGGCGCAAGCCCCTGCAGTTAATTACATTACCGTATCACGGTAACCACTTTCTCTGGTTCTAGAAGGTCATTTCATGTCGTGTGTGTTTGTTTTATTTTTGGTTGCCCGTGGATTATATACGGAGACTAATTTGTGTTGTCACCCGTAGGGCGTGGATTGGTCCAAATCCGTATTTTCTTATATTTGGGTTTGGGTTGGTTTAAAGGATCGTTAATCTTATTTTTAGATTAAGATCAATTTAAATGTTTGTTGAGGATATGTTAGTCTAATTCTAGACTAAGATCTACTCAACAAGGTTTTGAGATCATTTAGATCCAATAAGAGAGTATTTGGACTTTATCGTCTTAGTTTAGGGACATTGCGGTCTATAAGTTTAAGGACATCATAGTCCATGTTTAAAGACATCATAGTCTGTAGGGTTTAAAGACGTCATAGTCTGTGGGGTTCTGGTTTAGCCAATTTGGGGATGCACCAAAAGTTATTGGTTATTGGGACCCTCCACCTCTCTGAAGACGTTGAAGAATTACAACGACACGTATCAGAGGTGTGGAGAGATATACCATTGAACTAGTGAATGTTCATCAAAGATTTAATAATCTTGTTTAGGACTGAGTCCAAAAAAGAGCGCATGGGCTCAGTTGATTATGAGTTTGGCTAACTTGGGCTGAGCCCACTGAGTCTCTGTCATCTCTCTTCTTTTCTTTATAAAGTGTCAGACACTTGTTAGGACATGGTCCTTTCTCTGTGCACATACTGCTAAACATTTATTGGGGTACTGACACCCACTTTCTTTTTGTTTTTTATTGAGTGTTGAACACTCTTTATGGCGCAGAGCGCTTTATGTACAGAGCGCCAGACTTGGAGCGCTAAGGCATTTCTTCTGAAATAGCGCCCACGTGGGGAGCACGTGGAGCGCTTGACGCTGAGCGCCAAATTTGGACCGCTGGAGCACTAAAGCGCTTTCTTTAGAATAGCGCCCACGTGATCAGCACGTGGCGCGCTTGGCGCTGAGCGTCAGACTTGGAGCGCTAATGCGCTTCCTTTAGAATAGCGCCCACGCGAGGAGCACGTGGCACGCTTGGCGCTGAGTGCCAGACTTGGAGCGCTGGCATTTCTTATAAATCGGAGCGCTAAGGCGCTTCTTATAAAATAGCGCCCACGTGAGGAGCACGTGGCGCGCTTGGCGCTTAGCGCCAAACTTGGAGCGCTTCTTTTAAATTGGAGCGCTAAGGCACTTCTTTGGCAGCTCTGATTAGTTTTGGGCTTTGAGAATTAAATTCTCGGTTTATAAGAGACTTTATCTCATGAATCCAAGAACTGAGTTCTTCTTTTTGTGAGGAGATGCTTTGATCTCTTCTTTTTTTGTGAAAGACTTGGTCTTATAGATCTGTGATCTACAAAAAGAACTAAGTTCTTCTGATGTGAGAGCTGAACTCTCAAATATGGAGGGGATGTTATGATCTCTCTTCTTTTTATTTAGCTTGAAGAAAATTTCTTCTTCTTAGAGCTTGCTCTTCTTTTTTTCTTTTCCGAGAACTTGAAGTTTATGGGGGGTTCTTCCGTGCAAGACTTGAAGTCTTGGGTCCTTTATATAGGGGAGGCTGCTTTGTTGAATCAGTTGAGGAAATCTCTCATTGAGAGATTTCTAATTGATTTGGGGGTGTTTCCCACTATTAGATCTTTGATCCAAGGGCTTCTGTTTTACAGAAGACAGTTTTCTTGTTATTAACAAGATTGGGAAAATATTTTTCCATACAGAACTTATTCTATATCTTGGTGATTTTTAATCACCGTTGGATCTTTGATCTAACGGTGCTCTGATTTACAGAGCACAATCTTTCTTGTTTGGAAAGATTTGAGGAGTATTTGCTCAACAGAATTGAATTATGTAATTTGATGATTTATTCATCTCAGTTGGATCTTTGATCCAATGGTGGAGAACATTTAGTTCTAGCGCTTGGCGCTCTTGTGCTTTGCACATGAGGCGCTACCTCAGAGTCCTTAGAGCCGGCGCTCTTGGTGCGAGCGCTCTCGTGCTTTGCATGTGAGCGCTGCCTCAGAGTCTTTAGGGCTGGCGCTCTTGGTGCTAGTGCTCTCGTGCTTTGCACGTGGGCGCTGCCTTAGAGTCTTTCACTCTGACGCTCGTGGCGCTAGCGCTCTCATGCTTTGCACGTGAGCGCTGCCTCAGAGTCTTTGACTCTTAGCGCTGGCACTCTTGGCGCGAGCGCTCTTATGAGGCGTTGTCTCATTTCAAATTTCAAATTTTGAATGAAGCTTTGCTCTCTGGTTGGGGGAAACAGTCCTCTATTCCTGAGGTGGATTCCTTGAAGAAAGGGTCGAGGGCTATTTCGTCATCAGAATCGCTTCCGAAGGTGAGAACTTGCGATCCCTCGGTATCAACCATGTGACAGTTGCCGGCAATTCTTTTGTGCTTATCTGTCGTGCTTCTCTGCTCCCGACAAGCCTTGCGCTTCATCCGCTTGAAGTGTTGTCGGTGGGCAACATATTCCTACCACCAATTCTTAAAGGCATTGCACTCCTTGGTAGGGTGTGTGATCCTCTGATGGTATAAGAAGTAGTTAGGATGTACATCCACTTCGTCAAGGCGTATACCGCCGGGAGTATTTCCTTTGGAAGATGGCAGCTTCATTTCCATTGACAGGGCTTTGGCGAACCGTTTCCTTGTCTTAAGCTTGCTTTTGTCTGCCGCGAGCGTGCTTCGATCTGGTTGGAGTGCTTTGTGACTCATCCCTACCATGGTTTCTTCAACTTGATGCCGATGCCTGGCCCTTTCGAATACGGCCATTTCACGCTCTTGATCAGCTTTGCTCTTCTGACGGGTTTCGTTCAACAAGATGTCAATCATCTCGTCTGACGGTTCCAAGGATTTTGGCACCGAACCTGCCCCCAGCTCCTCCATATTATCTTCTAACGCCGAGTGAGCTTCTTTGTCATTTACTGACTGTTTACCCCAATCGGAGCAAGGCTCTGTTCAAATTCCAAGGCGGGAGATGAAGCAACGCTTCATCTTCCCCCAATCAGAGCAAAGCTCTACTTTGAAAATTTAAACTTTAATAAATGAAGCAACACTTCAGATCCTCTGCGCTGCGCGCAGGGCGCCACGTGTCAAAATCAGGCACACCAGCGCAGCGCCCAATCAGAGCAAGGCTCTATTTAAAACAAAAATCAAAAGAAGCAACACTTCAGTTGCGCAAGCGCTGCACTGCGCGATACGTGTCAGCGCAGTTGCGCAAGCGCTGCGCTGCGCGACACGTGTCAGCGCAAACACAGTTGCGCTGCGCTGTGCGCTGCGCGACACGTGTCAGCGCAGTCGCGCTGCGCTCTGCGCTGCGTGATACGTGTCACGCGCTGGGGCGTTTGCGCCAAACAGAATTAAAATTCTAGTAAGATCCTTCTGTTCTTGTTAAAACAAGAAAATTGTCTTTTGTAAAACAGAAGCCCTTGGATCAAAGATCCAACGGTGGGGAAAATTCCCCAAATCACTCAGAGAATGATCTCTTTAACAAACCTAACAAATTTATGGGCACTATATAAAGACTCCTGGACCCTAACTCAAAACATCATCAACATCGAGAATCATCAAGAACTTCAACTCTGAAGAAATTTGAAAAGAAACTCAAGAAAAAGGTAAAAACCTTTATAATAGAAGAATTTCTTCTGAATAGATCATTGAATTAAGAACAAGATCAATGATCTTCAATAAAAAATAAATAATAACAGTGCCTTGCACTTTTTATGAACCATTGGTTCTGGAATTTCAGAAAAATTCTTTTCTTGAATCCAAAATTGGATCAAGTTATTGAAACGGTGCCTTGCACTTGCAAAACTGCACTGTTGCGCTCCTGAGTTGGCGCAAGCCACCAGAGAGCGCCACGTGTCAGCACCAGAACCACTTGCGCTATGCGCTTTTAAGATAGAGCATTGCTCTCTGAAATTGGTGCAACTCACCAGAGCGCGCCACGTATCAGCAGCGCAACAGTGCAGCGCACTGGCGCAGCACACTGCGCTTGCGTGACACGTGTCACCACCACAAGCGCTTACGCTCAATGATTGGCGCAAAGCGCCTGACAAATGCACTGCATTATTTACTGAAGGGCCAAGCCCAAATCAAAAAGGCCTAGCAGGCCAAAATAAAATGCAATGCATTAAAAGGGCAGTGCCCAAACAAAGCAGATGCTCTGCATCATTTATAAAAGGGTAGAGCCCAAACAAAACAAAAATGCAATGCATTAAAAGGGCAGAGCCCAAACAAAATAGATGCTTTGCATCATTTATAAAAAGGGCAGAGCCCAAACAAAACAAAAATCCAGTGCATTAATAAAAAGGGGCAAAGCCCTAGCACAGGCCTAATAGGCCAAAGATAAATAAAAATGTTGAATATTCTCAACTGGACTTAGCCCAATCATGGCCGTAAGTCCTCAAATTAAATTGATTGAGCATGGCTGCTCTCCTAAATCAATTTACACCCGGTTCGAGGGTACATCTCCGAACTCCTCTGACTCCTATCGTTGTAATTCTTCAACGACGTCAGAGAGGTGACGAGTCCCGATAACCACACATCAACACGGACTGTGGGGTCTTTAAACTCATGGACTTATGCGTCCTTAAACCAAGATATGGACTGTGGGGTCCTTAAACCCATGGACTTATGCGTCCTTAAACTACCAATGGACCACCATGTCCCTAAACTGGAATATGGACCACCGTGTTCCTAAACTGGCAATGGACCGAAACGTCCTTAAACTACCTATGGACCACTACGTCCCTAAACTGGAACAATAGAGCCCCCAAATGCTCTTTTGTCGGATCCAAACGATCCCGTTAAGTTGATCTTAGTCTCAAATCAGACTAACGTATCCTTAACGAACGTTTAAGTTGATCTTAGCCTCAATATGGCTAACGTATCCTTAAACTAAAACACCAAACCCAAATCTAAGTAAATACGGATTTGGACTAATCCACGTCCTACGGGCAACGGTATAACTTAGTCTCCGTATACAATCCACGGGCATCCACAAACAAAACAAACACACACGACACGAAGTGAAATTCTGGAGAAGGAGAAAGTGGCTACCGCGATGCGGTAGTGTAATTAACTGCAGGGGCTTGCGCCTGCAGGGAAGAGCGTCCCCACAATCAAAAACCCCTCAAACGAGGGGGAATCTGACGAAGTCTGCTACATCGGTCGCATCCGTCTAAACCTCCGATACACGGCGCCATAAATCAACTTGGCATCTTCGGAGAGGTGGACGGATAAAACCAAATAGCAACTGCCCCGAATCTCAGGCAAGACGTCCATGTCTTGGCCGCCATTCAGAGGGGAACACTGACGAATGAGAGATCACGTGACAACTTGCCACATAATCATCGGCTTCTTCTGACGAGTTGTCTCCGTCGTCATTGTCATTATCTCCGCTCTCAAGGATATGGCTAAGAAACTCTTGGAGTGTGACCGGGGTTCGCGCCTTCTGGTTATATTCTTCCAGTGCGTCAATATGCCTTTGCAAATCCATACGTTTGTCATCAAACTGCTCAGGCTTTTTGGTCTTCTTCTTCTTCTTCGAAGACTTCGACGGCTGGACCTGGGTATTTTGCCCATCGTTACCAACTCCCGATGTTGGGCGCGGTTTCAGCATCCCCTCAATGATTTCTGGCTCTAGCGGGCTTCTCCACCTAATCGCCGGACATGCTTGAAAATCTTTCAGCATTCTTTAAGTTTTTGCCAAGAGAACAACTTCCCATGGAGCTTCTTCTATAAATGAGTATGATGCCCCCGGGGTGTCCACCATTTTAGGAGCTTGTGGTTGTGGAGGGTTTACTTTCCAGTTTTCAGACAGCGCGAATTTGCCTTGCTGGTACTGTCCTCAATCCAGTTTTTAAAGACATAACAATCTTCGATTGGGTGGCCTACTATTCGGTGGTAGGGGCGGTAATTGGGATTTTTTGTTGGAGATAGTGCCCTCAGAGTCAATTATTGGATCACAGGCACGTGATTGCAATGATTGAGGGAGGACCTATCCCGGTAGGACAGTCTTGCTCGAGATGATAGTATGCTATCTGGTTTACCTTTATCATCGTGTACTGCTTTAGGCGACCTGACATGTCGCTATTGCACGTTGATAGAGCCCCTAGGATTCTTGCTTGACTGCCAGCAGTATGAGGGCGATCATATAAGTGAGAGCTGGAGTCTATAAGCTTATCCTTAAAAGGTCCCTAGTCGTGGGAGTTTCGAGACTGGGCATCGATACTCCATTAGTAGACTAGTGTATACAGTCGAGACCCCGACGAGGGGCGGTGGCCGGTCTCACAAGCCACTGGTGTCAGTTGGATCACCTAAGATGTATACAGGTGCTCATTGGGTTATGAGTACACCGGACAGGACTCGCCGGGAACATGCTAGTTGGTCATATACCAGACGTCAGATGGCAGTTCCCTGGTGACATGTGTGCAGGTTAGTTCATCGACCTGGGGATCGTCATTTGTCTCGTGTGAGTTCCCACTGTACTTTGATTACTACCCTACCACGGCTCAAAGGAGTCGTGCAAACAGGTTTTAGTTGGGTACAGTCCCGAGCCACATGGAGGCAGTGAGCGGATCTTCGGGGGTTCGTCTCTCCCGGTATTGGGGGTGAGGTCGCGCTGTGTCTAGGAGAGCCATTACACAAAGACCTTGGCCAAGGCAGGAGATTTACTGGTAGGTATTCCAGTAGTATCTCAGGGTGTTCTGGGCTACACTCCGACACGACTTGTACCGCTTTTGGGGGTCTGACTTTTACCAACCCCCTAGGCCCGCCATGCGATACTCATAGACGAACGGACCGGACTGCACGGATATTGTCACTGACAGGCTCAGTTGGGTGTCGGGGTGAGCTTCCTCATCGACGTCCCTTTTAGTCAATAGCTGGTGGCCCGTCACGTATTGGCTTATACCTCTGACGTGCTAGTGGTTAAATCCACAGCCATAGTATTGACGAGTCTTTAGAGTCCACCACACTTTCAGTTACTCAAGCTTTCGGGCGAAACGCTGTAGAGGCCGTATGGAGATATGGCAGGGTCCGATCAGATACGTGCGGTATTGCACGGATCAGGATCGGACAGTTTGTACTAGTAGCCGTATAGTAATATGGCAAGGTTCGATCAGGTACGTGCGGTATTGCACGAATCAGGATCGGACGGATTATTACTAGCCGGCTTTGGTTTAAGCCGGGTCCTAGTATAGTACAGTGTAGATTTTGTCTCTTTGCATTTGTATCCGGACGGAATACAGATGCGGGTGTGTATGCACAGTATCGGGGTTTTCCTGTAATTTATTACGGGACCAGTTTTCTGGAGTTGCCAGTTTGCTTTCCGTTCCGGCCGGTTTTTCTTTGTTCTTTCCCGGCCGGACTTTTCCGATGGAGGGACTAATTTGCAATTGTGCAAATTGGTATTTGTGGAGGACTTATTTGCATAAGGGTTGACATGATAAGCATCTTTGCTTTTCATGATTTGATGAGATTAGAAATGATTTGAGGTTGATGTAAGTTTTGTGATAATTATGTTTGGATGTGGTCACCCTCCTCCTTTTACTACACTCACCTCCCTCTTGCTTCATATTGTTTTCCTCCACCATTTCTAAAGAGGGAGATTATTATTCATGGTTGGAAAAGAAAAAGAAAGAGAGAAGAAGTTTTTCATGGAAAAGAAAAAGAAAGAGAGAAGAAGTTTTTCATGGAAAAGAAAAAGAAAGAGAGAAGAAGAAAAGAGAAGAAGAGAGAGCTTCATCTTTGAGAGAGGTTTTCATTCTTGATCTCATTCCATGCCAAGAAAAATGCAAGCACCATTTTTCTTATCTTTGTTTCCTCCATCCTCTTTAAATGGCAACCAACCCCAAAGTGAGACATACATTCTACATTACACTCCCTACAGCATATCTTGAGCATGTCGAGTAGCCGGCTTCATGCGCGAGTTGCCTCGGTATTGAGGTGGGAGCCCGTAAAAGTACCCGGCTTCGTGGTGCCCTTTCCGACGAGGAGGAGACGGACGGAGATCCCGCGAGAAGATCGGAGTGGAGATGAAGACCGGAGGACTTGGATCGTATGGTATACTTCTCTACCCCCTCTCTAGATAGCTTAGACTAGTTTAATGGCACGATCCGGGGTTTAGTGCGCGGTGGTGCCGGTTTGCCAAGTCCGCAAAATTTTAAGTTTACCACCGTTTCCGCGTTTGGCCGTCGGATTGACGGCCGGGGCGCCGCCGTGCACTTACAGTGGTATCAGAGACTCGCCATTAACATAGTCTAGCTTGGTGTAATGTGTTTTTCTGTTTCGATCGATCGAATGTTCCAAAACTGCATTTTAGTTCGAATCAGTTTCTGTTGAAAATTTTTGGTCTCGAAAAATTTTTCAGGTTGTAAAATATTGATGTACTGGAAAATCTAAGAGTTCTGTAAAAATTTGACGAAGTAACTCCACAATGGGAGCGCGGAACCGCCGCGAAACCCCCCCTCGCGCGGCCCTTCCGCCGCGCACTATTCACATCACTTCACCAAATTTTTCCAGAGGCCTTCTGGGCTTAAAATATGGGTTTTGGAATATTAAAATTGGGCCCAGGATTTCTGTGAGTGCTACAGTTTTGATTGAGGGCCCACTTGTTAATTTTTGATCGATCGGATATTTTAAACACATTTTTCACAGTATTTACATTATATCTGCGACCGTGAATGTCACTCGATCGGTAAATCCTGTCTAACTGCTATAGCCCGGTTAGACGGATTTGCGAACGTGACTTTCACGTTGATGTTCTATGTTTATGCTGTGATGTTGCGGATCGGTCGTGGGGATAGCCTGGATGCAATGCTAGTACAGTGTTGTTGTATCATGTACATTTGATATTGCGGGGCGAGCGTCCAACATGTGGACTGCCGTCACTGCCTGATTGTATTATTATTTTGGGGCACGACCTGGTTGCGGTCGATGTACCCGGTGTATGTATATTTTACATTATGTACTAGGATTACCCCGCGGTGGGGTGCACGGATGGCCGGGTTCTAGAGGGAAACAAGCCCGCATCTCTTGGCATTGAGACGGAGGGGGCTTCACTCTGGGATTGGCGGGCTATTCGCCGCACTCGTAGGGGGTACAGGTTGACCCAGGAGGGGTGCCCAAGTTACCGGATTCCGTGAAGTGCTGGGTGGTCCATTCACGGCGCTGAAGGGGGCTGCCTCGCTTCAGGTTTTGGCGGGTGACTTGCTGCGCCCGTAGGGGTCTAGGTTTTCATTGCACAGGCTATCCACACGACCAGGGGAACGTCGGGTTTCAGTAGTGGCTCTGTGAAACCCGGGGATCCCAGATATCTGTATTGTTCTGTGATGCTGTATATTTCTGTGATGTTGCATTTCTTTTCACGCCTTGAGCGAAATATAATATATTGGTATATATATTAGTAGATGTTGTATATGTTTTTCATCCGCGCTAGTCCAGTCCCCGCTCTGTCGTTAGTAAGCTAACCTAACGGGTAATGACGGGACCCAGTGGCGAATGCAGATGGCATATACGTACATCAGTATATTTTCGTTCTTTGTGGTGTGATCAGTTGATGGGACTGCATTGATTCGGATCAATGCAAGTTAAAAAAACCTATTCTGATGTTGTTGGAACACTTTTCAAAAAGCTGTTATTGCAAGGACGTTCACTTTTGTTTTGCATCGTGGTATTCATTTGGAATATCCTGCTCCTCAGTCGACGAGGCAAGGGCCGAGATCTCTTCACCGGGAGTGACCCCTTGGACAGAAGTTTGCGTCAGGGCATTAACTTCACTATAGCCGATTACTTTTGCTTTGCATCGTGGTATTCAGTTGGAATATCCTGCACCCCATTCTACGGGGAAAGAGCCGAGATCCCTTCACCGGGAGTGACCTCTTTAGTAAAGGTTCTCGTCACTATATTTTCTAAAAGCTATCCGTTCCTTCAACGATATCAAGTTCACTACGTTAAAGGTTTTCGCCAGAAACCATTCGTAGCCCTCCGTCGTTTCATATGGGTAGTCAATAGTATTCAAGCTGTGTTTGTTGGCCAAAGTCAAGGCACAGTGTTTGGTAGCTGTTGGTTATTCATATGCAGCATAGATAGATGCGTTGGTTTGGGACAGTCGTACTGCCATTTTGGCCAAAGTCAAGGGTATGTACGGGTGGATTCAAATTAACCTGGAGAATGACGGGTAGAACTTGACATGTGACTTATGATATGTTGGCCAAAGTCAAGGTCATAAGAGCATGGGGCAGAAATTACATCGGGAGTTTCAAAAGTACTGAAACTTGCCAGATATGCGCATACCTTCTGGAGTGTGATACCGTGAGCGGATTCCATCACGTTGTCATGCGATGAGAGTTGGATCCCGATTCCCACTGATGAGTTAGTATACTCCTCGGGTGACCCCGACTAATTCTTCTTTCAGGTTTGGAGGAGAATTTGAGGTACAGTGGGAGGATTCCAGATTAGATAAATTGGTAACCATTCTGATCTAGGTTAGAGTGCACGCTGAGTGTTTCTTTTCTCTCTCTCTTTGGCAGCGACCATTGACCCGACCCTAAGATTTTGACTCAGTGACCAAGTTGACCGAACCTTCTTAACACTGGCTTTTGGATTGTCAGAGTTGCAAACCTCATTGCCACTCCTGCTTTTACCCTTTTCTCCAGGATACCCCGTTTTACTACGAACGTCCACTTCCATTGGACAAAACCATCGTATGGTTAGATACGAACTCGAAGGGATTTATTCGAGGATGGTTTCCGGTTCTGGAGAAAACGGATAGGACTATTCAGTTGTCTTTTCTTTTCACCCTCTCTCAGGTTGCGAGTACTCCTTGGTTTAGGAGTAGTACACCTATTACGCAAATTGGATAGTCTTCTTCCAAACCATAGGCTGGTGCCGACCGGTAGGGAAGGAAGAAAGCCAATTAGCCTAAACGGTATACAGAAGGTATTAAGTTAAGACAAAGTAAGGGATTAGTAAGAGGGCAAAGTAAATTGCAACAGATATTCACGACCAAACCATGTATTCCTTCGCCAATCCTAAATCACCTTTGTATTTCTCCAGGACACTCCGTATCATTACGAAGATCCCATTTTATTGGATAATCCATCGTATGGTTATATACGAACTCGAAAGGAACTCGTTCCAATTCGGGGATGGATCCTGGTTCAGGAGAAATAGGAATAAAGTACATTCAGGTGTCTTTTATCTTCACCTTCTCTCGCGATGCGAGTGCTCCTAGGATTAGGACAGTACACCCTTTATGCTTTTTGGATAGTCTTCTTCCAAACCATAGGCTGGTGCCGAACGGTAGGGAAGGAAGAAAACCATTTGGCCTAAAGGGGTGTACAGAAGGTAAAGACTAAAGACATATGAAGGGATTTGGAGAGGTGGCAAAGAACTATACGGTTACAGTCGTGAATCTGGAAGAGGCATTACTAGGAATACCGGGATACCCCATCGAAACATTTCAATGTTTCAGTCTCACTGTGTAATGTTAAAAGAAAACTGATTTCCCGATTAGATACTTACTCCAGGATATGTATTTACCAAGTTTGATTCTCACATCTGTATGGTTTTACAGATGATGAGTGGGAGTAAGTTATTGGGAATTGGGTGATCATCCTCATTATATCGGGATTCGTTGGAATCAGTGATATTTGAGGAAATCACCTGGGCTGTTTGCCGGTCGGCAAATATTTGGTTTTGAATATCCGTTGATGTGCACCAATTTCAAATTGATATATCTGTACGTCTATTTTCATAGAGTGAGATATACCTTTTGATATTATGTCGATGACATTTACCTATATCAGTGGATGGTTAGGTAAGGAGCATTAAACAGCGGTGTAATTCTTCTTAACCATAAGTACAGTTTTCAACCTACAACACACAGTGAAAGAGTTGTTAGACTCAGCGGACTTATACAGAGTATTGTATGTTGTCCAGTGTCCATTAGGACAGAGGGGTTGGTCCTCATACTATATTCTTTTTACTTTTGACTTCTCTAGTTCTTAGACATGTGTTTCGTAGAAACACAGGGTCTAAGTTTTGAGGAGTTATAGGTATTTGAATAGAGTAGAGAACCAGGTGTAGCAAGTATCGGGATTCTTTAAAGTGATCGAAGATGTAGATACTTGTGTATGGTATTCAGTTGATAGTAATGATAAAGAGAAATTGCTTCTCTTTCAGGTTACTCATAATTGGAAGCATTCCTAAGTTGAGTAACGCTGATCGGCCTCCTTCCATTTAGTTGACATGCACTGGAGATAGCTGCATGATTTGAATCTGGTTCAATTAAATCAGTGCCTCTGGTTCTATATTGGATATAGTACAGTTTATATCTTAACATTGTTAAGGTACGGGGAGTTGTCCGGCTTATGATTAAAACCAGACTCTGGATAACTCAAGGCACGTTTCTGTAATGGCTGTTTGTGGGTTGACCCAGGCTATGACGAGGGTTGATTTTCTACCATCTTGACTCGCCACAGTTTTAACAAAAATGGATTTTTTTTTCAGAAAACAGTAGTGGGAGTATGGTAGAACTGGAAGTGATTCCAGAACCGCAAACGATTACTGAAGATTTGATAAGGAACCTAAAGATTCAATCTGATTTGACATTCCATTGGCCACTCCGCAGATAAGGTGGGTAACTTCAGGCACCCGAGAGGTACTTCGGTAGCCTCAAGGACGGTGACAGGGAAGTTCTTGTTTACCCACACTTGCCATTGCTGTTGTTCCAGGCTGCGAGACCCGGCAGGAGGATGAGTATAGCGTCGTTCTGAACTAGCTTCAGAAGTGTACGTGTATATGAATCTGCCAGAGGGTTGTCGTAGTCAGTGGGAGCAGCGGAAGCATTGGTGGACATCAGGCTTGTGTCTATTTATAGACTAAAGCAGATGTAGCGGAGATAGATCATCTATTTCTGATGTGACAGTCATAGGTTTGACGTCATCAGAATAGGGGATGGATCTGTTGAGAAGGTAGTAGGAAGTGATATTCCTATACTACGATCGGTTAGACTTTGGTCGTCACACAGTGGTTTCTCCACACAGGACTTGGATATATATCAGTCATTCTGGTTACTAGATCTATGGTTTTAGATCTAGATTTGGGTGGTTTCCTAATCTGGGTACCTTGACAGCATTCTATGAGTATTTAGAATGGACGACTCCTGGCATGGTGGTGTACCTGCAGGTAATGGAGTCACCCTCTCTAAAGGTGTCTTACAGACTAAAGGGGAGAGGGATATTCATGATTGGCAGATCATTTGCTTAGGCTATTGAGTCAATCATGAGATGTCAAGTACCACACCAGATGTTGTTCTTGCACTACATGCAATAAGTTAATATTGATCCAATCCTGGAGAAACAGTCGGAGGCAGTTTTAGAACATAAGTGACTGTTCTAGGGATATGATAACGAAAGCCCCATTCGGGAAACAGTTATCATTCCAGGCTTCCAAGGTGACCTGGACGACAAGGAGGTTGTCAGAGTTATAGTTTTCCTTCTGACGAGGGGCAGTATTTTGGACAGGTGATCCAAGGCAATACTGAGGGTGGCATGGCGCAGGATACTGATTAAGTTCAGTTGACGATACAGTCTAAGAAGTTTGGATTTGGAGTTCATTTATGAGCTAAGTCCCATCAGACATCCAGACATTCTAAGACAGGTATTGCTCATTTCGGGAGATGGCTTTCTCCGCGAATTTGAGATATAGAGAGACATAGAAAGAAACATCAAGGCGGATCCACTCACTGAGGCTATTCCTCGAACGCAATAGTTTCACAAACGGGTTTTGTGAGACTGACTAGTAGGGGAGTTGGGTGTTCGGTATCACACAGGCTGTGAGTATGCGACATAGCAATAATTAGCCTTGAGTGCAAGTGGGAGATTGTTGGAGATAGTGCCCTCAGAGTCAATTATTGGATCACAGGCACGTGATTGCAATGATTGAGGGAGGACCTATCCCGGTAGGACAGTCTTGCTCGAGATGATAGTATGCTATCTGGTTTACCTTTATCATCGTGTACTGCTTTAGGCGACCTGACATGTCGCTATTGCACGTTGATAGAGCCCCTAGGATTCTTGCTTGACTGCCAGCAGTATGAGGGCGATCATATAAGTGAGAGCTGGAGTCTATAAGCTTATCCTTAAAAGGTCCCTAGTCGTGGGAGTTTCGAGACTGGGCATCGATACTCCATTAGTAGACTAGTGTATACAGTCGAGACCCCGACGAGGGGCGGTGGCCGGTCTCACAAGCCACTGGTGTCAGTTGGATCACCTAAGATGTATACAGGTGCTCATTGGGTTATGAGTACACCGGACAGGACTCGCCGGGAACATGCTAGTTGGTCATATACCAGACGTCAGATGGCAGTTCCCTGGTGACATGTGTGCAGGTTAGTTCATCGACCTGGGGATCGTCATTTGTCTCGTGTGAGTTCCAACTGTACTTTGATTACTACCCTACCACGGCTCAAAGGAGTCGTGCAAACAGGTTTTAGTTGGGTACAGTCCCGAGCCACATGGAGGCAGTGAGCGGATCTTCGGGGGTTCGTCTCTCCCGGTATTGGGGGTGAGGTCGCGCTGTGTCTAGGAGAGCCATTACACAAAGACCTTGGCCAAGGCAGGAGATTTACTGGTAGGTATTCCAGTAGTATCTCAGGGTGTTCTGGGCTACACTCCGACACGACTTGTACCGCTTTTGGGGGTCTGACTTTTACCAACCCCCTAGGCCCGCCATGCGATACTCATAGACGAACGGACCGGACTGCACGGATATTGTCACTGACAGGCTCAGTTGGGTGTCGGGGTGAGCTTCCTCATCGACGTCCCTTTTAGTCAATAGCTGGTGGCCCGTCATGTATTGGCTTATACCTCTGACGTGCTAGTGGTTAAATCCACAGCCATAGTATTGACGAGTCTTTAGAGTCCACCACACTTTCAGTTACTCAAGCTTTCGGGCGAAACGCTGTAGAGGCCGTATGGAGATATGGCAGGGTCCGATCAGATACGTGCGGTATTGCACGGATCAGGATCGGACAGTTTGTACTAGTAGCCGTATAGTAATATGGCAAGGTTCGATCAGGTACGTGCGGTATTGCACGAATCAGGATCGGACGGATTATTACTAGCCGGCTTTGGTTTAAGCCGGGTCCTAGTATAGTACAGTGTAGATTTTGTCTCTTTGCATTTGTATCCGGACGGAATACAGATGCGGGTGTGTATGCACAGTATCGGGGTTTTCCTGTAATTTATTACGGGACCAGTTTTCTGGAGTTGCCAGTTTGCTTTCCGTTCCGGCCGGTTTTTCTTTGTTCTTTCCCGGCCGGACTTTTCCGATGGAGGGACTAATTTGCAATTGTGCAAATTGGTATTTGTGGAGGACTTATTTGCATAAGGGTTGACATGATAAGCATCTTTGCTTTTCATGATTTGATGAGATTAGAAATGATTTGAGGTTGATGTAAGTTTTGTGATAATTATGTTTGGATGTGGTCACCCTCCTCCTTTTACTACACTCACCTCCCTCTTGCTTCATATTGTTTTCCTCCACCATTTCTAAAGAGGGAGATTATTATTCATGGTTGGAAAAGAAAAAGAAAGAGAGAAGAAGTTTTTCATGGAAAAGAAAAAGAAAGAGAGAAGAAGAAAAGAGAAGAAGAGAGAGCTTCATCTTTGAGAGAGGTTTTCATTCTTGATCTCATTCCATGCCAAGAAAAATGCAAGCACCATTTTTCTTATCTTTGTTTCCTCCATCCTCTTTAAATGGCAACCAACCCCAAAGTGAGACATACATTCTACATTACACTCCCTACAGCATATCTTGAGCATGTCGAGTAGCCGGCTTCATGCGCGAGTTGCCTCGGTATTGAGGTGGGAGCCCGTAAAAGTACCCGGCTTCGTGGTGCCCTTTCCGACGAGGAGGAGACGGACGGAGATCCCGCGAGAAGATCGGAGTGGAGATGAAGACCGGAGGACTTGGATCGTATGGTATACTTCTCTACCCCCTCTCTAGATAGCTTAGACTAGTTTAATGGCACGATCCGGGGTTTAGTGCGCGGTGGTGCCGGTTTGCCAAGTCCGCAAAATTTTAAGTTTACCACCGTTTCCGCGTTTGGCCGTCGGATTGACGGCCGGGGCGCCGCCGTGCACTTACATTGTTAACGTCGCCCGGTTGCAGTGGACGTCTCGGATCTGGTAGAGTGATTATTACGCACCGCCAGTTCGAACAGCCTTGTCGTTTTATCCCGGGGGAATGAGTAAGGACGTCTCAGCTTTTCTCCGAGTGATCGCTGTTTATCGTTTTGGCGAGCAGCTGGCTTCGGATCACTCGGTTGTTGCTGAGCGTTGGTGACGAAGGTCGCTTTCCCTTTGCCCTTTTCATTTCGAAGCTCCATTTTCGAGGAGGGCGGTCTATGGCCCATCTGGTCCATTTGGGCCAGTTTGTCGATCAAGGCTTGGAAAGTGGTCGGCTTGAAGAACATCATGAATTGGGATATAGTTACCTGCGGATCCAGGGTCCCCACGAACATGCCCACAGCAGGAGCTTCTTCTATGCGTTGTTCGCATTTCGACCATAGATCCCGCCACCGAATTGCATTCTGAACCCATGTCTCTCCTGGCTTCACCCTGGCATTGATCAATGCCGTGATCGGGGTGCGTTCGTTGGCGCTCGCGAAACGCTGGGTGAATAGCAACTCCATTTCTGTGAATGTTTTGATAGAGTCATTCGGAAGCTCTGAGTACTACTCAAATGTCGTCTCCGCTAAGTTGTCGACGAATTGGCGAAGCAGCAGTTTGTCGTCACCTCCAGTATTGCCGCAGAGAGCCCTGAACTGAGCGACATGCTGATGGGGGTTGCCTGTCCCCTAGTACACGTGAAATTTAGGGATCGTATATCCCGGCGGGTACTTAATTTGATCATACCAGCCTGGATATGGTCTGTTCCCCTCCGAATCACGGAGACGCGACCGCGCAGGTCCGTCTTGCTTGAAATTCGGGGCAGATGCTAATTGGTGTTATCTGTCCACCTCTCCGAAGATGCCAAGTTGATTTATGGCACCGTGTATCGAAGGTTTAAACGGATGCGGCCGATGTAGCAGACTTCGTCAGATTCACCCTCACGGTGAGGGGTTTTTGATTGTGGGGACGCTCTTTCCAGCAGACGCAAGCCCCTGCAATTAATTACACTACCACATCGCGATAACAACTTTCTCCTTCTCCATATGGTCACTCCGTGTCGTGGGTGTTTGTTTAGTTTGTGGTTGCCCGTGGATTGTATACGGAGACTAAGTAACGTTGTCGCCCGTAGGGCATGGACTAGTCCAAATCCGTATCTTTCTTAGATTTGGGTTTGGGGGTTTGGGTCTAAGGATACGTTAGCCTCATTTGAGACTAAGATCAACTTAAACATTAGTTAAGGATACGTTAGTCTGATTTCAGACTAAGATCAACTTAACAGGATCGTTTAGATCCAACAAAAGAGCAATTAGGCTCTATTGTTTAGTTTAGTGACATTGCGGTCGATTACCAGTTTAAGGACATGGTGGTCCAATGTTAGTTTAAAGACATCCCGGTCAAGGTTAAGGACATCATAGTCCGTGAGTTTAAAGACCTCACAGTCAAGGTTAAGGACATCATAGTCCGTGAGTTTAAAGACCTCACAGTCAAGGTTAAGGACATCATAGTCCATGGGTTTAAGGACTCCACAGTCTAATGTTAGTTTTAAGACATCACGGTCAAGGTTAAGGACATCATAGTCCATAAGTTTAAGGACCCCACAGTCCAGTTTAAAGACGTCATAGTCTATGGAATGTATGGTTGTCGGGACCCGTCACCTCTCTGAAGACGTTGAAGGATTACAACGACAAATATCAGAGGAGTTCAGAGATGTACCCTTGAACCAAAGTGGGTTGGGAGATCTATAGTCCAATCTGGAACTAAAGTCTGTTTGAAGGTTTATGAGCATATGGGCTCAGTTGATATGAGTTGAACATTTCATTGTTCTGGCTATTGAGCCATTATTTGGGATCAGCCCTTTTAATAATGCATAGCATTTATCAGAACAAAGTATTATCTGACAGTGCGCCACGTGGCGCGTCAGGCGCTTTGCGCCAAGGAAAGAGCTCATTGCGCTTTTGTTGGATAGCGCACACGAGGAGGACACGTGTCGCGCTTAGCGCTGAGCGCCAGTTTATTGGCGCATTGCGCTTTTAGTGTATGAGCGCGTTGCGCTAGTCTGTTGGCGCACCAGTGAGTGACACGTGGCGCGCTTGGCGCTGAGCGCCAGCCCATGAGCGCAGTGCTCTGTTTTTAGAAGCGCAAAGCGCAGATTGTGTCTCTGCTTGACACGTGGCAGGTTTTGGCGCTGAGCGCCGGTCCAAGGAGCGCAAGGGCGCAGTTCATGAGTGCAATGCACTTTTTAATAGCGCAAAGCTCTTCTGATCGGTTTTAAGATCAAAGAACAGATTTATGTTCTTCAAAGGAGGCTTTGCCTCAAGATCAAAGAACGAAAGTTCTTGTTTTTTTTTTATAAAAGGCTCTGCCTTTATAGATCAAAAGATCTGTGAATGAAGTAAAATACTTCTTTTAGTCTTTTTATGATTAGATCTTTTTGATCTTTTCTTTTAAATCAAAAGGCCTTGGTCTTTTTATAGATCTAAGATCTTTTTAGAAGATGGTTCTTCTTTTTTATGAGATGGATTCATCTCTGTTATTCAAGAACATGGTTCTTTACCTTTAAGATGAAGAAAAATCTTCTTTTTCTTAAGAGTTTGCTCTTTTTTGCAGAGGGTTTTCTCTCTCTTTTTCTGTATGTGTCACTGTATCTTTTAGACTTGAAGTCTAGGGTCCTTTATATATGGCCAAATGATTTGTTGAATTGGTTAGAAAGATCTTTCTCTGATTGATTTGGGGATGTTTCCACACCGTTGGATCTTTGATCCTAAGGCTTCTGTTTGACAGAAGATAATCTTCTTGTTTTTAACAAGATTGGAAAGATCTTTCCATAACATAATTTTAGTTCTGATTAATTAATAATTTATTATTAATAGATCTTTTGATCTGACGGTTGGGGAGCTTTTAGGTTCCAGCGCTGGCGCACCCGTGCTTTGCACGTGGTGCGCTGCTTAAAAGGCAGCGCACATTACGCTAGCGCACACGTGTATGACACGTGGTGCGCTGCATAGAGCGCAACGCACCTAGCGTTAGCGCATACGTGCTTTACACGTGGTGCGCTACGACAGAGCACATTGCGCTAGCGCACACGTGTATGACACGTGGCGCGCTGCTTAGAGCGCAGCGCACCTAGCGCTAGCGTACACGTGCTTTGCACGTGGTGCGCTACGACAGAGTCTTTGACTCTCAACGCTGAGACATTTACATTCTTTGCATGTGGAATTTTTCCCTTTATTTTTTTATATTTTTATATTTTATATTTTATTTTTTTATTTTATTATTTATTATTATTTATTATTTTTTTATAAGGGAGCAGGTTGTGAGCCAAAATTTTAGCGGGAACAAATGCCCCCCACTACTTTGCCCACGTAAATACGTACGTGGGTGAAGTAGTGCAGAGTTATGCATGACCACAGAATTGAGGGCTTAGGAGACAAGTTTAGGGTCCTTGTAGCCTAAGACTTTCTTCGTCTTCATGAGTCGTAAGGGTCTCAAGAAGGTTTTTCTCCCTACGAGTCGAGAGGATCTCGTAGGTGCAAATTCTCTCTAGAAATCGTGAGGATTTATAAGTGTTCATTACCTCCGTGAGTCGTAAGGATCTCACTCGGGTATTTTTCCTTACGAATCGTGAGGACCCGTAAGTAGCTTCTTCACTTCAGCGGCGAATGTGGCTTTGGCAAATGTGGCCCATAGATGGTAGATAGCGTTTCATCCTGAACTCTCCGAGAGGTAGTGATGGCTTAGAGAGCAGGTTCAGATCTGCTATCTAAGACTTTTCAACTTCATGAGCCGTGAGGGTCTCATAAAGACTTTTCTCCCTACGAGTCGAGAGGATCTCGTAGGTGTATTTTCTCCTTAGGGGTCGTGAGGACTCCTAAGTGCGTTTTCTCTTGAGAGTCGTAAGGATCTCACAAGAGAATTTTCTCCCTTACAAGTCGAGAGGACTCATAAGTGATTGTTTCCCTCCTTGTCGATGTTCGACTTCGGAGAGTGTGGCATGTAGATAGTCTATCTTGACCTCCTTGTAGGGCACCGATGGCTTAGGAAACAGGGTTAGGATCTGCCACCTAAGACTTTTCAAATTTATGAGCCGTGAGGGTCTCATAAAGACTTTTCTCCCTACGAGTCGAGAGGATCTCGTAGGTGTATTTTCTCTTTAGGGGTCGTAAGGACTCCTAAGTGTGTTTTCTCTTGAGAGTCGTAAGGATTTCACTAGAGAATTTCCCTCTTACAAGTCGAGAGGACTCGTAAGTGGTTGTTTCCCTCCTTGTCGAGATTCGACTTTGGAGAGTGCGGTCCGTGAATAGTATGCAAGAGTCCGTTTTGGACCGACTGGCAGGGCCCCAGTGCTTAGGAAACAGGTTTTTTAATCCCCGCTGCCTAAGGCTTTTCCTCACGAGTCGAGACGAATCGAGCATTTCTCGCAAGAATATCCTAACGTCACAGTTAACCTCTTACTCTTTACGACAGAGGTCCGTTAGGGTCTGTGGTACTAGGGTTTTGTCCGTCGTACCCTCGCGTTGGCTGATGTTTTCCTCGATAGGCAACCTTACTGTTCAAGTAGCCTTGCGACTGTCATGTCTCTGATCCCTTCGGGGGCTGGACAAGACGTCTTCAAGCAATCCTCCTAGGCAGTTTGACCGTCGGAAGAGCAAGCGTTAGGAATTTTACCATGCCGCTTTTTACTTGAGGTTAGGCTCATTTTGGAGAGCCCCCGATGAGTCATAACCACTCCGCGCTGGTGTGGGATGATCTCCGATAGTCTTTCAGGTTTTATATGAGTTGCCGTCAAGACTCTGAAGCTGGAAATTTGGCCTTTGCTTCGTTTGCTGGCATTACGTCTGCTGTATCGAGACGAATGCCGCGGTTGTCTCTAGGTTGCTGGTGAACCGTCGAGGTTTGGAACTAGGGATTTTGCCGTGGCTCTGTTGTTTGATTGTCGCGTCTGAATCCTGCTGGAGGAAGAACGCTGTTGTGACATCTCGTCTGTTGTGTCGAGACGAACGTCGAGGTGGTGATCATTCCGCGCTGGTGTGGGATGATCTCCGATGGTCTTTCCGGTTTTATATGAGTTGCCATCAAGACCCTGAAGCTAGGAATTTGGCCTTTGCTTCGTTTTCTTTAGTGTGTCCGAATCCTGTTGGAATGAGGAGGATCACCGTTGCTGATTTTTAGGCTGTAGATATTGCCGTTAAGATTTGGAACTAGGGATTTTGCCATGGCTCCGTTCGGTGGATGTCGCTTCCGTGCCTTGCTGGCATAAGGAGGAACGCTGTTGTTGGTCTTCTGGGATGCAGATGTGACCATCGAGACTTGGCTCTCTTTTTTTTTGGAGCCTGGTGGGAAGGTATGGTCCCCTCTTTGTTTGTGCCCCTGGATTGTATACAGGGATCGATATGATCTCACCTGTAGGGCATAAATTTCATTTTCATTTTTTTTATTTCATTCCGCGATGCTCTATCATTTCAGCTTTTATATCGCGAAGGTCACGATTGCCCAATCATTTCGGCCATTTTTCGCGGTGCCCAATCATTTCGGCTATTTATTTCATTTTTACTCGCTGCTTTTTATTGCAAGTTGCCCAACCATTTCGGCTATTTGGCATGCATACATTTTTACTTGCTGATTTTGTTTGCAAGTTGCCCCATCATTTCGGCTGTTTCATACGCATGTGTGGCTTGCTAGCTTCTTACTGCAAGCTTGGAATTAGACACCGATTTCGGCATCAGTACCGCTACAACTGGGATATTGCCAGGAGAGAATCATCATTTTCCTTAGTCAATGTCGAACAAAGTGGCTTAGTAGACAGGGTTAGGATCCTGTCGACTAAGGCTTTTGACTTCACGAGCCGTAAGGGTCTCATAAAGGTATTTCTCCCTGCGAGTCGTGAGGATCTCGTAGGTGCGCTTTCTCCTTAAGAATCGTGAGGATTCCTAAGTGCATGTTCTCCTGTAAGTCGTAAGGATCTTACAAGAGTGTTTTCTCCTTATAAGTCGAGGGGACTTATAAGGGTTGTTCACCGTATAGACATATCCCTAGTCACAGATAGGACTTTATTAGGGAAATTTTTATTCACGCCCGTGGATTGTATACAAGGGTCAATATTGAGCCGCTTGTAGGGCAAAATCGGCCGGTATGACTGCTTAAGAACAGGTTCAGATCCCTGTAACTTAAGGCTTTTGAATCTTATGAGCCGTGAGGGTCTCATAAGAGGTTCTCCTTGCGAGTCGTGAGGATCTCGCAAGTGTAATTTCTCCTTAGGGATCGTGGGGATCCCTAAGTGTGTTGCTCCCTTGCGAGTCGTAAGGATCTCACGAAGGCGGTTTCTCCTTACAAAGTCGAGAGGACCTTGCAATTGTCTTTTAACGAAATTGCGCCCTTTCGGATTTTCACAAAACTCGCCGGTAGCCCTGCTGTTTTTACTCATGGAGCACTTTCGGGTTTTCATCCGTGCCCATTTCGCTTATGGACATACCATTTTCTTTTTTTTTTATTTTAACGAGGTTGCGCCCTTTCGGGCTTTCACAAAACTCGCCGGTAGCCCTGCTATTTTTACTCACGGAGCCCTTTCGGGTTTTCATCCATGCCTGCTTATGGACATACCTTTTTTTATACCACGTCAGCCTAAGGATGTCGCGGGTTGGTAGTAGTTTAACGACGTTTCGGTCATCTGCAAGTTTTAGGACATTGCGGTCCGCCGTTTCCGTATTTGAGGCGAATTTCTAGTTTACGGACTTTTCGGTCCATGGGGCTTTCCCTATGAATGAACATGATGCCCCCGTCATATCCATCTTTTTCGGAGCATGTGGTTTTGGCGGGCTCACCTTCCAGTTTTCGGACAGCACGAACTTGCCCTGTTGGTATTGGTCTTCAACCCAGTTTTTGAAGACGTGGCAGTTTTCGATCGGATGGACCAATACTCGGTGGTAAGGGCAGTAATTAGGATTGTTGACATCGTTCAGTTGTAGTGGGTGTTTTGACTCCGGTAGAGTGATAAGCCTGTTGCGCACTGCTAGTTCGAACAGTCTCCTTGTTTCATCTCGGGGAAATGAGTAAGGACGTTTCAACTTCTCATAGAGGGGTTGCCGCTTGTTGCTTTGGCGAACAACCGGTCTATGGCCACTCGATTGTTGTTGAGCGTTGGCGACGAAGGCCATTTTCCCCTTCCCCTTATCCTTTTTGTTCGATCCCTTGTTTGCGGGTCCGAGATTCTTTCCGGGTAGCTGTAACATTTTCTAAAATATAAAATATTAATTTTGGGAATTTTTATAATTTAATATTATTTTATTGATTATTTTAATATTAAATGCAAATAAATAGGAAAAATGTTAGAAAAATTATGAAAAATTATGGAAAATTCTAAAATAGGGTAAATTAGTGAATTATGACATTTTTAAGTTTTTGTGGTTAATTTGACACTAGTTTAGTGCTAATCGCGATTAAAATCGCTAATCGGGTTTTTTTTCGACTTTTTGTGCAAAACTTGCACATATCATTTCTTTTCTACACTTGTGCATTTTTCTTGCCATGATTTATCATTTGGGTTTACTATTTGTGTGAGAAGGTTTTAGAAATAAAGGAAAAGAAAAGAAAAGAATATAGAATGAGGGTAGGTGAGAGAGAGAGGCATGGGACTTTGACCAAACCCTTAGCCATTGTTTTCTCCTCCTCATTTCTCTCCCTCTCCTTTGGCTCTTGCTGCTGCTGCCTCTTCCTCATCTCCCTCCCCTCTTCAACTCCTCTTTTCATCTCAAAAACAACCCCAAAACCTCATGTCCGTTTCATTAAAAATGTGCACGAGCTCGAGATCTACAAGATGGACTAAGAAAGCATGGATTTGGCCACTAGGGGGCAACTCAAGAAAGTTCTTGAGTTGCCAATTGAGGTAATTTCTGAACCATTGTCTTAGTTTTAGTATTTCCTATACCCCTATGCAAGTTTTGAATCGATATCGGGTGAATTGTGGACTTGATGAAAACCTAGTTAGGGTTTGAGAGAAACTTTAGTTGTAATGTGAAATTGAGCTCAGTAGAGGACTTGTAAACACCCTAGTGAATGACTTGGAACCCAAAACCTGAAGCTAGAACTAGAAATACGGATTTTAGAAACCGATATCGGGGAAATTGTGTAATCTGTGCAGGTTAACTTGAATCTGCTATCACCCCGAGGACCCTAAAATAATATTGAGTGGAAATTGAGATGTGCAGGCACCATAGAGGCAACACCCAAAACCCTAGCTCCCCACTCCACCTTGAGGCCGCCAGAATCCCCATTCTGGCCGCAATTTGTGGCCAGACCAGTGAGGAATCGCCTCGTTTTCTGTGCATAGCCCCTATACCTCAATTCTTGGCCCTGGGTACTTCTAGTTTTGACAGATTCTATCTAGGGTGAAATATGGAACACATTCCTTGAGTTGCTGTTTTGGACTTTAGTTTCCGTATTCCGTATTTTCATTTCTGCATTGGTGTGTTTCGTTTTACCTCGACTATTTGGCGTTTATACGACGATATAGAGGATTTATTGATGGTTTTGAAGGCGTGCCATGGGTTCTCACCTATAGGCCCCCTTATCGTATCGTTTTGGATTTCATGCGCCGTTTTAGCTTGGATTTGGTTTTAATGCGCATATGCGACACTTTGATGTGTAGGTACTCATGAAGACTTCGGGACGACGAGCACATGCATGGTGACGTCCGTAATGATGATGCAAGGTGAGTAGATTATATCTACAGGGGGAAGTCGGGTGGATGGCGTATAGCACCCCCGCAGTCCGTAGTTAGTATACTATATATAGTAGATGTGTGATTGTTTTAGTGTGTTGTAGCTTTGTGTTAGAAGTATTATGGTTAGTTAGAGTTAGAAGTGATTAGTGTAGTTCCTAGTTGCGAGCCCTAGGATAGAATTGCACCTACACGCCTACACTTGTATATCTCTTATACCTACCCTTGATGGATGTTATTTGATGACGTTGGTAATGAGTCGATGATGTGGGCTTGATGACGTGAGATCGGTGATTGGATACGATTCATATGTGGGATATGACTTGTGATTTCTTGCGGGCTTGGGATATGTGTTTACCCCGCATGCATACTTCACTGATGGTATCGTTTGGTGCTAGACATAGAGGAGTACCCCAGACCATGTGATCTGATGATAGTGAAACCTGTTATGTGATGAGATAGTGAGATGTTGACCCGTACCCAGCTGTTGGGATACCGTACGATGATTACCGTACGAGCCGATATTGATGATAGATCCGCACTCATAACTCGAGGATATCTTATGATATGACATTGAGGCGAGACCACCGACTATATACCTTTATATATGTATCGACTCAGATTTAGGCGGTTTCCATACCCCTCCAGGCTTGCATGATACTTAGATCAGTAGTTGCATAGTAGATGTTAGATTAGACCAGAGTCATACCTATTTCAAAACTAACGAATCGGGAATATTGCAAGATAGGAAAAAGGGGATTCTACGGATATTTTCAAATGTGTTGCGTCTATTTTCTAAACACCGTAGCCCTTGTTTTACCAAAGACCCCGATTCGTCTTATTTCAAAAGGCAAGGCTGCATGATATAGCTTTTGAGTTAGATTCTTCACTGTTGCGTTGCTTATTTCGATTGCACATGTTTATACTATTTGCATGGCATTACTTGTGCTTATTGTTAAATTACCATCATGCTATTAGGACACCAGCACCATTATCGATGATGCGTATGTTCCACGTACACTGATTGCCGACTCACACACTTCATCATCGATAATTGCTATGTCACTACACTGTAGTACTGCTGCATTCATGGTATGATTTCCGCATGGCATACTGTACACATAGACCTGTACACAAACATATATGATTTTGACTTGATATTCATACCTGATACATATGTCACATCTGATCATCATATTGTAGCTTATTTATATGTGACATGACTTGATACTCACATTGATGCTTATATCACATCTGATCATCATATTGTAGCTCATTTATATGTGACATGACTTGATACTCACATTGATGCTTATATCACACCTGATCATCATATTGTAGCTCATTTATATGTGACATGACTTGATACTCACATTGATGTTATATCACACCTGATCATTATATTGTAGCTCATTTATATGTGACATGACTTGATACTCACATTGATGCTATATCACACCTGATCATTATATTGTAGCTCATTTATACGTGACATGACTTGGTACTCACATTGATGCTTATATCACATCTGATCATTATATTGTAGCTCATCTATATGTGACTTGACATGATATTTATGTTTGACGCACATATCATATCAGATTAGTGACTTACATTCTGGTTTGGATTATATGTGATTTCTGGATTTGGGAACCGTGGCTATTTCAAATATGTAATCATTTAAAAACCCGGTTCCCTTGATATGATATTTCGGTGCGTCCACCATGTGTTTTCTCGGTGCTAGAGTGATATATGAAAACCCGAATCGAGGAGGCGGTTGAGGCCGATTACGGGTACATGGTGGACCCGGTATGGTACCCCGGGGCGAGAACGGTTTCGCTGTGTGATAGACGGTGAGCCCGGCAGAGGGACTACTACCTACCGGTGATTGTATTTGAGCTCGGCGGATATCTGGAGGATTCCGACCGGAGTTGAGAGATGGATATGGGCTGACCCGTACTGCCGGGGCCGAGGGCCGATACCGCAGACGGAGCCCAGAGATGGACATGGGTTGACTCGTACTGCCGGGGCCGAGGGCCGATACCGCAGACGGAGCCCCATATGGATGAGGATTTACGTGTCGATGCTTGGCACGGGTTTCATGATGTTTTACCATGATATTGTTTATATCCTCATATTGCATACATGATGCTTATTGTCATTGGGTGACGGGTGGACGGGTTCCACGTATATACAGACATAGATCATATACAGATATGAATCATATACAGACATGGATCATATACAGACATGGATCATATACAGACATGGATCATATACAGATATGGATCATATACAGACATGGATCATATACAGACTGGATTTACACTTATCATATTTCATTTGTATATATAACAGGGTATGAGGGCGCTGTTATATATACCCTTACACCAATATTAGTGGTATGGGACGCTAATATATGTGTATTGATATCACTTGATACTTCATCATATTTACTTCATACAGCATACCTTACCTTCATGACATGTTATTACCTGAGTACTTGGCACCACATACATATTTAGATGTTACCTTGCCACATTATTACACTCAGATGTACTCTTGTGGATTATATTACTGATTGTTGACTTAGGTTTATGTCTTGCATTCGGTTTCTGCTTGTAGATATTTCTATTCACGAGTTGGCAACTCACCCCCGTTGTGCCACAGTTCTTGCAGGTTCTGCCGTACAGGTTTCATTGCGGCATTTCTGGCACACTACTTTCTTGCGGGTGGCTTGCTTTTGGTAGGTGGATTCTTTCGCATCAAGAACCACCATTGTATTCATTTATTTCATTGTATCTAGAATTTCCATCAACCAAAACTTGTATATTATTTCAGACCTAGACTTTAGTGATGTATTATTCGACCTTAGAGTCGCGCTTAGTAGTATTGCGGTTTCTTGTTGCTTTGAGCTTTCTTTTGGATTTGATCCTCGCCACTTGGCGTTGTATACTATTGTTGCATGTGTGGTTGTGACCGTCGATTGACGAAGAGCTAGCTCCCGCTTGGGGATGCCCTTATCATTGCATATATATATTGTTGTTCTTGTTTTACCCCATTCGGGGCCATTTTTACAAAAGAAACTCTGCCGAAATTTTTAGAAAAGACTTATTGTTTTTAAAATGCACATTCGGCTTAGTTATTTAAAAACCTTGATTTCAAACCTGTATTTCTTTACTTCTTTAAACCAGTTTTCTTTACTTATTCTTAAAATGGTTTTAGATTTCTGGGCTTTTGGCTTACTTGGATCAGATGGAGTTCTATAGGCTTCATGTGGTTCAAGGGCCAGTCACGTGCTCTTTCGGGTCGTGACAGTAGCGTGCGATTGCACGGTTGAATGTTCTCGCAACTCCTCAGTTCTTTCGTTTCAGAGATGGATTCCTCGAAGAGAGGGCCGAGGGCTACTTCTTCGTCGGAGTCGCTCCCGAAGGTGAGAACTCGCGATCCCCCAGGATCAACCCTATGACAATTGCCGACAATTCTTTTACGCTCATCTGTCACATTTTTCCGCTGTCTACGAGCTTCACGCTTTGTCCTCTTGAAGTTTTGCCTGTGAGCGACATACCCTTGCCACCAACACTTAAAGGAGTTGCAGTCTTCAGTAGGATGTGCGATCTTCTGATGATACAAGCAGAAGTTAGGATGTACGTCCGCTTCATCAAGATATATACCACCAGGAGAATTTTCTCTGAAAGAGGGCAGCTTCATCTCCATCGATATGGCTTTGGCGAATCGCTTCCTTATCTTGATCCTGCTTTTATTTGCGGCGGATGTACTTTGATCTGGTGGGAGTATTTCGACCGTTTTGTCTAGTCGCCGGCGTTTGGCCTTTTCAAATATGACCATCTCGCGCTCCCGATCAGCTTTGCTTTTTAGACGGGCTTCGTTCAGGAATGCGTCAATTGTTTCGTCTGATGGCCCTAGAAGTTCCGACTCGGGATCTGCCCCCGGATTCTCTGCGTCAGGAGCTTCTTCACTGTCTATCGACGAGTGAGAGATCATATGGCAGCTTGCCACATAATCCTCAGGTTCATCCGACGAGTCTTTGCCATCATCTCCATCCTCAAGGACGTGGCTGAGGAATTCTCGGAGTGTGACTGGGGTCCGCGCCTTCTGATTATATTCTTCCAGTGTGTCAATATGTTTTCGCAGATCCGTGCACTTGGCATCAAACTGCGCGAGCTTTTTGGTCTTCTTCCTTTTCTTTGAAGACTTTGATGGCTGTGTCTGGGTGTTTTGCCCACTGCTATCAATTCTCGGTGTTGGGCGTGGTTTCAGCATCCCATCAATGACCTCGGGCTCTGGCAGACTTTTCCACCTGACGGCTGGGCATGTGTGAAGATCCTTCAGCATTCTTTTAGTTTTGGCTGAAAGGGCGACCTCCCACGGAGTTTCTTTTATAAAAGAGCACGATGCCCCCGGCGTGTCCACCTTTTTAGGAGCATGAGGTTGTGGCGGGTTCACCTTCCAGTTTTCGGATAATGGGAACTTGCCTTGTTGGTATTGTTCCTCAATCCAGCCTTTGAAAACGAAGCAATCTTCGATTGGATGGCTTACTGCTTGATGGTAAGGGCAGTAATTAGGATTGTTGAGATCGCCTGGCTGCAACGGACGTTTTGGATCCGGCAAATTTATGAGCCTGTTGCGCACTGTCAGCTCAAACAGTCTTCTCGTTTTGTCTTGAGTAAACGAGTAAGGACGTCCTAGCCTTTCCTCGAGGGATGGGCGTGGACGCATATTGTTTTGATGGACAACTGGCTTTAAGTTGCTCGGTTGTTGTTAAGTATTAGCGACGAAAGTTGCTTTTCCTTTCCCTTTTTCATTCCGAGGATCCGTCTTTGAAGGAGATGGTTTATGACCCATCTGATCTATTTGGGCCAACTCGTCAATCAAAGCCTGGAAAGTAGTTAGCTTAAAAAACATCATGAATTGCGAGATGGTCGCTTGAGGGTCAAGAGTGCCCACGAACATGCCCACTGCCGGCGCTTCTTCGATGCGCTGTTCGCATTTCGACCATAGGTTCCGCCACCGGATTGCATACTGCACCTACGTCTCTCCCGGCTTTACTCTGGCGTTGATCAATGCCGTGATCGGGGTGCGTCCGCTAGCGCTCGCAAAACGCTGAGTGAATAACAACTCCAACTCTGCAAAAGTTTTGACAGAATCGTTGGGAAGCTCTGAATACCATTCGAAAGTTGTGTCTGACAAGCTGCCGACGAACTGGCGAAGTAGCAGTTTATCATCGCCTCCGGTGTTACCACAAAGAGCCCTGAACTGGGCGACATGCTGATGTGGATTCCCCGTCCCTTTATACACATGGAACTTAGGGATCGTATATCCCGGCGGGTAACTTATTTGGTCATACCAGCCTGGATAGGGTCATCCAATCTTGACAACTTGGCCAGCCGCTTCATTCGCCTGGTGAGCTCGTATTTGCTGAGCTATATAGTCATCCAGTGCGGCCTTGGAAATAGTTTTCTCTTTGGCTGCTGAAAGAGCCGGAGGAGGATTAGATGTCTCCCCTCTATCGTCTTCAATAATGATCGGAGGGTCTTCAGCTGGAGGATCCGGCTGTAACATCATCCCTACCATGTCTTGGAAGAGAAGCGCCATTTGTTTTATGTTGGCAGCTTGTTCTGCCGCTTCTCTGTCCTTCTTTTCGAGGACTCTGCGTAGGAAGTCAGCGTCAGTTTCTTGTTCGTGACGCTGTTCTGATGATGCCTCCGGGCTTTCTTTTAGCCCGGTAAGTACGACCATTGTAGTCAGCATCTCTTGAAGCTTCTGCTGTTGTTGTTCCTGAGCCTTTATTATTGATCGGGTGAGCGGTCGGTAGCCCGTCGAAGCACAGCTATTCTCTTTCCCGGACACCATGTAAACAGTATGGACCGTTATGCCCCCAGACTTGGGACGTTTGGTCTCGGCGTCTTTACGTTCTGCCGTATTCATAAGGGCTTTCCTTGGCCTCCTTCTCCTTTGAGCAGTTGATGTTGAGGGGGGGCGTCGCAGCGGGCACCCAGGCAGTCGACGTCCTTTGTGGCTTGTTAGGACGATTCTCTTCCTGCTGAACCTTCAGCTTCTTTTGTCGGCGAGGATAGTCTTGATCGACCACCGACTCTCGGACTTGCCGCCAGATTTTGTAAACTTTGGAAGACATCCGTTAAGGAGACTGCTTTGGCTTCATTTCTGTGACTGTCTCCACCGGTGGAGGAGATCTCTTCAGCACGGCGGTAGGAGAGTTCCTGCGCACCTTATTCAGCAGCTCAAAGCTGTTCCCGGTTGGAACAGCAGTATCGATCTCCATCGTTGGAGCCGGTGGAGTAAATACAGACGGAGAGCTACCCCCAGCCTTCCGTACTCGGCGCCAGTGACGACGGCGAGCATGTCGCGCAGATGGTGTTGGTTCAGCTATGGGGATGGCTTTGTCATGCCCCCTGCTCTGGTCAGGCGCTGCTGGTACCAGCCTCTTGAAGACTGATGTTCGCCGAGAAGTAATGTCCAGTCTATCGCATACAGACCTCTGGGCAGAGGTGACCTTGCCTGGAGCGGGAGTCGAAACAGTCAGTCTTGTGAAAACCGACCCTTTGGCAGGAGAAGTCGCCTTGGGGACTTCAGGAGCAGGAATGGCTATCCGTTTTGGGATGACCTCTTCAGGAATTACGGGCTTCTTCATAGGCCCAAATGAGCTTTGGCCCAGTCTGTCAAAGACTGAGGCGTTGGAGCTGGACGACCCGTTGAGAGGGTCCGCGGTAGTTGTGAGCCGGTTAAAGACCGAGCTCTTTGGGGCTTCTTGTGATGGTACAGGGGCGTTGAAGCTCATTGGTGGGATCATGGTCCCAAAGAACAGCCCAGTGGTGGCCTGAGTTACCTGTTCCACTGGCATCTTGAAAAGGGAGGCCGCTTGAGGCCCGTAGGTCACTCCTCCGGCGAGGATGGAGTGGGAGTTGTTGCAATGAGTGCAGTTTGAAGCCATTGATCTTCTGTTTTCTGCACGGAGCAAGACACCAATTCTAAGTACCTTGAATCCACAGGCAACCATAGCAAACCGCGATTCGTTCGCAAACACGACACATGAAGTGTGGAGTGGAAAGAGGAAGAGGTCCCACCGGGCGTGTCAGAATCTGTTCCCCTCCGAATCATGGAGACGCGACCGCGCAGGTCCGTCTTGCCTAAAATTCGGGGCATATGCTAATTGGTACTATCCGTCCACCTCTTCGAAGATGCCAATTTGATTTATGGCACCGTGTATCGAAGGTTTAAACGGATGCGGCCGATGTAGCAGACTTCGTCAGATTCCCCCTCACGGTGAGGGGTTTTTGATTGTGGGGACGCTCTTCCCTGCAGGCGCAAGCCCCTGCAGTTAATTACTCTACCGCATCGCGGTAACAACTTTCTCCTTCTCCATGTGGTCACTCCGTGTCGTGGGTGTTTGTTTAGTTTGTGGTTGCCCGTGGATTGTATACGGAGACTAAGTAACGTTGTCGCCCGTAGGGCGTGGACTAGTCCAAATCCGTATCTTTCTTAGATTTGGGTTTGGGGGTTTGGGTCTAAGGATACGTTAGCCTCATTTGAGACTAAGATCAACTTAAACATTAGTTAAGGATACGTTAGTCTGATTTCAGACTAAGATCAACTTAACAGGATCGTTTAGATCCAACAAAAGAGCAATTATGCTCTATTGTTTAGTTTAGTGACATTGCGGTCGATTACCAGTTTAAGGACATGGTGGTCCAATGTTAGTTTAAAGACATCCCGGTCAAGGTTAAGGACATCATTGTCCGTGAGTTTAAAGACCTCACAGTCAAGGTTAAGGACATCATAGTCCGTGAGTTTAAAGACCTCACAGTCAAGGTTAAGGACATCATAGTCCGTGGGTTTAAGGACTCCACAGTCTAATGTTAGTTTTAAGACATCACGGTCAAGGTTAAGGACATCATAGTCCATAAGTTTAAGGACCCCACAGTCCAGTTTAAAGACGCCATAGTCTATGGAATGTATGGTTATCGGGACCCGTCACCTCTCTGAAGACGTTGAAGGATTACAACGACAAATATCAGAGGAGTTCAGAGATGTACCCTTGAACCAAAGTGGGTTGGGAGATCTATAGTCCAATTTGGGACTAAAGTCTGTTTGAAGGTTTATGAGCATATGGGCTCAGTTGATATGAGTTGAACATTTCATTGTTCTGGCTATTGAGCCTTTATTTGGGCTCGGCCCTTTTAATAATGCATAGCATTTATCAGAACAAAGTATGTTCTAACAGTGTGCCACGTGGCGCGTCAGGCGCTTTGCGCCAAGGAAAGAGCACATTGCGCTTCTGTCGGATAGCGCACACGAGGAAGACACGTGTCGCGCTTAGCGCTGAGCGCCAGTTTATTGGCGCATTGCGCTTTTAGTGTATGAGCGCGTTGCGCTAGTCTGTTGGCGCACCAGTGAGTGACACGTGGCGCGCTTGGCGCTGAGCGCCAGCCCATGAGCGCAGTGCTCTGTTTTTAGAAGCGCAAAGCGCAGATTGTGTCTCTGCTTGACACGTGGCAGGTTTTGGCGCTGAGCGCCGGTCCAAGGAGCGCAAGGACGCAGTTCATGAGTGCAATGCACTTTTTAATAGCGCAAAGCGCTTCTGATCGGTTTTAAGATCAAAGAACAGATTTATGTTCTTCAAAGGAGGTTTTGCCTCAAGATCAAAGAACGAAAGTTCTTGTTTTTTTTATAAAAGGCTCTGCCTTTATAGATCAAAAGATCTGTGAATGAAGTAAAATACTTCTTTTAGTCTTTCTATGATTAGATCTTTTTGATCTTTTCTTTTAAATCAAAAGACCTTGTTTTTTTTATAGATCTAAGATCTTTTTAGAAAATGGTTCCTCTTTTTTATGAGATGGATTCATCTCTGTTATTCAAGAACATAGTTCTTTACCTTTAAGATGAAGAAAAATCTTCTTTTTCTTAAGAGTTTGCTCTTTTTTGCAGAGGGTTTTTTCTCTCTTTTTCTGTATGTGTCTCTGTATCTTTTAGACTTGAAGTCTAGGGTCCTTTATATAGGGCCAAATGATTTGTTGAATTGGTTAGAGAGATCTTTCTCTGATTGATTTGGGGATGTTTCCCCACCGTTGGATATTTGATCCTAAGGCTTCTGTTTTACAGAAGATAATTTTCTTGTTTTTAACAAGATTGGAAAGATCTTTCCATAACATAATTTTAGTTCTGATTAATTAATAATTTATTATTAATAGATCTTTTGATCTGACGGTTGGGGAGCTTTTAGGTTCCAGCGCTGGCGCACCCGTGCTTTGCACGTGGTGCGCTGCTTAAAAGGCAGCGCCCATTACGCTAGCGCACATGTGTATGATACGTGGTGCGCTGTGTAGAGCGCAGCGCATCTAGCCCTAGCGCACACGTGCTTTGCACGTGGTGCGCTACAACAGAGCATATTGCGCTAGCGCACACGTGTATGACACGTGGTGCGCTGCTTAGAGCGCAACGCACATAGCGCTAGCGCACACGTGCTTTGCACGTGGTGCGCTACGACAGAGTCTTTCACTCTCAGCGCTGAGACATTTACATTTTTGCATGTGGAGTTTTTCCCTTTATTTTTTTTATATTTATATATTTTTTTATTATTTTTTTATTTTTTTATTTTTTTATTTATTATTATTATTTTTTATTTTTTATAAGGAAGCAGGTTGTGAGCCAAAATTTTGGCGGGAACATGGTCGCCTAGTTCTGACGACTTGGCCAGTAGCTTCACTTGCATGATGAACTCGTATTTGTTGAGCTATGTAGTCATCAAGCGCAGCTTTCGAGATCGTCTCCTCCCTGGCTACTGATAAAGCTGGAAGAGGGTTTGATATCTCTCCTCTGTCGTCTTCAATGATTATTAGGGGATCTTCGGCTGGAGGGTCCGGCTGGATCATCATCCCCACCATATCTTGGAACAGGAGCACCATTTATTTTATATTAACCTCTTGTTCCGCGGCTTCTTTATCTTTTTTCTCGAGCATCCTTCGTAGGAACTCGACATCGGTTTCCTGCTCCCGGCGTTGATCTGATGATACTTTCGAGCTTTCTTTCTGTCCAGTAAGTGCGACCATCTTCGTCAGCATCTCCTGGAGTTTCTGTTGTTGCTCTTAAGCCTTAGTTGCGGACCGCGTAAGTGGTCGATGACTCCCAGAAGTACGGCTTTCCTCTTTTCCGGAAGCCATGTTGACGGTGTGCACTACCATGCCCCCAGACTTGGAGCATTTAGGTTCAGTGCCCTTGAGATTTGTCGTAGACACGGGGATCTTCTCCGGACTTCCCCTTTTATGGGCAGTAGAAGTTGAGGGGGATGTAATAGGCACCTCTGCAGACGACACCTTCCGTAGCATGGCGGCGGGATGGTCTTCCTCTTGCCAAACTTTCATTTTCTTCTGTCGGCGGGAGTAGTCTTTGTCGATCACAGAGTCTTGAACTTTTCGCCAGACCCTGTGGATTTTGGAGGACAGCCGCTGAGGGGGCTGCTCCGGCTTCACTTTAGTACTATTCTCCAAAGGTGAAGGAGACTTTTGCAACACGGCAGTTGGAGAGTTCTTTCACACCCTCCTGAGTGGCTCAAAACTGTTCCCAGTTGGAACAGCAGCATCAACTTCCACCATTAGAGCTGGTGGGGTAAGTTCAGAAGGGGAACTGCCCCCAGCCTTACTCACTCGGCGCCAGTGGCGACGTCGAGCATGTCTTGCGGATGGGATCACCTCAGTTGGAGAAGCGACCTCGTTATGTGTGAGGCTGCTGCTGGGGCCAGTCTGTCGAAAACTGACGTCCGTTGAGAGAGAAGGTCTAACCTGTCGAAGACTGACTTTCGGATAGGGGAAGCACTTGTAACGACCTCACCCGCAGCAGGAGTTGGGAGGACTATCCTCTTTAGGATAGCCTTCTCAGGTATCGCAAGCCTCTTTTCAGGCCCACTTGAACTTAAGCTTAGCCTGTTAAAGACCGGGGTGTTGGAATTGGACCACCCGTTGAGAGGGGCCGCGGTAGTTGCAAGCCGATTGAAGACCGACTTCTTCGGAGCTTCCTGTGACGGCATTGGAGCGCTGAAGCTTGTTGGCAGGATCATGGTCCCGAAGAACAACCCAGTGGTGGCATGTGTCACCTGTTCTACTGGCATTGCGAATATGGAGGCCGCTTGAGGCCCGTAAGTTACTCCTCCAGATGGGACGGAGCGGGAGTTGTTGCAGTTGGTGCAGCTGAAAGCCATTAATCTTCTTTTCTCTGCACGGGAGCAAGAAATCAAATCTTAGTACCTCGAATCCACAGGCAACTACAGCAGACCGTGATTTGTTCGCGAAACACGACATACGAAGTGTGGAGTGGAAAGAAGAAAATGTCCCACCGGGCGTGCCAGAATCTGTTTACCGCCGAAAACAGCGACCGGGACGTTGGGACGTCTAGCCTGAATTTTGGGGGCAGATGTTATTTGGTTTTATCCGTCCACCTCTCCGAAGATACCAAGTTGATTTATGGCACCGTATATCAGAGGTTTGGACGGATGCGGCCGATGTAGCAGAATTCGTCAGATCCCCCCTCGTTTACGAAGGGTTTTTGATTGTGGGGACGCTCTTCCCTGCAGGCGCAAGCCCTTGCAGTTAATTACGTTACCGCGTAGCGATAACCACTTTCTCCTTCTCTAGATGTTCACTTCGTGTCGTGTGTATTTGTTTTGTTTTAGGTTGCCCGTGGATTGTATACGGAGACTAATTGGTGTTGTCGCCCGTAGGACGGGGATTAGTCCAAATCCGTATTTTCTTAGATTTGGGTTTGGTTTGATTTAAGGATTGTTAACCTCATTTGAGATTAAGATCAACTTAAATATTTGTTAAGGATACGTTAGTCTAATTTTTAGACTAAGATCTACTTAACGGGGGTTCGGAATCATTGATATCCAACGAAAAAGCATTTAGGCTCTATTGTTTTAGTTTAAGGACGTTACGGTCCATTAGGTTTAAGGACATCATAGTCCATTGAGTTTAGTTTAGGGACATTGCGATCCATTGGGTTTAAGGACATCATAGTCCATGGAGTTTAAGGACATCATAGTCCATAGAGTTTAGTTTAGGGACGTTGCGGTCCACGGATCACCATTTTTTGAGATGAGGGTTTAGTTTAAGGATGTTGCGGTCCACAGTAGTTTTAAGGACGTTGCGGTCATTGAATTGTTGGTTGTCGTGACCCATCACCTCTCTGAAAACGTTGAAGAATTACAACGACATATATCAGAGGTGTGGGGAGATGTACCCTTGAACCAAAGAATATTCATCAGGGACTTGGTAGTCATGTTTGGCACTAAGGCCAATTCAAAAGAAGACCTATGGGCTCGGTCGATTTAGGGTTTGGCCAATCTTGGGCTCAGCCCACTTGATTACTTATTTGGACCTAATCACTTTTTGTTCAACAATGCTGAGCATTGACATGGGTTTTGATGCCCACCCTTTTTTCTTTGTTTTGTATTGAGTGTTGAACACTCTTTATGGCTGCGGGCTCTATTTACTCACGTGGGGCGTTCGGCGCTGAGCGCCAAACTTAGAGTGCTAAGCGCTTCTTATAAAATAGCGCCCACGTGAGGAGCACGTGGAGCGCTTGGCGCTGAGCACCAGACTTGGAAAGCTAAGCGCTTCTTATAAAATAGCGCCCACGTGAGGAGCACGTAGAGCGCCAGACTTGGAAAGCTAAGCGCTTCTTATAAAATAGCGCCCACGTGAGGAGCACGTGGAGCGCTTGGCGCTGAGCGCTAGACTTTGAGTGCTAAGCACTGAGTTTTAAATAGCGTTCGCGTGAGGAGCACGTGGAGCGCTTGGCGCTGATCGCCAGACTTTTGAGTGCTAAACACTGAGTTTTGAGTTCTACCCAATTCAATTTTCTGAGAATTAGATTCTCACCTATGAAAGACTTTGTCTTATACATCTGAGATCTGGAAAAAGAACTAAGTTTTTCTAATGTGAGAGTTAAACTCTTAGATTTGGAGGAGATGCTATGATCTCTCTTATTATTTTTGTGAAAGATTTTGTCTTATAGATCTAAGATCTGGGAAAAGAACTAAGTTCTTCTGATGTGAGAGTTAAACTCTTAAATATGGAGGAGATGCTATGATCTCACTTATTGTTATTTACCTTGAGAAGAAATTGCTCCCGTCTTTGAAGTTTGAAGTTTAGGGGGGTTCTTCTATACAAGACTTGAAGTCTTGGATCCTTTATATATGGAAGGTTGATTTGTTGATTCAGTTAAGGAAATCTCTCATTGAGAGATTTCTTGATTGATTTGGGAAATTTATCCACCGTCGGATCTCTGATCCAATGACTTCTGTTTTACAGAAAACATTTTTCTTGTTTTTAACAAGATTGGGAAAATATTTTCTCATACAGAGCTTATTCTGTATTTTGGTGATTTTTAATCACCATTGGATATTTGATCTAACGGTGCTCTGATTTACAGATCACAATCTTTCTTATTTAGAATGATTTGAGGAGCATTTTCTCAATCAGAATTTAATTCTGTATTTTGGTGATTTTTAATCACCATTGGATCTTTGATCCAACGGTACTCTGGTTTAAAGAGCATGATCTTTCTTGTTTAGAAAGATTTGATGAGTATTTCCCCAATCAAAATTTAATTCTGTATCTTGGTGATTTTTAATCACCATTGAATTTTTGATCCAACGCCCAAGAACTTTTAGTTCTGACGCCAGCGCTCTCGTGCTTTGCACGTGAAGCGCTTCCTCGGAGTTTTTAACTCTTAGCGCTGCCTCAGGATTTTTTTTAACTCTGGGCGCAGGCGCTCTCGTGCTTTGCACGTGAGGCGCTGCCTCAGTTCAAATTTTGAACAAAGCCTTGCTCACTTATTGGGGGAAAACAAGATCTTTATCCAACGGTATAGAAATTTTAGTTCTGGCGCCAGCGCTCTCGTGTTTTGCACGTGAGGCACTGCCTCAGAGTTTTTAACTCTTAGCGCTGCTTCAGAATTATAACTTTGCGCGCAGGCGCTCTCGTGCTTTGCACGTGAGGCGCTGCCTTAGTTCAAATTTTGAACAGAGCCTTGCTCTCTTATTGGGAAGAAACATGCATGTTACTAGTTAAAGTAGCCGAAGGAGAAGGAAAGATCTTTTATTTGTTAATACAATAATGTAGAATAGCAGCATCCATGTTTATTTTTTGAGCCGGTTTCCTCGTACGGACAACATCTCTCTTCTCTTATTGGAAAAATCTTTTTGTAGAGAAATTTCTCCACAAGAACTTTGCAAACCCATCCACTCCACCGATATGGGCTTTGAGATTCCAATATTAAAGCCCATCCAACGTCTCACAAGGCCAACACAGAAGTTTCTTACCTTCCCTCGTCAGCATCAACCCAGCAGCGCCGCCTCCTCCTTTCCTCTTTACCTTTGTTCCCACAACAATCATCATAAATCATAAAATCAACGGAGACAGCATCTAAACCCTAACATTTCATTTCATTTTATATCTCTCTCTCTGCTTTGCTCAATCACCAACCCAACCCCCTTGTTCATAGAATTGATATCATAGCTTTGAGCATAGATCTTAGCGGATAAAATTCATCTCTTTTAGTAATTGGCTTTGATCGGCTGAAATCGCCTCTTGGGTTTGTGAATTTCCCTGTTCTGGAATCTGGGTCGATCTTCGATTGGGCGATTTTTGGGGGATTGTGCAGGTTTTGGGATCGGTGTAGATCCCCTAAAAACCCGAAATTTAGGTTGGTTGATTCTCTTTTACTGCTGATGCTATTTAGTTTTAGTTGGTTTGGTGTTCTGATGATTGTTATTGCATTAGATTCTCATCGGGGTTGTGTTTGATTATGCATTGTTTGATAGCCCAACTGTAAATTGTTCGATTGCTTGTTGATATTGGTTATAGTTTACTGCCTTTTATATAATTACTCATTTTATAGATAGAAATTGAAGAAACATCAGTAAGATTTATAGCATTTGGAATACTGCAGATTGCAGCTTCCTATGCAAACATCTAGCGATCTCTCCTAAATTGCAGGGATTGCTATTCATATGCAAAACATGTAGTTATCTATCGTGACATGGAGTGATCGGTATGAAACGTTGGTTCCATTTGTCTCTGAGGAAGATTTTTGCTTTATCCTGTATATTTGGTTTGCAAAAATCATGTATATGCACTTGTTTTCTTTAGCATGACGAGAAATGTAGGATCAGGACATGAATTTGTCGTTCAGAATCCCATCGGGGGTCCTATTTTGTTTGCAAGGAAAATGCTGCCTTTGGTGTTCCAAGTTTAGGAATCGTAGATATTTTTACTTACTGATTTTTTTAATTGTTTTGTATGGTTCAATTGTATGAACTCCTAACATCTGATCTTTCTTTGGATAGTCTCTAGAGCAGCTATATATAATATCATTTGCTTCTGCTCAAAACAATGTCAGCTAACGCTCAAGCAGCAGGAAATTTTCCTTCCCTTGTACTCTTCCTCCTCCTCCCTCGTAGTCTCTGTTAGTAATTTATGGTTATTGGTCTATATGGTTTCATGAGAGAAACTTTGGTCAGCTCATCTTTCTTAGTGTATGTTCTAGAGCAGGTAGATTTGTGATCATTATCTCTTGAAGTCTCACACTCAGCTACCTTCACCAAAACTCTGACCTGTGGTGAAGGTAGACCGTAGAGGAAAACCTTTTTATATTTTAACCCAACCCATTGGTAGAACGTGGTTTTGTGTGCCAAACACTTGGGTTTTTAAAAAAATACTCTTTAGCGTGCATCAAGCGGGATTTATACTTGGGTGGCTCTGATGCCAAGATGTTTGAGGAAATATGTTATATTGAAACATTGCCCTTAGCCACATTGTTTGCTTTAGTACTTTTAAGCTAAGTAGCATGGATTCAGATAGAGATACCACACGATTTGTGTCGAATTCAAGGATTCCTGAAATCTTTGATACGGTTTGTTGGGTTATAATATTTGAGGATTCACAATGTCTCCTAAGTAACACATCTGTTACTGCTGTGGAGGCCTATGCCTCCTCAATGTTGTATCTGTGCAACATAGATTCTAACTAAGATCAGTTAGTAACTAATACCAAAGTAGAAACATGCTTTTCTGACATAGTGTTCTCCTTCCTCTTAGTTCCTTTTAGCATGTTTAGCCGTTTATAAGTGTCTGTGACATCTCGCATCATTCATCATGTAGTTGGGATGATGGATTGTGGGTAGAGAAGTTCCCTTAATGTCACGCCCCGCTTCCTGAAAATACGGAATACGAGGGGTGACTAGATCAGCCATGCTCCTACGATCAAGGAATAATCCTGCCGTAGTCACGCTTCGGGTATTTCTAGTATTACATGGTAGTCAGTAAACAGTACTAGAGTAATGGAAAATCATAGTTCACAACTTTATTACATTGCAATATAAAGAGTTCGAAATACACTTATTTTGCAGAATAAAACTAACCAATGAAATATAAGGTGCTGAAAGCAAAAGAGATGGCGCCGATGAAGCAGTCTAGACCTCCGCGATCTCGAATGGCAGATTCTGCTCCTGGGCTGGATCCACTTCGACCTATGAGCATGCACACTCAGGTCGTCAGGACGACACATATAGCAATAAATATATATGATGGGTATGCTATATTATTAAACATGAGAAGTGCAACAAAATGCAGAACATGAGTATAATAACATCAACTGAATATGAATAGTGCAATATATGTATCATGTCAGTAAATTAGGCAATGTGTATGTCACTATTTATCGGTCACTAAGTCAATAAAATCAAATGGTGGAAAGAATTCTCGTGTTTAACAAGGGTTTCGTGCATGCCCGAGACTACGGTCCGCTATGTACGGAACATAATCCTGTCAGTCGTGCCGCTATGCCTATTACCTAATATATGTATATATATCACTAATAGCGAATGATCATCCTCTAAATCACCGTGCCTCGCTAAATACGAGTTCAATTCCATCTTGATTTCCCCATTCCTCAGGTTATAGTATGAATTTAGGTATTCGATGGGTTGTGAACAAATACGTATCATTTTCACTTTCAATCACGATTCCATTTCTCAATATCACTTTCGTATTTACCACAACCTAATCACTAACACTTATATCGACAATGCACAACAGTCGCTAGGCCTCAATGCAACCATCACTATGCAGAAGGTATACAACAAACATATAATAGGTAGAAATGCACTGAACATGTATTCACTAAATTATAATACCCATAGTCATATAACTTGCAAAATTTACCATAATTCGCACGTATAGAATCGACCAAAATAATACAAAAGGCGTACGAAGCACACTTGATTATCTAAGCAGTAAAATTAGTTTCATGTCAATCGGAATTCAGGTTAGGGAATTATCATCATTTTAAATTAGCGATCGGTTACTGGAATTCCAGTTTCAGAACTGGAAGTCCAACTTCGCGCGCAGTTTATTAGGGATTGTGTTCAGTTTCAGGTATTGCCCCAGTTGAATAAAATCTAGTTCTACATGTTAGGTTCCTGTACTAGGAGTTACGTCCTGTTTAATGTGAAGGGGTAAGAAATGCTACTGCAGAAACTGCAGAACACATCGGTACTCAAAAATACAAATTAAATATCAAACGATTGTGAAACTGCAGGGGACCGGGTTCATGTGTTAGCTTACTAAATTATCTATGCGGACATATGGGGCTCCGCGCATTTTCAGTGTAAAGCAGGGATGTGCAGGTAGTCAAAGTCTGGTATCCAAATCGAAATGCTGCCCCGGACTGCAGTCCAGTGCTGTGTTCGCAACCAAGTATCGTTACAGTAATATAAAATTGTCGAGAAACAAACTATGGATGGTTTTAGGTTATCGAGTCGGTTTTGATATGAGCCGTAGAACGTTACGTTCCAAACTGTATTTAATTTACAATGATTTTAACAAGGTAGCATGCGCACTAAGGTTCAGATTTTGTGTCGCCTTTAGGGGGTGACTCTACATGCTTATAAACACGACATTTTGCACCCAAATTCCTACATGGTATTCATGATCAATAAAGGGCCCAACTATCACAGGTTCCTCCATATCAAGATAGGTTTTAGATTATAGTTTGTATCAAACATTATGGTAGCGTTAGGTAATCGGTCGAAAAACACACATCTACACTACTATATAACAAATTAATCTAACATGTGTATCTAGTCTAAGTATTAAAATAGCATGAACAGCAAGAGAAAGGTTTTCTCTTGCCTTTGGCGAACGTGGCACGACTTGAGACAGCGGCACGACACGGGCACGATCCCGGCACGAATACGTCACGGCACGATACACGCACGAGCAAGGCACGACACACTCACGACTAGCACGGTTCTGATGAGGACTTGGGGTGGCTCGGCACTGGCGTGGAGGCTGGCACGAGGCAATGGGTCGTCGGCGAGTTGTAGTGACTCGGGGGAGGAGTTCGGGGCCCGGCACGATGTAGAGGCGAGCTCAGAGGCTGTGGCACGGTGCAGAGGCAAGCTCGAAGGATGTGGCACAGCGTCAGCAGCGGCGACGACAGTGAGCTCAGATCGCGGTGACTCCACGAGGTCGGCGATGCGGGTGGCCGTCGAGGGTGGGGGCGGTGATGCTCTGGCGGTGGCCTCGACAGCGAGGGGATGTTGGAGCTCGGGTGTGCAGGGGATGAGGAGGTCTGACTCGTCGTCGATGGAGGAGTTGGTAGGGTTCAAGTTGGTCGCTGGAGGTGGAGGGAGACGGCGAGGTGGTGATGGGTTCGTGGTGGTGGTGAGCTCGAGGAGTTTGGTGGGTTGTCGGTGAGGATGAGTGAGAGAGGGAGAACAAGAGGGAGTGGTAGCGAGAGACGAAGGAGGGAGAGCGATATGGAAAAAGAAAGGGTAAGGCTCGGTCGAGTCGTGGGTAAGACGAGGACGTGGGGGAGCGAGTCTCGCGGTGACGACGAAAGGGAGGGAGCCGTTGGAGTTGAGAGGATTTGGTGGAGGGTATCGCGGCAGTTTGTTGGTAGGGGGCGCAGGTTTCGTGGGCGTGGGCGCGAGGAGCGGGGAGACGTTGGAGAAGAAACGAGCGGGAAAAAAGAGGGAGCATGGGAGAAGAAGTAGGGGGAGCGGTCGGGTGAGTCGGGTAGGTTAGGGTTTGGGTTTAGAATTTAGGTTTAAGAATAACTTAATTATAATATAAATATAATAAATATATATATATATAAATGAAAAAAATATGGAATAAAAATTTGGAAATATACCGAAAAATTATATACGGAAACTGGGGATTTACATCATACCTTCCTTACAAAAATCTCGCCCTCGAAATTAAAATGAAAACAACGGGACAACAACACTACATAAACAGATTCAGAAAACGTGCGCGGATGTCCTCCTCGCGTTTCCAGGTAGACTCCCCTGGGGACGACCACCCTAAGAAACTCGAACTAAGGGAATGATTTTGTTCTTCAGCACTTTTTCCCGACGATCGAGAATGGCGATAGGCTCAAAGTTAACTCCGAATGGTTCAGAATATGGCTGTCATCCCGAACGCAGCGTCTCAACTGAGAAACATGGAAAGTATTGTGCACACCAGCTAGCGATGGAGGCAAGGCAAGTCGATAAGCCACCTCTCCTACTCGCTCTAGCACCTCAAAAGGTCCGATGAATCGGGGACTAAGTTTCCCGCTGCTATCAAACCTTATCACTCCCCGAGTGGGCGATATCTTCAGAAACACGTGGTCACCAATACCAAACTCCAACGATCTTCTGTCGGCATCTGCCTAACTTTTCTGTCGGTCCTGAGCTGTCTTGACCCGTTGCCTGATAGTCTGAACTTTGCTTATTGTCTGCACTATCAGCTCAGGGCCCAACAACCTTCGTTCATCCACGTCGTCCCAACATACAGGGGATCGACACTTCCGTCCATACAGAGCCTCGAACGGTGCCATCTGGATGCTATCCTGGTAGCTGTTATACGAAAACTCTACCAGATGGAGGTGATCCTCCCAAGAATCCTGAAAATCGAGCATGTATGCCATTAGCATATCCTCGAGCGTTTGGATAGTACGCTCGGATTGCCCGTCTGTCCGTGGATGATAGGTCGTGCTGAATTTGAGACGTGTGTCCAAACTCTCCTGCAGGCTCTTCCAGAAATGGGAGATGAACCCGGTGTCTCGATCAGACACGATACTAACGGGCACCCCGTGCAGTTTCACAATCTCCTGCATATATTTTTCTGCAAGCGACTCCGTCGATTGTCCGACTCGAAAAGGTAAGAAATGTGCTGCCTTCGTAAGACGATCAACAATAACCAGACGATATTGTTGCCCCTTGGACTTCGAGGTAGTGTTGTCACAAAATCCATGGTGATGTGCTCCCATTTCCACTCTGGTACTGGAAGCTGCTGCAACAACCCAACTATTCTCTGATATTCGGCTTTCACCTGTTGACATATCAGACACTTGGAGACAAAACGAGCAATCTCAGTCTTTATTTCGTTCCACCAAAAGTGCTGCCTTAGGTCTCTATACATCTTGGTGCCACCTGGGTGTACCAAGTAAGCAGAACTGTGTGCCTCAGTTAGGACTTCATCTCGAATACCCCCTTTGGACCACACAGCCGGCTGCCAAATCTCAGAGAACCATCTTCGTGAATCTGCAAATCTGTCCTCAAACCAGCCTCGACTAATCCTTTGAATTTCTGCAACTGAGGGTCTCCAGCCTGTGCAGCTTTGATGCGATCTATAGCGATGATTGAACTTGCAACTGCTAGAGCTATCTGGGCACACCCGGAGTAACTTCCTCCAACTCGAGTCTCTGAAGGTCATCGATAATCCCCTTCTGACAAGTCAGCAACGCAGCTGACGACCTGCGACTGAGAGCATCAGGAATGACATTCACCTTCCCCGAGTGATACTGCAGATCAATGTCGTAGTCTGCCATCAACTTCAACCATTTGTGCTGCCTCATATTCAGCTCCTTCTGTGTGAACATGTATTTTAAACTTTTGTGATCCGTGTACACCTCCACCCTTTCGTCTAATAAGTAATGCCTCCAAATCTTTAAGGCGAACACGACGGCCGCTAACTCCAAGTCATGCGTAGGGTAGTTCTTCTCATGAGTTCTCAGCTGACGAGAGGCGTAAGCCACCACTCGCCCATGCTGCATCAATACGCAACCCAAACCTTTTCTCGACGCATCACTGTGAACAACCAAGCCACCTGAGCTGTTTGGCACGGTCAGGATTGAGGCTGTGGTCAACTTCAGTTTCAACAGCTCGAACGCCTGGGTGCATTCCTCCAACCAAACATACGACACCTCCTTCCGTATGAGCTTCGTCAAGAGTTCCGCTACTCGGGCAAAATCTTTGACAAACCGTCGATTATATCCCGCAAATCCCAAGAAGCTTCTTATCTCAGCAACTGATTTCGGTGTTGGTCAGTCTTTTGATAGATCCGATCTTCGTCGGATCTACCGAAATGCCGTCACTCGAAACGACATGCCCCAGAAATTGCACCTTGTTGAGCCAAAACTTGCACTTGCTTAGCTTAACATAGAGCTTCTCCTGCCGTAGAATCTGCAATACAATTCGTAGACGCTCTCGTGCTCCTCTCGACTCCTGGAATAGACCAGAATATCATCGATGAATACAACAAGAAACTGATCCAAATACTTGGAGAAAATCATGTTCATCAGATCCATAAATATGGCCGGTGCATTGGTAACACCGAACGACATCACAAGAAACTCATAGTGGCCATATCGGGTTCGGAAAGCCGTCTTGAATACGTCCTCTGCCTTGACCCTGATTTGGTGGTACCCTGACCGAAGGTCTAATTTAGAGAATACTCGAGCACCACCAAGCTGGTCAAACAAGTCGTCAATGCGGGGAATGGGGTACTTGTTTTTCACGGTCACTCGGTTCAACTCCTGGTAGTCGATGCACATGCGCAAGGAACCGTCTTTCTTTTTCACCAATAGCACAGGAGCACCTCACGGGGAAACACTTGGACGGATAAATCCATTGTTCAGAAGATCTTCTATCTGCTTCTTTAATTCTGCCAATTCAACTAGCGCCACCCTGTAAGGAGCTTTGGAAACTGGCGACATTCCTGGAATCAGGTCAATAGAGAATCCCAAGACGTAGGGAGGTGGTAGACCAGGTAAATCTTCAGGGAACACATCAAGAAAATCCCGAACGATCTCTGGGGTTGGACTCTCATCAATCTCCATCGCCGTCAATGCTTTTGGCTTGGCTCTAAACTTGGCGGGCTCCAAGGACTCGCTACCTTCTTTGAAAACAAACTCAGGATGATTAGGAATGCAGAAAGTCATTTCCTTAGCTCGGCAATCGATGATCGCATGGAAGGTGCTCATCCAATCCATCCCGAGAATCGCGTTATAGCTGCCCGTCCCGATTAAAAGGAAATTCGCATAGAATTCACTGCCGCATACTACCACCGGTCATAATCTACACTCTTGGTTGGACACAATAATTCCGTTACCCGTATGTATCTTCCAACCCCTGGTCAACGGCTCGTGAGGTTTAGAGTGTGTGTCAACAAACCGCGTGGAAATAAAGCAATGCAAAGTACCCGAATAAAAAAGAATTCTAGCTGGTACAGAATAAACAAGGATGGTACCTGTAACCACTTCTCCAGAAGCCTCTGCCTACTCGGCGGATAGGGTGAAAGCCCGTTCCTGATTCTGACCCGTACCAGCCTGCCTCTAATCAAATAACCGCTGCTAGGATACCCGAGGTGGACCCCTCTGAGCTGAAGTGCCATATGACGGTTATTGTTGCTCGAACCCTTCCTGTAGCTAAGATCTCTGGGGACATCCGCTGACCCTGTGCTCGCTGGATCCGCAAATCAGACACTGCCCCTTAGCTCTGCGACAATTTCTCTACCTATGTCCCGACCTCTGGCAATAATTGCAAAACAGGGCCCTCCGTTGCGGTTGCTGAGATGAGAAAGTGCGTTTCATCTGCGTAACACCCGGCCTGTGAATTGGGATCGCTCCACGGGGGGAGATGGTAGTCTGTGCTGGAACCACGTGGGGGTCTTCTGGCCATCGATCGTTGGCCCTTGGCCTTCTCCGCCAATCTTTCCTGCACTCGGGCAGCGTTCAACACTTGGGCAAAGGTTGGTAGATCGAGTGACGTGATAAGTTGTTGCAGTTCAATATCGAGCCCCTGCTGAAACCGTCTTGCCCTGCCGGCTTCGGTGGCTACCATGTACGGTGCGAAGCGACTCAGCCGGTTGAACTCTGCGGCGTAACATCCACCGAGCGTCCATTCTGCTTTAACATGATGAATTTCTCCTCCATTTCGGTCTTGGCAGTGGCCGGAAAATAGTGATCCAGAAAGCATGCAGAGATCATGTCCCATCCAATAGGTTTCTCTAGCCGGGTTTCCTCCATGGACCACCACGTGCGGGCCTCATCTTCCAGCTGAATCTTCACCACGTTCACTCTATCATCGTCAGGAACTCGAGCGGCCGTCCGAAGGTTCTCCACGTTGATGAGCCATTGTTCGGCCTCAAGTGGATTTGTTGATCCCGTGAACACCGCTGGATGAAGCCTTCTGAAGTCCAAAACCGTACCAACCCTAGCCTAGGTAGTCGGTACGAGGGTGCTCTCGGGGCGGCGGGAACAACCGTAGATCTCTCCAGGGCGGTAATTGTGGTCTCCTGCACCGCCTTCAATCCCTCGGCCAGGAGATCGGTCATCCTCTCTTGAGCTTAGGCCAGGGTCGTCAGTGTGCTGAGGATCTTCTCGGTACAATCATGGGAACCGGCACCTGAGGAGTTGCCCGAGGAGTCCATATTTCTGAAAAAGATCAAAAGAAATTAAATTCAAACAAGGGCTACACAATGATTCAACGAGTGTTAGAAGATGAACATAAATGTAGTAAAGCACACGTCAAGGGTGTAACTCAATATAGGGATCCCTCGACGGAACTGTAATTTCATCCGTAACCTGACGCTCTGATACCAACAAAACCATGTCACGCCCCGCTTTCCGAAAATACGGAATACGGGGAATGACTAGGCCAACCATGCTCTACGGTCAGGGAATAATCCCACCGTAGTCACACTTCGGCTTCTAGCATTACACAGTAGTCAGTAAACAGTACTAGAGTAAAGGAAAATCAGAGTTCACAACTTTATTACATTGCAATATAAAGAGTTTGAAATACACTTATTTTGCAGAATAAAACTAACCAATGAAATACAAGGTGCTGAAAGCAAAAGAGATGGCGCTGAAGAAGCAGTCTTGACCTCCGCGATCTCGAATAGCAGATCCTGCTCCTGAGCTGGATCCACTTCGTGCACACTCAGGTCGTCAGGGCGACACATATAGCAATAAATATATATGATGGGTATGCAATATTATTAAACATGAGAAGTGCAACAAAATGCAGAACATGAGTATAATGATATCAACTGAATATGAATAGGTATCATGTCAGTAAACTAGGCAGTGTGTATGTCACTATTTATCGGTCACTAAGTCAATAAAATCAAATGTTGGAAAGGATGCTCGTGCTTAACAAGGATCTTGTGCATGCCCGAGACTACGGCCCGCTGTGCTCGGGACATAACCCTGTCAGCCGTGCCGCTAGGCCCACGACCTAATGTATGTATGTATGTATGTATGTATATAGCAAATGATCATCTAAATTACCGTGCTTCGCTAAATACTAGTTCAATACCACCTTAATTTTCTCATTCCTCAGGTTATAGTATGAATTTATGTATTCGATGGGTTGTGAACAAATACGTATCACTTTCACTTTCAATCACGTTTCCACTTTCTCAATATGACTTTCGTATTTACCACAATCCAATCACTAACAGTTATATCGACAATGCACAACAGTCGCCAGGTCTCAATGCAACCATCACTATGCCGAAGGTATACAACAAACATATAATAGGTAGAAATGCACTGAACATGTATTCACTAAATTATAATACCCATAGCCATATAACTTGCAAAATTTACCATAATTCGCACGTATAGAATCGACCAAAATAATACAAAAGGCGCGTACGAAGCACACTTGATTATCTAAGTAGTAAAATTAGTTTCATGTTAATCGAAATTCAGGTTAGGAAATTATCATCATTTTAAATTAGCGATCGGTTACTGGAATTCCAGTTTCAGAACTGGAAGTCCAACTTCACACGCAGTTTACTAGGGATTGTGTTCAGTTTCAGGTGTTACCCTAGTTGAATAAAATCTAGTTCTACATGTTAGGTTTCCAACGCATCAAACGGATTATCAGTAGCCTTCCTGTACCAGGAGTTACGTCCTGTTTAATGTGAAGGGGTAAGAAATGCTACTGCAGAAACTGCAGAACACATCAGTACTAAAAAATACAAATTAAATATCCAACGATGGTGAAACTGCATGGGACCAGGTTCATGTGTTAGCTAACTAAATTATCTACGCGAACATATGGGGCTCCACGCATTTTCAGTTTAAAGCAGGGATGTGCAGGTAGTCAAAGTCTGGTATCCAAATCGAATTGCTGCCCTGAACTGCAGTCCAGTGCCGCGTTCGCAACCAAGTATCGTTAGAGTAATCTAAAATTATCGAGAAACAAACTATGGATGGTTTTAGGTTATCGAGTCGGCTTCGATATGAGCTGTAGAACGTTACGTTCCAAACTGTATTTAATTTACAATGATTTTAACAAGATAGCATGCGCGGTAAGGTTCAGATTTTGTGTCGCCTTTAGGGGCGACTCTACATGCTTATAAACACGACATTTTGCACCCAAATTCTTACACGGTATTCGTGATCAATAAAGGGCCTAACTATCATAACAAGATAGGTTTTAGATTATAGTTTGTATCAAACATTAGGGTAGCGTTAGGTAATCGGTCGAAAAACACGCATCTACACTACTATATAACAAATTAATCTAACATGTGTATCTAGCCTAGGTATTAAAATAGCATAAACAACAAAAGAAAGGTTTTCTCTTGCCTTTGTCGAACGTGGCACGACTTGAGACAGCGACACGACATAGGCACGATCCCGACACGAAGACGTCACGATATGATACACCCACGAGCAAGGCACGACACGCGCACGACTAGCACGGTTCTCGCGAGGACTTGGGGTGGCTCGGCACTGGCGTGGAGGCTGGCACGAGACAGTGGGTAGTCGGCGGGTTCGCAGTGGCTCGGGGGAGGAGTTCGGGGCTCGGCACGATGCAGAGGCGAGCTCGGAGGCTGTGGCACGGTGCAGAGGAGAGCTCGGAGGCTGTGGCACGGCATCAGCAGCGGCGACGGCAGCGAGCTCGGATCGCGGCAACTCCATGAGGTCGGCGATCCAGGTGGCCGTCGAGGATGGGGGCGGTGATGCTCTGGTGGTGGCCTCGACAGCGAGGGGATGTTGGAGCTCAGGTGTGCATGGGATGAGGAGGTCTAGCTCGTCGTGGATGGAGGAGTTGGTGGGGTTCAAGTTGGTCGCTGGAGGTGGAGGGAGACAGCGAGGTGGTGATGGGTTCGTGGTGGTGGCAAGCTCAAGGAGTTCTATTGGTTGTCGGTGAGGATGAGTTAGAGAGGGAGAATGAGAGGGAGTGGTAGCGAGAGATGAAGGAGTGAGAGCGAGATGGAAAAAGAAGGAGAAAGGCTCGGTCGAGTCGTGGGTGAGGCGAGGACGTGGGGGAGCGAGTCTCGCGGTGACAACGAGATAGGGGGGAGCCGTTGGAGTTGAGAGGATTTGGTGGAGGGTACCGCGGCAGTTCGTTGGCAGGGGGCGCGGTCGTCGCGGCGTGGGCGTGGGTTTCGTGGGCGTGGGCGCGAGGAGCGGGGAGACGTTGGAGAAGAAACGAGCGGGAAAAAGAGGGAGCGAGGGAGATGAAGTGCGGGGTGTGCGGGTCGGGTCGAATAGGTTAGGATTTGGGTTTAGAATTTAGGTATAGGAATAATTTAATTATAATATAAATATTATATATATATATATATAAATGAAAAAAATGGAATAAAAATCTGGAAAAATTATATACTGAAACTGGGGATTTTCACTTAATATCTTATGTGATGATATCAAGAATCTTCTTATTTATTCTTCCATTCCGAAATCGTTTATTTTCCCCAACTGGATTTCCTCTTCTTTACTTCCCTCCTGGCCTTAGAGTCTGTTTGATTGGTTGACAGAGGTACTAGAACATGTTACTTCTCTTTTTTAGCAAGTTAAACAAGTGAGAAATGCAATAGGAATAATAGATGAAAATAAGAACTACTTCATTTGATTTTTCCGTTTCATGCCCCTTTCCGGCAAAAGAAGAGAATTCCCTTCCTCTTTGTAGTCCTTTACTAACTTGGCTAGAAGCACACAAGCAGGAAAGGCTACTTAGTATGATTGCCATGCTCTCTGGTTAATTCCAAAAGTTACAAATCAAGAGTAAATTTAAATGCCAATTTATTAAATTTTCATAGTCTGAAATACACATAAGTAGGGGGAATTTCTCTAAGAGTGCTTCTGCTTTGCAAATTAGGAGCCATGCTATATTTCTTTGTTCCAAATTAAATAATCTCTGGTTTACTTACCAGGAACTATTTTTGAGGCTCTATATAATTTACATTTTTGAGTTGAAGAACATCAGATTTGATTTGCTACTACAACCTTTTGGATATTGGTCTAACTAATTGTTTATTGATATCTTGAATCATTCAGTTAAGACACTTGCTTCACATCCTATTTGTTAAATTCTCTGCAGGAAACTGCTACGATTTTGTAGAACAATTAGTTTCCAGAGCAGACAAATATATATGGGCTGATTTTGGCATTTCATGGGAGGTGTAGACGAAAATGAACCACCCTCGAAACGTGTGAAAGCATCAACACTAGACTTGACGAGCCTCACAAATAACTCAACAACTCTCTCTCACTCTATAATTCCTTTGGGAGGATCAATGGCGCGACCGTTACCATCCCAAGGGAAAGAAGATTTAATTGGCACAAGTTCCGTCATAAAAAAGGTTGAATTTGTTAGAATCATTGCAAAAGCTCTTTATTCTCTTGGTTACGAGAAAAGTGGAGCTATTTTAGAGGAAGAATCAGGAATACAATTGCATTCACCTATGGTGGATCTTTTCAGAAAACATCTGCTTGATGGAAATTGGGATGAAAGTGTAGTTACTCTTCGTAAGATTGGGAATTTGGATGAAAATATTCTGAAATCTGCATCTTTTCTAATATGGGAACAGAAGTTCTTTGAACTTCTAGAAAGGGGTAGAGTCAATGATGCATTGACAACATTGAGAAGCGAAATTACTACTCTTAACATTAATATGAAACGTGTCCATGAGCTTTGTAGCTGTGTCATTTCTCCTTCGCAGCGCGTGCTTCTTGGTCTTTCCAATTTGGGTATTGACACATCAAATCCACGAGTAAAGCTTCTGGAAGAATTACAGAAATTGCTCCCGCCCTCCATCATGATCCCTGAGAGGAGGCTAGAGCATTTGATTGAACAGGCTCTCAATGTTCAAAGGGAAGCTTGCTATTTCCACAATTCCTTGGATTCATTGTCATTGTACATCGATCATCAGTGTGGAAAAGATCAGATTCCTTCTCGGACAACACAGGTTAGAATTTCACCTTTATTTTTAATGCCTCGATATATAAAAGTAATATGTGTTTTTTAATTTTGTCTGAAGTACGAGGGTCCATAATTAGTTGTAAAGTTTCTCTTATTGAGGACTAGACTTGAGTTACCGGAAAACTATCTAACCCCTACATTTTCCATTTAAATCTTTTGATCCGAAACATGAAACTTGTTCATACCGAACTATAATTTAGCGTTCGGATAACAATTACAATAGGAACATATTTCCAGGGCATATACATCTAAGGAATAGCTCTTTGATTTCTTTAATAGCTATTTCAACACCAATACTACAACATGGATATATTCTCGTAGGAACCAAAAATACAACATGAATAAATTCTCATTGCATAATATGAAAAGCAGATTTCAATTATTTTATGATAGCAAGTACGTAAAACTTAGTCTCCGAAAATGACTGTTTGTTCCATTACGTATCATATTTCATTCCAACTCAACATTTTGAAGAAGCTTATCTGCCTCGTTCCATATTTATTAGCCTACCGTGTATCTTTTTTTGTAACACTTACCGTTATGTTCCGTGTCTTAGGTTAGTTTGTAATAGATAGTAAATATCCTAATCTTTAAAATGAGTGTTCATTCCCTCACATATCATAATGTCATTCTATCTCAACTGTTCAAAGAAACGTACTAGCATCTAGGTCTGTAAATGGGTCAGATCGGATTTGGAACAGCATGTTCCATACATAGACCCATTATTTTTAATGGCTCCAAACCCACCGATTTACCCAAGAGGTTTCTACGGATATCCGGACCAATTAATAATTGGGTCGAACTTGTCTCGAAAACCCATCTATGTGTTTTTTATTTTTTAAATAATAAAAAAAAATGTTTAAAAGAATAACGTGGATGAAATGTATTTATTTAAACATGACAACTTACAAAAGCTTGTGTAGGTACATTAAAACATGTAATTAGGGAAAAAACTTATATATAGCAAACATTGGTTGCCATGTTATACTTTAGAATTACATTACTGGACAAGGAAATGTAACTTGATAAAAAAACATTTATTTCATAAATCTATATATTGTGCCGGTAAGTAAATTGAAACTATGAGATTGAATCGAGACGACAACAACTGAGCCTTTTATCCTAAGCATATGGGGTAGGCTAACATGAACCAACATAAGAATCACGCCGGATCGAGCACATCAATCCTCCGCCTCCACTCACTCCTATCGAACAATATATTTTCATTAAGGTCTTTGGCATCCATATCTTTTCATATCGCCTCCATCCATGTTTTCTTTGGTCTTCTTTTCGCTCTTTTGACTTGACCTAAATCAATAATATCCATTTGTCGAACCGATACTTTCCTAGGTCTGTGTCGCACATGAACAAATCATCTTTGGCGGTTTCCCTCATTTTTCCTCCATGGGTGCTATACCAACCTTTGCACGAATATTCTCATTTCGCATCTTATCTTTTCTAGTGTTACCGCACATCCAACGAAACATGCGCATCTCCGCTACATGCATCTTTTGTGCATGATATTTCTTCGGAACCCAGCATTCTGTACTATATAATAAGGCCGACCGAATAGCGCTTCGATAAAACTTCCCTTTCAACCCTAACGGAAAGTTACGATCGCACAAAATCTCCATTGCACTCCTCCATTTCAACCAACCTGCATTCTCTAGTTGACATCGCTATCGATCTTCCCATCCTTTTGGATGATAGAAGCTAAATATCTAAATTGATCACTCAGCGATATCTCTTGTCCATCCAGTATTATACCACCGTGTCTTGGACCTAATCAATCTGAACCTTCGAGATTTCAACGTTTGCCTCCATAACTCCAATTTGGCAGTAACCCCTACTTTTGTCTCATTTACCAGAATAATACCAACAAATAACATAAGGCATCTCGTCCTGGATAGTTCTAGTAAGCTCATTCATCACTATAGCAAACAAGATGGACTTAACGCAGATCCTTGATGCAAACCAATTATGATCGGAAAATCATTCGTTAGGGTCTCCATAAGTCCTTACATTTGCCACTACTCTATCATACATGTCCATGATTATGTCAATGTACCTGCGTGAGACTCCTTTCTTCATCATTGCTCGCCATAATATCTCTTTAGGTATCTTGTTGTAAGCTTTCTCTAAGTCAATAAAAACCATATGAATAACCTCTGTCGAAAACGTTCTACAAGTTGATGAAGCAAATGAATACACTATCGTTGATCGTCCAGGCATGAACCAAAACGGGTTCTCTGTTATCTTAACATCCTGCCTTAGCCTGTGTTCAATTACTCTCTCCCAAAACCTTATGGTGTGATACATGAGTTTTATTCTATGGTAGTTTGAGCAACTTTGAATATCATCTTTGTTCTTGTAGAGGTACAAGGGTATTCCTCAACTCATTTGGTATCTTTTTGGTTTGCCAAATCTTATTAAACATGTCCGTCAATCATCTAACGCCTATCTCTCCTGAGCATCTTCATACCCCAATAGGAATTTCGTCTAGACCAACAACTTTCATTGATTTTATCTTCTTCAAAGTCTCTGTAACCTCAGGTATTCTTATTCTACGTATGAAATTACGATTTATATCTTGAGATTGAAAGACAAGTTCATCCAAATCCTTAGTAAAGCTCTCATTGAACAACTTGTCAAAATAATCTCTCCACATTTTCTTGATATCATCTCGAACTAAAACTTTCTGATCGTCATTTTTAACACACTTCACTGCACATAAGTTTCTGGTCTTCATTTTCCTCATTTGAGTAATCATGTATATATCATTTTCAGCCTCTTTGGTGTCCAACTTCTTGTACACCATTTTGTAGATCTTAGTTTTAGCTTCCCGAACAGTTTTCTTAACCTCATTTTTAACTGTTATACTTTTCAAATCTCTCTACATCGCTACTCTTCAAATCTCAATAAGAATCGTTTTTGATTTTAATAGCAATCTTTACTTCTTCATTCCATCTTGATGTGTCTTTAAATGGTAGAGCACCGCCTCTCGACTTACCAAGTAGCTCTCTAGCTACCCTCTTAACGCAACTAGCCATCTTGTTCCAGTTTGTGTCTGAATTATCGTCAGATTTCCAATCAGCCTCTTAAACTACATGATCTACAAAAGATTCTTGGTTACTTTCGTTCAGTCACCACCACTTAATTCTAGGCTCTACCATACATCAAATCTTCACATGTTCTCTTCTAAACTGAACATCTAGAACTAAAAGTCTATGTTGAGTGGTTACACTCATCTGACACTACTTTACAATCGATGCAAGAACCTCTATCTATCCTTCTAATCAGAAAAAAGTTTATTTGACAAACACTCGATCCACTCCTAAAGGTGATCAAGTGAGACTCTTTTCCTAAACTAAGTATTTGCCAAGATCAAGTCATAAGATAAGGTAAAATCTTGAATCGAAACTAAATGGGATAATTTAAAAGCTAGTGTTAATTAATAAGAACTGAAAATAAATCTTAAAAGTTTGATGTTAGTCATGATTGGAACTAGAATTAGAAATTAGAAGAAAAAATTGTTCTATCTATAAGTTTTTATATGAGAAAGGTACGTTCCATCCATAAAAATTTTACTCTGTCTATTTGGGTGGAACAAAATCAAAAGTCTAGAATTACCCAACCATATTCTCTTGCAACTTTTTCTTCCGTCTCCTTTCTGCAATCTCATGAATCTCTTTTGCTCGCTCTCTTTCTCATGTATCGACACAATTTATCTCTCATCTAAACCCGATTGAATCAAAGATAAGAAGAAAAGTATGTGCCCTTATGTAATTATGAAATGATTTTTTGTTAAATTTCTACTTCTATATCAAACTTTAATATATCTTTTGAATCTCTCTATATAAAAAAGTATATACTACATGTTTAGATAATCGACATTCCATGTAGTCATTGATTGCAACCAATATGTACCATTAATTAGTCGTATGATATACATTACATTACGTAAATTAAAAATTGAACATTTAAAATTATAATTAACATACAAGTAAATCAATATTATATATATATATATATAAATTAAACCTTATTAATTACCTTTTGAAATAAAATAATATATTTTACTCGATTGGTATCTGTTTTTATGCGTATTTTTCTAAATTGTATTAATACAAGCATTTTAACTTATCCTCGTAATTTTATTCATCTGCATTATCATTAATATTGATTATTCATGATTAACATGATCCATACTAGAGCTTTCAATTTTTTTTGTAGTGCTAATCAAACATAAATGTTTAATTTGAATTAATAAATTTATAAATAAATAGTATCATCAAAAGTTTTTATATAATATCGGTCTATGTTGAAAATAGCGATAACGTAAAACGTAGCGCTCCTCCTTCAAATAGCAAATAGAGTAGTGTAAACTATATTGTTTTTTAATATTTTAATCTATAAGGATGGCGATATTGCCAAACCTTCATTTGATAAATCGACACAAAAAATTATATATGAACAAAATTAACCTTAACTATATCTGGCCTTTAATAAGTTTAATTATGTTGGTTCAATTTACCAAACTATCCAATTTATAACTTAAAAAATAACTTCTCTCTACTACCCACCGGTGAATTAATATAAAAAAATTATCATCGCCCCGAACCCATTCCATCTGCGATTGCGACCCCTCACCTGCTGTGTCGTCGCACTCGACCTTTTCTCTAATCTCATCGAACCGATTCCCTCCCTTGCCATCTTCTTCCTCTACTACCTCCACCTCAATTTTTTCACAAAGGCCTATTATACATCAATTTTTTGTAGTGGTCTGTTATCTATTTTGCCAATTTTTTAGAGTTAAAGTTACAGGACTTGTATATATTCTGCTATGTTTAAGTTGTATGTTATGTTCAGGTTATAAAAACAATTTTTATAAAAAGATGTCTAACCCTGTCTTTTGGAAAGTGGCGATACTGATGGATATTATAGCAAAATATTCTCAGCAAAACATTATGATCTATAAAAAATATTCATAGAATCTGACTATTTTTTTTTTTTGCAATAAAGGTATTCTAAAGTTATAAATAGGATAGTTTAGTAAATTGAACCAACAACAAATTAAACTTATTAAAAGCTAGATATTGGGGTTAATTTTGTCCATACATAATTTTAGATGTGGATTTATCAAATGAAGGTTTGGCAATATCGCCACCCATCTAAAAAATATAAATAATGTTGTGCTAAATATAATAATAGTAAAATTAGTCTGAATAGTATTTTAAAAATCTAAAGTTACTAGTATACGAATAATTTTTCTAAAGTTTAATCCATAAGACTCACAATTCTCAACCATCATCAATAATTCATAAGAACATCATATCTCTGTTCATAATATATAGATTATAAAATGGTATTCAATTTAAGTATCTAGGAAACAAAATAACATAAGCAAGGCAACCCCTTCCTCATTGATTTAGATTAATTAGAAAACAAAAACCGTTAAATTTTAAAAATAATTTTACTTAGACACTAGCAATACAACCTATCTCTTCTTCAATTCAAACCCGAAAAGACCAAAACAAATGAAAAGAGAGAGAAATGAAAATAATTGCATTATACACTTGTCAAGAGATCGTAGACGATGAAAAGTAGCATCGGATTGGATCCGATTGCCTCATATGCCTCAAAAGTGGCTGCAACGATGAGGGGGATGGTCAGCAACGTTGGGACGGACGGGGATGGCTGGCGAGGGGCACGATTGGCCGGCGAGATCGGGGGAGTGGAGACGCTGGAGAGAGAAGAGGCGTTGGGAGAAGAGAAAGAGGCGTTGTTGCTGTTGCTGTTGCCTTGGCGTTTGGAAATAGGTTTCATTGCTGGGTTTATGGATCCGGATTAGGATTTTTAGAAAAATTCCCATTAAAACCCTTTTGCTATATAGCTTAAATAGCTTAAGTTACAAAGCATGCTATATAGCGTACGTTATTTTGTAACTACGCTATATTGCCTCGCTACGTAGCAGAATGGTCACGCTATACTACATAGCGCGCTATTTTCAACATTGATTTCAGCTTTCAGTTCTAATAGCTTTAGAATGCAATAAAAATTCTTGGTTCTAGCTAAACTTCTGCAATAATGTTATAGGCTTAAAAGTTCTAATTTTTTTTCTAAAAGTTTAAATTGATTACCAAACCCGACCCATTGACAGACCTACCAGTATTATACCTCATTCCATAGTTATTTGCTCCTCGTTCCAAGTACTATTATGTTTCGCATCTTAAGTAACTTTAGACTACACCTGGTTTCAATAATAAACCCGACCAACTAATTTTATTAGCTTTTTTAGAGGGTGAGGCTAAAGATTCCTAGCGTCAACATAGATAAATAGAAATGCGTTATAATTTATGGGATATAATAGCCTTTCAGTTTTAATGGATTCTTTGATAGCTTAAACAATATTATTCCCCTTATTTAATTTGTAGTCATGTGCGTATTTGGGTAAGGACTCTTGTAATATTTTTCTGAAGTCTTTATGTTAGCTGTGAGCTACCTACAGACTCTTCCACTCTTTTTTGGGATTGTGCCTACTTTGCAAAAGATCAAGGCACTAAGTTAAAACACTGGAATAGTTATTTTGCATGTGAGAGTGGTCTCTATTTATATGTAATTACTATTTTTTTTTCCTTCTCTTCTTGCTTACCGTGGTAAATGTTTCGTGTTTGATCATGTAAATCTAATTGATGCAACCTACTATCATCCTTATGTTTACTTCCCAAGACACTGGTAATATCATGTTTGTGAAGCTAAATGGTTTGTATACTAATGCATTGCAAAGGGCATTTGGTAATACATGCAATCCAATATTTCCGATTAAGCTGACTTGTATGCTCATTATAGGCTAATTCATCTAGCATGCCAATTCATCATTTTCTGTAACATATATTCTAAGTAGCTAACCTGATCTTATTCTTATATATAAACCCTGTTCCACATTTTTTTTGGGCATGACGTATTCTGTTCTTCCATTTAATTAATGTTCATGTGTATGTTAAATCTCTCAGTCAACTTTTCTATTGGGTACTTCTCACTGGTTGTGTTTAGATTTATTTGAAACTTTGTTCCCGCCAACTTATCTTGTTAATTAAATGGAGCAGGTACTGCAGTCACACAGAGATGAAGTATGGTATCTACAGTTCTCAAATAATGGGAAGTATTTAGCATCATCATCTAGTGATAATTCTGCAATCATATGGGAGGTAATTCTATATCATGATTGTGCTTGGAAAAATGTCTACTTGTTCCCTTGTTTGTGAACCTGTTGGCAAACGACTATTGATTTCTATTGCCCATCTTATTTAGTAGATTTTTTATGACTCAATCTGTCTTAACCTACCCATGTCTCAATGACATTGTTCTTGTATAAGTTTTAGGAAACATTTGGCGATAGCGGGTCTTCACATAATGCTAAATGATGGGTTGGGATCATTGAAAGTCTAGAATAAGGGGAGAATATTGTTTTTCTTTATTATTATACTTTTTACAGGAGTCTGTCTTAACCCATGGCTCAATGGCAATGTTCTTTTATAAGTTTTAGGAAATATTTGATGAGAACGGGGTCTTCATGTTATTCTAAATGATGGGTTGGGAACATTGAAAGTCTAGAATACAGGAAGAATATAGGTTTTTATTTTATTTACAGGAAATTATGTTCAAAACTTCAACTCGAAGGGACATATAAAGCCAAGCACATTCATAACTTGTGGTCTCTACTGGCTATAATTTTTGCATCTAACCTTCAGAAGTTTGTAAGAAGATCAAGAATTTGGTAAACCATCTGGTATCTGTTGTATGTATAGCCCTTAGTACTAGGTGAAGGTAATATCTTGTCAATAATCAACATCAGCAATGATTACACAGCCTTCAGTTTTTTGAGGCAGCTTGAGACTTTCTCCATTTATCTCTATCATCTCTTCCCTCTTGCTTGGAATTTTTCCCTCGAGTTTGGTGGAAGTTGGAGGAGGCCAATTTAAACCTAGGATTATGGCAGTCCCTCTCTTGCCCATTGCTTCCCTAGGACCTCAGCTAGGATTATGGAAGTTGGGTGGGCGTCGGTCGACAAGTGATCATGAAACTTTTTTCAAACATTATGGTGCCTTGATTCATATCCTTATTTTCATGGGATAGGCTTAGATGATGGTACTGTGCAAAGTTTTAAATATCGGATATCGGCGGATATGGAATCGTATAGGGTAGGTGTTTCATATATCATATACGGCCAATATATCGTATCGGCCGATGTATCGGCAAAAATATATATTGGATTTATCGTACTACGAGAGGTCTCGATTTGATATACCAGCCGTGAACGAAATGTCACAATTGCAGATATGGGTCCTTGTGCTTCCAACTGTTTTTTCCCTTTCCCTTTTTATTTGGAGATAGTTAACACTGCATTCAATAATTTTGGAATATGAGGTTTTTCCATTGGTTGCACGCGGGTTAATTGCAAGACTAGTATTTTAGGCATCCATAGGTACCTATGTATTTGTAGCTTGTTTCACAAGCTGTACATCTATAATTGCCTTGCCATTTAACCGGGAACCCCATCAGAATTGGCTTAAGCTTATCCGATCCCACACCTTAGAGTTATGTACTGCAGCACCGAAGTTGTCAATCTTGAATGCAAGGTTTATTGTCATGTGGGAAGTGGGAGCACCTTTAGCTTGCATCTAATCGTACTCAAGGTTTTTAGAGTGTTGAGGTTACGGTTGTTAGAGCTAGGGTTCTGGAGAAGAATGGAAAGAGGAAGAAAGAGATTTGGGGAATGTGATGAGAGAGAAATTCTCTCTTTCACTTTATATTTATAGTAGCCTCCATACATGTATATTTACATCGATACCCCTTTTACTTATTTAATCCCAGTATGGGCATAACCCGTATATAAACCCACACTTACTATTAGTTAATTATAACATTTTTATGGTGCACAAATATCTTAATACAACGTCACTATTCCTTTTCTTTACACTGCTATGTAGCATGCACACCAAACATGTCATTCTCTTGTAACAATTGACTTGTTAATCTCATCATGACCAAGTGGGTGGTGTATAGTGATCACTTCATGCATGGAAATTGTGACAGTACAAATTATAGGGCTGATGATATTCAAATGAATAATGGTAGGAATGCTGAAGTTGTTGTGACTTAACAACCCTGAATTTGAGATGAGACTTAACAACCCTAGAAATATGATCCTTATTGTGGCTGAGTTGGAACTAATAAATATGATGCGGAGTCCTAGATCTAGATAATGTAAGCACAAACAAGATTTAACTTTTGTAGGTTCTCTACAAAATGATTTGAAATCCCATGCTCTATATTGGCATGTAATTTCTGAACTATGAACAACTTGATGTTTTAGAGATGTTATACCTAAAAGTGTAGTTGATTACAGGGGTGTCGAAGCTTCAAATTATTAACTTTAGATGAATCTAGATGAAACTTTTGGATCTAGAAATTCCCTTTGACGTTCGCGTTTTGGACGTTGTGCAGCATTGGATATCAAGAGAAGATTGGTTTCATCCTGTGATGGTGGATGCATTTAGGGTTCCTTGGGAATGGGATTTGTTGATGTGGGAATAGGTAGATAACAAAATAAAAGGCAGTTTCTTGAAGAATCACTCGTGGAAACAATTACTGACTCCACTCGCCTCACCAAACCAGTATTGTCGATAATACCATTATTTGAAGACTTCTCTCATCAAAATGTTGGTAACAGATTGAGCAAACCTCCACAAATGATTGAAAAGTTTTATTAGTAGCCGTTGCATCAACCCTTTCTTCATCTTTCATTATTGCCAAATTTCTACTCCTAACCAGGAAAATCATTGACAAGAGAGGAGCTTACCATAATTATAAGCACCTGTAGGAATTCCCCAAATTCGACTAGGATAAAAAAACTAGAGTAGAGAGAAAGGTGATGATTTCTTCACTAAAGTACATGGTAAAAACCCGTCTCAAGCAAAATTTCTCATCTTCTCAATCAATCATCCAATAATTTGCAACTAAATCCAAACTCGATAGAACTTTAAAACAACGAAAGCGGTGGCTCCTCGGAGTATCTCATAGTTTAGTTAAGTGGATTTTCTTAGTCTTGAATTTCTTTTTTTTCTCCCCGATATATTGATCATTCTTCATCTCACTTGCTGCTTTTGCTTTCTCTACTGATGGGGGAATTTTTTGTAATGCAAAGATGATATTTTATGCCTTATGCTAAGGGTGAAATTTCTCATCATATATTAGGTTTACGAAAATGGTGAAGTTTCACAGAGACACATACTTCGGGGTCATCAAAAACCCGTTTTAATGGTCTCCTGGAGCCCCGATGACCGCGAACTTCTCACTTGTGGAATGGAAGAAGCCGTGAGGCGATGGAATGTAATTTCCGGAGAATGCCTCCATATTTACGAAAAACCTGGCCTCGGTTTAATCTCATGCGGTTGGTTCCCCAATGGGATCCACCTTGTCACCTCTGTAGCCGACAAAAGCATTTGCTCGTGGGACCTTGATGGCAAAGAAGTAGAATCCTGGAAATGGCAGAGAGCAATTAAAACCTCAGAAGTTTCTATTACTAAAGATAGTAAAAAGATCATAAGCATGTGCAAGGAAAATGCCATTCTTTTGCTCGATAGGGAAACGAAGGTTGAAAGAGTGATTGAAGAGGAGCATACGGTTACTTCGCTTTCGCTGTCGAGAGATGATAAGTTTTTGCTATTGAATCTTGTGAATCAGGAGATACATTTATGGAGCATTGCGGATGATTTGCCGCAGCTTGTTATGAGATACAAAGGGCATAAGAGAAGTCGGTTTGTGATTCGGTCTTGTTTCGGTGGGTCCGAGCAGGCTTTTGTTGCTAGCGGAAGCGAAGATTCACAGGTACGGAATTGGAAATCGAGTTGCTGTTACTTTTTTCTTTTTAGTAAGAAATGATAGCTTGTGTATTTTCTAAAGGGACAAGTTTCTCTAAACTTCCCTTTACTATGGGTGTTTTTAGTTAACTACCTTAAAAGGTTTTTTCTTACTAAACTTCCTTAAACTTAGGTATTATGGGAGTTTTCTTTTCCAAAATAGAATTCTCAAAGGGAGCTTAGTGTAATATGAAAAAGCTTTAAGGTAGCAAACTGTGAAAGGTCATAGTTATGGTTGGTTTAGTGAAGTTTAGCCTTTTAGTAGAATTGAAGATGGTGAACAATGGGGGGAAATGATTCTGGTTTTGGTTGTAGATATAATCACATATCACTTAGGAACACTGCTTTAGTAATATGCTCAATCATACGTTTGTGATAAAATGAAGGTTAGAAGATTTGTGTTGTAAATTTATTCATTCAAATGAATGTTGTTACTTGGATTATTCCCCCCCCCCCCCATTTATTTTCCTTGATAGGCATATAACTCTACTCTGATCAAGTGGGGGTTGATGTCAAGTCGACAACAGAATGATCATCATCACCATTTATGGACGATTCTTCCTCATTTCGATGGAAAAAGGATTAGATGATCATCACCACCATTGTTAGCCTTTTCCTCATCAAATATCAATATGGGTTCAGCTACGAAGCAATCCTCACAATAAATTTGACTAAGTTATGACTGTGAATTGGTGTCAAACTCATAGATGAGGAGACTATAGACAACAGAGGGACTTGCCATAATTGGGACTCGCCATAATTTTCAATTTTGAGAATATATATAAGTATTTCATTCAACACTTATCACAGTTTTGGTGTAGTGGCAGAATTGAAGCAAACAACCAGTAGACATCCTCCAAATTCTTCTGAAAGAGATGATAACAGATTTGCTATTGATTCAAACTAGGTTCAGCTTTAGGAGACATAAAGCAAGAGCCAAACAATAAGAAATCTCCAAAAAATGTTGAGATGCCGACTTCTTAAGATGTTAAATTATAACTCACCACTACCTATCCTTAATTTTTTTACAGGTATATATTTGGCATAGAGCCACGGGCGATCTCATAGAAACGCTACCGGGCCACGCGGGTATTGTAAACTGTGTCAGCTGGAACCCTGCGAACCCTCACATGCTTGCATCGGCCAGCGACGACCACACAATTCGAATATGGGGTCTTAAAAACATCAACAATAACAACAAACTCAAGCGCAAAGAAGCTTACAGCAATGGAATCAGCCACCAATGCAATGGGAATAGCAAATGAGAAAATGAAAAAAAAAATTAGTATTATTTCCGTTATTTAGTTCCTTATTGGATCTGTAAATTGTTATCATTTATTTTATTTTTCTTCTCATTACTTGTTTTTTTAGTCCTTTCAGCAGCATGTAGAAAGTCTATTGTCGATGATTTATGCTTATAAACTATTAAACTTGGAGATGTGTTTTGTTTTGCTCATCATTTTGGTGCCAATTTTATTTTTTTTATTTTATTTTTATTCTCAAAAGTTTGGGATAAAAAGAAGTTCTAAAGAATGAGGTTGATTGGACAAAATGCTTTCCAGTATATATTTCACTACAAGTTGAAGGGTTCCCTCAGAAATACCGAGGCCAACCCTTGAGACTTGGATTGTTTGAAAGGGTAGATACCTCTAAAAGAAATTGGATGTGTGGAAGGCTAATTGTCTATGGGGAGGAAATGCAAGGAGTAGCAAAGGTTATAACCTGATGCTGTAGGAATACGTGTGCAGCAGCCCAAATGATGAATGTGGACGGGGCATCGGAAACCTACAAGGAAATGAATAAAGCTATGCTTGCCAAACGGAGGTGGAGATGGATTGCTGAAAAAAGACCTCCCATTGAGACGGTTTATGGGAATCGATCCGGAGCCATTAATGCAAACAACAAAAAATTAAAGGCCTGCCTCAGACTTCTGGAAATTGGTCGGAAATGTGGTGCTAAAAAAGACAGCTGGGCAAAGAGAAAACGGTCGCACCCAACAAAATGTGGAGATTGTGCGGACGATCTTATGAGCCTATTGATCATCTGTTCTTAGGATATCTAGTTACCATTAGGGTAAGAGATGGGTTCTGAGGTATGGCATTATGAGCCGACTTACCTACTTCCTTCCCTGGCCTATCAGGATCTTGAAGGGCCCGGTGATTTGTCCTTCTGAGATACAACATACAACGCGATATGGTAGTTGAGGGACAATTGTCGCAGGTGGTCCTGGATGTTTTTAAAGGTGAGGATCGCGAGGACATGCAGTAGGAGCAGGGAACTTTGCAGAGGAGACCACTAGTAGGACAAATTTAGGAAGATTGGGTTTTTGTATGGATGGTTTCCCAGGATATGGTTTTCTATGTGTATTGTTTATCGTTTTCCTTTTTGTTTTGTTTATTTGGACTTTGGTTTTGTTATTTATTCTTTTAATGAAAAGGTATTGGTACTTGCCATCGTTTAATTCTTAAAAAAGATGGTGTTCTATAATGCTATACTAATTTTATTTAATTGGATTTTTTTGATAGGAATACTAGATTTGATGTGATAGAATATGTAGAGGAAAAGCCTGATTCCTTTGAGAAGCTAGCTGGGGATTAATGTATCCAAATGAAATGCACGAGTTGAGAGGTAACCTTTAGGACTGTTTATTTTCGTACCAGAATCATGTATTGCTGTCATGCGTCATTTTCTTTACAATAAATTAAATCCTTTGGGCTCAATTCCAATTGTGATCAAGAATAAAGAGCGGCAAAGTGGGGACATGCAAGCCCACACAGCATACAGCATAATTCTATTTTTCTACCTTTATTTTTATTTTAAACGAAATTATTTGGTGTGCTGTGTGTACAAAAAAAAAACAAGATGAAAAAATTTTAGACACCGATTGAACACTATGATAGGATCGCCTTCCTTAAATCTTTTTTTCTACAAGAATATTTCGACGCCTCACAAGTAAAAACTACATCAGTACCAGCAAACAATCATCTAACATTGTCTGAAGATTTTGAGCATTCACAGGGTTAAAGAATTATAAGCTTTAGTGAAAAATATGACAGAAGGCAAACTTGAGTATTTCAATAACCAAAACACATTTGAAAATCCTCAAAATGATTGCAGCAGATGGAAACCAAGGAGCCATGCACTATTAAATGCCAGCCCAGTTTGAACCAAATATGCATAAGCATCTAGAAAATTAAGATAGCTAATAAAAGACACTCTTGATAATTAAGATAGCAAATAAAAGATACTCTTGTTTAAAGAAGATACAAACGATAGACATTTCCTAATGTTCAAAATTATACGCAATATAAAGCAAATAGCTTGTCACTTTGTTCCGAAACAAACAAATTAGAAACCACAAGATATTGCTATGAAGCAGCCTACTTCGATCTCTGCCTCATCTTTCGGCGCTTCCTCTTCAGCCGCCTCATTCGCTTCTTCTTCCACTGATTAACAACAAATAGAGACAATGTAGGAAAATTTAGTGACAGAAATTAAACACCAAAAATGCTTGTAGATGGCTTGCTTGATATGCATCCAGGAAAGGTTAAAACATTAGACTATTAAAGATCATATTTTTACAAGATATCCAAAATGAGGAGAAGATATGCTTAACATTACACAATAGATAACAGGTAAGCGATCTGAAGACTGAAAAAAACAAAATTATGCATATGAATTATGACTAGCGCAACAGGCTAATTAAACATGAATGGTTCTTAAAAAATCACAAGCCGAAACAATTTTTTTTCATACCCTTGCTACATAAAGAATAATTGTCGAATGAGATAATAAGACTAATGAAAATGAATTCATCCTAAAACCGAAACAAGGGTTTGCATAATGACGAGGAGAACAGTTCTTTATCCGAAGCTAATACACAAGAACAAAGACTACTTGAAATGAAATATATATAAAATTCAAACCACTCAAAATAATTAAGTTATCTTCACATATGTTGCCGTGAGATACGACATGCGTAGGTAAAGTTGAAAATTTTAACCAGGCAGCAGAAAAGATATTCAAAAAATATTTTGAGAGATCATTGATCGACTAAATTATAAGTGTGCAGGATCAGAGTTTGGTGGTTATCAGTCAAAGTTTCTGAAACACGAACCAATAAATTTCCTCATCACCTCCACACATATTTCAATCTTTCAATTACCGATGAAAAGATGATAAATCATTGCTGTATTAGAAAATACACAGCATATATAAATAAAAAATTATATGTGGAGATCATCAGAGATTAAATACATAGAATCATTGAGAAGGTTTCATTAAACCGTCATATTGTTGCAGTTTTTCCTCATCACTTGATCCGCATAATAGAAAATAAACAAACGTTTAAAATTAATGACAATTCAATATCTGCATAACATAAACACAGAGAACAGAATGATGTGGTGAAAATGATTTTAAATTACTCAGAATAATGAACTTGTCTTCTCATTAGTACAATTGTACCTCTGAAGTCTGACATGCGTTAATAATGTTCACAATTCATCATAGTGGCAAAATAAATAATGATCTATTTGACGAATACCCAACAATCAACTGATTTATAACTATGTTGAACCAGAGGTTGGTAGAAGGATCTGTCACATAGAATCAGAAACAGTGATTAATCATCTCCCTTGTCATCTCCACAAACTTTCATTGTAGTAGAATTTAAATAGGAAAGATTTTTTAAGAAAATACATATAAACCAGCAGTTTTTTAATACAGAGGTTTAGATCGTTAATCGGTTGCAAAAGACAAATGTAAAATGGAAACAAAAGGCAAAGGATGCAAAAGTCTGGTAAACGAGCAATCAACTTGAAAGTACCCAACAAAATTGAGGTTAGAGAGATGTTCCAGAACCTCATTATGGTGTCAAGTATTGATTTCAAATAACACGTTTTGCCATTTATATCTATCTTCACAGATTAGTCTTGCGTCTTATTCTTCTATAGTTTGTAGATGAGTGTATTAAACAGTAGAGTTATTGAACCAAAGTTGCATATTTCAACACGAGACTCCTATATATACTTGGTCATCTCATATAAACTACCAAGATATGATAGCACCTACATATCAACGTATTAATTCTTCAGCTTTATATCTTATAACTCTCCAAACTCATCATTCTGTTTTTACGTTTCTAAAATTTTAAAAATTATTATCCAAGGTGCCATTGAGCCCATCAATACTCCATTAAATTAAACATGGAAACGGATGCAAAGCTCTAACTCACTAGTGTGGTTGTATTTTGAGTTTTCTGAAAGCAAAAGGTCCAAGCTTAAATGGGCATGATGATAAATTATATCCTAATATTTATAAAGCCAGGTTGTTACTTCTAAAGCTAGGATTTGAATACAACAAAACTAAAACTTATATCAAAATAAAAACAAGATCTAACAAACAAACGAGATATAGATAGAACAACAAATAAAAATCCAATCTTTACCGAACTCTCTTCATTTTTAACACAATTGAAAACCATAAGTCCCAAACGAAATCCAATCTTTAGCAAACACTCATCATTTTAACACAATTGAAAACCCTAGGTCCCAAACGAACTTGAAACTTTACCGAAAACAACACATTGAAAAGATGATCAGATGAATAGGTCAAAAGCAAATGAAAGTAAGATCAAACAAATTCAATCTGCAATTTCAAAACGAAGCTAATCAACAACTATGAGAGAGAGAGAGAGATCAAACCTTAGCTCTCATTTCGACCTCGCCAAAAGCAGTCGACGATCTCCTCTATCGATCGTGTGCGCCGTCAAGTTTGAGAGAGAGAGAGAGGGAACAGACACCAAGGGGGTCCTGGTGGTCTTCGAGAGTATTTATAGAGCTAGGGTTTCAAAGAAACCAGGATGAAACCCTAGGAGTCAAGGTCAATTTCGTCATTCTTGTTGCCTGTTTTTTGGGTTTATCTGCAATCAGAACCGTCCATTATATATTGGATGGACATAAATAGCCTTAATTTGTGCTAGCGGGTTTAATCGAATTGGATGTGATATTTGTATTGACGGTCGAGATGATTTCAACATTCCACATTCCACATCATCTTCGTTTATCTTCGTTTTTTTGGGCTTATCCAAAAAGACCATTAAAAACTTTACCATGCGGCAGCGAACTGCCAAAAACTCTCCAAATATGGTAGTTTCTTGTTATTGTTGCTGACGTAGCAGCTTTATCATGGTAGTTTTTGAAAGTTATGTAGGAGTTTCTTCTACATTTACAAAGTTTTGTGATAATTTCTCATATATTTATGAAGTATTTGGTAGTTTGTTGCATGGAGCGGATAATTTTTTTGTAGTTTTTAAGATTCGAGTTTTTTTCCCATTTTAAGTAAAAGCTAAATTAAACACATGCATATTCAGAAAACAAATTTTAAAGTAATTTATATATTTCTTTTAAGAAAAAGATTGGCGATCTAACCTTTACGGTTGTAATAAGCATAACTTTTTGCTTTCGCTGTTGTAAGAAGCTTCCTTAAACTTATAGATGACGGCCTTACCTCGGTAGTATCAGGTGTAAATGAGCCCCCAATTTGAATTAGCTGGGTCAGCTCGACTTTCGCTTGGTTTTTCAACTGGACTATGGCTTGTTTTTTTCATATCAGCTTTAAGTCGACTCGAATTCCTTTCGATTCGAGCTAAGCATGACTAACCCAAGTTCGGTTCGACTTATTTGCTTCAACTCGAGTCTAGCCGGACAGAGACTTTAAACAGATTTCATGCCTTGCGTCGTTCCACTCGTTCAACCGAAGCGTCGTTCCAGTCGTTCGCTTAACTGCATATCCGCTCGTGCTTGTCTACTGGGCAACCACTCACTGGTTCGGGCTCACCGGACAGTTTCCTTGCACAGAGGAGCTCCCCCTCGGTCGGCGGGGCCTCATATCTGCGCCTTCTATCGTTCCGCTCCGTCAGTTCCTTCTTTCGCTCCACTTGTCCCGGTCGCCGTTCCACTCGTTCACTTGTTTATCCGTTCCGCTTCGCTTCACTGACTTGACGAGATGCGCCCTCAATCGCCGGGGGCTCGCAGCATGCGCCCGGGCCGGTCCGTCAAAGGGATCGTTCGCTTCGCTCTCTTGCTTGAACCGGGCACTTGACTACACCGGTCAAGTGCATCGCATATAATGAAGCGAGCCGAAGCAATTCGTTTCGGAATTCGTTTGCTTCGTCTAGCCGAGAACGCTTCGCCGACTAGACGAGGCGAGACGAGGGCTGTTAGATATGTATGCCCTAAAGGCCATTATTATATATGTATACATATGGATGCTGGGGATATTGTAGCAACCCTAATTTTTTTATACACTTTTTCCTATACAAATTTTTAAATTAATTTTTTCAAAAATTCATAAAGGGGTATTTATTGCCTGAGCACAAGACTTAAGTAACTGATTAGCAATTTAATTATAAGAAGGAGCTTGTGGCTCATTGGTAATACCTTGCACTGCTGAACCAAGCCACCAGAGTTCAAATCCCATGCCCCATATTATTTTTAATATTTATTTTGTTTTAAATTTTATGGAAGCCGAACAGTCCATACAAGATAACTCCAAATTTTCCCACCACACTTTAAAAACTAAATATACCAGAGGCTACACTAGACGACCCTTCACCTCCCCATGCCCTGACTTGGCCCGACTCGGGCCGGACGGCCGAGTTCCCTTCTTCAATATTGTGTCTCTTCATCTTCTAAACCCTCATGTACACTTTAAATTCCTAGATCGGTTTCAGAGACCTTTGAAATCCCCATTTACTCCAATTTAATGATTTTTAATACATTTTTACATTAAAACCTTTCATATACCCTATTTACTCCAATTTTTAATGATTTTATACATTTTTACATTAAAACCATTCATATACCCTATTTACTCCAATTTTTAATGATTTTATATATTTTTACATTTTTTTTTATTTAAAAACCTTTCACCTACCCTACCCTAGCCTACCCTATAAATAGACCCCCTACTCTCTACCCTCTCATCCCAAAACACTAGGTTTACTCTCTCAAAATTTTTACAAGAAGGGTGTACTTTGAAATCGAATTCACGACGAAACTCGGACGGAATTCCGGCGACGTTTTTTTGAAACAACCGGCGACGAAACAACGCCTCGGCTACTCACCTAGTTCCCCTATACTCTTAGTATAGATCGAAACCCGTAAGTCCCATTCTTTCCTTCTTTCTACTTCTCAAAAAAATACGAAATTTCGAAACCCGACGGAAATCGGAACAAACCGATTTTCGATTCGGTTTTCTATAAAATCTCACTTGTCACCAATTCCATAATACTTAAACTTATTCATGTTGACTATTAATCACATAACAACTAATTTGGACAAAGTTTCTCACATGAAATGATAGCTTTTGCAATATCGTATTCTTTTTCACTTTAATACCATAATGTTTATTTTTCTTCTTCTAATCAATTCAATCATTCCTAAACATCGCTATCTTGACCATTAAACTTGTAAAAGTCAATTTGAATAAGTTTTCACACATGAAATGATAACCTTTTCAATTTACCTTATTTTTACACTTTAATACCATCATGTTTCAATTTCACATTTAACTCTTAACTTGCTATACATTTAAATTAGAGCACGAGGTAACGACGTACCTCCACACACACGCAAATACAACCCTAAAATGATATCATCAAAACTTAGAATACGATAAAACGAAATTTTCATTAAAATACCATAATCTTCATAAAACTATTCTTAAAAGTTTTAGATTTGTTACACTTTTAAGTAAATATTTCTTATTAGGAAAATACGATAAGTTGTGGACATCGATTGTTTATCTAAACCTGACTTTGTGGTGTCTAGGCTAGGCAAGTGAGCTTAGGTAACTTTAAAAGGCCCGCCTCACGATTCGTGAGCAGATCCCTCCTTCCTCACTTGTACTTACCTGACCGCAATTGGCGGTGAAGAGACGATTTGAGGCTTCTAACGACTTGTCGTTTAGACCTTTTAGAAATAGGCTAGTTGGCTTAGGAAACCCTAGAATCTAAAATACGGAAAATTACACTTTTCAAGTAAATACCTTTTACTTTATAAAAACCGTTTCCTAAAGGATTAGTATTTTACAATCTTTGCAAAGCGCCGCTACAACCCATCTTTGGGGAACCCGTTCGGGATCGTGCGGTTTATCGCGCACCCTCGGGCTAGTAGTGCGAGATTCAGACCTCCGCAAGGAGCATTCGGTCTCGAAAGGTTTAAAATACGACATCTTAAGAAAATGAGATTTTTGAAATATAAAATATTTATTAAAATTATTTTTGTATAAACATATGTATATTTATCTTTTAAATACCTATTTTATTATAATATAAATTTTCCACTTTTTTCTAAAAATCATAAGAATAAATTTTACACTAAAATACCATGAACTTCAAATAAATCAATATTACAGATAAATACCCTTATTTATTAAACTAGGATATTTTCACTAGAAATGTCACAACATAAAATCCACCCTCATTACCACTCTAAAGACGAACAATAAATACTTGAGGTGTATTTTGAAAAGTATATAAAAGTATATTTTACATAAAACTCCCTCAAATTTTATAAATTACCCTAAAGACCCTAGCAATTATAAGACTTCGATTCACATTTCTGATTGTCTGACTCGGGTTTGAGTTTGATTAATCTGACTTGAATATGATTCAAGTCAATTTATAAACTACAATTTTCCAATTCAATATGAATACATGAATCCATGAATCCAATTATCAATTTGTACAACTTGACTGAACCAAACCATGGATATATATTCCTTTTACATGATTCTCAGTATTCCATTTACATGACTCTACGGTTACAACCGTTTCCTGATATCATGGTTTCGGTCAGTCAGTCAACCACTCATACAATCAATACAATTTATAAGACAAACAATACAATCAACACACTACGGGGTTTAAGGGGTAGATTGGTACGGAAGGTGTAAAGGTGGCACGAGGTGGTCAGATTTAATACACCTAACATGAATCTAATTGCCGTTGTTCCGGGCCTTCTAACGGAGCCTTGTACTAAACGTGCCTCTAGTCTCTGGCATATAGAGACTCCTCTCGTATACACTGGCATTCTTCTATACCAAGCTACAAACAACAGCGTTAATACAACATTACAACAATACAATACAACATTGAAAGATACTCTCTCTCCTACTCTTTGTCTATTCCTCCCTTATTTTTGGGACTTACCGAGTGACCTGTTCGCTGACGACATTCTATTTCTTTCTTCTTTGAATGTCGTCAGATGATTTGGACCCGGCGGAGATCGAGCCATCTCAAGAAGACTTGGAGCAGTTTGCCGAAAACTCTGCACTTTAGTTTCATTGTACACTTTTCCTCTCTGTACTTTTCATTTCCTGTTGTCACGCCCCGCTTCCCAGAGTACGCAAGATTTGGGCACGCGACATAGCCAACCATGCTACCTGTGGGTAGGAAGTATCCATCCACAGTCACGTTACGGTTGTAAGGATATCAAGAACAAGATAAAACTAATCTAATACATGTCCAAATCCATAATAACAAGAATCAATAAACAATAAGTGCGGAAGCTAATGATCCAATACAATGAATAAACAGTATGTCCCATAATGCGGGCTCACATATGAAAATGAAATGACATAAATAAACTAAACTCTAAGGAACTCACAGTTCAGCCTGCTGGCTGAAGTACTCCTGCTCGGTCGATGACAGAGGTACGGAATCTGGGCCATGCAAAACCCAGACGTCAGCGCGTCATGATATCAAGTATATAGCATAAACATGGTAATAAACAATGCAAGCATGAACATGAATAGAGCAGCAATAAGAAGTAATAAACAGGGTAATGTGCAGTGGTGACTAAACTGTCCTATCAGGTTTTCTACTCTATAGTCTTTGAAACCAATTGATGAATCGTCGATGTAACTCAATAGTATCTCGTGCGTGCCCGGGACCACGGTCATGATCCTCGGGGCTGAATCCGAGACGTGCCGCTAAGCAGTAAAAGGTAGTAGGATGGACGAGTGATGTCAGCAACAACACTCCGGAGCTGGCCAAGCCCGTAAGACTGATCAGAACAATGTATCGAACTGTTGAGTTACAAGTCGGTTTCACCTTTGATTTCCCCATACCCCCAAACTATGTATGTCAGTCAGGTATTCAGTAGTCAAGGACTAATGCCAACACAAAGTCAAGTAAAGGTAGGTCTGTCTGGATCGACAGCAGGAATGGTTAGGTTTGTCGGCATTAGGCATGAAATCGTGAGACAAGTAATGTCATGGTACAACAGGATGAGTCGGTATGTATGTATATGTCAGGTGTAGCAGGGTCAGGTCAATATGTCGTGCAATCGGGTAAGTGCTCACAACAGGTATACAATCAATAATGAATAACAGCAGGAAACAGTAATTAATCACAATGTTCCATATAACTACAGTGATGTTTGTATTCTCTTATTAACAGGTTCAATCATCTTTAGGGTGCAAAAGCCACAAGGTAAAGTAAGATTCGCAATTATAAATTAAGGAATTACATGAAATTATACTAAGTATGATAATTGTCTCAAGAATAGTTTAACAGTTCAAGCAGATATGATTCAGTCGTTTTATTTGGTTAAAGCATGGATTGATGTGGGTTAAATAATTACGAGGAACCGTTGTAACGATTCCAATATAAAGATAACTGCAATATGATATCAAGTGCCATCATTAAGTTACGGGATTCAATAATGTGAATTAAAGTTGCGTGGCAAGACTAGATCTCGCACGCTAGCATGTTCAAGCAAGTATTCAGATACTTGCCTCGACGGTCTGCAAACTGGAATACGGATGCGATGTCGGCAAAAAGCACGATATGATAGCACGGGCCACGGATCGAGTCCCAGCAGAGATCAACGGAATCGCACGGACCAGGGGACTTCGTTGGAGCGTCGGGTTCGCCAAGACGGCACGGTCGGATTCCGGCAACGACAAAAGGGAGCGAAGTTAGCAATGCGATAGGATACAAGTGACTATGACCAGCAAGGGGGATGATTTGCACAAAGGAGGGAAAAGGGAAACTTACAGAGAGGTATACCAGGTGACCCCGGCGAGCTCGACGGCAGCGGCTGTAGCAAGGGTGAAGGGCCTCGGGTGTGCAGGGGAAGGTGCTGCGGCGCTCTGGAGGAGAGGGGGTCGGCTCTGGTGGTCGAGGGGGAGAAGTAGGCGGCCCTGGTGACGACGGCGAGGTCGCCGGTGCGTTCTCCGGTGAACAGCGGGGTAGGCAATGGATGATGGCTCGGGTTTGCTGTTCCGGTGAGGGGAGGAGGGAAACGACGACGAGGTCGGGTCGAGTAGGGTGAAAGGGAGTCGTGGGAGGCGTCGACGGTGAGAGGCGACGTCGACGGCGAGGTCTGCGAGGTGGAGGCGAGGTCGGGAATGGGTTGTAGGCGCGGGAGTCGTCGGGAAACGGGAGGAGGAAGGCGCGGCGGTCGAGGAGGCGTTGCTGGCGGTGACGGCGAGATCTTGAGGAGGTCGGCGGTGAGGTCTGCGGTGAGCTAGGGTTAGGGTTGGTTGGGTTTCTCACGATGGACGAGGGTTGGGTGAAGGCGGCTGCATGCAGGGGAGATTCTCAAATATATAAGAAGAGAGAGAGAGAGAGAATGATTGATGAGATAGAGAGAGAGAATGAGGAGAGAGAGACAAAGAGATATGGAAAGGGAGCGGGGCCCACGTGGGAAACCAAGCTCTGCGATTGGTTGGAGGAATATAGGGAAAAATATTAGGATAAGGATCTGAGGAAATAACAGTTAGGAATATATATTCGTAGATATATTTTAGTTATATATATTAAATTGAAACGGGCCCTTTTTGGCGCGAAATGAAACATTTCCAAATCGCGTCCGGGTTGCGCCCAAATGTTCCAAATTCAAATTATAGGATTTTAAGCGGGTTCCAAATTTTGAAAAGAGGTGTTTAATGATTAAAATGCATGCCCCCAAGTCGGACACTTGTACGCGCGCGTAGTCGTCCAAACTTGCCCGTTTTAGCCAAACGGAACGGAATCTCGACACGCGGACGCTACCACGCGACTAGTGGCGACGAGTAGGCCAACATGGACATCTTAAATTTCATTTTAGGAGTTAAAATTTGTTATGTGCCAAAACGACTTAACCGGGTAAAATTTAGCAATAAACACCAGAAAATCAGGAAAATTGGAAATGAGCAATAAATAACCCTCAACTAGTAATATACATAGTATTATTGGGCTCGGGTGTTACATCATACCCAACTACCAAAGAATTTCGTCCTCGAAATTCCAAGAATACAAGATAACTAACTACTGGAAAAGATGAGGGAATTTCTGTCGGATCTCGTCTTCTCGCTCCCAAGTGGATTCTCCATGCAATCGGTTACTCCAAGAACCTAGCACAAGAGGGATAACCTTGTTCTTAAGAACCTTTTCTCTTCGATCCTTGATTTCGACTGGTCGCTCCTCAAAAGTCAGGTCCTCTCGTACAGTCAACTCCGAATGATCCAAGACATGAGTCTCATCACGAACATACCTCCGTAGTTGAGACACATGAAACACGTTGTGAACTCCTGCTAATGACGGTGGTAACGCCAACCTGTACGATACCTCTCCAACACGCTCCAATATCTTGAAGGGTCCAACGAATCGGGGACTAAGCTTTCCCCGACTTCCAAAGCGAATCACCCCTCTAGTCGGTGATATCTTCAGGAGTACCAAATCACTCGCGGCGAACTCTAGAGGTCTTCTTGACGTGTCGGCCCAACTCTTCTGTCTGTCTTGAGCTGCCCTCATATGCTTCCTGATTGTATTCACCTTCTCGACTGTCTGTACCACCAAATCTGGTCCTAGTAACCTTCGTTCACCAACATCATCCCAACAAACCGGCGAACGGCACTTACGACCATACAACGCTTCAAACGGAGCCATCTGAATTGTCGCTTGGAAGCTATTGTGGTACGAAAACTCCACCAGGTGTAGATGATCTTCCCAAGAACCTTTGAAGTCCAACATGCAAGCCCTCAACATATCTTCAAGGGTCTGGATCGTTCTCTCTGATTGTCCATCAGTCTGAGGATGATAAGCTGTGCTAAACTTCAATCGAGTCCCCAAACTTTCTTGTAAGCTCCTCCAAAAGTGTGACAAGAACCGAGTGTCCCGATCGGACACGATGCTTACCGGTACTCCATGCAATCTGACAATCTCCTGCAGGTACCGCTCTGCCAAAGTCTCTGTCGATTGACCAACCCGAAAAGGAATAAAGTGAGCTGCCTTGGTCAACCGATCGACAATCACCCATACAGCATTGTTGCCCTTTGGACTCCGCGGTAAAGCCGTCACGAAATTCATGGTTATATGTTCCCACTTCCATTGAGGAATCGGAAGTGGTTGCAACAAACCAGCAACTCTTTGGTGTTCAGCCTTGACTTGCTGACACACCAAGCACTTAGCCACGAAGCGAGCAATTTCCTGCTTCATACCTTCCCACCAGAAGTGTTGTCGAATATCTCGGTACATCTTTGTCCCTCCTGGATGTACAGAGTAAGCTGAACTGTGTGCCTCCTTCATAAGCTCTTCACGCACATCTCCTTTTGACACACACACACGGCTACCATATCTCAACGAACCATCTTCATGGATCAGTAAATCGGTTCGTAGTCCGGCTCCAACCTGCTCTCGAAACTTCTGCAGTCTAGGATCCTGCGATTGCGCCGCTTTAATCTTCTCAACTAGGGACGATTGTACTTGCAACTGTATTAACTGTCCTGTAGCACGCGGTAGCACAACCTCCAAGTCAAATCTCTGAAACTCCTCAATGATCTCTCTCTGTGCAGTCAATAACTGAATTGCTGGTAACCGACTTAGCGCATCTGGCACGACGTTAACTTTTCCCGGATGGTGCTTAAGATCAAGGTCGTAGTCGGCCATCAGCTCCAACCATCTGCGTTGCCTCATGTTCAACTCCTTCAGAGTGAACACATACTTCAAACTCTTGTGATCTGTAAAGACTTCAACTCTCTCGCCCAGAAGGTAGTGTCTCCAAATCTTCAGGGCGAAGATCACGGCTGCAAGCTCTAAGTCATGAGTCGGATAGTTCTGCTCATGAGTCTTCAGCTGTCTCGATGCGTAAGCGACGACTTTCCCATTCTGCCTTAAAACACATCCCAATCCCTTTCCAGATGCGTCGCTATGAATCACCAGTCCTCCTGACTCATCCGGTACGGTTAGGATAGAGGCGGTTATCAACTTCTGCTTCAACGTCTCGAAGGCCAATGCACATCCATCTGTCCAAACAAACGGTACCTCCTTACGCGTAAGCTTGGTTAACGGCTCAGCTAAACGAGCGAAGTTCTCCACAATCTTCTGTAGTATCCGGCTACTCCAAGGAACTTCTTATCTCAGCTACATTCCTTGGAATAGGCCAATCTCGAACTACTGCAATCTTCTCGGGATCAACGACGATTCCATCGCCCGACACGACATGCCCCAGAAACTTCACTTCTTCCAGCCAGAATTCGCACTTACTCATCTTCGCAAAAAGCTTCTCCTGTCTCCACATCTGTAGGACCCAATGATATCCGGATCGCAAATCCAGTTTCGAGAATACCCTCACGCCACTAAGCTGCTCAAAGAATTCTCCAATGCGAGGGATCGGGTACTTATTCTTAACAGTCACCCGGTTCAATTCTCGATAATCAATGCACATACTTCTTGTGCCATCCTTCTTCTTTACTAAGAGAACTGGAGCTCCCCACGGTGAGTTGCTGCTTCGAATTCATCCCTTCTCGAGTAATTCACCCACTTGTCCCTTAACTTCTTCCAATTCCACCGGTGCCATCGGATAAGATTTTGATACTGGCACTGCACCAAGAATAAGGTCAATCGCAAACTCCACATCTCGCTTCGGCGGTAAGCCCGAAATATCTTCAAACACATCCATAAAGTCGCGGACAGCTGCCGGCTCTTCCTTGCTTTCCACCACCATAGCCGCAAGAACACTGTTCGTCGGCCTATCCCTAAACTCGACTGGCCCGACAGAATTGCTTTCTCCAATGAAAGTAAACTTAGGATATCCGGGAATCTGGAGATTACCTTCCTTGCTCTACAGTCAATGTGGGCGTGGAAAGTGCCAAGAAAAATCCATCCCTAAGACAACCTCATAACTGCCCGTATCTATCACCAAGAAATCTGCAAAAAGCTCCCGTCCGCAAACAACAACTGTACAATCTCTACATTCCTTACTAGCTATGATTTTCCCATTCCCAGTGTGTATGTCCCAGAAACTAGACAGGGTCGTACAGGTGATCGAGTGTGTAGTTATAAATTTGGATGACATAAACAATGGGATGTCCCGAAATTAAGTAATGCCAAAGCGGAAAAACCATGAACGAGTAAATTACCTGAAACCACTTCTCCCGATGCCTTAGCTTCTTCAGCTGTCAACGTGAACGCTCGAGCCTGCTGTGGTCCTTGAGTAAGCGGTTCCTGTCCTTGGAACGGTCCCTGCGGAGACTTCTGTGTATCATCCTTTGTGCGAGGCTTCGACGGACAAGCATCAACGGTGTGATCTGCCGCTCCACATCTAAAACAGAGTCCCAGCCTCGTACGACACTCCTTTCGCACATGTCCGGGTTTATGGCAGTATCTACAGATCACTCTCCCCTTCCGATCGCCCATACTTGTTTTCTTCATTGGTGCCACGCTGCGCCTGTTCACTGGATTACTTCTACGTACGGACGTGGGGTCCAGTGCAAATGCTGGTTCCAGCTCGAGTTGTTCCTTTAGTTTCTCCAGCAATCCCCTTATCACTCTTTGCCTGGCGGCCAAGACCGCATGCCCTGGGTCCATCTCCAAATTCTGACCGGCCATATTCCTGGAAACCCAAGTACCCAACATTAGCATGATGATAGTTTTCGAGTATAGATCAAGGCTAGAACTCCAAGATACTTAAATAGAGTGCTGCATTGTAGCTATGCCGCGGTATCATAGCCGCAATTACTTAACTCCACCCAAGTCGCCTAAGTCCTAGAGATAACAAGAAGTTAGGTTTTCAAGTTTGACAATGCAAAGTAAGTTTGCATGTCGACATGAACTGGAAGAATGATTCAAGGACGGTAAGACGGTCAAGGTGGCAGGACATGTTTCCTAATCACAGGTATTACGATTCGTGTATCGGGTGCGATACCCAACTATAAGGAATCAACCCAATTAACCTATGGCTCTGATACCATAAAACCATGTCACGCCCTGCTTCCCAGAGTACGCAAGATTTGGGCACGCGACATAGCCAACCATGCTACCTGTGGGTAGGAAGTATCCATCCACAGTCACGTTACGGTTGTAAGGATATCAAGAACAAGATAAAACTAATCTAATACATGTCCAAATCCATAATAACAAGAATCAATAAACAATAAGTGCGGAAGCTAATGATCCAATACAATGAATAAACAGTATGTCCCATAATGCGGGCTCACATATGAAAATGAAATGACATAAATAAACTAAACTCTAAGGAACTCACAGTTCAGCCTGCTGGCTGAAGTACTCCTGCTCGGTCGACGACAGAGGTACGGAATCTGGGCCATGCAAAACCCAGACGTCAGCGCGTCATGATATCAAGTATATAGCATAAACATGGTAATAAACAATGCAAGCATGAACATGAATAGAGCAGCAATAAGAAGTAATAAACAGGGTAATGTGCAGTGGTGACTAAACTGTCCTATCAGGTTTTCTACTCTATAGTCTTTGAAACCAATTGATGAATCGTCGATGTAACTCAATAGTATCCCGTGCGTGCCCGGGACCACGGTCATGATCCTCGGGGCTGAATCCGAGACGTGCCGCTAAGCAGTAAAAGGTAGTAGGATGGACGAGTGATGTCAGCAACAACACTCCGGAGCTGGCCAAGCCCGTAAGACTGATCAGAACAATGTATCGAACTGTTGAGTTACAAGTCGGTTTCACCTTTGATTTCCCCATACCCCCAAACTATGTATGTCAGTCAGGTATTCAGTAGTCAAGGACTAATGCCAACACAAAGTCAAGTAAAGGTAGGTCTGTCTGGATCGACAGCAGGAATGGTTAGGTTTGTCGGCATTAGGCATGAAATCGTGAGACAAGTAATGTCATGGTACAACAGGATGAGTCGGTATGTATGTATATGTCAGGTGTAGCAGGGTCAGGTCAATATGTCGTGCAATCGGGTAAGTGCTCACAACAGGTATACAATCAATAATGAATAACAGCAGGAAACAGTAATTAATCACAATGTTCCATATAACTACAGTGATGTTTGTATTCTCTTATTAACAGGTTCAATCATCTTTAGGGTGCAAAAGCCACAAGGTAAAGTAAGATTCGCAATTATAAATTAAGGAATTACATGAAATTATACTAAGTATGATAATTGTCTCAAGAATAGTTTAACAGTTCAAGCAGATATGATTCAGTCGTTTTATTTGGTTAAAGCATGGATTGATGTGGGTTAAATAATTACGAGGAACCGTTGTAACGATTCCAATATAAAGATAACTGCAATATGATATCAAGTGCCATCATTAAGTTACGGGATTCAATAATGTGAATTAAAGTTGCGTGGCAAGACTAGATCTCGCACGCTAGCATGTTCAAGCAAGTATTCAGATACTTGCCTCGACGGTCTGCAAACTGGAATACGGATGCGATGTCGGCAAAAAGCACGATATGATAGCACGGGCCACGGATCGAGTCCCAGCAGAGATCAACGGAATCGCACGGACCAGGGGACTTCGTTGGAGCGTCGGGTTCGCCAAGACGGCACGGTCGGATTCCGGCAACGACAAAAGGGAGCGAAGTTAGCAATGCGATAGGATACAAGTGACTACGACCAGCAAGGGGGATGATTTGCACAAAGGAGGGAAAAGGGAAACTTACAGAGAGGTATACCAGGTGACCCCGGCGAGCTCGACGGCGCTGGAACGCCGTCGAAGCGACGGCAGCGGCTGTAGCAAGGGTGAAGGGCCTCGGGTGTGCAGGGGAAGGTGCTGCGGCTCTCTGGAGGAGAGGGGGTCGGCTCTGGTGGTCGAGGGGGAGAAGTAGGCGGCCCTGGTGACGACGGCGAGGTCGCCGGTGCGTTCTCCGGTGAACAGCGGGGTAGGCAATGGATGATGGCTCGGGTTTGCTGTTCCGGCGAGGGGAGGAGGGAAACGACGACGAGGTCGGGTCGAGTAGGGTGAAAGGGAGTCGTGGGAGGCATCGACGGTGAGAGGCGACGTCGACGGCGAGGTCTGCGAGGTGGAGGCGAGGTCGGGAATGGGTTGTAGGAGCGGGAGTCGTCGGGAAACGGGAGGAGGAAGGCACGGCGGTCGAGGAGGCGTTGCTGGCGGTGACGGCGAGATCTTGAGGAGGTCGGCGGTGAGGTCTGCGGTGAGCTAGGGTTAGGGTTGGTTGGGTTTCTCGCGATGGACGAGGGTTGGGTGAAGGCGGCTGCATGCAGGGGAGATTCTCAAATATATAAGAAGAGAGAGAGAGAGAGAATGATTGATGAGATAGAGAGAGAGAGAGAATGAGGAGAGAGAGACAGAGAGATATGGAAAGGGAGCGGGGCCCATGCGGGAAACCAAGCTCTGCGATTGGTTGGAGGAATATAGGGAAAAATATTAGGATAAGGATCTGAGGAAATAACAGTTAGGAATATATATTCGTAGATATATTTTAGTTATATATATTAAATTGAAACGGGCCCTTTTTGGCGCGAAATGAAACATTTTCAAATCGCGCCCGGGTTGCGCCCAAATGTTCCAAATTCAAATTATAGGATTTTAAGCGGGTTCCAAATTTTGAAAAGAGGTGTTTAATGATTAAAATGCATGCCCCCAAGTCGGACACTTGTACGCGCGCGTAGTCGTCCAAACTTGCCCGTTTTAGCCAAACGGAACGGAATCTCGACACGCGGACGCTACCACGCGACTAGTGGCGACGAGTAGGCCAACATGGATATCTTAAATTTCATTTTAGGAGTTAAAATTTGTTATGTGCCAAAACAACTTAACCGGGTAAAATTTAGCAATAAACACCAGAAAATCAGGAAAATTGGAAATGAGCAATAAATAACCCTCAACTAGTAATATACATAGTATTATTGGGCTCGGGTGTTACACCTGTTATGCCACTGTTTAGGCATCTTTTTATTTCAGTTGTATTTCCTTTCATGCATTATACAAAGAATGTTAATAAATAAAAGCTGCTGTTCTTTTTTATTTCTTGTCTCTTGTGTATTTATTTTATATTGCTTAGATACGCTTAGCGTATGTACTTCTGGGTATATACGTAGCGGACCTTGTCGCGTCCCCCTTCGTCGTACACTGGGAAGCGGGGCGTGACAGATATATATGTACAGGACGATCTTGCTCAGTTATATAGTATATTATTTCAGTTGTCTTTATCAGGATATGTGTCACGCCCCACTTCCCGGTGTACGGGGAGGGGACACGGCGAGGTCCGCTACGTATTTACTCTGAATTAAATACGCTAAGCGTATCTAAGCAATATAAATAAATGCACAAGAGACAAAGATATAACTGAACAACAACTTTATTTATTCACATTCTTTTTACAATACATGGAAAAGTAAATACATGGGATAAAGCGATGCCTAAACAGTGGCATAACAGAAATGAAAAGTACTGAAAGTAAATGTGTACGATGAATCTAAAGCTCAGGGTCGTAGGCTAGCTGATCCAAGTCCTCGCTGGTGTGCTCGATCTCCTGAATATCCGAATCACTTGACAACATTCCAAAGAAGAAAAAGAAGGAATGTCGTCAGCGAACATTCGCTCGGTAAGTCCCAAAAATAAGGGAGAAGTAGAATAGACAGAGAGAGAATGTAGCTTTTAAAGTTGTATTATATTGTTAACGCTGTTGTTTGTAGCTTGGTACAGAAGAATGCCAGTGTATACGAGAGGAGTCTCAGTAGACCAGAGACTAAGGTGAACGGAATGTACAAGGAACTGTTATGCCACGGTACAACAGTAACGGAATTCAGGTTAGGTGTCTTAAATCTTGCGGTCTCGTGCCACTTCTGACACCTTCCGTACCAATCTACCCCTTATAAACCCCGTGATATCTTGATTGTATTGTTTGTATTGTATTGCAAATTGTACGGTCTTGAATTATAGATTGTATAGATGGATGACTTGCCGAAACCATGATATCAGTAAATGGATGTAACTGGAGAGTCATGTGGAGATATATCCATGGTTCGGTTCGGTCGATATAGATTTAATAGATTGAACAAATTGATTATATAGTTTTATGGATTCATATTGAATTGTAGTTTGTACTTGAATCATATTCAAGTCAGGTTATTTATAATGAGACTCAGTCTGAGTCAGACAATTAGAAAAGAAATTGAAATCCTGAATTAGGTTTTGCTGTTATCGGTAACCGTTGCACATGGGCGGCAGGATTTGTGTCTTTCTCAAAGACGATTATCGTGTTGATAACACCGTTTGTTAAGTTGTCTACCTTAAATAGGCAAGCACCCATATTTCCGGCTCCCTGAGGCTCAAGAGATTGGTCCCGCTTAAACCTATATTTACTAGGGTCCTTATTATAATTTATAGAACTTGAGGGGGTTTTATGTAAAAATAATTTGTATAATTTTCAAAATACACCTCAAGTATTTAATTATCGTTTTTAGAGTTTTCATAGATATAGATTTGATATATGTGACATTTCAAGTGAATAAAACCTAATTTCATAATATATGTTATTTAGTTGTAAAGTATTGAACTTGTATAGAATTTCATGGTATTTTCATATAAAGTGGTTCTTTTGATATAGAAAAGTTGGAATATTTATATTATATCAAAAATGGATATTTTGATGATACATGTATATATTTATTTATATAAAATAATTTTAATTTATTATTTTTCTAGAAATCTTAATTTCTTAAGATATTTGTATTTTAAAATCTTTCGAGACCGAATGCTCCTTGCGGAGGTCTGAATCTCGCACTACTAAGCCCAGGGATGTGCGCTAATCCGCACCATCCCAGACGGGTTCTCCAAAATGGGTTGTAGCGGCGTTTTGCAAAGACTTGTTTAAAATACATAATCTTGTGAAAATGGTTTTTATAAGTTAAAGATAGTTTTGTGTAAAACGGTATTTTCCCGAATCTATATTTCCCAAAAGGTATCGTGCTATGTTGCATATGAGTGTTGTGAGGAGGTAGGTCATTACCCTGTGATTTATTTAAAGATATAGCAAGAAATATGATGTTTTAATGTCGAAACTAAATTACATGGTATTTTACTGAAAAAGTACGATAAAAATTGCAATATGAAATATTTTGTTATGAAACTTGTTCATAATGTTTTGTTAATGATTAATAGTCAAGATGTGAGAGTTTGGTATGGTTGTGTTTAATGAAATTTGCACATATTTAAAGAAAACCGAATCGGAAGTCGGATTAACTCCGCTTCCGTCGGGTTTTAGAAATACTAGTTTTAAGAATAGAATAGAGAAGGGAAAGGTGGGACTTACTGGCTTTTGGTTTAGAGGAGAGGAAGGGGGAGTGGAAGTAGGTTCCGATGCGTCGTTTCATCGCCGAGAGCTCCTAGGGTCGTCGTCGGAATTTCGCCCTTCGCTAACTCCACTTGTACACAAGATTCTAGAGAGTTTTCTTGAGAGTTTGGACAGAATTTGTGAGTGAGGGTGTATGTTTAGGGGTGGTATTTATAGGATAATCTAGGGTTAGGGTTTTGATAGGAAAATTTATTAAAATAAATTGCATTAAAAAGTTTTAATTGAATTTTAATTGTCTCTGTTAAATTGCAGGTGATTTAAAGTGTACAGGGGTTACCAGAGGGCAAAGAGGCAGAGGATTCATGTTGACAACTCGACGATCCGACCGAGTTCGGCTGGCGGCGCCGGCCGAGTCAGCCGCGCCGCCGGCCTAATCCGGCCGAGTCAGGCCGGGTCAGGGGGCTACGTGTCTGTCGTTTCTTGGTGTATTTCCTGGGACAGTTTGTTTTATTTGTGACTTTTGGTTTTACGGGTTTAGCATGTGTAGACTCTTGGAATTCTAAAAATTTAAAAGAAAACGATATTAAAAAATAATGTGGGTGATGGGACTTGAACTCTGGTGCTTTGGTTCAGCAGTGCAAGGTCATACCAATGAGCTACAAGCTCCTTCTTTCAATTAAAAAGCAAAACAAAAACTTATAGTACTCACAGGAAATGCAAATACCCCAAGTATACATTAACTTTTAAGCAAATTTTTGCACACTAAAATTGGAGTTGAGTCTACCCTCCTTATAAAAATTTCGTTCTCGAAATTTACAATTTTATTTTAAGGACTAGTTTACAAAGAGGTGGGGATATCTTGCACACATCTCATCTTCCCTTTCCCATGTTGATTCTCCTGGAGTGTCTTTTCTCCACATCACTCGAACCAAGTTGACTTCCTTGTTTCGAAGTGACTTCACTTTTCTATCCAGGATCTCCACAGGTTGTTGCTCACAAGATAAGTCGGGCTGAACAGTGAGCTCGGAATGATCGAGAATATGGCTGGGGTCACTCACATACCTTCTGAGTTGGGATATGTGGAACACATTATGCGCTCCTTCCAATGAAGGTGGAAGTGCCAAGCGGTATGCCACTTCACCGACTCGTTCGAGTATGTCGAACGGTCCAATGTATCTCGGACTTAGCTTACCCCGTCTTCCAAATTGAATCACTTTGCGGTTTGGAGACATCTTTAAGAATACGTGATCTCCCAGCTGGAATTCCAAGTGACGTCGCTTTGCATCAGCCCAGTGCTTCTGTCGATCTTGGGCTATGCGCATTATTTCCCTGATAGTACGAACCACATCAACAGTTGCTACTATCATCTCAGGTCCAAGAAGTTTCCTATCTCCGATGTCGTCCCAACTTAATGGCGATCGACAATTCCTTCCATAAAGCGCTGCAAAATGTGTCATTCCAATGCTTGCTTGGTAGTTGTTGTTGTACGAAAACTCCACAAGATGTAGGTGATCTTCCCACGATCCTCCGAAGTCTAACATACACGCTCTGAGCATATCCTCCAAGATCCGAATAGTTCGCTCAGACTGACCATCTGTTTGTGAATGATAAGCCGTGATAAAGTTCAGACTTGTTCCCAAACTCGCTTGCAGACTCTGCCAAAATTGCAATCAGAACCTGGTATCACGATCAGAGACAATGCAGACCGGTACTCCATGAAATCGCATAATTTCCTGTATGAGTTCATGGGTATCAGAGATAGTACATATTTGAAGAGTTTAAATCTTAAATAGATTCTTACCTCCATGTACTTCTTTGCTAATGTCTTAATTGATTGGCTAACTAGAAATGGGATGAAGTGAGCCGACTTTGTAAGTCGATCCACAATGACCCATACCGCATCATTACCCTTTGTGCTACGAAGAAGCACAGTCACAAAATCCATCGTGATGTGCTGCCACTTCCATTCTGGTATAGGTAACGGTTGAAGTAATCCAGCAGTCCTGTGAAGTTCAGCCTTTACTTGCTGACACACCAAGCATTTAGCGACGCTTCTGGCTACTTCACGCTTCATTCCATGCCACCAGTAATTCTGACACAGATCTTTGTACCTCCAGGGTGTACTGAGTAGGGAGAGCTGTGAGCTTCTTTCATTAATTCTTCTCGAACATGACCTTTTGGTACACACAATCTGCTGCCGTATCTCAAACATCCGTCTTCATGGATGATGAAGTCTGTTCTGAGTCCATTCTCTACTTGTTCTCTGATTTTTTGCAACTTAGCATCACTTGCTTGAGCTGCTTTGATCTGATTGACAATTGTAGATTGAACTTGTAAATTCATCAAACTTGAAGCGTTACCTGGCATGACCACTTCAATCTCCATCTGATGCAAGTCTTGTTGAAGCTTCCACTGAGCGGTGAGATGCATTGCTAATGGTTGGCGACTAAGTGTATCACGTACCACATTCACCTTCCCTCGGTGATATTGCAGGTTGATGTCGAAGTCCACCATGAGTTCTAACCATCGCCTCTACTGCATATTAAGTTCCTTCCGAGTAAACACATATTTCAGACTCTTGTGATCTGTGTATATGTTCACTCGTTCACCAAGAAGATAATGGCGCCAAATCTTGAGAGCAAAGATGACGGCTGCCAACTCCAAATCATGCGTCGGATAATTGCACACGCAGGTTCGGCACCGTGCCAGACTTCTTTCTCCCCTTTAGTCTCCGTGGATTGGTAGAAAAGGATCGACTTTTCACTTTTTTGCTCAGGAGGGACGTAGAACGTCTGTAGCTCTTGCACGCTGTACGTATCAAGTGCATCAAGTTCTTTGTGATGCCGCTGCGGAACCATGGTAATTTGTAAACTCTGGTCAGCTCGAGCAAAGGTCTGCATTGGCGGGCGGACAGAGAATACTGCATTGGTCTCGTCCTCAGAGTCACCGCCAAAGGCCAAAATAGGAGTAAATGGTCCTGGCCTATTGCCTTTGGGTTATCCCGAGTCGGCCATCTCTTCATCCTCCTCGGTATCGCTCCCAAATATCGGATAGTGGCGATGGCTTTTTGTTTATTCTCCGGTTTACGACATCTTTCCATGTCTTCGAAGTCTGGTAAGAAGTACTTGGCGTCTTCTTATTTGTGGACTTCATTTACGGAGAATGGGTTCCGCTCCCCTGTAACTGTGTACTCAAGGCCGTCTTTGAAGTACTTCATACACTGATGTTGTGTATAAGGGATGATGTTGTACTCATGTAACCAAGGCCTGCCGAGCAAAACGTTGTAGCAAGTCTTAGCGTCGATAACATGGAACTTGATGTCAGTGATGAGCATCCCGAAGCGTAATGTCAATATTACAACCCCGAGCGTTTGTGATGATTGGGAGTCAAAACCGAATATGGTAATTTTATCCCGAGCTAGATGCTGCACATTCATGCAAATCTCCTTCAACACCCTTACATTGAGAAGGTTAACGGAGGACCCGTTGTCGACTAGGATCTTTCCTATCTTGATATCATGGCAATACCCGGTGACATACAGGGGACGGTTGTGCTCGCACGTTCCGAGGAGGAGATCTTCATTGCCGAATGTGATGTCAGCTGTATGAACCTCTGCCAACTCGTCCTTCATCTTTTCTTCTGTAAGGAAGGCTTGAAACTGGTTGGGCTCTTGTAACGTATTGATCAGGGAATCTCGTGCCTCTTTAGATAGGAGAAGGGCATCCAAAATGCTTAATTGTGAGGGTATCTTCCTCATATGTGCCAGGACATTGTAATCCACCTTGTTCTTCTTGGACAGGTCCTTGGCTCTGAGCTCTTTGACGACCCTATCATCGAGGGCAATCCCCTCAGGGACTTTTTCCTTCCTTTTGTCTCTTTTGCACGAACCTTTGTTTGAGGGTCCAAGATTCTTTTCAAGCAACGTACAGTTACGCAGCTGAATGTTCTCACAGTTCCTCGTCTCTTCTTCTTTTTCAGAGGTGGATTCCTGGAAGAGAGGGCCGAGGGATATTTCTTCGTCAGAATCGCTCCCAAAGGTAAGAACTTGAGATTTCGCTCTTGTCGAACTGGTACCAACCATATGACAGTTTCCAGCCGTTCGTTCACGCTCATCTGTCACGCTTCTCTGTTCCCAACGAGCTTTGCGCTTCATTCGCTTGAAGTGTTGTTGATGGGCAACATATCCCTGCCACCACTTCTTGAAGGCACTGCACTCTTTGGTAGGGTGCGTGGCCTTCCGATGGTACAAGTAGTAGTTCAGATGTACATTCGCTTCGTCGAGGCACGTACTCCCGGGAGTATTTTCTTCAGAAGGTGGCAGCTTCATTCCCATTGACAGAGCTTTGGCGAACTGCTTCCCTACCTTGATTCTGCTCTTGCTGGTGGCAGGTGCGCTTCGATCCGGTTGGGGTACTTTATGACTTCTCATTACCGAGGCGTCTTCACCTTGACACCGACACTTGGCCTTTTCGTATAGGGCCGCTTCACGTCCTCGGTCAGCTTTGCTCTTTTGGAGGGGTTCGTTCAGCAGCTTGTCAATCAGGTCATCTGACAGTTCCATAGATTTTGGTTCTGGATCTGCCCATAGTTTCTCTATGTCAGGAGCTTCTTTGCTATTTATCGACAAGTGAGAGATCATGTGGCAACTCACCACATAATCCTCGGGTTCATCTGAAGAATCGTCTCCTTCATCAATGTCACTGTTTTCGTTCTCAAGAACATGCTTGAAGAATTCTTCCAGTATGACTGGGGTCCGTGCCTCTTGGTTGTATTCCTCCAGTGCATCGATGTATTTTTGCAGACCCGTACGATCGCCGTCGAGCTGCCCGGGCTTCTTGGCCTTTTTCTTTTTCTTTGAAGACTTCGGAGGCTTGGCCTGGAGGTTTTGCCCATCGTTATCAACTTTCGGCGTTGGGCGCGGTTTCAGCATTCCGTCAATAATCTCAGGCTCTAGCGGGCTTTTCCACCTAATCGCCGGACATGCCTGAAGATCCTTCAGCATTCTTTTAGTTTTAGCCGAAAGGACAACTTCCCATGGAGCTTCCTCTACAAATGAGCATGATGCCCCTGGCGTATCCACCTTTTAAGGAGCATGCTGTTGTGGCGGGTTTACTTTCCACTTTTCGGACAGCGTGAACTTGCCCTGTTGGTACTGGTCTTCAACCCAGCTTTTGAAGACATAGCAATTTTCGATTGGGTGGCCCACTATTCGGTGGTAGGGGCAGTAATTGGGATTATTGATGTCGCCCGGTTGCAGTGGGCGTCTCGGATCCGGCAGAGTGATGAGCCTGTTGCACATCGCCAGTTCGAATAGTCTCCTCGTTTTATCCCGGGGGAACGAGTAAAAACGCCTCAACTTTTCTTCGAGGGATCTTGGTTTGTTATTTTGGCGAGCTACCGGTTTCGGGTCACTCGGTTGTTGTTGAGCGTTGGCGACGAAGGTCGCTTTTCCTTTGCCCTTTTCATTCCGAAGATCTGTCTTTGAAGGGGACGGCCTATGGCCTATCTGGTCGATTTGGGCCAGTTTGTCAATCAAGGCCTGGAAGGTGGTCGTCTTGAAGAACATCATAAACTGGGATATAGTTGCCTGAGGATCAAGGGTCCCCACGAACATGCCCACAGCAGGAGCTTCTTCTATGCGCTGTTCACACTTTGACTATAGGTTACGCCACCGAATTGTGTATTGAACCCAGGTCTCTCCCGGCTTCACTCTGGCGTTGATTAATACCGTGAATGGGGTGCGCTCGCTTGCGCTTGCGAACCGCTGTGTGAACAGTAGTTCTATCTCCGTAAATGTCTTGACAGAGTCATTTGGGAGCTTGGAGTACAATTCAAATGCCGTCTCCGACAAACTGCCAACAAACTGGCGAAGCAACAGTTTGTCATCGCCCCGAGTATTACCGCACAAAGCTCTGAATTGAGCAACGTGTTGGTGCGGATTGCCCGTCCCCTTATACACATGGAATTTGGGGATCGTATATCCTGGCGGGTACTTAATTTGGTCGTACCAGCCTGGATAAGGTCGCTTAGTTCTGACGACTTGGCATGCCACTTCGTTCGCTTGATGAGCTCGTATTTGTTGAGCTATGTTGTCATCAAGGGAAGCTTTAGATATCGTCTCCTCCCTAGCTGCTGATAAAGCCGGAGGAGGGTTTGATGTCTCCACTCTGTCGTCTTCAATGATTATTGGATGGTCTTCGGCTAAAAGATCCGGCTGGATCATCATTCCCACCATGTCTTGGAATAGAAGCGCCATTTGTTTTATATTAGCCGTTTGTTCCACGGCCTCTTTGTCTTTCTTTTCAAGAACCCTCCGTAGGAATTTGGTGTCAGTCTTCTGATCCTTGCGCTGCTCAGACGATGCTTCCGGGCTTTCTTTCTGCCCAGTGAGTGCGGCCATCCTTGTCAGCATCTCATGGAGTTTCTGTTGTTGCTCCTGAGCTTTTGTCACAGACCGTGTAAGTGGTCGATGACCCGTGGAAGTACGGCTTTCCTCTTTCCCGGAAGACATGTATACCGTGTGTACTACCATGCTCCCAGACTTAGGGCGTTTGGGTCCACTGCCTTTGATATTTGTTGCCGGCATGGGGATCTTCTTCGGCCTTCTCCTCTTGTGGGAGGTCAAGGTTGAGGGGGACGTTGCAGCAGGCACCCACGCAGATGATACCTTCTGTGGTAAGACGGAGGGATGGTCCTCATCTTGCCGAGCCTTCGTTTTCTTCAGCTGGCGAGTGTAATCTTTGTCAATTACAGAGTTTTGGACTTTCCGCCAAACACTGTGGATCTTGAAGAACAACCGCTGAGGAGGCTGTTCCAGCTTCACTTGTGTTATGCTTTCAGCAGGTGGGGGAGACTTCTTCAAGATGGCGGTTGGAGAGTTCTTGCGTACCCTCCTGAGCAGCTCGAAGCTGTTCCCAGTTGGAACAGCAGCGTCAATTTTCACCATTGGAGCTGGTAGAGTAAGTCCAGAGGGAGAACTGCCCCCAGCCTTCCTTGCTCGGCGCCAGTGGCGACGTCGAGCATGTCATGCAGATAGGAATGGTTCAGTTACGGGAGCGGCTTTGTCATGCCCCCTGCTCTGACGAGAAGCTGCTGTTGACGTCATCCTGTCGAAGACTGATGTCCGCTAAGAGGGAACGATTAGTCTGTTGAAGGCAGACTTTTTGGCAGAGGAAGCAGCCTTGGTGACATCGCCCGAAGCAGGAGTTGGAACGTCCAATCTTGCAAAGACCGATTTTTTAGCAGGAGAAGCCCCTATGACGACTTCGTCTGTCGGAGCTGGGATGGCTATCCGTTTCGGGATAACCCCTTCAGATATTGCGGGCCTCTTTGCGGGCCTACTGGAGCTTTGGCTCAGCCTATCGAAGACTGAGGTGGCAGACTTGGATGACCCGTTGAGAGGGGCCATGGTGGTTGCGAGCCGATCAAAGACCGACTTCTTTGAAGCCTCTTGTGATGGCATTGAAGCTTATTGGCGGGAGCATGGTCCCAAAAAACAGTCCAGTGGTGGCCTGAGTCACCTGTTCCACCGGCATTGCAAAGATAGAGGCCGCTTAGGGCTCATAATTCACTCCTCCAGCAGGGACGGAGTGGGAGTTGCTGTTGCAATTGGTGCAGTTGGAAGCCATCGATGTCATCTTATCTTCTGCATGGAGCAAGACACCAAATCTTAGTATCTCGAATCCAGGGGAAACCATATTAAACTGCGATTCGTTCGTGAACACGACACATGAAATGTGGAGTGGAAAGAGGAAAAGGTCCTACCGGACGTGCCAGAATCTGTTTACCGCCGAAAACCGGGAAGACAAACGTCTTTCCTGCATTTGGGGGCAGATACTATTTGGTTTTATCTGTCCACCTCTTCGAATATGCCAAGTTGATTTATGGCACCGTGTATGCGGCCGTTGTAACAGACATCGTCAGATTCCCCCTCGCTGTGAGGGTTTTTTTTATTGTGGGGACGCTCTTCCCTGCAAGCATAAGCCCCTGCAGTTAATTACATTACCGCATCGCGATAACCACTTTCTCCTGCTCCAGAAGGTCACTTCATGCCGTGTGTGTTTGTTTTACTTTTGGTTGCCCGTGGATTGTATACGGAGACTAATTTGTGTTGTCTCCCGTAGGGCGTGGATTAGTCCAGATCCGTATTTTCTTAGATTTGGGTTTGGTTTGATTTAAGGATCGTTAATCTCGTTTTGGGATTAAGATCGACTTAAATGTTTGTTGAGGATACGTTACTCTAGCTTTAGACTAAGATCTACTCAGTATAATTTTGGGATCATTCTAACCCAATAAAAGAGCATTTGGGCTCTATTGATTTAGTTTAAGGACGTTGCGGTCCATAGATCACCATTTTTGGTATGAGGGTTTAGTTTAAGGACGTTGCAGTCCGCAGCTAGTTTAAGGACATTACGGTCCATTGGGGTATGCTCATGGGTTTGGGAATCCACCCAAGAGCTGTTGGTTGTCGGGGCCCTCTACCTCTCTGACATCGTTGAAGAATTATAACGACATGTATCAGAGGTGTGGAGAGATGTACCCTTGAACTGAAATCCAGATTGAAGGGAGAGATCATGGTGGAACGAACATAATTTTAGATGCCATGTGTCAGGAGATCATTGGCCATCTTTGGACTAAGATCGATTTGGGGAGACATGAATATAGGAGGGCTCGGTTGATTAATGGTCAAAAAGTTTTGGCCTCGGGAGACTTGGCTAATTTGGGCTAAGGTTGGCCTCTTACAGTGTTTAAACACTGATATCTGCTTGGCGCTCACGTGCTCCCACGTGATTCTCTAAAGTAGTGCTAAACACTGCAATTTGAAGCGCTCACGTGTGGCACGTGAGGCACCCGAAAGTTGGTGTGGTGCCCTTGGGTTCAAATCCCTGTATAAACATATAAGTGTTAAACACTTAAATCTTGTGGCCATCACGTGTGGACACGTGAGGCGCCCCCCGAGTTGGGCACTGCCTCCTTTGGATTTATTCTCCTGTTCTTTTCTAAGTGCTAATCACTATTGGGGGTCACATGAGGTCACGTGAGGCGCCCCAAAATGGGAACTGTCTTTGGGTTTATTGTCTTTTTTTTTATAAGTGCTAAGCACTTGTCTTAAGGAGTCACGTGGGAACACGTGAGTCGATCTCAGTTGTTGTTTTTTTATGGAGGGTTAAACCCTAGTTTTGTCAGAGGAATTAAATTCCTATATCTTTTGGAAGAATTAAATTCTTCAAATTTAATTCTTTCCTCTAAGTTTTAGGACTGCATGACGGAATCTCTCCGATGAGAATTAAATTCTCAACTTGTGGGGAGATCTGCTTCTGCAGACCTCAACCAGAGGAAGAACTAAGTTTTTTTTGAAAGAGTTAAACTCTTATAAGAGGAGATAAATTGATCTCTAGGTCTTCTCTCTTTTTTTACCTAGGGTTTCTTTTCTTCAAAGAGAACTCTTCTTCTTCTTTTTTTTGTTTTTCAGATCTTATAGGGGGGTCTCCTCTTTTTCTTCTTTTAGTCTCGGGTCCTTTATATAGTAGAGGCAAGTTTGTTGATTTAGTTAAGGAAGTCTCTCATTGAGAGATTTTTTAATTGATTCGGGGATTTTATCAACCGTTGGATTTTTGATCCAGAGACTTCTGTTTTACAGAAGATATTTTTCTTGTTTTTAAGAAGATTGGGAAAATATTTTCCCATACAAAGCTTATTCTGTAGCTTGGTGATTTTTAATCACCATTGGATTTTTAATCGAACGGTGCTCTGTTTTACGGAGCGTAATTTTTCTTGTTTAGAAAGATCGGGGAAATATTTTCCCATATAGAGCTTATTCTGTAATTTGGTAATTTTTTAATCACCATTGGATTTTTAATCCAACGGTGCTCTGTTTTACAGAGCGTAATCTTTCTTGTTTAAAAAGATCTAAGGAAATATTTCTCAAATAGGGTTTTGATCCCTTTTATTTAGAATTTAATTCTATCAGCTTGAAAGGTGATTAGGAACCCTCATGTGTAGCACGTGACCCCCATAGCATTAAACCGGTTTGCTTATATGCAGCAATCCCAGAGAAAGGCATCACGTGTTGGCACGTGAGCTGATGTTCAGGAATGTCACGTGTGGCACGTGACCCCTACGAAGTTGAGCCCAACAAAGAGCATCACGTGCTGACACGTGAGCTTCTCTGACCTGCTATTAGTTTTAGGAAGGCGCCTATATACTTTGTATATAGATGCTCACGTGCCTGCACGTGAGGCTCAATTTCAACCTTATTTGTTAAGCGCAATGCCTATAATCTTTGCTCCAAGGCGTATCATGTGTGGGCATGTGATGCTCCATTTGGGGAATTTTCCCATCGCTTTTTATTCATTATTTGTTTTTTAAAAGGGAACAGTGCAGTATTAGAGTTCGTCGAGCTAGACGAAACTCAAGAAAGCAATCAGGTGCCTACAGGTGGTGATCAGAATTTGGAGGAGGCTGCAGTGCAGGATCAAGTTCAAGAACGGGATGGTGACCATGTTCAACAACCAGATTTACCAGTTCTTAGGAGATCTACGTGAGATAGGCGACTACCTGAAAGACTTGTAACCGACTTCGTTCTGTACACAGATTCAGGGGAGCCCGAATCTCTTGAAGAAGCAACAAGAGACTGTGTTAGCAAGCAGTGGGAGCATACTATGAACGAGAAGATGTATTCTTTGAAGAAGAACCGTACGTGAGATCTAGTGAACCTATCTAAGGGTCGGAAAGTATTGCTGAATAGATGGGTGTACAGAATTAAAGATGAGGCCAATGGTGTGTAGGGGTGTTCATCGGTTCGGTTTGGACCTGTTACCCGCCCAAACCCGTCCACTTTTGACTGGTAAATTGTCCGTTTTAAACCCGCCCGAAAATGACGGGTTCAAAACCCGAACCCGCCCTCTTAATAAACATTCGAACCAATGATAAATTTATTTATATGGCTAAGATCCATGCTTATATAGATTATCTAAGCCCTTTTCTTATTTATCAAATTTAAAGTTTAAGTAAGCCGTATTTTTTTTAGTCTTTTCTCTTTTCTTTTATCTTATCTTTTCTTCTTCTTAAATTAAATACCATTTTTCTTAATTTCTTCATCTTGAGATTCAAACTAAATGTTTTAACTTGTAAGATCAAGAGATAGCAAATGTAGGAGAAAGTTCAGAGTTTATGATTCATTGTTTTATGTCACGTCCCGTTTCCCAGAAGACGGTGACAGCACATGACGAGACCCGCAACCTATTCACTAGAAAAAGGTCATTTTCCTTAATAAATCCGTTAAGCGTATGAAAGAAATATAACAATATGCAAGAATTAATAAGAGTAATAAACAACAACTTTATTTACATTTAAATCCAAATACAAATGTCTGAAATAAAAGTGCAACGCCCCGCTTCCTGGTGTACAGAGGCGGTGACGTGGCGAGACACGCGATATATTTACTCAGAAGTAAACACGTTAAGCGTAAATAAGTAATATAAATAAATGCACAAGAATGACAAGAGATGTAATATAAACAACAACTTTTATTAACATTCATCTTTACAAAATATTACTTTGAAAAGGAAATGTACAATGATAGAAAGCAATGCCTAAACAATGGCATATGAAATGGAATAAGTACAAGGAAAAGCTAGAAGTCTGGCTGCTCTGTAAACCAGTCCAAGTCGTCCTGACTGGGCTCGATCTCCTGACAAACATTCCAAAGAAAGAAAGAAATAGGAATGTCGTCAGCGAACTAGCGCTCGGTAAGTCCCAGAATTAAGAATGGAATAGAACAAGTAAAAAGAAAGAACTGGAAATTATACAGGTATAAGTTTATTATACTAACGTAGTTATTTGTAGCTTGATACAGAATGTATTAGTATATACGAGAGGAGTCCAACTATCCCGTGGACTATGCTAACATGTAAGTACAAGGCCCCATCAAAACCCACGAGACAACGTCACGAGAGTTTATGCAGGTGTCTTTTAGTGTCCATTATCATGCCACTTTTAACACATTCCGTACCAATTTACCCTTTTAAAACCCCGTAATGTATTGTATTGAATTATAGTTATTAGACTTGCTGAGACCATGGATACAAGTTGTTCATGTAATCAGGTTCTGGATGTAAACAAGTAGTCATGTAATCAAGTCAAGTTATAGTCATGGTCCGGTCAAGTCAAATCATACTTGCATGTTGATATTGTTCTGGTATTCAGGTTCAGGTTCAAGTATACAGGTTAGGGTTTGGATTCATATTTGAATTGTATTCTGGTTTGAGATGAATTCAAATTTGATTTAGACTCAGACTTGAGTCAGACACTTAGAACTGATTTGGATCCTGAATTAGATTTGGGAGTTATCGGTAACTGCTGCATATGGACGACATGATTTGTGTCTTCTTCCAAGACAATTACCATTGATAACACAGTTAAGTTTTTCTACCTTAAATAGGCAAGCACTCACTTTCTTCGGCTCCCTGAGGCTCAAGAAAATTCATGGGGTAACGACCTACCCCATTCACAAAGACTATGATTTCATAGCACGATATTTTAGATATATGGTTAATTTAAAGAATACGAATTACAATACAAATACCTTCGCTTTTACAAAATACGTCTTAATCGATATTTTTGCCTCCTTTTGCAATTGCGCCTCTACAACCCTCTTTAGATTACCCGCTTATGGATGGTGCGGATTATCGCACGTTTTTGATACAGTAGAGCGAGATGCAGAGGTTCTCACGGAGAATTCGGTGTCTAAAGGAATAAGAATACGATTTTAAAAGAATACGACTTTTTCTAAATCAAATTAAAACTTTGAAAAATTATATAAAATTATGAATCCATATTTTCAGTAAAAACAAATTGTGAAAATCATATTTTAAAATGAAATATTAAAGTTTTAAATAAAAATACCATTAAGTTTTCAAAAGAGATAGTTTTCATAAAAATACCACAAACTTTTAAAAACTAGGTTTCAATTGATAAAATACCACTAAAATTAAAATATATGTTCATAAAAACTTTTAATATTATAAATTAACCTCGAGGTTTATTTTTAAATAATATTAAAGTATTTTTCATAAAACTCCCTGTTCATATCAGATTTTTGCATTTTTATACCACCCATTCTTAATCACATTGCATATAAATAGGTACTTTTGATACATGTCTGCTAAATAGTTGCAGGTTACAGGTTCTCAGCTCGTTACAGTGAAATTCATGAAAAGTTACTACAAATGTGGGACTACGACCAACAAACAGAGAAATACGGGTTTCCGCACACTATCCGTTTAATGCCGCCTACCAGTTCAAGGAACAAATGGAAAATCATTGAGCATTTCAATGCACAAAGCACAAGGGCAGCATAATATCCAAGACTTCAAACGCGGAGCTCAAGGCAAAAGTCCACTGTTGAATATCTGGAAGAGAACTGAAGAGCTTTTGAGAAACTAAGTGTACCAAACAGAAGACAAAAATAACATGAAGAAACCCAGGAAAAATGAACCACAAAGACCATCAAATGGCCGCGGAACCGCGGCCAAACATGCACATCTGCCGCGGTTCCGCGGCCGTGCTCTGTACGTATCGGTGGGGTGTCAGTGCTTTGACTTGGTTTTTGGGGTTGTTTTGTAATTTCATGTATGGATCAGAATGTAAACCTAGGGTTTTTCCTATTTATAAATAGAAGAGCTCAAGGCCTTTCTTAGGGTGCCTCTTTTAGGGTGCCTTTCTTAGGATGCCTCTTTTTATTTTTAAGTCTCTTTTTAATTTCTAGATTTAAATTCCATTGTAATGCGTTGTTGAGAGGACATCAATAAAGTAAGTTTTCATTTTTTCTCGCATTCTTTTTATCTGAATTTTAATTCCTGCAATTTTTTATCTGTTTTTTTATTATCAGCAATTTAGTTCATCTATTAAAATAAAAATAAAAAATGAATTTTATTGTTATCTTCCTAATGAGTGAGTAATTTCTCACTTGTTAGGGATAGGAGAGGGAAGGTTTGAGAGAAGGAAATTAGAGGAGATGGCGTCCTTTTCTTTATGTTTTAACGAGTTAAATCCGATTTAGTTGGTTTTTGTTTTAAGATCTAAGAATGAGAATAAATTGATTTAAAGGCTTGCTAGGGTTAGGATTAGGTTAGTTCGAAGTAGGGATTCTTCTCACTTCTTTCAATGCCCTAATTAAGAATATAGATGTTAGGGTAATACTCAACAACGGGGATTAGCACGACTAGGAAGAAACTTTCTTCCTTTTAGTTCTTGTCCGTCCGTTCTTGGCTCTTATCCCTAACCTCCGATTAATTCAACCACAACCGATCTAATTAAGGAATCACCGCTATCATGTAGGATAGGGTATCGTAGTGAGCGGATTATGGTTGATTTAAAGAGAGTCCTTAATTAAAATTATTTGGGCAAAGAAAAGAGTGAGAGAGATTTCCTTCTCTCAAACCTTCCCTCTCATATCCCTAACAAGTGAGAAATTACTCACTCATTAGGAAGATAACAACAAAATTCATTTTTTTTATTTTAATAGATGAACTAAATTGCTGATAATAAAATAACAGATAAAAAATTACAGGAATTAAAATTTAGATAAAAAGAATGCGAGATAAAATGAAAACTTACCTTATTGATGTCCTCTCAACAACGCATAACAATGGAATTTAAATCTAGAAATTAAAAAGAGACTTAAAAATAAAGAGAGGCATCCTAAGAAAGGCACCCTAAAAGAGGCACCCTAAGAAAGGCCTTGAGCTCTCCTATTTATAGATAGGAAAAACTCTAGGTTTATGATTGAAATGAAATCTTGTGATTGGATGTAAAAGTATCGAATCAAATAGTCCCCGGCAACGGCGCCATTTGATTGTTGATAATTTGTTGTTTGTGTAAATCGAATCAAATAGTCTCCGGCAACGGAGCCATTGATTGAAAAGAATTCTCGATGTGTAGTATGGAATTGTAAAGAAATCACAACCAAAAATTATTTGACCGCAATCAACTACGGTGTCGGATTGTAGTTAGTATGTGAGTGCGGATCGTCCACAGGAAAAGTGTAATCGTTCGTCTTTTGAATTAGATGAATTGAAACATTAAAGAAAGAAAACAACAATTCAAGATTTGTATTTGAAGTTCAAGAATTAGAAAAAACTAGATCTAATAACAAGAAAAGATAGAATCAAGAATTGATAGTTTGTTGATTTTTCCAAACCAAATCTCAAGAATCGAAATGAGGCTCGTAGGAATCGATCGGATCTATAGATGTGATGTAATCTTACAATTACGTATTCTTATCCTTCGATGAATTGATACTAGATCGATGATCATCGATGAGAATTAGGGATTTCTTGTGAAACTAGGGTTTCATCTTATCCCTTGTTCTTTCGTCGATGTCATTCACATTCTAGCCTCTAGTAAATTCAAGAAACGATCGTTGATCCCTAATTTCGAGCGATCACAATCAAGAAAGCATCGCAACGAAACTAGGTCATCGATTCTTGAACTTGCTAGGGTTTACAAAACTCGTAGGACTTAAAAATAGTATTAGAATTTGTTACATCATCATTCTACAATCGTCTCGACTCCTTAACGAGCGGAGTTTTACTCGAACATCATAACAAGAGCAACAATTACAAATTGAGATCTAATCATGATGCAAGAATTAAAAGAAAGCAAGATTAACGAATTTCACCTTTTATTTATATCGACAATTTTATTACATTCGCTCAAGAACTACAAGAGGAAGAACTTGATCGTCGACTTGGCTTCGCTCGTCTCCGTGGATCGCGGATCGGCTTGGATCACTTGCCCGATTGAAGATCGGCTCGGCTCCTAAAAGGTTGAAGGCTTCATGCTTGATTTGGTACTCAAGATCTTGGATTAGGAGTGGAATTAGGGTTAGGGTTTCGCACAAGCCTTGTCACGAGACTTGTGGAAGAAGATGGTGTAGAATGAACCAATGGTTATTGATTTTTGATTAAAGATTGATTAGCCTTTAACCCTAGATCTAGTGCTCTATTTATAGATAACTAACCCTAGATCTAGGATTTCAAATTCTAACTTTCCCTCCAAAAGTTTGTTGAGGGAATTCAAATTTCCCTCCAAAAGTTAGTTAGGGGAGAAAGTTCTAGATGTAATTAGTTAGGAGGAGCTTCTAGAATAGGATTAATTAGGAGCTTAATTAGGATTACCCTTCTTAATCTTCATTTCTGATCTGGCAGTAGGTTCGAGAGAGTTCTGGAATTTTAAGTATCAGAATGGACTGTGGGACCAGATATATGAATAGTACCCAAAACTTGACGGCTGACGTGGCATAACCGCCGCGCTTGCGCGGCGCAAGCCTTCTTATGCCGCGGAAGAGCGGCGCTTTTGGGGCCTTGGGCCTTGTGCTCTCTGTGGTAGTCTTGGGCTGACTTTTGGACCTCTGTTTGATATATAGAATTGTATTTCTCCCTCTGAAATGCTACCAGATCTGAAATGATTTAGCTGGCGTAATGTTGATCAGCTCTTTGTTTTCCTTCCGTATTTCCTGCACAGACTCAAGACAAGTGTTGCGCAAATACAGAAATGATACGATGCCATGAAATGCGGTTAATTTCCTTTAAAGTGTTGGTTTAAAAGTCTAATACATGCAATCTCATATTTTGTGACAGATTTGTTAATATGTAGAATATGAATGCCGAACACTTCTAAGTGTATGCAAATGTTAAGGAAATTGCCGGCTAAAATATACAATATTTTCGACTGATCAAATACCCCCAAACTTAATTTCGATCGTCTCGAGCGAATGTTTTATTTAAAAAGAGAAGGAGAAAACAAAGAAAGAGAAAAAACTAACTAGCACACTTTCGTAGGCAACACGATTGCACTGAGCACGTGCAACAAGCCTTTAAACCTCTAGGTGTCCCTAGTAGGAGGAGTGTTGTCTCCTGAGGGTTTTCAGCGGATTGCACCCACAAAATACAATAATAAAAGCAAGATCATGAATATTACATTTAAAGAAAAGAATTGTAAAAGAAAGACTTTGAAAATTAGGGTTTCCAACTAAGCTAGCTTTTCGGTTGTCATGAGCCCTATCTTAATGGTCATGAAAAGATGTTAGAAATCACGTCCTCCCTCAATAAAACATCATCTTATTCTTCATTCCTATCTTTATTCCAAACATCGATCATATCACCCTGCGTGTGTGTAAAGACATCCCTACACCCGGAGAATTCAATTCAAGCTATCATACTCTTGCCCGTCAGCCTCAGTACTTCTTGATAAACGAGATTGCTTACACACTTTCATGCGACCGTTAATACTTCTTGAGGTACTAACCGACCGATTACTAATGTGCTTGCTAACTTGGTGTATTTTCCTAGTCTTACACCACTTCAGGCATAGCAGTGACTCCCAGACCAGTTGACCTTGGGGCACTAGGTGAAGAAACACCCTTTTGCTATATATTTTTATTGCCCTCGGTGATAACAAAACCAGTATCCATTTTTCTCACCACTTTAAAACATATTTTTCTTTTCATACTTTTGGCTTTAAAACAAGAGCATTTCAAGATATCCTCTACTATCCCAGGCTTTAAGATGTGTGTAAGTGCGAATAGCAGGGTAGCAACGTTCAAAATGTTTGGCTTCCAGAATAGAAACTATTTTTCAGACTTATTTTTATCCTCAGATTAGTGACGTCTTTCATCTTACTAACCCTTGGGACAACGGCTCATAACTACTTATGACTAGTTCGTATAAGAAAACTTCTAATTTTCTTAGTTTTCTTAAATTTTTCTAATCTCATGGATGTAATTGTTCACCATCTAAACTTTTATTATCTTATTTATATACAAAAATTATTTTTATAGTTTTGAAAAATTTTAAATTTTTATGGGTTTTTAAAGAAATGTTTTGTGCTTATGCAAATGATATGCAAATGATGCGAAAATAAGCACAAACCTCCCCCAAACTTGTTTTCAACAGTGTCCTCACTGTTGCCTTCAGCTAAATCTCGAAAAACCTGTAAGCTTGGGAGGAATTTATTAGTGGGGGCAAAATATTTAAGTGAAGAACCTCCCGCAAACTTATTCTTGGCTCAAAATTTGTAAAAACTTTTCTTTTCAGGAGCCAGAAAAAATGTACCCCCCCCAAACTTGAGTTATGCAATGTTAAGCTTTTAAAATCACAAGTGGGGGTCAAAAATCATTGGTCGATGCCAAGCTTTGCAAAGACCGAAAGTTAACACCAACCATTCGAAAATTTTATCAATGCAGTGCTCGGGTTGGTGGAAGAAAAAGTGGGGAAAAGGTAAGTGGTGGAAGAGAATGTGTGTGCGTCTCATATTGGAGAGACGATGCAGTGTATGTGATGGATTACTCGCATTCTTTTTACAAGTCAAAAGAAGGGGTGGAGGTTCAATTTCAATGAGTAGGAGATGATTCATCTCAACACCCGTGTCATTCAAAATGCGAGTTCATCAGCGAAGATCTCCTCAAAAGTTCCATTAATACCCCGGTGAATAATGTCATCACAAAGTGCGGGGTGATCTTCAGACTCTAAAGGCATTTCATAATCAGTGTTAATTGTTGACCCGGACATCTCGGTGGAAGAGTCCGTATGTGTATGGTACATAATTGGGTCAAACAATAACGTATGAAAAGAGTCAAGATCAATATCAGGAGGATCATCAAATTCGCTGCTGTCGATATCCATTAAGTCGACAGAACATGCCTGAGCAATAGGTTCGGAGGGTACACTTCCCAACTTGTAAATGTTCAGCTCTATTGACCTATTCCCGAAAGATAGGGTCATAGAACCATTACGACAGTTGATTATAGCATTGGAAGTGGCCAAAAAGGGGCGACCTAAAATCACCGGAATTTGATTCCGTGGGTTCGCTACAGGCTGTGTATCAATTACAATAAAATCTACCGGGAATATAAATTCTCCGATTTTTATTAACACATCCTCCAGTTCACCCCTAGGTTTGGTGATTGATCGGTCAGCCATCTGGAGAGTGCAATTGGTTGGCTTTAACTCTCCGATCTCTAATTGCTCATAGACTGAGAAAGGAAGCAAGTTAACACTAGCGCCAAGGTCTAGTAGAGCACGGTTAATGTGTTTTTCCCCAATAGAAACGGAAATAGTAGGATATCCTGGATCCTTACGTTTCCTCGGTAATTGTTGGGGGAAAGCCGTGTCTATTGTCTTTTCCATGAAAATCTTCTTAGGCACGGGATTCTTCCTCTTCCTAGTGCACAAGTTCTTAAGAGTTTTCGCATAGGACGGAACTTGTTGGATGGCATCTAGGAGAGGGATGTTGGTGTTTACTTGCTTAAAAATGTTCATAATCTTCTCCATATGTGGACTTGGTGTGTTAGCCCTTAACCGATTAGGATAAGGTGCTTTAGAAATAAGCGCTGGGTCCATCATAGGAGAAGAAAGTGGGTGTGGAACAGATCCCGGAATAGAAGTGGGGATCGTCCGTGGAGGGGTAAAAGAGGTGGGCTGTAGTGGCGAGCCTTTTGGGAAATGAAGAATAGGCTCGGAAGAAGATGGTAGGGTAGAAGAACTGGGGTAAGAAGTGTGTGTGTGTGGAAAGGTCTCAGCCGGGGTGTTATTGAATGATTTATCAGTATCATCAAACTCTTCCCCAACATGAGTGTCAAGCACTCTTCCAGATCTCAACGTGATTGCATCCACATCATGTGAATAGCCAGAATTAGGTAAAGGTTGAGTTGGAAGTTTCCCTTTCTCTCTTGCACTCATCTCGGCTTTTAGTTGTGCAATTTGTTCTTCCATCGATTTGATGTTCTCATTTTGAGAGATAATGATCTTCATTACATTCTCGACGGAAGATTGCAAACTTGCCGTCCCTTGGATGGATTGTTTCATGAAAGTATCCAAGGTCTGTGCTAGTGCAGAGGTATTATCTGTACCGGTCAATTGCAAAGGACTAGACGGTGCAAAAGTGTTGGCCGGATTTTGAAAATTTTGTGATTGGAAGGGGTGCTGACTCAATTGAAGTGGTGGTTGCTGTTGTGGTGGAGGGACCCCTTGGAAATTGTGTTGGGTTGGAACCGTGTTTTGAAATTGGGATTGGTTCCAAGCAAAGTTAGGGTTATTCCTCCAACCCTGATCATATGTGGAGGAAGATGGATCGTTTCTAGGTCTTTGAAATGATGAATTGGTATGCTCATGACCTTGAAACGGACATTCTTCCGTCAAGTGAGACGGATCAGAACAACAACCACATACAGTTTTGGAGAGTGGTATTTGACTTAGGGCAGCTAAGAATTTTTCCATATTATCGAGTTTCTTTTGTATAGCTGAAATGTCAGCTCTAACTTCTATGGAAATATCATTGCCATCCCTAGATGATTGACTCACACCCTCCCACTGTAAAGATTTTTCAGCGAAATCTTCTAGAAATTTCCAGGCTTCCCTATCATCTTTGGTCATAAAATTGCCTTGACACATGGATTCAAGGGTCTGTCTTGTGTAAGGAGTAATGCCCTCATAAATGATTCGGCACAATTCCCATCTCGGGATGCCGTGATGTGGACATTGGACTAACAGATCCTTGAAGCGGTCAAGACATTTTGAAAATGTTTCATTTGGAAGCTGGGTGAATTGATAGATTTCGCTATGGACTCGAGCTGTCTTTTGATGTGGGTAGAATTTCTTAAGGAATGCTTTGACGAATTCATCCCAATTTGAAATGGAATGTGCGGTAGTGTTATATAGCCACTTCTCGGCTAAATCGCACAAGGTGAATGGGAGAAGACGAAGACGTAAAGCATCCACAGAAAGCTGTGAAGTACCCATCATTGCGCATACATTTTCAAATTTCGTGATAAACACGTATGCGTCTTCAGACTCGGTACCGTGAAATTTTGGTAAAAGGTTGATGTATTGGGGTTTTATTTGAAAATTTTCCCCGTTGGCTGGTGGTGTGGAAAGACAGGTGGAAAGTGGGCCTCGTGTTGGATAGCATCTCTCTTGGAGAGAGATGCGAGGTGGAATCTACGCACCAACGGACGGCGGCAGGGTAGTGGAAAAGAAGTTCGATGGAGGTGGATCCATCGATGTGGGTGTGGTGGTGGGTAAAAGAAAGGTAAGTGTAGAAATACCGACTTTTGGGTCGATAAAAGGAAACGCGGACTAACGGGCACTAGACACCCGTGTCCAGCCTATCTTGCACTAAAAAGGGTTAGTACAAGTGGCAGCGTGAATTTATAATTAGGGGAAATGATGAATGTGGTGTTAGTTTTGAAAAAGATACGGATTTTTGAAAAAATGATGCAACAAAACAAATGCAACACACAAAACCCTAGAATCTAGGAGTCACCTAGGTCAAACTCTAGACCGCTCCTAACTGCCTAAAGACAAGTCGCAGGATAAATCCTCCACTGCCTCTTTGTTCCCCTGTGGCCGGATAAGGCACACTTGGTTTCTCAAAAGCTCTTCAGTTCTCTTTCAGATATTCAATTGTGGACTTTTGCCTTGAGCTCCGCGTTTGAAGTCTTGGATCTTGTGCTGCCCGTGTGCTTTGTGCATTGAAATGCTCAATGATTTCCCATTTGTTCCTTGAACTGGTAGGCGGCATTATACGAATAGTGTACAGAAACCCGTATTTCTCTGTTTGTTGGTCGTAGTCCCACATTTGTAGCGACTTTTCATGAATTTCACAGTAACGAGCTGAGAACCTGTAACCTGCAATTATTTAACAGACATGGATCAAAAGTACCTATTTATATGCAATGTGATTAAGAATAGGTGGTATAAAAATGCAAAAATCTGATATGAACACCCCCTCCAGAAATGCAAACAATATAAATACAATATAAACAAATAAGAATAAATCTTTAAGTACCCTAAATTAATATAGGTTTAAGCGGTATCATTTCTCTTGAGCCCCAGGAAGCCGGAGAAAGTGAGTGCTTGCCTATTCAGGTTAGACAACACTGCAAATTAACGGAGTTTATCAATGGCAATTGTTTTGAAAAAGACACAAATTCTGTCGTCTATGTGCAGCAGTTGTACGATTACTCCCGAACTTAAGAAATTCAAGAGTCAAATTCTTTCATAAGATATTGACTCCAACCTGAATCCAAACTCAAACCAAAATCCAAAAATCAAACACAAACTTGAATACTTGACTCGACTCGACCAAATCATGGATATAACTTGATATGAACTTGACATGAATACCCTAATATATGATTACATCTTGAACATGAATCTGTACATTTTTATATTCATGGATTTGGCCAAGACCTGTAATCTTAAACTATATAATACAATACGCGGGGATAAAGGGGTAGATTGGTACATAACGTATCTTAAGGTACGGGAGGTCACTTAAAAGGCACCTACATGAATTCACGTGCCGTTGTCACGTGGGTTATGACGGGGCCTTGTACTACATGTTACTATAGTCCACGTGGTAAGATGGACTCCTCTCGTATACATGAATACCTTCTTTATCAAACTACAAATAACCACGTTAGAATAACTATCTTATACTATCACGTCCCGCTTCCCGGTGTACGGATAGGGAGACGTGACTAAGCCCGCGACGTATTTACTCAGAAGTAAACACGTTAAGCGTAAATAAGCAATATAATATTGAAAGTATTTCTTAGCACCACTACTAGGTTTCTATAGGCATCAAGTATGCAATTTTAAAAAATCTAATGGGCTAAGCTATACTAACCTAGAATCGAACTAAGGAATTAGGGTTTCATTGCATGTAAACAAACTTTATACTAAGTGAATAAGGAATACAACTTTTGTAGACCGGTCATTCACTTTTAAACCTCCAAGTAGTAGTCCCTTAGCTCCAAGTAATGATTCCCCGAACTCTTCTTAGACTCTACTAGGTGAAAGAAACAAGCTTGGTTAAGGATCTTCAAGGCCGAAGATGATCCTGCTTGAGAAATCTCTAACTCAAGCTATCTCTTCACTAACTAAAGAATTAGTGAAGCAAACAACCTACACTAACGAGCTGGATGAGAGTAGCTTGATGAAGTAGGAATTTTGCTCACTTTAGAATTCCCTTTCTCTCTCTTTTTTTTTGCTCACCTCACTCAAAACTAGAGAGCAAAAATGAGATGAAGAAGATAAATAAGTAGTGAACCATGGGTAGAAAAATATCTCATAGATATTAGTAGAGAGTTAACCATGGCTAAAGATAATGGTTGGGTTAATAAATATCTAGAGTAAAACAAAATTAGTGGAAAAAGTCAAGGCTTCTACATGCTTCCACAAGTATCTTAAGCCATGCTAATTTTCACCTAATTTTGGTTTTTCCCTTAATAATTAAATCACCCAAATTATCTTTAGTTTGGTGTGAGTCTCATACACCCATGTCCAATGTATCATCTAGCATGACACAATAGTATATGTGATATATATATATATATATATATATATATATATATATATATCACATAAATGTATATATCACCATATATACAAATCAAGAGAATAAATTCTTTAGTGAGCTAATATTAGTTAATATATATTAATATATCAAATATATAATTATATATTAAATTATTAAATCAACACTTAATTTAATAATTCGGCTATATCATATATAACCGACTAATATCATATCAAATATACATATAACAAATTATTTAATCAACACTCGATTCAATAATCCGGTTATATCATATATAATCTATATCGCAAGATTAGAATACGGTATCACATACACGTATTTAATCTCGGTCCCGCACATATCACATGTGCCCTACTTCGTTTCGCTTGAGTTAGGAAACCTCTGCGTGGGACTCTAAAGACTCTTCAATACGCCAGCAGTAGGTAATGATCATATCAGTCATCCACAAGCCGTCAACGGTACTAGCTGGACGTAACGATCACCCAGGTATTGAGCGATCAGAAGATCAGCAAGTAAGCTTGTCCAAACTCCTGTAAAGCCTATAAGTAACACTACCGTACAGTCCGGTCTTTTCTTCTGATATGTCGCATATCGAGTCTGGGGGTGGAATCGTAAGACCCCAATAACTTGATAAGTCATGCCGACGTGAGGCTCATAACAAATCGAGAAACTACTGATAACACTTATCAGTAAATCTCATCAGCCATGGCCAGGAACTTTCTGTTATAGCCAATCGAGCATAGCGCAACATCAACTCCTAATACCGAGAGAGACGAAATCCTTCCTATCGCTCATTGCCTCCATATGACTTGGGACTGTAACCGAAATCCACCTGTTTGCACGACTCCTTTGAGCCGTGGTAGGGAGGAAATCAAAGCACAATGGGAACCACATAAAACTCTATAATGATCTCGGGTCTACAGACTAACACGTACCAGTTTCACTAGAGAACTGCTATCTGACGATAGGTATAATACCATCTAGGAGTTCTCGGCGGGTCCTGTTCAGTGTACCCATTCTCCAATGAGCACCTGTGTACAATCTCTGATGTCAAACACCAATGGCTGTGGAATCAACCATCACCCCATACAGGGTTAAGAAACGTACACACTAGTCTACTCTGTAATATCGATGCCCTGTCTAGATAATCTCTCGACTAGGAACAATTAAAGGATGTACTTATGGACTATCCTGGCCCCACTAGTATGATCTGCATCATAGTCCTGTTAGTTAAGTACACATCCTAAGGGCTTTATCAACATGTAACGAAGAGACAATATAATGATACAAGTGTACATGTTAAGATAAAGAGCAACCAGATAGCATACTATCATGTCGAGCAAGAAAGTCCTCTCTATATATTTCCAAGCATCCACTATAATATACAATCATGTACAATAATGGCCTCTAGGGCATACATATAACTAACAAATATAAATGTATACAAAAAGACATGAGATATAAATGAACAGCAACTTTTTTATTTATTAAACATTCTTTACAATACAACTAAAAAGTAAATACAATGTGTAAAGCAATGCATAAACAATGGCATGAACTGAAAGTAAAAGTATATACAAGTGACTAGAGCTCCGGGTTCTCAATGAACTGCTCCAAGTCTTCTGAGCTGAACTCGATCTCCAAAGAGTCGGGTCCTCCTGACAACATTCCAAAGAAAGAATAGAAAATGAATGTCGTCAACAAATAATCGCTCGGTAAGTCCCAAAGAGATATAGAAATAGACTGAATAGGTAAAGAGAATATATCTGGTATAATGTATGATTGTTATGTTAACGCGGTTGTTTGTAACTTGGTACAGAATATGCCAGTGTATACGAGAGGAGTCCAACTATTCCGTGGACTATGGTATATGGAGCACAGGGACCCGTCAAGCCACGGGACAACGGCAACGGATATTCAGGTTATGTGTATTAAAGTGACCATCATCGTGCCATTTTTAACACATTCCGTACCAATCTACCCCTTTAAAAAACCCCGTAATGTTTATTGTATTGTTTATAGATGTAAGACTTACCGAAACCATGAGATCAGTTGTTCATGTAAACGGATAAGGATGTAAACGGATAATCATGTGATCAAGTCCATGTATATCCATGGTTCGGTCAGTTCAAGTCATGTTGATATTTGATAGTATTCGGTATATATGGATTCATGATGTATTAGAGTTATATTTGAATTGTATGTAGATTGGAATTTTATTCAGATTAGACTGAGACTCTGTCTGAGTCAGACACTTAAACAGAATTGGATTCCTGAATTAGGTTTTGGAGTTATCGGTAACTGCTGCACATGGACGACAAGATTTGTGACTTTTTCCAAACCAATTACCATTGATAACCCCGTTTTAGTTTCCTACCTTAAATAGGCAAGCACCCATTTTCTCCGGCTTCCTGAGGCTCAAGAGAATTGGTCCCGCTTAAACCTATATTTACTAGGGTCCTTATTGTAAATTAATAAACTTGAGGGGGTTTTATGAAAAATAGTTTTGATAAACTTTCAAAATAAACCTCAAGCATTTATTTATCGTATATAGGGTTTTCATGGATGCAATTTTTAAAAGTGAAGTATTCTAATGATTATAAACCTAAATTGAATAGTATATGGTATTTTAGTGTAAATTGGAATTGTATGGATTTGTGATGGTACATTCATGAAATTTGGGATTCTTGTGTTTAGAAAACATGGAATTTATTATAAATATAAAATAGATGTTTTGATAATATATATATATATATATAATTATTAAAAATAAAATTTATTTATTAAATAGAAAATCACGTTTTCTTAAAAATTGTATTAAAATTTCATCGAGATCGGATGCTCCGTGAGGAGGTCTGCATCTCGCTCTACTAGTCCCGAGGATGTGCGATAACCCGCACCATCCAAATCAGGTTCCCCAAAATGGGTTGTAGAGGCTTAATTTCAAGGAATTTAATTAAACAATTTAAAGAATACGATTTTTAATAGTTTAAGGTATTTTAATGTAAAATTGTATTAGCCACAAAAATATGGTTCCAAGCAATTATGCAATGTCATGATGAGTGTTGTGATGAGATAGGTCATTACCTCGTGAGTTTTCTAAAGCCAATATGAGCAAATATGATGAAATGATGTCGTAAGTGAACTTTGTGGTATTTAACCGTAAAATTGAAATAAAAGTTGTATAACATTGTGTTTTGAATTGAAACTTATTCTAAATGTTTGTTTTAAGATTACTATATAAGATGTAACAATATGGATGTTTGGTTATTAAGAAAAGTTCTGTTTTTAACAAAATTAGAATCAGAAGTCGGAATAACTTCGCTTCCGATGAGTTTTGAGAAGAGAATTCTTTTAATAGGAATGAGAGGGGACTTACTGGATTAGATGAGAGAGGGGAGGTAGAGGAAGGGTTTGAGAGCTTCGTGGAGTCACGGTGTCGCCGGATTTGTCCCGAGTCGTCGCCGGAAGATGACCTTGGGCTAACTCCACTTGTACAACTAATTTGACTTGGAAAAATTTGAGAGTTTTGATGATAGATTTCAGAATGGAGAGGGCTAGGGTGTGGGCTGGTATTTATAGGATAGAATTAGGGTTTAGGAAATTAAAAATGAGAATTAAAATGCATTAAAATATTGGTTTAATGGTGATTTTTTAATTCTCTGGATAATTGCAGGAAATTCAAACAGAAGAGAAGCGGGGGGAGGCCAAAGGGTGTTGGGGTAAAATTAGGAGGCATTTGCAACGGGGGGGCCCGGTGCCGCCGACCCTTTGGGAATCTTCGCCGGTCGTTTGGGAGGGGTGGGGTCTTGGATTGGTGCCACGTGTTTGTGTCTCCTCGTATAATATTTTCCACATGTTTGATTTTAGTGACTTTTCATTTTTACGTGTATTGCACGTGTAAACTTTTGGGCTTCCAAAAAGTTTAAAATAAAAATCATTAAAAATAATATGTGGCTGGGGGATTTGAACACAGGGGCAATGTCACAGCATTGCAAGACTTTACCAATGAGCTATAAGTTGTTTCTTGCTGTTCTAAAACAGATTAAATACTTATAGCATGCTCAAGGTTGCAAATACTCCATTTAGTACTTTAATTTTAAACAAATTTCTGTACATTAAAAACAGAGTCGTTACATTCTACCCTCCCTACAAAAATTTTGTCCTCGAAATTTACAAATATTTAAGGACTAATTTACAAATAAGAAAGGATATCTTGCACGCATGTCGCCTTCTCTTTCCCACATTGATTCTCCCGGTGAGTCTTTCCTCCACATCACTCGGACCAATTTACTTCCTTGTTCCTAGGTGATTTTACCTTTCTGTCCAGGATTTCAACGGGTTGTTGCTCACAAGATAGATCCGTCTGTACAGTGAGCTCGGAGTGATCAAGGATATGGCTAGGGTCACTCACATACCTTCGGAGCTGGGATATGTGGAATACGTTGTGCACTCCTTCCGATGAGGGTGGAAGTGCCAAGCGATATGCCACTTCTCCGACTCTTTCAAGTATGTCGAACGGTCCAATGTATCTCGGACTTAGCTTACCCCTCTTTCCAAAGCGAATCACTCCACGATTTGGAGAAATCTTCATAAAGACATGATCTTCCGGTTGGAACTCCAAGTTTCGGTGTTTTGCATCAGCCCAATGCTTCTGTCGGTCTTGGGCTATGCGCATTCGTTCCCTGATAGTGCAAACTACATCTACAGTCGCCACTATCATCTCAAGTCCAAGGAGTTCTTTATCTCCGATGTCGTCCCAACTTAACAGTAAACGACACTTCCTTCCATAAAGCGCTGCAAACGGTTCCATTCCAATACTCGCTTGGTAGCTGTTGTTGTATGAAAACTCCACAAGATGTACGCGATCATCCCACGATCCTCCGAAGTCTAGCATACAAGCTCTTAGCATATCTTCAAGGATCTTAATCGTTCGCTCAGACTGTCCATCTGTTTATGGATGGTAGGCTGTGCTAAAGTTCAGACTCGTTCCCAAGCTAGCTTACTGACTCTGCCAAAACTGCGATCAGAATCTGGTGTCACGATCGGAGACAATGCAAACCGGTACTCCATGTAATCTCACGATCTCCTGTATGAGTTCATGGGTGTCAGAAATAGTACACTATAAAGAGTTAAATCTTACTTAAATTCAGACTTACTTCCATGTACTTCTTTGCTAGTGTCTCGGTAGATTGACCAACTTGAAAGGGAATAAAATGAGCCGATTTTTTTGAGTCGATCCACAATAACCCATACTGCATCTTTACCTTTCGTGCTGCGAGGAAGTGCAGTCATGAAGTCCATGGTGATGTGTTGCCACTTCCATTCTGGAATAGGTAACGGTTGAAGTAAACCAGAAATCCTGTGATGTTCAGCTTTTACTTATTGACACACCAAGCATTTGGCTACGCTTCTGGCTACTTCACACTTCATTCCATGGCACCAATAATGTTGCCGCGGATCTTTGTACATTTTCGTACCACCGGGGTGTACTGAGTATGGAGAGCTGTGAGCTTCTATTATCAACTCTTCCAGAACAGGTGGTACACACAATCTGCTTCCGTATATCAAAGACCCGTCTTTATGGATGATGAAATCTGTTCTAAGTCCGCTTTCTACTTGTTGTCACGCCCCGCTTCCCAGTGTACGGCGAAGTGGACGCGACGAGGTCCGCTACGTATGTACTCAGAAGTACATACGCTAAGCGTAGCTAAGCAATATAAAATATTACACAAGAGACAAGAGTATAAAAAGAACAGCAACTTTTATTTATTAACATTCTTTGTACAATACATGAAAGGAAATACAACTGAAATAAAAGATGCCTAACCAGTGGCATAACAGGAAATGAAAAGTACAGAAAGGAAAAGTGTACAATTAAACTACAGTGCAGGGTCTTCAGTAAACTGCTCCAAGTCTTCTTGTGATGGCTCAATCTCTGCCGGGTCTAAATCACCTGACGACATTCAAAGAAGAGAGAAACAGAATGTCGTCAGCGAACAGGTCGCTCGGTAAGTCCCAAAGATAAGAGAGAAATAGACAGAGAGTAAGAGAGGGAGAGTGTAGCTTTTAATGTTGTATTATAATATTCTAATGTTGTATTAACGCTGTTGTTTGTAGCCTGGTACAGAAGATGCCAGTGTATACGAGGGGAGTCCCACTTACACCGGGGACTTTGGTAACCTGTAGTACAAGGCTCCGTCGATAATACCACGGAACAACGGCATGGATGTAATTACGTCTTAAGTGACCACCTCGTGCCACCTTTAACATATTCCGTACCAGTCTACCCCTTAAACCCCGCGATGTCTTGTTTGTATTGTTATCTTGTAAAATTGTGTTGATTGTATGAGTGATTAACTGACTGACCGAAACCATGATATCAGGAAACGGCTATAACCATAGAGTCATGTAAATGGAATACTGGGAAACATGTAGAAGGAATATCCATGGTTCGGTTCGGTTCAGTCAAGTAGATTGTTAACTGGATTCTGGGATTCATGTATTCATCTTGAGTTGAAATATAAAGAATATGGATTGACTTGAATCGTATTCAAGTCAGAAATAGTCAGACTCTAACCCGAGTCAGACTAAAAGAAAGAGAATTTGAAGTTCTATAATTGGTTAGAGTCCTTATTGTAAATTATAAAACTCGAGGGGGTTTTATGTAAAAATACTTTTGTATAGTTTTCAAAATACAACTCAAGTATTTAATTATCGTCTTTATGTATATACAACAATTTAATGATCAAGATAAATATGTATACATGTTCGAATAGTATGAAATGAGTCAAGTATATTATACGAGTAACTACCAAAAACAATGCTGTAAAGAAATATTATGTACGACTAATTAATCAAGTCAAACGAATGCGAGAACATAAACAAAAATATGGCTCTAAGTGTTTTGCATGCGTGAGTTCCAGTTTCGCCTAAATACGACTACCGGTTCGAGAGATATATATGTTTTCGTATCGTCGCGCAAAACAGATCAGAATCTATTCGGCACCGTCACATATTTTTAAAACGCAGTTTGAGTTAATTTCTATCGGGTTTCAGGTTACGAATATTATTAGAAAATTGTAGGTATTTTGAAGTACTTATCTAAAACACCAAGATTCATATGATTTGGATTTCTAAAGATCTAGTTATGATTATTTTAATATCAGCGTTTAAAACAGAAATTCAGATTTCTGGACAGCAACTATGTATTCTATTGCAAAGCCTATATCAGGTTGTTTCATGCATTCCTAAGTAATATAATATACATAAAATTATAGTTCTATCAATGGTGCATCTACACATCTAAATTTTGTCATAAATGGACATCGTGTGTTCGAGTTATGTCCAATTTAAAAACAGTGTGCGAATCGGAACAGATTCTGTCCAGATCCGTCACTTAATATTGTAATGCAGTTTTCTTTATCTTAGATGGGTTTTCAGTAAAACTATAAAACTAATAAAATCTAGATCATTCGATGTAGATATCAAAAACACATGAGTTTGCTCAATTTGGATACCGGTATACCAACTTATATGTCGTAGAAATTGACCGATAGCTTCAGTTTTCTGTTTTGTGATCAGTGAATAAATACGATGTAATTCCTAAACCGTTACGCGGATCGATCTAAAATTTTTACAGCGTGTAAAAAAATAATATATTCTATTATATGTAAATTTCATGAAATTTTCAGAATTAAAAATTAATTTATAAAATTTATTTTAAAACTAAAGGTATTGATATGTCATATGTGAGAAATGAGAAAACCATGGTATTTATTCGTAACTTCATCATTTTTTTTAATACAAATTTTAAATAAAGTGATTTAAAATAAAACAACAAACATGCACTCCTAATTGGTCACTATGAAATGTTAACATGTGAATTGAGAGTAAAGAAAAAGACTTTACAAACTATATATGTGTGTATGTTTGCGTGTTCATTATTTATATATGTATCCATTTAATTAATTATTTAGGAACTATGATATGTCAAGGGAAATTTTTCATGGAAATATAAAATAAGAGAAATATAAAGAGAAAAAGAAAGAGATGGAGGGAAGGAAAGAGAGAAGGGGCTTACATGCACAAGCCGGTATTGTCACCGGGCTTGTCTATCCGCCGATAGCCTCGCGTTACTAGCGAGACCTTCTTGAAGACTTCTTCTTGTTCTTCTTCTTGGATTCTAGGTGAAGAGAAAGAAGTGAGAGATGGAAAAATATGAGGAAGGAAAAGATGGAGGAGGACAATAAGGATGGTGTAATGGTGAATAATAATATATGCATTTAACATGAGAATTAAAAGAGAAATTAAAAGCCACCATTCATTTTGGAAATGAAAGGTCTCATTTGTAGGTTATGGGAAGAATAAAAAATGATAAAAAATAATTGCAAGAATGGGGATTTGAACATGTGACTTATGGAATAACAATGCAAGGACTTAACCAATGAGCTATAAAGTTGTTCATGCATATATTTAATTAGAATTAAATATATGATGTTGCTTAAAAAGAAAATGGGCTTTTTAGATGGGCTGTAGAGAATAAGAATAATGGATTTGGGTTAAATATTTATGAAAGGAAAAATAAGAATGAGAAGTTAAAAACTTAAATATAAGAAAAAGAAATTGTACCTAAAAAAATACATAATAGATTGAGGAATAAAATAATAATAAATTTAATAGAAAAAGGAAAATACCAAGAACAAATAAATACGGTATATTATTGAAGAGGGATAATACAAATGTATAGAGATTTTGGGGTCATTACATTCTACCCTCCTTAAAAATAATTTCGTCCTCGAAATTACTCAAGAAGGATGATGTAACAGAGTAAGGAAATAGGATTAGGATGATGTCTTCCTCGAGCTCTGTCGATTGATACTCTAACCAATTGAGCTAATAAGTCTACAAGATACAAATAGAAATGATGAATAAGAATTAAGGATTCAAAAGTGGAGAGATGGACTTCAAGGAAACCGAAGGTGGAGTTCAAGATGGATTCAAGGAATATGTAATGTAAAGAATGTTTTAGTTGCTGGTTCTTGTGTTATATTGCTTAGGTTGTTCACGCAGACCAGAACTGCATGACAGGGATTCACACGGCTCTGACCTGCATGGGCCACCAACAAAACCTGTCACGCCCCGCTTCCCAGTGTACGGCGAAGTGGACGCGACGAGGTCCGCTACGTATGTACTCAGAAGTACATACGCTAAGCGTAGCTAAGCAATATAAAATATTACACAAGAGACAAGAGTATAAAAAGAACAACAACTTTTATTTATTAACATTCTTTGTACAATACATGAAAGGAAATACAACTGAAATAAAAGATGCCTAACCAGTGGCATAACAGGAAATGAAAAGTACAGAAAGGAAAAGTGTACAATTAAACTACAGTGCAGGGTCTTCAGTAAACTGCTCCAAGTCTTCTTGTGATGGCTCAATCTCTGCCGGGTCTAAATCACCTGACGACATTCAAAGAAGAGAGAAACAGAATGTCGTCAGCGAACAGGTCGCTCGGTAAGTCCCAAAGATAAGAGAGAAATAGACAGAGAGTAAGAGAGGGAGAGTGTAGCTTTTAATGTTGTATTATAATATTCTAATGTTGTATTAACGCTGTTGTTTGTAGCCTGGTACAGAAGATGCCAGTGTATACGAGGGGAGTCCCACTTACACCGGGGACTTTGGTAACCTGTAGTACAAGGCTCCGTCGATAATACCACGGAACAACGGCATGGATGTAATTACGTCTTAAGTGACCACCTCGTGCCACCTTTAACATATTCCGTACCAGTCTACCCCTTAAACCCCGCGATGTCTTGTTTGTATTGTTATCTTGTAAAATTGTGTTGATTGTATGAGTGATTAACTGACTGACCGAAACCATGATATCAGGAAACGGCTATAACCATAGAGTCATGTAAATGGAATACTGGGAAACATGTAGAAGGAATATCCATGGTTCGGTTCGGTTCAGTCAAGTAGATTGTTAACTGGATTCTGGGATTCATGTATTCATCTTGAGTTGAAATATAAAGAATATGGATTGACTTGAATCGTATTCAAGTCAGAAATAGTCAGACTCTAACCCGAGTCAGACTAAAAGAAAGAGAATTTGAAGTTCTATAATTGGTTAGGGTCCTTATTGTAAATTATAAAACTCGAGGGGGTTTTATGTAAAAATACTTTTGTATAGTTTTCAAAATACAACTCAAGTATTTAATTATCGTCTTTATGTATATACAACAATTTAATGATCAAGATAAATATGTATACATGTTCGAATAGTATGAAATGAGTCAAGTATATTATACGAGTAACTACCAAAAATAATGCTGTAAAGAAATATTATGTACGACTAATTAATCAAGTCAAACGAATGCGAGAACATAAACAAAAATATGGCTCTAAGTGTTTTGCATGCGTGAGTTCCAGTTTCGCCTAAATACGACTACCGGTTCGAGAGATATAAATGTTTTCGTATCGTCGCGCAAAACAGATCAGAATCTATTCGGCACCGTCACATATTTTTAAAACGCAGTTTGAGTTAATTTCTATCGGGTTTCAGGTTACGAATATTATTAGAAAATTGTAGGTATTTTGAAGTAATTATCTAAAACACCAAGATTCATATGATTTGGATTTCTAAAGATCTAGTTATGATCATTTTAATATCAGCGTTTAAAACAGAAATTCAGATTTCTGGACAGCAACTATGTATTCTATTGCAAAGCCTATATCAGGTTGTTTCATGCATTCCTAAGTAATATAATATACATAAAATTATAGTTCTATCAATGGTGCATCTACACATCTAAATTTTGTCATAAACGGACATCGGGTGTTCGAGTTATGTCCAATTTAAAAACAGTGTGCGAATCGGAACAGATTCTGTCCAGATCCGTCACTTAATATTGTAATGCAGTTTTCTTTATCTTAGATGGGTTTTCAGTAAAACTATAAAACTAATAAAATCTAGATCATTCGATGTAGATATCAAAAACACATGAGTTTGCTCAATTTGGATACCGGTATACCAACTTATATGTCGTAGAAATTGACCGATAGCTTCAGTTTTCTGTTTTGCGATCAGTGAATAAATACGATGTAATTCCTAAACCGTTACGCGGATCGATCTAAAATTTTTACAGCGTGTAAAAAAATAATATATTCTATTATATGTAAATTTCATGAAATTTTCAGAATTAAAAATTAATTTATAAAATTTATTTTAAAACTAAAGGTATTGATATGTCATATATGAGAAATGAGAAAACCATGGTATTTATTCGTAACTTCATCATTTTTTTTTAATACAAATTTTAAATAAAGTGATTTAAAATAAAACAACAAACATGCACTCCTAATTGGTCACTATGAAATGTTAACATGTGAATTGAGAGTAAAGAAAAAGACTTTACAAACTATATATGTGTGTATGTTTGCGTGTTCATTATTTATATATGTATCCATTTAATTAATTATTTAGGAACTATGATATGTCAAGGGAAATTTTTCATGGAAATATAAAATAAGAGAAATATAAAGAGAAAAAGAAAGAGATGGAGGGAAGGAAAGAGAGAAGGGACTTACATGCACAAGCCGGTATTGTCACCGGGCTTGTCTATCCGCCGATAGCCTCGCGTTACTAGCGAGACCTTCTTGAAGACTTCTTCTTGTTCTTCTTCTTGGATTCTAGGTGAAGAGGAAGAAGTGAGAGATAGAAAAATATGAGGAAGGAAAAGATGGAGGAGGACAATAAGGATGGTGTAATGGTGAATAATAATATATGCATTTAACATGAGAATTAAAAGAGAAATGAAAAGCCACCATTCATTTTGGAAATGAAAGGTCTCATTTGTAGGTTATGGGAAGAATAAAAAATGATAAAAAATAATTGCAAGAATGGGGATTTGAACATGTGACTTATGGAATAACAATGCAAGGACTTAACCAATGAGCTATAAAGTTGTTCATGCATATATTTAATTAGAATTAAATATATGATGTTGCTTAAAAAGAAAATGGGCTTTTTAGATGGGCTGTAGAAAATAAGAATAATGGATTTGGGTTAAATATTTATGAAAGGAAAAATAAGAATGAGAAGTTAAAAACTTAAATATAAGAAAAAGAAATTGTACCTAAAAAAATACATAATAGATTGAGGAATAAAATAATAATAAATTTAATAGAAAAAGGAAAATACCAAGAACAAATAAATACGGTATATTATTGAAGAGAGATAATACAAATGTATAGAGATTTTGGGGTCATTACACTTGTTCTCTGATCTTTTGCAACTTGGTATTGTTTGCTTGAGCTGCTTTGATCTGATTGACAATTGTAGACTAAACTTGTAAGTTTATCAAACTTGAAGTGTTACCTGGCATGACCACTTCTATCTCCATCTGGTGCAAATCTTGCTGTAGCTTCCACTGTGCGGTGAGATTCATTGATAGTGGTTGGCGACTAAGTGCATCAGGAACTACATTCACCTTCCCTGGATGATATTGTAGGTTGATGTCGAAATCCACCATAAATTCTAACCATCTTCTTTGCCGCATATTCAGCTATTTCTGAGTAAACACATACTTCAGATTTTTGTGGTCTGTGTATATATCTACCCATTCTCCAAAAATATAATGACGCCAAATCTTCAGTGCAAATATAACGGCTGCCAACTCTAAGTGATGCGTTGAATAATTGCGCTTATGAATCTTCAACTGTCTTGATGCATAAACTACAATTTTATTATGCTGGTGTGGAACATATCCTAATCTCTTACCGGTTGTATCGCAATGCACCATGAAACCTCCAGATTGGTCCCGTGTTACGAGAATAGGCGATGTTGTCAATCTTGACTTGAGTTCTACAAAAGCTTGTTCTCATACTTCTGACCACACGAATGCTTCATCTTTACATGTGAGCTTGGTCAGGGGTGTTGCAATCTTCGAAAATCCTTTAATAAATCTTCGGCAGTATCCTACTAAACCCAAGAAACTTCGAATGCCCTTCACTGTCTTTGGTGTCGGCCATTCGCTTACTACTGATACTTTAGCTGGATCCACAGAGATTCCTTCACCTGAAACGATATGTCCGAGAAATCCGACTTGATTTAGCCAAAACTCACACTTGCTGTACTTGGCATAGAGTTGATACTGTCGCAAAGTCTTCAGGAAAATTCGTAAATGTTCAGCGTGCTCTTTCCGATTATTTGAATATACCGGGATGTCGTCGATGAAAATCACAACAAACCGTCTAGGTATTCTTGGAAAACTTGATTCATCAGATTCATGAATATAGTCGGTGCATTGGTCACTCCAAATGGTATCACGAGAAACTCATAATGTCCATAGTGAGTCCTGAATGCTGTCTTCGGAATATCAGACTCTTTGGCCTTCACCTGATGATAACCCGAACGAAGATCTAATTTTGAGAAGACGCAAGACCCACTTAGCTGATTGAATAGATCGTCGATTCGCGGTAGCGGATACTTGTTCTTTATCGTGACTTCGTTTAGAGCTCGGTAGTCAATGCACATTGTGTATGAACTTTCCTTCTTCTTCACAAGCAAAACTGGAGATCCCCAACTTGAAGTACTGGGACGAATCCATCCTTTCTGCAGAAGTTCGTCCAGCTGAGTACGGATCTCCTTCAAACCTTCTGGACTTAAGCGATATGGTGCTTTGATCACCAGTTGCGCACCAGGTACTAAGTCATTACCGAATTCAAGCGATCGATCAGGAGGCAAACCTCATATGTCCTCATCAAATATATAATCGAACTCTCGAACTACCTTTGGCTTATCTTCTCCCACCTTTAGAGTTGCAATCACTGCCTTCTTCGATTTTGCTTTATATGTGCTAGGCTCCGGGGTACGGTCTCCACTTTTGAAATAAAAGACCGGATGCTCTGGAATCTCGAACACTATCCTCCTTTGACGATAGTCGATGGTAGCGTAAAAAGTTCCTAGCCAATCCATACCCAAAACTACATCGCAGTTCGGTATGTCCAGCACCTTGAAGTCAGCATAAAATTCTCTGCGGCAGACGACCACTGGACACATGTCGTATCCCATAATGTCGTTTCCTGAACTGACATTCCAGCTGGATACAAGTGGTTTGACTGGAATCGCATGAGTTCGGATGAACCGTTGCGACATAAAGCAATGAGATGCTCCAGTATCGAAGAGTGCTAGTGCAGGAAGTGAGGCTACTAAAATTGTACCTAAGTTATGTGGGATATGTTTTAGGAAAAGATATTTGATATGTATAAGGATTGAAAGAAAGCTTGAAAGAAAAGAGTTACCAGTGATGACTTGGCCAGTGTCTTCAGCTTCCTACACAGTCATTGTGAAAGCTTGTCGCCTCAGTACATTCCTCCTTACTAGAGGAGCATTCCTCTGTCCTTGAGGTAGGTTCCTTTTGCTTGATGGAACTAACGAGGAGGAGGTGCAGTAGGTCCACGAGGAGGTGGAGCTGGGAGAGCAAGACGTGGTGTAGGTGCCTGGATAGCTAGCCGCTGCGAATAGGTGATTGTTGTTCTGGGTGCAGGATTTTGGATTGAGTTTATGAGGGAAAGATCCAATATCATGTGTGGATGAGCCACAAACTAAGCAAAGGCGATTAACATGCCTGCAGTCCTTCGCCAGGTGTCCATTCCTCCTGCAGTAGGTGCAAAAATCTGGACCGGGCCAGTTGAATGGTACTCCCGGTCTCCTGGATACAAACGGTGGCATGAAAGAGGCTCCTCCTGCAATCTGAGTAGCAGGGCACTTCACACCGGCAAATTGAGGTCTGCCCTTCTTCTTCACTACTGCCTCATATCAACGGGCAGCCTTCAAAGCTAAGTCATGGGTTGGAAAATCCCCTGTAGCTAATGCAGCTTGGATCTCCTGGTCTAACCCTTGCTGAAATCTTCTGGCCCTGATCTCAGCAGTCGGTATGAGATGTGCCGCGAACCTGTTACGGTCTTGTGTTAGCTGTGTAGTATGTGATATTAGAAATTCGAATATTTAAGACATATCTTACCTGCTCGACATCATACTCATCCACGGATTTGCTCCACATAGAGCCTTATTGTAGGTGGATGAATTGCTGCTCCATGTCAAATCGGGCAGTCTCGGGAAATACTTCGCGTTGAACATGCTGCGAAAAGTCTTCCATTTGATCGGCTGGGTAAGCCGGCTTTCTTCCGCCTTCCACCATACTTGGGCGTTATCGGTAAGTTGCAGTTTCACAACCCTTACCCAAGCAATGTTTGGCATTTGTGCTGCAGCCAGATCATCTTTGATTGATTGAGCCCATTCCTCAGCTTCCAAAGGGCTTTCTTTCCCAGAGAATCGCTTAGGATGCAGTGTCCGGAATTGCTTCACTCCAGGTGCTACCGCTTTTGGACGGTTCAGTAGGATAGCGGTATGCTGCAATTGTCCCTCTAGGAGGCTCTTTATTGCTTCGAGCAGTACCGTCTGCTCGTTGATCGGAACTACAACGGTAGGCGTAAGTGGAAGAGGTAGTGATGTGGTGTTGTCGTTCATGTTGGTGATAGTATTGTTCGGAGAATCCATAATCTTGAAAGAAAAATAGGGTTATGATAGATTCAAGGAATAGGAAATATAAAGAATGTTTAGTTGCTGAGTCTTATAATTCTTGTGTTATATTGCTTAAGTTTCCATGCAGAACTGACCTGCATAGGTCGCCAACAAAATCTGTCACGCCCCGCTTCCCGGTATACGGATAAGGAGACGTGACTAGGACTGCGACTTATTTACTCAAAAGTAAACACGTTAAGCGTAAATAAGCAATATAATATAAATGTACACAAGAAAGACATGAGATATAAATGAACAACAGCTTTTTTATTTATTAAACATTCTTTACAATACAACTGATAAGTAAATACAATGTGGAAAGCAATGCCTAAACAATGGCATGAACTGAAAGTAAAAGTATATACAAGTGACTAGAGCTCCGGGTCCTCGATGAACTGTTCTAAGTCTTCTGAGCTGGACTCGATCTCCAGAGAGTTGGGTTCTCCTGACAATATTCCAAAGAAAGAATATAAAAGGAATGTCGCCAGCGAACAATCGCTCGGTAAGTCCCAAAGAGATATGGAAATAGACTGAACAGGTAAAGAGAGTATATCTAGTATAATGTATGATTGTTATGTTAATACAGTTGTTTGTAGTTTGGTACATAATATGCGAGTGTATACGAGAGGAGTCCAACTATTCCGTGGACTATGGTATACGGAGCACAAGGACCTGTTAAGCCACGGGACAACGGCAACGGATATTCAGGTTAGGTGTATTAAAGTGACCATTATCGTGCCACATTTAAGACATTCCGTACCAATCTACCCCTTTATAATGTTTAATGTATTGTTTATAGCTGTAAGACTTGCCGAAACCATGATATCAGTTGTTCATGTAAACGGATAAGGATGTAAACGGATAAGGATGTAAACGGATAATCATGTGATCAAGTCCATGTATATCCATGGTTCGGTCAGTTCAAGTCATGTTGATATTTGATAGTATTCGGTATATATGAATTCATGATGTATTGGAGTTAGATTTAAATTATATGTATATTGGAATTGTATTCAGATTAGACTGAGACTCTGTCTGAGTTAGACACTTAAACAGAATTGGATTCATGAATTAGGTTTTGGAGTTATCGGTAACTGCTGCATATGGACGACAGGATTTGTGACTTTTTCCAAACCAATTACCATTGATAACCCCGTTTTAGTTTCCTACCTTAAATAGGCAAGCACCCACTTTCTCCGGCTCCCTGAGACTCAAGAGAATTGGTCCCGTTTAAACCTATATTTACTAGGGTCCTTTTGTAAATTAATAAACTTAAGGGGGTTTTATGAAAAATAGTTTTGATAAACTTTCAAAACAAAGCTCAAGCATTTATTTATCGTATTTAGTGTTTTCATAGATGTAATTTTTAAAAGTGAAGTATTCTAATAATTATAAACCTAAATTGAATAGTATATGGTATTTTAGTGTAAATTGGAATTGTATGGATTTGTGATGGTACATTCATAAAACTTGGGATTCTTGTGTTTAGAAAATATAGAATTTATTATAAATATAAAATGGATGTTTTTATAATATATATATATATATATATATATATATATAATTATTAAAAATAGAATTTATTTATTAAATAGAAAATCACGTTTTCTTAAAAATTGTATTAAAAATTCCATCGAGATCGGATGCTCCGTGAGAAGGTCTGCATCCCGCTCTACTAGTTCCGAGGATGTACGATAACCCGCACCATCCAAATCGGGTTCCCCAAAATGGGTTGTAGAGGCTTAATTGCAAGAAATTTAATTAAACAATTTAAAGAATACAGTTTTTAATAATTTAGGCTATTTTAATGTAAAATTGTATTAGCCACAAAAATATGGTTTTCAAGCAATCGTGCTATATCATGACGAGCGTTTTGATGAGGTAGGTCATACCTTGTAAGTTTTCTAAAAGTAATATGAGCAAATATGATAAAATAATGCCGTAAGTAAATTTTGTGGTATTTAACCGTAAAATTGAAATAAAAGTTGTATAACATTGTATTTTGAATTGAAAATTATTCTAAATATTTGTTTTAAGATTACTAAACAAGATGTAACAATATGGATGTTTGGTTATTAAGAAAAGTTGTGTTTTTAACAAAATTAGAATTGGAAGTCGGAATAATTCCGCTTCCGATGAGTTTTGAGAAGAGGATTCTTTTAATAGGGAAGAGAGAAGAGGAGAGGGAACTTGCTGGATTAGATGAGAGAGGGGAAGTAGAGGAAGGGTTTGAGAGCTTCGTGGAGTCGCGGTGTCACCGGATTTGTTCTGAGTCGTTGCCGGAAGATGACCTTGGGCTAACTCCACTTGTACAACTAATTTGACTTGGAAAATTTTGAGAGTTTTGATATTAGATTTCAGAATGGAGAGGGGTAGGATGTGGGGTGGTATTTATAGGATAGAATTAGGGTTTAGGGAATTAAAATGCAATAAAACATTGGTTTAATGGTGATTTTTTAATTCTCTGGATAATTGCAGGAAATTCAAACAGAAGAGGAGTAGTGTGGGGAGGCCAAAGGGTGTTGGGGTAAAATTAGGAGTCATTTGCAACGGGGGGCCGGCGCCGTCGGCCCTTTGGGGATCTTCGCCGGTCGTTTGGGAGGGGTTGGGTCTTGGATTGGTGCCACGTATTTGTGTCTGATCAGATAACATTTTCCACATATTTGATTTTAGTGAGTTTTCATGTTTACGTGTATTGCACGTGTAAACTTTTGAGCTTCCAAAAAGTTTAAAAGAAAAATCATTAAAAATAATATATGGCTGGAGGGATTTGAACACAGGGGTTATGTCACAGCAGTGCAAGGCTTTACCAATGAGCTACAAGTTGTTTCATGCTGTTTTAAAACAAATTAAATACTTATAGCCTACTCAGGGTTGCAAATACTTCATTTTGTACTTTAATTTTAAACAAATTTCTGTACATTAAAAACAAAGTCGTTACATATACTGGTAAATAAACATACTTAAATACTCTCATATATAATCTTGCCTTTTCATTTTTACTTGGTTTCTTTTCACTTTATATACCATCTTCTTTAACTTCTTTGGGGACTTACCGAGCGCTAGTTCATTGACGACATTCCTCTCTATTTTTTTCTTTGGAATGTTCGTCAGGAGGACCATATTCGGAAGAGATAGAGCCGAACCCGGAGGAATTGAACCAGTTTTCTTCTCAGCCTAACAATTAGCCCCTGCTTATATTTACTTCTAGTATGCCATTGTTTAAGCATTTGCTTTATCATTGTATCTTTTTACTATAAACAGTTGTATGTAAATTTGAATGTAAATAAAGTTGTTGTTACTTCTTATTACTCTTGTTATTCTTATATATTGTTATATTGCTTAATTACGCTTAAAGTATTCTCATAGTAAATATGTTGCGGGCTTGCCACGTCACCGTTTTAGTCTACTGGGAAGCGGGGTGTGACATTTGCCGCGAACCTGATATGACGTTGATGTCAGAATAGTTACGTGTTTTAAGGAACAAAACTCGAGACGAATTTTTTACCTGCTAAACATAATGAATTTAGCATCATACTTATCCACCGATTTTACCCACATAGAGCCTTATTGCAGGTGGATAAATTGTTGTTCCATATCAAAACAGGCAGTCTCGGGAAAATACTTTGCATCGAATATATCGCGAAACGTCTTCCACTCTATTGGCATTGCAAGATGGCTCTCATCGGCCATCCACCAGACACTTGTGTTGTCCGTGAACTAGAGTTTTGCAATACGAACCCAAGCTATAGCTGGTACTTGAGCTGCTGTAAGATTGTCCTCGATACTTTGGGTCCATTCTTCAGCCTCCAAGGGCTCTCTTTCTCTGAAAAGTTCTTTGGGCGCAACACCCGAAATTGTTTTACACCTCGTGCTTCGATTTTGGGACGGTTTAAAAGGATAACAGTCTGCTGCTGCTGCTGGCCTTTCAGAAGACTCTTGATAGGTTCGAGAAGCCCTGTCTGTTCATTGATAGGAGCAGTAGCAGTAGGTGGAGGTGGTAGGGTAGGCGGTGGTATATTTTCATACCTTGATAGAAAAGAAATATTAAGATAGATTCAAGAGATTTGAAATGTGAGAAATGTAAAGTTGCTGAATTTTATAATTCTTGTGATATATTGATTAAGTATTTATGCAGAACTGACTTGCATGAGCCACCAATAAAACTTGTTACGTCCTGCTTCCCAGAAGACAGTGACGGCACGTGACGAGGCCCGCAACATATTCACTAGGAAAAGATCATTTCCCTTAATATATACGTTAAGCGTATGAAAAGAATATAACAATATACAAGAATTAACAAGAGTTATAAACAACAACTTTATTTACATTCAAATTCAAATACAAACGTCTGAAATAAAAAATACAATACTGAAGAGTTCCTAAACAATGGCTTACAAAAGATAAATACAGAAACAAAACTAGTAATCTGGCTGGACAGTAAACTGATCGAAGTCTTCCTGGCTGAGCTCATCTCCTCAGAATCTGATCCTCCTGACGAACATTCCAGGGAAAAGAAACAGAGAGGAATATCGTCAGCGAACTAGCGCTCGGTAAGTCCCCAAAAGAAATAAATAATGATGACTGAAGGTATATTAAACGAATAGAAACCAAGTACTAATGAACATGTAAGGTCGTATGTAAAAGTATCTTAAGCATGACATTTATATGTATAAGGTAGCTATTCTAACGTGGTTGTTTGTAGTTTGATTAAAAAGCTATGCGTGTATACAAGAGGGGTTCAGCTTGCTCCGTGGACCAAGGTAACAAGAAGTACAAGGCTCTGTCATAACCCACAAAACAACGGTAAAAGAATGTTCAAGATGTGTCTTTTAAAGTAACCTCCCGTTCCACTACATATGTTCCTTACCAACGTACCCCTTATCCCCACGTGTTTTATTGTATAGTTCAAGTTTACAGGTCTTGGCCGAATCTATGAATATAAAGAGTACAAGTTCAGATTCAAGTTGTATTCAAGTATTCATGTCAAGTTATATTCATAGTTCGGTCAAGTCAAGTCAAGTGCAAATATTCAAGTTCAAGTTTGGATATTCAAGTTCAAGTATCAAGTGTTTAAATTCAAGATCAAGTATTCAAGTTCAAGATTACGTTCGAGTTTGGTTTCGAGTTCAAGTTCAAGTCAAGTTCGAGTTTGTATTCAGATTTTAGGCATATCTTATTAATAGATTTAACTTTTCGAGATCTTAAGTTTGGGAAATATCGACAAGCGCTGCATATGGATGGCTGGATTTGTGTCTTTTTCAAAAACGATTGCCATTTGATAATTCCACTCTAAAATTACGATCAATATTTAGGGAGATGCAAGTGGTGCATCCTTGTCTTCAGCAACCCCGAGACACTGACAAGAGAAGATACCACTCAAACCAATTTGCAATCTAAACACCTAACCTAGACTAGTCTTTTGATTTCTAGGGTATTTATATAAAATATCATTTAAAAATTCTCGAGGGTTTTTAATTCGTCCTAAAACCTCAAATATGTTTTTGATAAAAGTATATTAATTAAATTATCAAGATTTTTCATAAAAACATATTTTATATTTTGTGATATTTTAGTGTCAAACCCTACTTTTTAAAAGTTTATGGCATTTTTATGAAAATCTATCTTTTAGAAACATGATGGTATTTTCTTAAAAACTTTAATATTTATTTAAAAAATTCTAGTTTTCATAATTTGTTTTATCTGGAATATACGGATTTATGATTTAAATGATTTTTCAATTATTTAACTTGTTTTAAAAGTCGTATTTTCTTTAAAATCGTATTTTATTCATTTCGAGGCCGAATTCTCCATGAGAAGTTCTGTATCTCACTCTACTATCCCAAGAATGTGCGATAATCCGCACCATCCACAAACGGGTCCCCTAATGAGGGTTGTAAAGACGTAATTGTAAATATTTTAAAATAGCGATTTTATAAAAAATGTGTTTTATAAAGTGATGGTATTTTAATGAAAATTGTTTCTTTTAGATAAAACATGTAACCAAGATTCATGCTATGAAACCATAATGTATATGAGTGGGATAGGTCGTTACCCCGTGAGTTTTCTATAGGTATATGTCACGATAAAGACAAAAATGGTACATGTAAAGTTCATGGTATTTTAATGTAAAGTTCGATATATGATTTATTTAACATGGAATTCTAAACATGTTCAAAGTTATTTGGATAAACATTATTTTAAGGTTGTTGTTAAAAATATTAGTGTAATTTATTTAGCATGATAATTGTGATAAAATTATTTAAAAGGGAGTTATTAAAAACTAACTCCACTTTTATCAATATCATTTTAAGAGCGTCTGAGATGAAACGATAGAGAGAGTAAGGGAAAGATAAGGGACTTACTGTTTGCGCATTACAAAAAGATAAAATGATGTCTCGGTTGGTAGAACCGAGACCAAGACGTGTGGAAAGGATCGATTGACGGCGCTTCGACTTCGGCAACTCCACCTGAGAATGGCTTAACTTTTTTTGCTTGGACTTAGGAATTTTAGAGGGGATTTTTAGTGGAATTTTCATAAATGAGGAATAGGGTTGTTTGGCTAGGTATTTATAGGGTAAAATATGAGAGTATGGGAATTAAGAAATTGAATTAAAATGAAATAAATTGTGTTAACAGCGTAGATGAAAGGATGGACAGCTATCTGATTAATTGCTGGGAAATCAAATAGTGAAAAGGAGTAGAGGGGAGTCCAAGGGTTGCACAAGCAGTGCACGGAGGGGTTTGGGCTTATCTGAGCCGCCCATGGCGTTTTTTTTATTTTGGGCGGCCGGATCTTGGCCTTCTGTCTCGAGGTTCGTGCCCTGCGTGTTAATTGGTGTTAACTCCTCATTTATCCTATTTGTTTTATTTGCAAATTTTGTCTCTCCGTGTAATGCACGTGCAAATTCTTGGGGTTCCGAAAAGTTAAAAAGAAAAAATATTAAACTAATTGGGTCTGATTGGATTCAAACACGCAGGCTATGAGATAGCAGCAGAGAATCTTAACAAATGAGCTACAAAGAGTTTCTTACTTTTATTTAACAAATTTAATTTATAACTCATATTCAAGCTGAAAAAACACCTTTCTATACATTGAATGTGTTACAACTATATAGGAATTTCAGGGTTGTTACATTTTATATCATATAAATTATATATCAAATTTAATACATGAAACCCGTTATTACCTAAAACCGTGTTTAACCCGCCCGAACTAATATAACTCGAACCCGAGCCCGAAACCTGCCCGAACCCGTTGGGTTCGGGTTCGAGTTTATCTACCAATTCCAACGGGTGGATTTAAAGTGGATAGAAAACCCGCCAGCACTAGCGGGTTCGGATTCATTTATGGTCAAAAATCCATTCAACCCGACCCGTGCACACCCCTAATGGTGTGAAGTGGTACAAGGCTCGTTTAGTAGTCAAGGGTCACGCCCTAAAGTAAGGTATTGACTATCAAAAAATATTTTTCCCGGTTGTAAAAATGACTTCTATTCGGATGATTCTCAGTATCGTGGCAGTAGAGAACTTGCACTTAGAGCAGCTGGATGTTAAGACTGCATTTCTTCATGGAGACTTGGAGGAGGAACTTTAAATGATATAGCCACTGGGATACGAAGTGAAGTGGAAAGAAACTATGGTGTGTAAATTGCTAAAGAGCTTGTATGGACTCGAGCAAGCTTCTAGGCGGTGGTATTTCAAATTCGATCGGTTCATGTTGGAAACATAATTTGTGAGATGTGAATCTGATCACTACATCTACATTCGGAATTTTAATGACGGCGACTACATTATTCTATCACCGTACGTGGATGATATGCTGGTAGCACATCCGAATTTCGAAAAGATTCAAAATCTGAAGACGATGATGGCAGAAAAATTCTCTATGAAAGATTTAGAAGCGGCAAAAAAATTCTTGGGCATAAAGATCGTAAGAGATAGAAAGCAGCGGATGATGTGGTTATCGCCAAAGGACTACATTGAGAAGGTTTTATAATAATTCAACATGGACAAGTCAAAACCGATGAGTACACCCTTGATGATGCATTTCAAACTCAGTAAGGAGTTATGCCTGACAACATAAGAGCAGAAAGATAAGATTGCAAGCGTGCCTTATGCATCTGCGGTGGAGAGTTTGATATATGCGATGGTGAGTATGAGATCTGATATTGAACATGCAGTAGGAGTTGTTAGAAGGTATATGCAAAACCTGAGTTAGGAGCAGTAGAATGCAGTGAAGTGGATGATGAGCTATCCAAGGGGTACATTAAGTCACTGCTTATGTTTCGTGGGTGACTCTCTAAACGTGCAAGTTTACGTTGATGCGGACTACTCGGGTGGTCGAGATAGCGGGAAGAGCACAACGGGGTATGTATGTACGGTTGGGGGAACAACGGTGAGTTGGGCCTCTCAACTACAAAAGGTGGCAGCGTTGTCGACAACAGGAGGCTGAATACGTGGCGATAACGAAATTCAATAAGGAGATGATATGAATACAAGGGTTACTTAAAGAATTGGGTAAGAAGCAAGACTTCAATACCTTGTGGAGCGACAGCAAAAGTGTGATACATTTGGCGAAGAACGCGGCTTATCACTCTCAGATGAATCACATTGTAACGATCCCCAAAACTTTTATACCTTCGTATTAATAAAATACCGTATTTATTTGTTACTGTTAAATATATTATTTATTTATTTCTGTTTTCTTAATCCATCTATTTTTCTTAAGCCCAAAATCCATATATTATTTAATCACTTAGCTATTTATTCCCTCGTCTTAAAATATTTTATTTCAAATAAAATCCAAACCCAAACTCATCACATAATCCCAGATCCTTCTCTTCTTTTCTTTTATTTCTTTTGTCTGTAACTTCAAACCCATAAGCCCATGTAAGCCCATTTTTTTATCTAAACAAAACCACACATCCATGCAACAACAACTTCTCATCATTTTTCATTCATCAAAATTTCTCAGCCGTTCACCTTCTTCATTAAAACTGTAGCCTCCTGTTCCCCTCCGAACGGCGGCCGAGACGTTAGGACTTCCTGTGCCTGAGGTTCGGGGCAGATGCTATTTGGTTTTATCCGTCTATCTCTCCGAAGATGCCAAGTTGATTTATGGCCCCGTGTATCGGAGGTTTAGACGGATGCGGCCGATGTAGCAGACTTCGTCAGATTCCCCCTCAGGGTGAGGGGTTTTTGATTGTGGGGACGCTCTTCCCTGCAGGCGCAAGCCCCTGCAGTTAATTACGCTACCGCATCGCGGTAACAACTTTCTCCTTCTCCAGAATTTCACTTCGTGTCGTGTGTGTTTGTTTTGTTTGTGGTTGCCCGTGGATTGTATACGGAGACTGAGTAATGCCGTCGCCCGTAGGACGTGGATTAATCCAAATCCGTATTTACTTAGATTTGGGTTTGGTGTTTTTAGTTTAAGGATACGTTAGTCGCGTTGCGGCTAAGATCAACTTAAACATTCGTTAAGGATACGTTAGTCCTGTTTGAGACTAAGATCAACTTAACGTGATCGTTTAGATCCGACAAAAGAGCATTTGGGCTCTATTGTGCCAGTTTAGGGACGTGGTGGTCCATATTCCAGTTTAGGGACGTGGTGGTCCATAGCATTTATGGCCGTCGGGACCCGTCACCTCTCTGACGTCGTTGAAGAATTACAACGATAGGTGTCAGAGGAGTTCAGAGATGTACCCTTGAACCAGAGTTGATTTGGGGTTTTATCATTCATTTAAATGTCTAAGGATGCGGGACCGTTTAGATCCGGCAAAAGAGCATTTGGAGGCTCTATTATTCCAGTTTAGGGACGTAGTGGTCCATCGCCAGTTTAGGGACGTGGTGGTCCGATATTAGTTTAGGGACGTTCCGGTCCGATATTAGTTTAGGGACGTTCCGGTCCGATATTAGTTTATGGACATTTCGGTCCGATATTAGTTTATGGACATTTCGGTCCGATGTTAGTTTATGGACATTTCGGTCCATTGTTAGTTTATGGACATTTCGGTCCGATGTTAGTTTATGGACATTTCGGTCCACGAGTTTAAAGACCCCGCAGTCCATATCGATGTGTGGTCGTTGGGACCCGTCACCTCTTTGACGTCGTTGAGGAATTACAACGACGGATGTCAAAGGAGTTCGGAGATGTACCCTCGAACCGGATGTAAATTGATTTAGAAGAGCAATTTTGCTCAGTCAATTTAATTTAAGGACTTATGGCCAAAATTGGGCTAAGTCCAGTTGAAATGTTCAACATTTTATTTGCTTTTGCATTACATTTCTTTTTTTATTTTTATTTGGGCCTTGCCCAGAAAGGATGCAGAGCATCAATTTGTTTTGGGCTCTGCCCTTTTAGGAATGATGCAAGGCATCAATTTTATTTGGGCTCTGCCCTTGTATAAAGGATGCAAAGCATCAATTTATTTGGGCTCTGCCTGTTTATTGCCTTGCAATTTATTTTGGCCTGTCAGGTCATTTTGGTTTGGGCCTTCCCCTTTAGAAAATGCATTGCATTTATCAAGCGCTTTGCGCCAATCAAAAAGCACAACAGTGCAAATTTATAAATGCAAAGCACTATTAATTTGAGAATCTTTTAGATTCAAGAACCAATGGTTCATAAAAGAAGTGCAAAGCACTATTTGATTTCTTGATCTAATTTAGATCAAAGAATAACAAGTTTTTTTTTCTTTTTATTTCAAGAACCAAAGGTTCATAAAAGTGCAAAGCACTATTAATTTAAGAATCTTTTAGGTTCAAGAACCGATGGTTCATAAAACAAGTGCAAGGCACCATTTCTTTTTAGATCTAAGAAAAAAAATAAGTTTTCCTTGTTTTTCTTATCTTAGAGAACCAAAGGTTCATGAAAGTGCAAAGCACTATTAATTTAAGAACCTTTTTATCTTTTCCTTTGATCTAAATTAGATCAAGAAATCTAACAGTGCTTTGCACTTCTATTCTTGAATCTAAAAGATTCTCAAATTAATAGTGCTTTGCACTTATAAATCTGCACTGTTGCGCTCTTGGGCTGGCGCAAGCCACTAGAGAGCGCCACGTGTCAGCGCCTGAACCATTTGCGCTATGCGCTTTTGAATAGAGCTTCGCTCTCTGAAATTGGCGCAAGCCACCAGAGCGCGCCATGTGTCAGCAGCGCAGGCGCAGCGAATTAGCGCAGCGCACTGCGCTTGCGCGACACGTGTCAACACAACAAGCGCTTGCGCTCTCTGATTGGCGCAAAGCGCCTGACAAATGCAAGGCATTTCTTAAAGGGCCAGGCCCAAATCAAAAAGACCTAGCAGGCCAAAATAAATTACAAAGCAATAAAAAGGGGGCAGAGCCCAAGTGAAATTGATGCTCTGCATCTTTTATGGGCAGAGCCCCCCAAAAAAAATAGAAGTAATGCAATGCATTATTTAAGTGTGGGCAAAGCCCTAGCACAGGTCTAATAGACCAAAAATAAATAAGGGTGTTGAACATTTTCAACTGGACTTAGCCCAATTTTGGCCGTAAGTCCTCAAATTAAATTGACTGAGCACAGCAGTTCTCTTAAATTAATTTATATCCGGTTCGAGGGTACATCTCCGAACTCCTCTGACACCCATCGTTGTAATCCTTCAACGACGTCAGAGAGGTGACGGGTCCCGACGACCACACATCAATACGGACTGCGGGGTCCTTAAACTCGTGGACCGAGACGTCCTTAAAACTAATATTGGACCGAGACGTCCTTAAAACTAATATCGGACCGAAACGTCCCTAAACTAATATCGGACCGAAACGTCCCTAAACTAATATCGGACCGAAACGTCCCCTAAACAAATGTCGGACCACCACATCCCTAAACTGGAACATAGACCACCACGTCCCTACACTGGAATACGGACCACTACGTCCCTAAACTGGAACATGGACCACGACGTCCCTAAACTGGAGCAATAGAGCCCCCAAATGCTCTTTTGCCGGATCTAAACGGTCCCGTTAAGTTGATCTTAGTCTCAAAACAGGACTAACGTATCCTTAACGAACGGTTAAGTTGATCTTAGCCGCAACGCGACTAATGCATCCTTAAACTAAAAACACCAAACTAAAATCTAAGTAAATACGGATTTGGACTAATCCACGTCCTACGGGCGACGGCATTACTCAGTCTCCGTATACAATCCACGGGCAACCACAAACAAAACAAACACACACAACACGAAGTGAAATTCTGGAGAAGGAGAAAGTTGTTACCGCGATGCGGTAGCGTAATTAACTGCAGGGGCTTGCGCCTGCAGGGAAGAGCGTCCCCACAATCAAAAACCCCTCAAGCGAGGGGGAATCTGACGAAGTCTGCTACATCGGCCGCATCCATCTAAACCTCCGATACACGGTGCCATAAATCAACTTGGCATCTTCGGAGAGGTGGACGGATAAAACCATATAGCATCTGCCCCGAATCTCAGAAAAGACAGCCCATGCCTTGGCCGCCATTCGGAGGGGAACAGATTCTGGCACGCCCGGTGGGACCTCTTTCTCTTTCCACTCCACACTTCGTGTGTCGTCTTCACGAACCAATCGCGGTTTGTTAAATGGTTACCTTCGGATTTCAAGTTACTAAGATTTGGTCTCTTGCCTGGCGCAGAACTCAAGATTCAATGGCCTCTAACTGCACCAACTGCTCGAAGTGCCCCTGCAATGGACGCTCCACCTCCCCCGGAGGTGTAGCATATGGGCCCCAAGCGGCTTCCTTTCTCGCTCTGCCGGTAGACCAGGTGACCCAAGCCACCACTGGCTTATTCTTCGGGACCATGATCCCACCTACAAGCTTCTCTGCGCCAATACCTGCACCGGAAGTGAACAAAAAGTCGGTCTTCGACCGGCTCACTGCTACGACTGCCCCTGTCAACGGGTCGCCCACTGCCGAACCTACAGCCTCTGTTTTCACCAGGCTAAATCAGAACTCTAAACTGGCTGTCCCAAGGAAAGCAATAACTGCTGCTCCAGAAGTCGTCAAGAAGGCTTCCCCTGTCAAAGAGTCAGTCTTTTCAAGACTGACGATTCCTGCTCCTGCCCCTGCTCGATGATCCGTCTTCGACAGGTTGAATATCACCCCTCAAAAGACAACCTCAGTCTTTAAGAGATTAACACCGGCGGCACCTCATTCAGACAGGGGGCAAAAAGAGGATGTCTCAATCTCCGAGCTAGTCCCAACGGCTCATCATGTTCGACGTCGCCATTGGCAACGAGTGAGGAAGGCAGGGGGCAACTCCCCCTCAGGGCTAACTCCACCGGCTCCAGTGGTGGAAGTCAACGCTGTTGTTCCAATTGGGAACAGCTTTGAACTGCTGAGGAGGGTGCGTAAGAATTCTCCAACCACTACACTGAAAAGATCTCCTCCGCCTGCGGAGAGAGTTCCAGAAACAAAGCAAGAACAACCCTCTCAACGGCTGTCCTAAAAAATATACAAGGTTTGGCGAAGGGTTCAAGACTCCGTGATCGACCCAGATCACTCTCGTCAACAGAAAAAGGTGAAGGTGCAAAAAGAAAAGGACTGTCCTATTAAACAGCAGAGGACAACAATCGCTAGGGTGCCCACTGCAACGGCCCCCTCCACTTCAACGGCCCACAAAAGAAGAAGGCCGGAGAAAACCCCCGCCCCCGCGGCAAATGCCAAAGATGGTGAATCTAAACGCCCTAAGTCTGGGGGCATAATAGTTCATACCGTCTATGTGGCGCCTGGTAAAGAGGACAGTCGCATATCAACAGGTCATAGACCGAACACGCGGTCAGTGACCAAGGCGCAGGAGCAGCAACAAAAGCTCCAAGAAATGATGAACGCTATGGCCGCACTTACAGGGCCAAAAGAAAGTCCTGAAACGTCCTCGGATGAACGCCAAGAGGAAGAAACCGACGCCGAATTCCTTCGTCGGATATTGGAGAAGAAGGACAAAGAGGCTGCTGAACAAGTGGCCAACATACAGCGTATGGGCCTCCTCTTCCAGGACATGATAGGGATGATGATACAACAAGATCCCCCGGCTGAAGAGCCCCCGATCGTCCTTGGAGACGATAGGGGAGAGACATCAAATCCTCCACCAGCTCTATCGACAGCTAAAGAGGATACAATCTCCAAAGCTGATTTGGATGAGTACATCGCCCAGCAAATACGGGTTCATCATGCTACCGAAGTGGCCGGTCAGGTCGTAAAAACGGGGCGGCCATATCCAAGTTGGTACGATCAAATCAAGTACCCACCCGGTTACACAATTCCCAAGTTCCATGTCTACAAAGGGACGGGCAATCCTCATCAGCATGTTGCCCAGTTCAGGGCACTCAGCGGCAACACCGGCGGTGACGACAAGCTGTTGCTTCGCCAGTTTGTTAGAAGCTTATCAGATACGGCGTTCGAATGGTACTCTGAGCTCTCGAACAACTCTATTAAAACCTTCGCGGAGATGGAGCTGCTGTTTACTCAGCGTTTTGCAAGCGCCAGTGAACGTACCCCGATGACGGCACTGATTAACGCCAGGGTAAAGCCAGGCGAGACGTGGGTTCAGTACGCTATACGATGGCGGAACTTATGGTCGAAGTTCGAGCAGCGCATTGAAGAAGCTCCCGCGGTGGGTATGTTTTTGGGAACCCTTGATCCGCAAGCGACCATCTCACAATTTATGATGTTTTTCAAGCCAACTACCTTCCAGGCCTTGATTGACAAACTAGCGCAAATGGATCAAATGGGCCATAAACTCCCTCTTCCAAGGCCGGACTCCCGAAATGACAAAGGGAAGGGAAAAGCGATCGTCGTCGCTAATGCTCAACAACAACCAAGCGACTCGAAGCCGGTTGCTCGTCAAAATAATATGCGCCCGTACGTACCCCTTGAGGATAGGATGGGACGTCCTTATTCCTTTCCCCGTGATAAAACGAGGAGGTTATTCGAGCTGGCGTTGCGCAACAGACTCATAAATTTGCCGGATCCAAAACGTCCGTTGCAACCAAGTGACGTCAACGAGCCCAACTACTGTCTTTATCATCGAGTACTAGGTCATCCGATCGAAGACTGCTACGTTTTCAAAAATTGGCTTGAAAACCAGTACCGACAGGGCAAGTTCGCGTTATCTGACAAATAGAAGGTAAATCCTCCGCAGCCCCACACCTCTAAGGGGACGAATATGCCGGGGGCAACATGCTCCGTCATTGAAGAAGCTCCTTGGGAGGTTGTATTATCAGCCAAGACAAAGAGGATGCTAAACGATCTTCAGACATGTCCAGCGATCAAGTGGAAGAACCCGTTGGAACCGCAGGTCATTGAGGGGATGTTGAAGCCACGTCCAACTCCAAAGACCGATGATGGTGGTTCAAGCACTTGCAGCCAGCCGTCAAAATCTTCGAAAAAGAAGAAGAAGAAATCTAAGAAGCCCGTGAAGCCTGGCGACAAGCGCACGGACTTACAAAAGCAAATTGACGCGCTGGATGAATACAATCAGAAAGCACGGACTCCCATTACACTCCAAGAGTTCCTCAATCACGTCTTTTAAGAAGAAGATGAGGGAGAAAGTTCATCGGATGAATCCGAGGAATATGGGGCGAGCTGTCATATGATTTCCCATTCGATCACGAACGATGAGGAGACTCCTTGCACTGAAAAGCTGGGGGCAGATCTTGAACCAAATTTCCGGAGATATCGGATGAAATGATTGACGCGTTCCTTAACGAAGCTCGATTGAAAAGTAAAGCTGATCGAGAACGCGAGACGGCTATATTTGAAAGGGCCAAGCGCCAGCGACTTGATGGAAGAGCTGAGACGATCCCGCTCGAGCAAAACACCTCCGTTACCGACAAAAGCCAATTCAAGATGAGGAAAAAGTTTGCTAAGGCCATGTCAATGGGCATGAAGCTGCCATCCTCTGAAGGAAGCATCACTGGTGAAATGAAAACGCACCCCTCCTATTGCTTATATCATCAAAAGATTTCACACCCCACTCAAGAGTGTAAAGCTTTCGATAAATGGTGGCAAGGATACGTTGCTCATCGACAATGCTTTAAGCGGGAAAAGCGTAAAACTCGTCGAGAGCAAAGAAATACGACCGAAGGGATTAAAAGAACTACCGGCAATTGTCGCATGGTTAACACTGGCGGGCCACAAATGCCTACATTCGGGAGTGATTCTGATGAAGAGCTAGAACTTGCCCCTCTCTTTAAGGAGTCCGCTTCGAGAAAAGAAGAAGAACCAAAGGTCTGCGAAAATATTCGGCTGCGGAATCGGACGCTGCCTGAAAAGAACCTCGGACCCTCAAGCAGAAAAGATAAAAGGAAAGAAAAGGTCTCTGAAGATATCATCTTAGATGACCAAGTTCTGGAAGAGCTAAACGCCAACAACCCGCCGAAGAAGAATAAGGTGGATTACAACGTCTTGGCACATCTGAGAAAGCTGCCCTCACAACTCAGTATTTTTGACGCCCTTTTGCTATCAAAGGAGGCGTAAGATTCGTTGATTAAGGCACTCCAAGATCCGGAACAATTCCAAGCATGCCTGGCCGAGGAAAAGTTGAAGGATGAATTGGAGGAAGTGCATACGGCCGATGTCACTTTCGGCGACGAGGACCTTCTCCTTGGGACGTGCGAGCACAATCGCCCCCTCTATGTCTCAGGATACTGTCACGATATAAAGATAGGAAAAATCCTGATCGACAATGGATCCTCCGTTAATCTCCTCAATGTACGGGTCTTAAAAGAAATCTGCATGAGCGTCCAGCACCTTGCTCGTGACAAGATCACTATCTCCGGGTTTGACTCCCAATCATCAAGAACTCTTGGGTCTGTGATACCGACGTTACGCTTCGGGCTACTCGTCATAGACATTAAGTTCCATGTCATAGACGCCAAGACATGCTACAACGCTTTGCTCGGCCGACCATGGTTACACGAGTACAACATCATCCCTTCTACACAACATCAGTGTATGAAGTATTTTAAGGATGGTTTCGAGTATACCGTGACAGGAGAACTAAACCCGTTCTCTGTGAACGAGGTCCGCAAATACGAAGATGCCAAATACTTCTTACCGGATTTCGAAGATACGGAGAAGTGTCACAAGCCGGAGAATAAAGCTAATGCCACCATCCCTGTCTTCGGCAGTGATACCGAGGAGGAAGAAGAGATAGTGTATTCGGGTCCGCCCCAACACAGCAAGCCAGGACCGTCCACTCCTACGTTGATCTTTGGTAGCGACTCGGAAGATGAGATCCGTGTTGTATTCTCTGCTCGACCTTCCATACGAACGTCCGCTGACGAAGAACAAAGTCTACAAGTCGCCATGGTGCCGCTTAAACACCATAAAGAACTGGACGCGCTTAATATCTACAGTGCAGAAGAGTTGCGGACATTCTATATCCCTCCCAGGCATGAAAGCGAGAAAGCAATTCTGTTTTACCGCTCTGAAGAAACCAAGGTAGAAAAAGAAATCTGGCATGGCGCGGATTCTATGCTCGACAGGCTTCATCCTATCCGTCTTCCCAGATATTATACAGAGGGTTTGAAAAAGCTGCTGAAACGCCAAGGGATATCCTTCAAGCAGACCGTCCGAAAAGCCAAGTTCTATGACAAAATCTGGAACGTTCCCGGGACTTAACGCAAACTGCCTAATGGGAGAATGGAAACAATTGGGCTTGGATACGTCCGGTCAAAGAAACGGGAGCTACTAAACAGCTGCTATGTCGTGTATGACTTCGATGAAGAAGCGGATGCTCAATGGGAGGACGCTAATCCTAAGCCAGTGAAAGTTCCAGATGCAAAAGAGCCCAGTCCGTCGTTCGAGGAACAAATGGACAAGCTTATAAGGGAAGCGGGTCAAAAAGCCCGAGACAATCATAACCGCGAAATGGCCATCTACGAGAAAGCCAGAACGCAACGCCTCCTCCAACAGGCCGTGAAAGATGAAAATGTCGCTCCATGTCAACCTGTTATAAAGAAGGCTCGGCGCAAAAGCAGAAATAAGTCGAAAGGCCAAAAAGGCGCTCAACAACACCAAAGCAGGGCTATGAAGCCACGCAAACGGGAGGCGAGCGTCGTTGATCTCTCCCTCATGAAGAAAATAGGTCGAGCGTACTCGTTTCCTCAAGACAAGACGAAGAAGATACTTGACCTTGCTCTAAAGCATCAAATGCTTACATTACCGGAGTCTAAACACCCCGAACAAGCGGGCGAAGTCTCACATCCGGACTATTGCTCTTACCATCGAGTAATAGGGCACCCTCTCGAGGACTGCTTCACCTTCAAGAATTGGGTCGAAGATCAGTATCGGCTTGGCAAATTCACTCTGTCTGACAACTGGAGGGTAGCGCCACCACAGACGCACGAGCCCAAGGCCACGAAAGAAGAACCGGTTCCACATTGGGATTGGAAGCGAATTCGCACCTGTCACATGATTACAATATTAAAAGAAGAGCCCGAGAACATAGATGAGCTCCTTTGGTGCTTCGAAAACAGCAGCGACGAGATAATCTCAGAATTCCCACCAGCGCCAAAAGAGCTGGAAGATGGAATCCATACCACTGCAGATAACCTCAAGAAGATTGAGTTGGGGACGGCAAACGATCCACGACCGACATTCATCAGCGAGCTGCCATCTGAAGAGAGGGTGGCCGCGTTAAAAGACGTGCTTCTACAACATAAAGATTGCTTTGCGTGGAACTATTCCGAAATGCCGGGATTAGATCCAGAAATTGCTGTGCATAGGTTGGCAATATCTCCGGACGTCAAGCCAGTCAAACAGGCGCCGAGAAGAATGCGGCTCGAGCTTGAAATGAGCATCAACGCTGAAGTCAAAAAGCTGATCGACTCTGGCTTCATCCAGGAAGTTCAATACCCTGAATGGATCGCCAACATCGTCCCGGTGATGAAGAAAAATGGGACAGTGCGCATATGCGTAGACTTCCGGGATCTCAATAAAGCCTGCCCGAAGGACGATTTTCCTGTGCCAGTCACTGAACTAATGATAGACAATACGTCCACTCACGAGGTTTTCTCCTTCATGGACGGCTCGTCAGGATATAATCAGAATAAAATACATCCCGAAGACCAGAAGCACACCGCTTTCCGGACTCCTTTGGGAATATTCTGCTACAAGGTGATGCCCTTCGGTCTAAAGAACGCCGGTGCCACCTATCAGAGGGCCATGACGAAGATCTTCGATGACCTTATACACGAAATCGTCGAATGCTATATCGACGATCTCGTGGTTAAAAGCAAATCATACGAAGAACATCTCGAGCATTGGAAGACTGTATTTCAACGCCTTCGGCAATACAACCTGAAAATGAACCTTCTCAAATGTGCATTCGGAGTTTCCTCAGGCAAATTCCTGGGATTCATTGTTCGACACCGAGGAATTGAAATAGATCCGTCTAAGATCAAAGCGATCATGGAAATGCCTCCGCCAAGGACTCTCAAACAGCTGCGGTCTCTCCAAGGGAAGCTCGCGTATATACGGCGATTTATAGCCAACCTTTCAGGAAAGTGCCGTCCTTACAGTCACCTGATGAAAAAGGGAACCCCGTTCGTCTGGGATCAAAAATGCCAAAGTGCACTAGACGAGATCAAGCAATACCTGCAGAACCCGCCGGTGTTGGCTGCTCCGGTCAAGGGAAAACCCCTCATTCTTTATACAACCGCCCTCGAAGGTTCCTTAGGCGCATTATGGGCACAAGAGAACGATCAAGGGAAAGAAAGAGCACTCTACTACTTAAGTCGAGTTCTGCTGGGGGCAGAAAGCAACTACTCCCCCATTGAAAAACACTGCCTGGCGCTGATCTTTGCGATAACAAAGCTTAGACACTATGCGTTGGCGCATGAAGTCCGTCTCATTTCAAAGGTGGACCCCCTTAAATACTTGATGTCAAAGGCCATATTGACGGGACGACTCGCTAAATAGGCCCTGCTCTTGATGGAGTTCTCGATAACATATCAACCTCTCAAGGCAGTGAAAGGCCAGGCCATCGCCGACTTCCTCGCTGAACATCCGATACCCGCCGATTCTCCTCTGAATTGCGATCTTCCAGACGAACATGCGTTTGATGCGATCGACGGTGATAATATCCGATGGGAGCTTTATTTCGACGGAGCATCTTCCGTGAAGAAGCGCAAACAAAGTACCCCTATAATTAAATCAGGGGTAGGACTCATCTTTGTAACTCCACAAGGAGGGATAATGCGCTACGCGTTCTCCCTGACGGAGCCGAGAACAAACAATGAAGCCGAATACGAAGCTCTGATAGCAGGCCTCAAGATCGCCATTGACATGGGAATTGAAAACCTCCTCATATACGGAGATTCTCAACTGGTCGTCAGTCAAGTAAACGGCGACTACCAAACGTGCAAGCCAGAATTGGTAAAGTATGGCAAAAAAGTGCAACAACTGTTGACCTAAATTCCCTCCTATACTTTGGAGAACATACCGCGCGCGGAAAACAGCAAAGCAGACGCGCTGGCCAAACTTGCTAAAGAACTGGCTGACGAGAACCTCGATGACGTTAGAATCGTGGTACAAAGCCGTCGAGCGCTTGCCCCGGCAGAAATATCTCCGGAATTATCCGAAGAAAAGGGAGCGAGCGAGCAAACAACCCTGCAAGTAAAAGATCGGGAGAATACCGAGGATTGGAGAGAAGTTTTCATAGATTACTTCAAGTCCCACCGAATGCTTGAAGAAGCGTCCACAAGACATCAGCTCATGAAACGAGCCCTGTCTTTCGCCTTCGTCAATGATACCCTGTACAAGAGGTCATTTGATTCTCTGTGGCTGAGATGTTTAGGACCTGACGAAGCGAAAAGGGTTGTCCGGGAAGTTCATGATGGACTCTGCGGTTCTCACCAAGCGGGCCCAAAAATGAAATTGAAGATAAAACGGATGGGCTACTACTGGCCCATGATGATTCAGGACTGCCTCGAATATGCAAAGCAGTGTCACTCATGTCAAATTCATGGGGATTTTATCCATCAGCATCCAAATCCATTACATCCAACTGTGGCTAGCTGGCCATTCGAAATGTGGGGGACTGATATAGTCGGCCCCATCGAACCAGCATCGTCTAGAGGACATCATTTCATCCTAGCGACGACTGACTACTTCTCTAAGTGGGCGGAAGCGGTACCGCTGAGGGAAGTAAAGACGGAGAATATCCTTCACTTCTTCAAGACGCACGTCATATATCGGTTTGGAACTCCGCGACGGATCATCTCCGATAACGGGCCAGCTTACAGAAGCCACAAGATCAGTCGCTTTGCGCAACAGCATAATATAGACTGGAGATATTCCTCGGTTTATAATCCGCGAGCTAACGGTCTAGCTGAGGCCTTCAACAAGACCTTGACAAAGATCATGAAGAAAACAGTGTCACGGAATAAGAAGGATTGGCACGAAAGGATGCAAGAGGCTCTCTGGGCATATCGAACCACGTTCAAGACGGCCACGAACACAACGCCGTACGCGTTAATGTTCGGTACAGAAGCAGTACTCCCCTCGAGATAGAGTTACCCTCTCTACGAGTGGCAGTCCACTACGAGCTAACGGACGAAGAAAATGCTCATCTTCGGCTTGAGGAGCTTGACGCCCTTGATGAAACCCGGCTCATAGCGCAACAAAATCTAGAAGCTTATAAAGCAAAGATGACACGCTCATATGAAAGATTAACCCGACCGAGGACATTCCGCCAAGGCGAACTCGTGCTAGTGGTCAAAAGGCCTATGATCCCCAATCGCGCCAAGCGAGGAAAATTCGAGCCAAACTATGAAGGCCCATACATCATAGATAAGGTCTACCAGGGTGGGGCCTATCTACTCATAGACATGCACGGTGAAAGGCCTTTCAGGCCGATAAACGGTCGCTTCCTAAAGAAATACAACGCTTAATGAGCCAAAGCCTAGGTCAACGATAGATAACGACGACTATGTCCGCTCGCTATCTTCCTAAGCTCAAGCTTTCTAAGCAGTGGCCAGCCTTCTCCATGGCGGACCGAGACGTCCTTAAACTAGTGATGGACCGAAATGTCCTTAAACTAATAGCAGACCGAAACGTCTTTAAACTACTACCGCAGCATCTTTAGGCTGACGAGATATAAAAAAAACATATATAAAAAAAAACGGTATGTCCATAAGCAAAAAGGGTACGGATGAAAACCCGAAAGGGCTCCACGAGTAAAAACAGCAGGGCTACCGGCGAGTGTTCGTGAAAACCCGAAAGGGCGCGACCTCGTAAAAAAAAAAGAGAAAAAGAAAATAAAAAGAATAAAAAAAACGGTATGTCCATAAGTAAAATGGGCACGGATGAAAACCCGAGAGGGCTCCGTGAGTAAAAACAGCAGGACTATCGGCGAGTGTTTGTGAAAACCCGAAAGGGCGCAACCTCGTTAAAAGACACTTATAAGATCCTCTCGACCTTGTAAGGAGAAACCACCTGCGTGAGATCCTTACGACTCACAAGGGAGCAACACACTTAGGGATCCTCACGATTCCTAGGGAGAAAATACACTTGCGAGATCCTCACGACTCGTAAGGAGAACTCTCTTATGGGACCCTCACGGCTCATGAGATTTGAAAGTATTAAGTTACAGAGACCTAAACTGTGCTTAAGCAAACCCCCCACAACCTCTAATATTGCCCTACAAGTGGCTCAATACTGACCCTTGTATACAATCCACGGGCGCGAATAAATATTTCCCTAACCAAGTCCCATCCGAGACTGGGGATATGTTCGCATAGTGAACGACCCTTGTAAATCCTTTCGATTAACAAGGAGAAAACCCTCCTGTAGGATCCTTACGACTTACAGAGGAACATACACTTAGGAATCCTCACGATTCCTAAGGAGAAAATACACCTACAAGATCCTCACGACATGTAGGGAGAAATAACTTTGTGAGACCCTTACGGCTCATGAAGCCAAAAGCCTTAGCCGACAGGACCTTAACCCTGTTCGCTAAGTTACCTTTCTTCGACATCGACAGAGGCAAATGATGATTCTCTCCTGGCAATATCCCAGTTGTAGCGGTGCTGATGCCGAAATCGATGTCTAATTTCAGGTTTACAGCGAAAAGCAGGTAGGCCGCACATGCATACGAAATAGCCGAAATGATGGGGCAGCTTGCAATAAAAAGCAGCAAGTAAAGAAAATGTATGCATGGAAAACAGCCGAAATGATTGGGCAACTCGCAATAAAAAGCAGCGAGTAAAATAAAATAAATAGCCGAAATGATTGGGCACCGCGGAAAACAGCCGAAATGATTGGGTAATCGAGACCTTCGCGATATAAAAGCTGAAATGATAGAGCATCGCGGAAATAAATTAAAAAAAAGAGAAGAAATGATAAAACTTTGGCCCTACAGTTAAGATCACATCGATCCCTGTATACAATCCAAGGGCGTAAACAAAGAGGGAACCATACCTTCCCAACAGGCTCCGCTAGAAGACGAAGCCAAACCTCCACGGTTCATTCCAACTCCGAAGAAACCAGTGTCTTCAGCCAATTCCTCGACTCACGGATACAAACACTCCTTGACGAGAGCCTCCTGATCCGCGTCGACTCGCAGAGCCACCAGCGCCTCCGTGGAAATCCTCGACTCGTTTCAAACCCCAAGGAAACAAATAATCCTTGGCGCTTGGGAAACAAATAATCCCTAGCAAACTCCTCGACTCACGGATACAAACACTCCTTGACGAGAGCCTCCTGATCCGCGTCGACTCGCAGAGCCACCAGCGCCTCCGCGGGAAATCCTCGACTCGTTTCAAACCCCAAGGAAACAAATAATCCTTGGCGCTTAGGAAACAAATAATCCCTAGCAAACTCCTCGACTCACGGATACAAACACTCCTTGACGAGAGCCTCCTGATCCGCGTCGACTCGCAGAGCCACCAGCGCCTCCGTGGGAAATCCTCGACTCGTTTCAAACCCCAAGGAAACAAATAATCCTTAGCGCTTGGGAAACAAATAATCCCTAGCAAACTCCTCGACTCACGGATACAAACACTCCTTGACGAGAGCCTCCTGATCCGCGTCGACTCGCAGAGCCACCAGCGCCTCCGTGGGAAATCCTCGACTCGTTTCAAACCCCAAGGAAACAAATAATCCTTGGCGCTTGGGAAACAAATAATCCCTAGCAAACTCCTCGACTCACGGATACAAACACTCTTTGACAAGAGCCTCCTGATCCGCGTCGACTCGCAGAGCCACCAGTGCCTCCGTGGGAAATCCTCGACTCGTTTCAAACCCCAAGGAAACAAATAATCCTTGGCGCTTGGGAAACAAATAATCCCTAGCAAACTCCTCGACTCACGGATACAAACACTCCTTGACGAGAGCCTCCTGATCCGCGTCGACTCGCAGAGCTACCAGTGCCTCCGTGGGAAATCCTCGACTCGTTTCAAACCCCAAGGAAACAAATAATCCTTGGCGCTTGGGAAACAAATAATCCCTAGCAAACTCCTCGACTCACGGATACAAACACTCCTTGACGAGAGCCTTCTGATCCGCGTTGACTCGCAGAGCCACCAGTGCCTCCGTGGGAAATCCTCGACTCGTTTCAAACCCTAAGGAAACAAATAATCCTTGGAGCTTAGGAAACAAATAATCCCTAGCAAACTCCTCGACTCACGAATACAAACACTCCTTGACGAGAGCCTCCTGATTCACGTCGGCTCGCAGAGAAACCAGTGTCTCCGCGGGAAATTCCCGATTCGTCTCAACATGCAAATGAAGCCTCAGGTAGCAGGAACTAAAAAACTTGCTTCCTGAATAATGGGACCCTGCAAGTCAATCCAAAATGGTCTCTTGCATACTATTCACGGGTCTCACTCTCCAAAGTCGAATTTCGACGAGGAGTGAAACAACCGCTTGTGGGTCCTCTCGACTCGTAAGAGGGAAAAATTCTCTTATAGGATCCTTACGACTTATAAGAGAAAACCACACTTAGGAATCCTCACGATTCCTAAGGAGAAAACCCACCTACGAGAACCTCTCGATCCGTAGGGAAAAAAGTCTCTATGAGACCCTCACGGCTTATAGAGTTGAAAAGTCTTAGGCAGCAGATCTGAACCTGCGGCCTAAGCCATCGCTATTTCTTAAGAAAGTCAGGATACTTGTTCTAATCATCCGTTAACCATGTTTGCTGAGGTGATATGCTGATAGTAAAAGAAAGAAAAGACGGAGAAAATGACACATTACAAAAAAGGTGTATCTTTTATTCATAAACTTGATTGGATACAGGATACATTATGTCAAAGAATAAAAAATATATATATACATTCTTTTATCTACGAGTACAAACGATACAAAGATGGATAGCTACTGAGGAGGAAGTGTCTTTAGTAAACCCACAAGCTGCTCTCGCACTTCCTTCAGTGCTTCCTCCTGAGTGACAGCCGCAGCCACCTCCGCCTCCACCTGGGCCCGCTGCTGCAAGAAGGATAAAAGTTGCTCCCCGCCGCCTTCTGGGCTGCTTCCTGGTTGGGTGCATCTCGCTCGACAACGTCAAGTTGTTGCCTCAATGATAACCCTTCAGAAAGACATTGCAGAAGGCCCTCAAAGACAACCTTCAGCCGTGCGGCGTTGGCCTCCACCCGAGCATGCAGTTGGGTAGACTTGCTCGAAGTCTCACCACGCTCCTTACGCCGTGAAATAAATTCTTGTTCGAGATGGCGGAAGTAAGGAGCGCTCTGCTCAATCACGCTGTTCTTTGATTACTGGCAGCCAAGGTCTCGGGAGCGGGACGCAGCGACTCCAACTGATACAGGCGACCCTCGATCTCCCTGCAATGATTAACCCAGGATGCGATGATGCCCTCATCATGAAAGTTCACGAGTATTGCTAGCATCGGGTTAACCACCATAGCGAAGTCTGCGGCAGATGTAGGAGTTTCAACGTCGAGTTCCTCGACGTAGTCACTCAACATGCGCAGACTATTCGCGGCGCCTTTTGAAGACAGACTCCTCAGATAAGGACCCGCCGGCATTGTAATACGAGGCTCGAAGGGCGACGAGGCCGGAACGACAACTGAAAAGAAACAGGATGCGATCAGATAACAGTACAGAAAATAAAGAGAGGGAAGTTATCAACGTAATAGTCGCTGTACCAGTCGAGACAGGTGGCAAGGTCGGAAGGGCCGGTGGCGCAGCTGATCTTTTATCCCCTCCTTCAATCTGTAGCACTGCAGTCAAAATAAAAAAGGGGGGTTAGAGGTAACTCCATCAATGAAAAAAAGAAAGACATCAATGGAGATCATACTCACCAACGCCACCAGAGGAAGAAGCAAGTTCGGATGGGAAAGAGAAGTGTGGGAGCAACATCTGATATACATGATCAAAGAGCACTCCTGAAGAAACACAACAATATGACTTTAGTACACAAATTATATGTCTGAAGTATATGATTAATAAATTGCAAACCCATACCTTCCAACATCTTAGATGGTATGAGAGAGGGTTGAGAGGTGACCACCGCCAAGGCAGTTGTTGAAGGTGCTCCCTCAAGCAGTGGAGCATCGGCACTGGCTGCACCTGCGTTACAACAAATGCAAATTTGTCAGAAAGGATTGTAAGATAAAAAAAGATAGCAACTTGGGATTTACCTGATGAGCTGCCGGCTGAAACGGAGGCGATTCCCTCCTCTATTGACATGAGACCACCGCCCGTAGCCTCATCACCCGACTCAATGGGAACCGTTGTGGTGCTCGCGAGACCTGGAGACGGCGGAGGATCATAGATGGGGAGGGCTACGACTGGAGTATTGCCAGATTCCAGAGAAGGAGCGGTTGGCTCGTCCTCGGGAATCATGGCCACCTCACCCACTACTCTCTCAGGTTTAGTAGTCGCGGTGGTATCGTCCACCATCACCACGAGATCGCCGGCCTCGAGCGCCTCATCCGCCACCACCCTGGGCTCAGTTATAATGATCATATCATCTGCCACCACTTCAGGTTCGGCATCAATGACCTTCTCAGCGGCAGGCCCCTCGACCTCCACCTCAGGCTCCAAAGCCACAACGATGTTGCCCACCATCGGCTCGAGTTTGGCAGGTACCGCCTCCTCTGTTTCTTTGGGATCAACAGTTTCCGCCTCCCCCTCGATCGGACTTGGCCCTGCAAGATAAGAGATATAAGGACCAATGACATTAAAATCCTTATAACAAAAACTCTGAGAGAAATATTACCTGAAGCGGATTTACCGTTTATGCTCCGAACTGCGCGCGCCACCTCTCTGCGGGCAGTAGATAGGGCGACAGGGGCCTCTTCAGATGGAGTATCAGCACGAGGGGCGGTGCTGGGACCCGCTCCCATAGCCAAGGCAGCCCTGCGCGCCTTCGCCTCACGCCTCAGCAGCTTCCTCTCCTCCCGGGCTGTCGCGATGGACCTTTGTGACGCCTCCTTCAAGGCGTCGTCATCCTCGTTCAGGGATGCCTCCAGAGCCTTTAAGGTATCTTTCATCGACTCTTCAAGACGAACCTCCTGCGGTGGCCCAGAGGAAGCAGGAACATCGGCAGCTGGTAGAACATCTGCGTCACTTGGAGGGAACGGCATTGAGGTTCCTGTGATTAAAAGGGAAAGGTTAGATCGACCATAACACAAGGGAAATGAAAACTTGATGAGTCGAAACTTACTAAGGCCCATGGATGCTCTAAGATGTTCCTCCTCCTGGAAAGTCTTCAGAGAAGCGGCAATGGCTTCTTCATCAGTGATGCCTGTTGAAAGAAAAGAAAGAAAAGCGTTAGTCAAAGGCAATGAAGAGGATATGTTGCAATAAAGAAAAGGCGACTAGTAGTTACCTGATTGCGCAAGCTTAGCTAGCCACGCGTCACGCCTCGCCAACCACGCTGAAGCTTTGAGACCAGTCTCCAAGTCTGTATCGTCCGGCGGCGGCATCACTAATCCTTCGTTAGTCCCGTATTCGATCAGGCCCTCGGCATAGGGAGCATGGGGTTCCTGACCGAACACGACGTTCGCAGCGAAGAGCGACTTCTTTTTCTTTTGCCCTCCGACCCTAGGCTCACGGGGGATCGACTTCCGCTTAGCAGCCACTTTGGGACGACGGGTCCTGATGTCCGCACCCACGCCAGACTCCGGCGAGGGTACAACCACTGTCTCCACTGGAGCACAGGGTGCGGGAGGTGCATCTGTGATATCAGGGAGCGGCAACTCACGTGAAGGACTTTGCGCACGCGATGGTCTGCCCCCGGCATCTTTTAGAGGAGGAACCACCGGGGTCCTTGGCACTAAGGGAGCATTACGGTTGGTGCCGTGAGGTGCTTCTTTACGGTCGATCAACACTCGCCTCTTTTCCTTTATAACGGCCCCCGTCGCATGATTGTACCACTCTTTATATACATTAAGGAGTCGTGGAGTGCAGGCCGGCGTGCTGATAAAAAAACGAGAACCCGTGTTCAGGCGCATGAAGTGATGTAACGCATTCTCCATCCCCTCTTCATTGGCAGCAGGTTCCAGTAAGAAAGCTTCCAAGGGTACCCCTTGATCGTAGCCCAGTTGTTGGGAAAAACGATGCGGGTTATATCTCATGAAGATTGCCGCACCGCCCTGCCTGAAGACTAGGAAGCCCGGTCTAATAGAATACAAGTGGAGGGTCTCCCGGGCCGTCAACACTGAAGCTCCATCCTTAAAGGAGTCCTGTAATGGTCGCACCGCAGTGGTGGATGCTTTTCCAATGTTTAATACCTTGTCAATGAAGGACATCCCGACTCCAACGGTGTGAGGATGAAGCAGTAAACCTCTGGCGTTCCGTGGTGAAGGGGTCACGATTGATGCGCCAATCAATTGAATAATGCGAGGGAAACCACACTTGTCAAAGAACGATGGCCTTTTATGCATGCCGAAGACACCCGCCGTATGTAGCTCGAACCACGACATAAATTAGTGCATCGAGAAGACCACGTGCAATACCCCGGGCTCGTTAGCATCCGCTGCTCGGTTGAGACCATGATATAGATGCGCCAAGCCATCGATCCCAACAGCCACCTTTACCCCGATGGCTATCCGGTGGGCTGGGTAAAAGACAGAGGGCCGCATACGATGAGAGTGCATTGGGATCGCAAACCAGCTCAGCCACAATCCAAGAAATCCTAAGAAAAAGGCCTCCTCATCCATTCCAGGGGCCGCAATTTCTGCAAATGACATAGTAGGGAAGTCCGGAAGGAAAAAACCCTTTTGATCTATCTCCTTCTCCGGTAGGTTGTCCACACCTAAACCGAAAGGGTCATCCAGAGTGGCAAACTTGGCAGCCTCTGATGAGAGGACGCTTGGGCGAAGGAACCGAGCGGTGAAATCTTTAAAGTTAACCCCCCGACTCCCATGTTCGATAAAAAGAGATTCATAGATGTTCAAGACCTTAATCAAACTTAGGAATTGATGTTGAACGGCATTCTCCGGCGTGACCCCCCTTACCACTGGCCTAGCACCAAAGACGTACACATCTGTCGGGAGCAGCTCCTCATAATGTTCTCCCATGACTGGTAGACCGGATACCTCTTTGAACTCCTCCAAAGAGATGGACACTTCCCGATCCATGGCAAGGAAAGTGTGGGTGGGAATGTTCCACTGCTCCAATAAAGCCTTAAACCACCAGGTGGAGAGCGTGGGATACTGGAAGAGAGAGACGTAGACCGCGGTGTACAATCCTATTTTTATCAACTGCGACTTCTTCGTCGACAGGATGTACCGGGCCCACGGCAGGTAGCCAATCGGATGACGGGGGATCAGACCAATGTTATATGATTGCCCCCAGGGTCTCGCCTCGCCCTGACAGATACGACGTCCTAGGATATCCAAGACCATAGGACGTTGGACCGGAACCGCATCCATAGCGGGATGAAGAAAGCTATTCGCGGTCCAATCCTCCATATCCACGGCATACTGCACCGAGGGTGGGGTAGCATAATGAATTGCCGTGATGGGCTCGGACGGCACTGCGCATGTGAAGCTGCGTCGACCCATGATGATCTGGTTATACCAAGACCCCCAAAGGTGGAGGTTCTTGTACTCCGGGTCGTATTCTCTAATCATGGTCAGGACTTCACGGTCCAAGGGCGCCTCGGGAAATCCCTCCTCCGAGCGGACGAACGGGAATGAAGTGTTTAGAGACATGATCGCTGCAAAAGAACAATTTAGCCGTTAGTGTTGTAATTCCAACGTTTGGCGTCTAAAAAAGAAAATGCATTAATTAAATTAAATTAAAATTAATTAATTACACCACACAGCAGTGCAGTGAGTAGGAGACCAAAAAGGGGACCCATAAAATCTGGATGACAATACGTCAGTTAACAAGACAACCTCATCATTGGATGAGATTGTCAGTTGGTCCCCAGGAAAACATTCCCATTTATAAAAAAAAATGGGAAGAATCCCTAGAGACAAGGAGAAAATCTTCTCTTTCAGAGCAAAGCTCTGTCACAGAGTGACACTTGTCAAACTCTGGTCCCAGGGAAATAGGATTCCTTTAAAGGAGCATGGCTCTGTGGTAATAATGGAAAGGGTCCATCAGAAATTTCTTTTTACACTTAAAAGAATCAACAATTTTGGAATCTTGAAAGATTCATGAAAAAACTTATAAAAAGATTCCTCATTTTTCAAATCTAAAAGAGCTATTTTTGGATCCATGAGCAAAGCTCTGATCATGGGTTAAAACCCATGAACAAGATCTCTGTAGATCTATGGATTCATAAGAGCAAAGTTCTGTTGATGAAACCCCAAAGGGGATTTCTTTAGATCAGAAGATCTGTGATAGCAAAGCTCTATTGGTTAATTAAAATTAATTTAACTTAAGATTAATTTTACCTAAAGTTTTCTAACTTGGAAGAGCAAAGCTCTAAAGTTCTGGAAACGAGAGCAAAGCTCTGGAGTTCTAAACAAGAGCAAAGCTCTGGAAATCAAAATCTAGAGAATAGTGAGATTTTTTCTAAGGGCCAGAGGTCCTATTTATAAGGCGCTTGCGCCCCTTGAGCTCACCCCTTGATCCAACGATCAGGAGTTTGCCACCGCTGCACTCACGTGTGCGCCACGTGAGCGCAACGGTGGGGGAGCATTTGTTTCGCCCAATCAGAGCAAAGCTCTGTTGAAATTCAAAATTCAAAATTTTGAAGCAACGCTTCAAATCTCGGACGCAACGCGCCACATGTCAGGCGCTGATACGTCAGCGCAGCGCCCAAGAAGGCGGGCCCAATCAGAGCAAAGCTCTAATTAAATGAAGCAACGCTTCAGCTGCGCAAGCACTGCGCTGCGCGACACGTGTCAGCGCAGATGCGCTGGCGCAGTTGCGCTGCGCTTTGCGCTGGCGCAGTGGCGCTGCGCTTTGCGCTGCGCGACACGTGTCAGCGCAGATGCGCTGGCGCAGTTGCGCTGCGCTGTGCGCTGCGCGACACGTGTCACGCGCTGGGGCATCTACGCCAAACAGAATTAAAATTCTAAGAAATCTTTTCTGTTCCTGTTAAAACAAGAAGATTTTCTTCTGCAAAGCAGAAGCCCTTGGATCAAAGATCCAACGGTGGGGAAAATTCCCCAAATCACTCAAAGAAAGATCTCTTTAACAAATTTAACTAATTTATGAGCACTATAAAAAGGACCCCAGGCCTCAATTCAAAGGCATCAACATCTTTCTAAAAAATGAAAAAGAGAAGAGAACTCTTGAGAACTCCTCATGAACAACAGAAGGTAAAAACCTTTGAAAGAAGAGAAAATTCTCTTATGAACAGATCAGTGATCTAAAAACAAGATCATTGATCTTTAAACATAACTAAATAAAATGAATAAATAAAATAAAAATAGTGCTTTGCACTTTTTCATGAACCTTTGGTTCTTTAAGATAAGAAAAAACTTATCTTTTCTTTTGATCTAAATTAGATCAAGAAATCTAACAGTGCTTTGCACTTCTGTTCTTGAATCTAAAAGATTCTCAAATTAATAGTGCTTTGCACTTATAAATCTGCACTGTTGCGCTCTTGGGCTGGCGCAAGCCACCAGAGAGCGCCACGTGTCAGCGCCTGAACCATTTGCGCTATGCGCTTTTGAATAGAGCTTCGCTCACTGAAATTGGCGCAAGCCACCAGAGCGCGCCATGTGTCAGCAGCGCAGGCGCAGCGAATTAGCGCAGCGCACTGCGCTTGCGCGACACGTGTCAACACTACAAGCGCTTGCGCTCTCTGATTGGCGCAAAGCGCCTGACAAATGCAAGGTATTTCTTAAAGGGCCAGGCCCAAATCAAAAAGACCTAGCAGGCCAAAATAAATTGCAAAGCAATAAAAATGGGGCAGAGCCCAAGTGAAATTGATGCTCTGCATCTTTTATGGGCAGACCCCAAACAAAAAAAATAGAAGTAATACAATGCATTATTTAAGTGTGGGCAAAGCCCTAGCACAGGTCTAATAGACCAAAAATAAATAAGGGTGTTGAACATTTTCAACTGGACTTAGCCCAATTTTGGTCGTAAGTTCTCAAATTAAATTGACTGAGCACAGCTGTTCTCTTAAATTAATTTATATCCGGTTCGAGGGTACATCTCCGAACTCCTCTGACACCCATCGTTGTAATCCTTCAACGACGTCAGAGAGGTGACGGGTCCCGACGACCACACATCAATACGGACTGCGGGGTCCTTAAACTCGTGGACCGAGACGTCCTTAAAACTAATATCGGACCGAAACGTCCCTAAACTAATATCGGACCGAAACGTCCCTAAACTAATATCGGACCGAAACGTCCCCTAAACTAATGTCGGACCACCACGTCCCTAAACTGGAACATAGACCACCACGTCCCTAAACTGGAATACAGACCACTACGTCCCTAAACTGGAACATGGACCACGACGTCCCTAAACTGGAGCAATAGAGCCCCCAAATGCTCTTTTGCCGGATCTAAACGGTCCCGTTAAGTTGATCTTAGTCTCAAAACAGGACTAATGTATCCTTAACGAACGTTTAAGTTGATCTTAGCCGCAACGCGACTAATGCATCCTTAAACTAAAAACACCAAACCTAAATCTAAGTAAATACGGATTTGGACTAATCCACGTCCTACGGGCGACGGCATTACTCAGTCTTCGTATACAATCCACGGGCAACCACAAACAAAACAAACACACACAACACGAAGTGAAATTCTGGAGAAGGAAAAAGTTGTTACCGCGATGCGGTAGCGTAATTAACTGCAGGGGCTTGCGCCTGCAGGGAAGAGCGTTCCCACAATCAAAAACCCCTCAAGCGAGGGGGAATCTGACGAAGTCTGCTACATCGGCCGCATCCGTCTAAACCTCCGATACACGATGCCATAAATCAACTTGGCATCTTCGGAGAGGTGGACGGATAAAACCATATAGCATCTGCCCCGAATCTCAGAAAAGACAGCCCATGTCTTGGCCGCCATTCGGAGGGGAACACTCCCTCTATCTTCCTCTCTACAAATACCCTAGCTATTGCTTCCCCATGCATTGAGACCCCACCTTCATCCTCATCATCTCCATCTTCTCTTTTCAACTCAATACCAATACCTATCTACAACACCACCACGGCCAAACCCGAGCTATCATCATCACCACGGACATCACCATCACCCATGGCCGAGCATTCCTAGCTCCCTCTCGGCACCAACAGTTGCCATCGTCAACAACAACAGCCGCACCACCACCAACACCACCAAAACCCTTTGACCGATCAAGCCAAGTGCCGCCATTCCGGCCCGATATCTGAGGCTATAAGGTTGGGCTTGACTCCGAGTGAGTGTAACGATCATTTCTACACCTCTGGATTTTCAGTCCGTCAACATTTCCAATTTGTGCCCGCAGGTGTTCAACGAAATGCCCCCAATGTATTTCTGTCGTTTCCTTAAGTATTAATCGCGAGTAAGTCCCTTCTTTCCTCTGTCTCCCTTCCTCCTTGCCTCTGTTATGACTTCACCAAACCGATGTCCCCTCTCGTCGTAAGTCCTATCTTCTTTTCCCCCATCGATCATCACCGTCAAAGTTTAAGTTTTAGTTTAGGAAAATCCAACAAGCAAGACGTTGACGAATACATCATATTAACCTATTCAGTTAGACTTTTAATTTGCATGATGCGTGTGCTTTAATATTTTAATATAGTAATTACTTATGCAATCCCGACACCGCTATTCCCGACACCGCTATTGGTTTTGTGGACTTAGATATTTTTATCACCTTTCATATATTATTGATCTTGAGGGCATTTGATGGTTTCTGATGATGCTCAATATCGGTGACTCCCTAGATAATGACACGTGGCAGATGGCGTGTCCCAGAACTTACAAGAAAGGATCAAGAACGTTACGTTGGAAGTGCATCCCGGGCCTCCGATTAAGGATGTTCCCGACCTTCGGTGGCCCTCCAAACTACCCACAGCTTACCTCCGAGCTGTCACAGAACAAAGATGCATCGGCCTCCCGCTCGTTCCCGAGCCTCCCGCCGAGGTTATCTTCCTCGGTCTCACCAACCGACCCACAACACTGATCATAGGCGCCTCCGCAACGACTTCGCGAATCTCGCCAGGCGCGAGATATCCGTTGCCCATGATCCCGCGTTCCACGCCATCACGATCCCCCATTAACGAGCATATCTCGTTATTAATGGGGAATCCCGCCTATCACGCGGGCGTGACGCCAGGGACGTAACGGCCGGCGTGAATCTCGCGCCCGCCTGCCTCTTGTTGCCACTATATAAACTCCCCTCCCAGACGACTCAGGTAAACCAATTTTACCCCAATAGGCCGTTACCCGGCCAAAATACCCGTCTAACTTGATCGTCGGAGGGTCCTCGGTGGCATAACCATCCCGAGACTTCTTTGCAGGTAGCTCGACCTCAACCACACAACACCCATTGAGATCTACACGCTCTAGGAGGCAACCCTCAAATTCAATCTCAGCCGTCCATCAGCGCTCGCAGCAGATCAACGGAAGGTAACATCTGAAGGAGATCTCGAGATCCATCAGTTGGCGCCGTCTGTGGGAAAAGAAAATTCCACTCAACAAAAGTTCATCTTCCATTCTCAACTCCATGGCGAGCGATCACCGCGGCGATCCAAACACCAGCCACCGCCTTCCCCACAATAGAGGCGCAGACGAATCTTCTCCCCCGAACGCTGTTCATGCCCTATCCGCTCGGATAGATTGGCTCGCGTCCGTCGTGGATGCACTCGTCCGTGTACAAACGGCAGGGCAAACTCCCTAGGTCGCCGCTCAACCACCTCGGGACCGGGACCCCTACAGAGGGAGAGAAGACTCTGCCCGTGTTGGCACGACCGAACACCGCCTCGCTGTCTCCGGCGGCAGCAGATCCCCCGGGCCAACGTATTCAATGACCCGCTGGGCGCCGCACAGCTCAACACCGAGATCTCTCGCCAGAGCGCCTCGCCCCGAGCCCCATCACGTCTCTATCCCTCCGGAGGAGGCATCGGTCAGCTCGCCTGTGCCCAGGCATGACCAGCACCCCCTCCCTCGACAGGGTCACGCAGACGGGACTCGCCACGGCAGCTCGAAGACGACCTCGCCAGGGGACCTATGGAACCTCATCGAATGGAACTAGGGCCGTGGCCAAGCGCAGGTCTCCGACAGCAGAGGCGAAAGATCAAAGTATGCGGAATCGTCGGGATACCACGGCCGACTCGACGTCCTTGAAAAGAAGATCGAAGGCATGTATCGGGAGAATCGTCCTTCGAGCGACGGGGCTAAATATGCCGCCGACTCGCTCACGAAGCCCTTCACCAAAGAACTGCTCGCCGTCTGCGTCTCCTCCCGGAACAAGTCCCCAAAGGTCTCCCTCTTCGACGGGAAGTCCGACCCGAAAGACCATTTGGACGCGTTCATGGCCGGGATGAGTTTCCAAGACTATTCCGACGCCGCACAATGCCGCGCCTTCCCTGCCACCCTCGTCCACTCCAGATGAGACTGGTTCCGAGGACTCATGCTGTCACGCCCCGTTTCCTAGTATACGGGCAGAGGGCGCGACGAGACCGCTACGTATTTACTGTGAAGTAAATACGCTAAGCGTATCTAGGAAATATAAATGTAAATGCACAAGAGACAAGATATAATAAAATAGCAACTTTATTTATTCACATTCTTTTTAAAATACATGGAAAAGTAAATACAACTGAATGAAAGTAATGCCTAAATAATGGCATAACAGAAAAGGAAAAGTACTGAAATAAAAAGGTACAATGAACTAAAGCTCTGGGTCTTCAATGAAGTGGTCCAAGTCTTCAGCGCTGGGCTCGATCTCTGACGTGTCCAGATCACCTGACGACATTCAAAGAAGAAAGAAAAGAATGTCATCAGCGAACAGAGCGCTAGGTAAGTCCCAAGGATAAGAGAGAAATAGAATAGACAGAATAAGAAGCTAGCTTTTAAAGTTGTAGTATATTGTTATAATGTTGTGTTAATGCTGTTGTTTGTAGCTTGGCACAAAAGGATGCCCGTGTATACGAGAGGAGTCTCGTTAGACCAGAGACTACGGTGAACGGAATATAGAGTACAAGGCTCCGTCGATACTACCACGGAACAACGGCATGGCTGTAATTACGTCTTAAATCTTGAAGTCTCGTGCCACTTTTAACACCTTCCGTACCAATCCACCCCTTAAACCCCGTGTTATCTTAATTGTATTGTTTGTATTATAATTGTATTGTAACTTGAATTGCATTGTAATGTAGATTGTATAATTGGATGACTTACCGAAACCATGATATCAGTAAACGGATGTAACTGTAGAATCAGGTAAATGGATGTAACTAGAGAATCATGTAAATGGAATGTATATCCATGGTTCGGTTCGGTCAAATTGTATAGATTGATAGATTGAATATATGGAATAATGGATTCATGGATTCATATTGAATTGTAATATTGTAAATTGTACTTGAATCATATTCAAGTCAGATTATTAATGAGACTCAGTCTGAGTCATACAATTAGAAAAGTAAATTGAAGTCATGATTGTTTTGATGTTATCGGTAACCGCTGCACATGGGCGGCAGGATTTGTGTATTTTTCAAAGACGATTACCGTATTGATAACACCGTTGTTAATTGACTACCTTAGATAGGCTTGTTAATTGTCTACCTTAAATAGGCAAGCACCCACTTCTCTGGCTCCCTGAGGCTCAAGAGATTGGTCCTGCTTAAACCTATGTTTACTAGGGTCCTCAGGTAATTTATAGAACTTGAGGGTGTTTTATGTAAAATTACTATTGTATAATTTTCAAAATACACCCCGAGTATTTATTAATCGTCTTTAGAGTTATAATGAATGTAGATTTTACATTGTGATATTTCTAGTGAAAATATCCTAATTCCATAATAAAGGGTATTTATTTGTAATATTGACTTGTATGAAATTCATGGTATTATAGTGTAAAATGATTCTTGTGATTTTTTGAAAAGAGTTGGAATATATATATTATTACAAAATAGATATTTTAATGTTACTTATATATATATATTTATAAAAATAATTTTAATATATTATATTTCTAAAAAACTCATTTTTCTTAAGATGTCGTATTTTAAATCTCTCGAGACCGAATGCTCCTTGCGGAGGTCTGCATCTCGCACTACTAAGACCGAGGATGTGCGATAACCCGCACCATCCCGAACAGGTTCCCCAAATGGGTTGTAGCGGCGCTTTGCAAATATTTGTGTAAAATACTAAATCGTTTAGAAAATGGTTTTATTAGTAATGGTATTTATTTGTAAAGATGTCGTTTTCCCGTATTCTATATTCCCGAGGGTATTGTGCTATATTGCATATGAGTGTTGTGAGGAGGTAGGTTATTACCTCGTGATCTACTTAAAGGTATAGCAAGGTTTTGATGGTTTAAATGTAGAAATGAAACTATATGGTATTTTAATGAAAAAATACGGTAAAATGGAAATAGCAATTACTTTTGATATAGAATTTGTTCAATATGATTAGTTAGTGTTTAATAGTCAACATGAATTGGTTTTAGCATAATTGTATTAAAGAAAAGTGAGGTTTTAGGAAGAAACCGAATCAAAAATCGGATTTATTCCGATTCCGACGGGTTTTGTAATTCCGTATTTTTAGAAAAAGAATAGAGAAGAGGGATGGGGACTTACGGGTTTAGTTAACAGAGGAGAGGAAGGGGAGACGAGAGGAGTCGATAGTGCGTCGTTTCGTCGTCGGGAGTTCTTAGGATCGTCGTCGGAAGATGGCCGGAAAATTCGCCGGAGCTTCGCATTTCGCTTCTTCCAAAGTACACTAGGGTTTCTAGGAATTTCTTGAGAGTTGGCTCAGAATTTTGGAGTGAGGGGATAGTGTTTAGGGGTTGTATTTATAGGGTTAGGCTAGGGTTTAGGGTAGGTGAAAGTTTAAAATGAAAAATGTAAAATATGTATTAAAAATGTATTAAAAATGGAGTAATTGTGGTTTTAAAAGAGCTCTGGAAATGGTCTGAGAAAATAAATTATACAGGTGTGTAGGGAATATGAAAAGACATAATTTTCATGTTGGGAGCGTCGCCGGAATCTGCCGACTCGGCCGTGACTCGGTCGGAGGCCTGAGTCGGCCGAGTTGAGGCCGAGTTGGCCGATTTCTGGCCAAGTCAGGCGTCCGGAATCCCCCCGACAGTTCATCTATCCTCTGGCAATGTTACATTTTTTGGTGTAGTGGGGTTTTTGTGAGAAATGCACGTGTAAGCTGTTGGTATTCTAAAAATTCAAAACAAAATAATATTAAAAATAATGTAGGGTATGGGATTTGAACTTTGGTGGCTTGGTTCAGAAGTGCAAGGTATTACCAATGAGCTACAAACTCCTTCTTGTAATTAAGGAGTGAATTAATTATTTAAAGTAATCACAACAAAAGTAAATACCCCAAGTATACATTAATTTTAAAGCAAATTTTTGTATACTAAAAATGGAGGTGTTATATTCTTTTAACTTGTAATTAAAAAGCAAATTAATTACTTATATCTTGTGCTCAGGCTAAAATACCCCTTTCTGGATTTTTGAAAAAAATTGTACAGGAAATTTAGGGTTGTTACATTCTACCCTCCTTATAAAAATTTCGTCCTCGAAATTTGTAAAAGGAAAGTGTAACAGATTTAAGGGAAAGTTTGATGACTGAAGTACTTGATAGTGTATAACAAGAAGATGCAAGGGTTTAAAAATATGAAAAAGGCTTACCGGTGTTACTTTGACCTACAGTCTCGGTTTCTACGGCTGCTAATGTGAATGTCTGTCGCCGTGGTATATTCCTTCTAGCTGGAGGCACATTCTGTTCTTAGGGCCTGTTTCTGCCCTCGAGGCATGTTCCTCATTACCTATTGGAATTGGCGAGTAGACTGTGCATGTGGTAGAGCAAGTAGTGCAGGACGAGTTGCAGGAGCATGGATAGCTGGCCATTGCGGGTTGTTGGTGGGTGTGTGAGCTGAGTTGCTATTATAAGGACAGTTTCCAATTCTATGATCGGATGCGCCACAAACTAGGCACATGCCTTTTGCGAGCCTACAGTCCTTCCACAAGTGTCTCTTTCTCCTACAGTAGTTACAAAAAGCTGGGCTGGGACGATTGTTCGGTACTCCGGGTCGCCTTGGCACAAAAGGTGGCCTTGACGAGGCTCCTCCTGCCATCTGGGTGGCAGAGCGCTTTATACCGGTTGCTTCTGCTTCTGATCGGTTCACTAATATAGCAGTCTTGTAACAACTCCATTTTTAGTATACATAAATTTGATTTAAATTTAAAGTATACTTGGAGTATTTAATGTTATTGTTACCACTTTAAGTATTTATTTCACACAATAATTACAAGAAGGAGCTTGTAGCTCATTGGTAATGCCTTGCACTGCTGAACCAAGCCACCAGAATTCAAATCCCATGCCCCACATTATTTTTTATATTTATTTGTTTTAAATTTTATAGAAGCCCAACAGTCCACCTGAGATAACTCCCAAACTTTGAACTGAACCTGAAAAACTAAATATACCAGAGCCTTACTCAGACGACCCCCCACCTACCTAGCCCCCGATTCGGCCTGACTCGGCCGAGTCGGCGGGCAGACCGGCCGACTCGGGCCGACGCTGCCGGCCGGACTCGGCCGGTCGGCCAAGTCGTCAACTGCAAAATCGTGACTTTTTATCTCCCCACCTCCACTGCATACTTTATTTCTGTAGACCACCTCCAGAGAGCCCATTAACACCTGATTACTCCAATTTTTAATGAATTTCCCATATTTTTTACATTTTTATTAAAAAACCCTACACCTACCCTAACCTTAGCTTAACCCTATAAATACACCCATACCCCCTACCCTATCATCCCAAAATTCTGAGCCAACTCTCTAAAAATTTCCAAGAATCTTGTGCACTTTGAAAACGAGCTCGAGGTGAAGCTCCGACGAATTCCCGGCGGAACTTCCGGCGATCGTTCTAGGAACTCCCGGCAACGACGCAACACATCGGTGATTCCACTACTTCCCTCTCACTCTCTTGTGTGTCCTAAAACCGTAAGTCCCATTTTCTATCTATCTTTTCTATCTAAAAAATATGGATTTACAAAACCCGACGGAATCAGAACAAATCCGATTTTCGATTCGGTTTCTTCATAAAACTCCACTTCTCGTTAATACAATTATGCTTAAACTCTCTCTTGTTGACCATTAAACACTAATCAACCAAATTGATCAATTTTTAATTCATAAAATGATGGCTAGTTCAATTTATCGTATTTTTTCACTTAAATACCACATTGTTTCAATTCTACATTTAACTCCATTAAACTTGCTATACCTTTAAAGTAGATTACGAGGTAACGACCTACCACTTCACACAATCATACGCAACATAACACGATACCCTCGAGAACCTAGAATACGAGAAAACAAACACTTTTATTTAAATACCCTTTACTTAATAAAACCATTTCTAAAAGATTTAGTATTGAAACATCTTTGCAAATAAATACCACTTCTTATGAAAATAGGAAAGGTTGTGGACATTAGTCGTTTATCTAAACCTGAGTTTGTGGTGTCTAGGCTAGACAAGTGAGAAATGTAACTTTAAAAGGCCCGTCTCACGGTGATTCGTGAGCGGATCTCTCATTTCGTCACTTGTACTTACCTGGACACAATTGGCGGTGAAGAGGCGATTTGAGATATCTCACAACTTGTCGCTTTGGACCAGTTATGAGCCGTCTAGTTGACTTAGGAGACCCTAGATCATAGAATACGGAAAACGACACCTTTTCATTTAAATACCATAATTAATAAAACCATTTTTCTTAATGATTAGTATTTATACAAATCTTTGCAAAGCGCCGCTACAACCCATTTGGGGAACCTGTTCGGGATGGTGCGAATTATCGCACATCATCGGGCTTAGTAGTGCAAGATTCAGACCTCCGCAAGGAGCATTCGGTCTCGAAAGATTTAAAATACGACATCTTAAGAAAACGAGATTTCTAGAATATTATAAATATATACAAAAATTATTTTCATATAAATATATGTATATGTAACATAAACATATCTATTTTTGAAGTATTATAAATATTCCACTTTTTTTTACAATATCACAAGAATCAATTTTACTCTAAAATACCATGAATTCTATACGATACCAATATTATAAATAAACACCTTCTATTATGGAAATAGGATATTTTCACTAGAAATATCATAATATAAAATCTACAATCATTACAACTTTAAAGACGATTAATAAATACTTAAGGTGTATTTTGAAAGTATATAAAAGTATTTTAATATAAAACCCCCTCAAGTTCTATAAATTGCCCTGAGGACCCTAGTAAACATAGGTTTAAGGGGGACCAATCTCTTGAGCCTCATGGAGCTAGAAAAGTGGGTGCTTGCCTATCTAAGGTAGACAAATTAATAAAAACAATCAGGACTTCAATTTACTTTGTTGATTGTCTGACTCAGTTTGAGTTTCAGTATAATTTGACTTGAATATGATTCAAATACAATCTACAATCTTCAATATTACAATTCAACATGAATCCATGAATCCAATTATCAATTTATACAACTTGACCGAACCGAACCATGGATATACATTCCATTTACATGGTTCTCCAGTTATTCCATTTATATGATTCTACGGTTACATCCGTTTACTGATATCATGGTTTCGGTCAGTCAATCAATCAATTATACAATCAATACAATTTACAAGACAAACAATACAATCAAAACACTACGGGGTTTAAGGGGTAGATTGGTACGGAAGGTGTTAAAAGTGGCACGAGATGGTAAGATTAAGACACCTAACCTATATTTCGTTGCTGTTGTACCGTGGCTTAACGGTTCCTTGTACATTCCATTTGCCCTGGTCTCTAGCATATAGAGACCCCTCTCGTATACACTGGTATCCTTCTGTACCAAGCTACAAACAACAGCGTTAACATAACATTACAACAATATAATACAACTTTAAAAGATACCTTCTTATTCTGTCTATTCTATTTTCCTCTTATCTTTGGGACTTACCGAGCGACCTGTTCGCTGACGGCATTCTCTTTCTTTCTTCTTTGAGTGTCGTCAGGTGATTTGGACCCGTCAGAGATCGAGCCAACTGCTGAAGACTTGGATCAGTACAGCGAAGACCCTGAGCTCTAGTCATTGTACACTTCCATTCAGTACTTTTCATTTCTGTTATGCCATTGTTTAGGCATCGCTTTTATTTCAATTGTATTTCCTTTTCATGCATTGTACAAAAGAATGTTAATAAATAAAGTTGATGTTTTTATTATACCTTGTCTCTTGTGAATTTATTCTTTTATATTGCTTAGTTACGCTTAGCGTATTTGCTTCTGAGTAAATACGTAGCGGACCAGTCCCGCCCTCTTCGCCGTATACTAGGAAGCGGGGCGTGACAGGTTTTGTTGGTGGCCCATGCAGGTCAGAGCTGTATAGAACCATACTATGCAGTTCTGTTCTGCGTGAACAACCTAAGCAATATAACACAAGAACCAGCAACTAAAACATTCTTTACAATTCATGTTCCTTGAATCTTACAATTTCATATTACTTGAATCTTATCATTTCATGTACTTGAATCTGTCCTAACCCAAATTTTTCTTCAAGGTTATGGATTCCCCGAACAACACCAGCACCAATGTCAACAACACACCTCCACCACTACCTCTCACACCTGCTGTTCCTGCGCCACCCACCGAGCAAACAGTGCTACTTGAGGCGATCCGCAGCCTTCTTGAGGAACAACAACAACTCCTGAACAGTCCCGAGACTGACGCACCTGGGGTAAAGCAATGCAGGGCTTTACATCCTAAGCATTTCTTCGGAAAGGGAAGCCCACTTGAAGCTGAGGAATGGGCACAAAGCATAGAGGATGATATGGCGGCGGCACAAGTGCCGGACATAGCTTGGGTCCGTGTGGCGAAACTGCAGCTCACGGACAATGCTCGCAACTGGTGGAAGGCGGAAGAAAGCCGTCTTGAATAGCCTATTGAATGGAAGACTTTTCGCAATAAGTTTGACGCGAAATACTTCCCTGTGACTGCCAGGTTTTCCATGGAACAACAGTTCATTCATCTACAACAAGGTTCGATGTGGGACAAGTCAGTAGATGAGTAGAACGCTGAATTTACCATGCTAATTCGGTAAGATGTGTCACAATAGTTCAATTTTTAAAATATCACATACTACACAGCTAACACAATCCTTTAAACAGATTCGCAGCACACTTGATACCGACGGATGATATCAGAGCCCGTCGCTTTCAACAAGGTTTGGACACGGAAATTCAGGCTGCACTAGCCACAGGAAAATTTCCAACTCATGAGGATGCTCCGGAAGCTGCCCGCAGTTATGAGGCAGTGATAAAAGCAAGGGGCAGACCTCAGTCTGCAGGAGTTAAGCGCCCTGCCAACCAGATAGCAGGAGGAGCCTCGTCCAGGCCACCTTTTGTGCCAAGGCGACCCGGAGTACCGAACCATCGTCCCAGCCCAGCCTTTTGTACCTACTGCAAGAGAACTGGATATATGATGAAAGACTGCCGGCGAGCCAACCGTCTTTGCTTAGTCTACGGCTCAGCTACTCATGATATTGGGTCTTGTCCCCAGAGGCAAAACCCAGTTGCTGCACCCAGGCCAGCAATTACCTATCCGCAGCGACCAGCCCTTCAGGCACCTGCTCCAAGACTTGCACTACCTGCACCACCCAGAGGACCACAAGCTGCACCACCACATCATCAGTTCCATCAAGCTTAAAGGAACGTTCCGAGGAATGCTCCTCAGGCCAGGAGGAATGCACCAAGGTGCCAGGCTTTCACGATGACCGTGGAAGAAGCTGAGGCCATTGGCCAAGTCATCACTGGTAAACTTTTCTTCTCAAACTTTTCTTTCAGTCTTGTTTATCTACATACTTTCCTTATACCTAAAACAAATCCCACATACCGTGGGTACAATCTTAGTAGCCTCACTACCTGCACTAGCACTGTTTGATACTGGAGCATCTCACTGCTTTATGTCGCAACGGTTCGTCCGAACCCATGCGATTCCAGTCTCACCGCTTGTATACAGCTGGAATGTCAGTTCAGGAAATGGCGTTCTAAAGGCAACCATGGGATACAGCTTGTGTCCAGTCGTCGTCTGCAGCAGAGAGTTTTATGCTGACTTCAAAGTGCTGGACATACCGAACTTCGATGTGGTTCTACCTACGGGCGACGACATAACTCAGTCTCCGTATACAATCCACGGGCAACCACAAACAAAACAAACACCCACGACACGAAGTGAAATTCTGGAGAAGGAGAAAGTTGTTACCGTGATGCGGTAGCGTAATTAACTGCAGGGGCTTGCGCCTGTAGGGAAGAGCGTCCCCACAATCAAAAACCCCTCAAGCGAGGGGGAATCTGACGAAGTCTGCTACATCGGCCGCATCCGTCTAAACCTCCGATACACGGTGCCATAAATCAACTTGGCATCTTCGGAGGGATGGACGGATAAAACCAAATAGCATCTGCCCCGAATCTCAGGCAAGACAGTCCATGTCTTGGCCGTCTTTCGGAGGGGAACAAAATCGATACCATCTAGGTAAATATGAATGCGTATGTCAAACACACGTCCAAAGGCCCGCTAAAATCACATGTCGTATCCCAAATACGAATCACAATATATCACCGATCTCATGGCACTATGCCCAATCTCATCGACTCATCTCCCAATATCATCCACTATTCTCATCATCTAGGTATGACTATAACAAATAAGCATGTGTGTGCGTGCGGGTGTAAACCTATTCAAGGGTTCGCAACTAAGAACTATACTAGTTTACTTCTACGCCCTAATCTAACTATAGTACACCTAATCTCATCTCAAATATACACGACACACTATAAGCTATCATAAATAGTATATATATATACTATACTAAACATCGAACTGCGGGGGTGCTATATGCCATCCACCCGAATTCCCCTGTAGATATAATCTACTCACCTTGCGTCTTGCTTGTCGATGTTGATGTCGCCTTCATCTTCTTCATCGTATGGAATCCACATAATGGTACCTACATAGATAACATAATCGGAACGCTTATTAAAATCACATCGGGAATACCTAAAACGACACGCAAATGCCTATAGGTTAGAACCTATAGACTGCGCTTTCAAAACCATCAAACGACCCTCGATCTCGTCGTACAAACGTCAAGTGATCGAGGTAAAACACAATACGCAAATCCAGAATTTAAAATACGAGAAACGAAACATGAATCCAAAACAGCAACTACAGAAAAGGGTCCCAGATTTCACCCTAGGTCAAATTGGATAATTTTGCATATGCCAGAGGTCTATTTTACAGATTAGGGGACCACAGAACAAACACGAATGAAATAGGACCAAGTCTGGCCGCAATTTGCGGCCAGACAGAATAAATCTGCGGCCAAGTTGGGGAGATAGGGGCTAGGGGTTTGGTGATAGTTTCCTGGGTGCCTGCATGTATCACTGTCCAAGCAAAATAATTTTCAGAGTCTTCTAATGATAGCAGATTTCAATTAACTCTCACAGATTCCAGAATTCTTCCGATATCGTTTTCTAAATCCGTATTCCGGGTTTCAAGTCTCTGGTTTAGGCCTTTATTCTAGCATTAGGGGGTTTGTATGACCTCTACTGAGCTTAATTGTCCAACACAACTCTCAATTTCCACTAACCCTAACTAGGTTTTTCCTAAGTCCACAAAACCACCCGATATCGGTTCAAATCTAACATGGGGGTATAAGTAATGGAAAAACTAAGCTCATGGTTCAGAAATTACCTTATTTGGCAACTCAAGAAAATTCTTGAGTTGCCCCAAGTGGCCAAAATCCTAGCTTTCTTGGTCCAATGTGTTGCTTGTGAGCTTGTGCATCATTTTAATGAAGTGGGGATGATGTTTTGATGAAGGAATGAGGGTGTTTGTGAGGGTGTATAGGAGGAGGGAGAGAGGGCAGCAGCTTGAGAGGGAGAGGAGAAGAGAAATGAAGAAGATGATGAAGGGAGACCAAGTCAAGAGAACCCCTCACCTCACTCTCTTTCATGCCCATACCCATTTGTTTACTATATCCCTTTTCTTTTCTTTTCTTTTCTCATTAAATCATCAACCATGATAAAACATGTAGGAAAGCCATGGAAAAATATGTAACAAGCACAAAAAAAGATATGGTGCATATTTTGCACAAATATGCTAAAAATCCGATTAGCGATTTTTAATCGCGATTAGCACTAAATTAGTGTCAAACTAATCATAAAAACTTAAGATTTGCATAATTCACATAAAACACCCTCTTTTAGTAATTTCTATAATTTTCAAAAAAAAATCCCATTTATCGGCATTTAATTATACCGAAATATTAAAATATTCATTAAAATTAATATTAAATTATAAAAATTCCCAAAAATAATATTTTATTTTTCTGAAATGTTACACGCAGCTTTTACGCTTCACCCCCCCTGCGCGTTCATAACACGTGTCGCCCGCGACGGTTACTCTTCCCGATGTTCACGAACCAGGGGAGGTCGGGCAGAACCTCACAAAGCCGAGCAACTACCATGCTCGGTTCATCTTGGCTGGTAATCTCTTACCCCACGACGCCAAGGATCAAAGCCCTCATCAAGAGGCAACTGGGCAGTAACCCTGCTCGGTCCATCCATGGCTGGTAGTTCACTACCCACCGATACCCAGGATCAAAGCCCTCACCAAGAGGCAACCGGCAGCAACCATGCTCGGTCCATCCTTAGCAGGCCTCCCAATGCCCTCCCGCGCCTCCTGTGCTAAAGATCAAAGCCCTTGCCAAGAGGCAACCGGGCAGCATCCCTGCTCGGTCCATCATTAACAGGCCTCCCAATGCCCTCCCGCGCTAAGGATCAAAGCCCTCGCCAAGAGGCAACTGAGCAGCTACCCTGCTCGGTCCATCCTTGGCTGGTGATATTGTAACGCTCCACGCCCCAGTACAGATGGTATTGTCCGCTCTGGCCGAAACCACACGGTTTTTCCCTTTAAAGCGAACCGGACCCGACCAGGGGCCACTTCCCAGGAGGTCACCCATCCCAAGACTTCCCTGGCCCGAGCACGCTTAACTACGGAGTTCTCAAGCTCCTGTAGTTCCGGTTTACTTAAAAGGCGCCTCTGTAATTGAGGGTGGTATCATTATATTTATAATGCAGTCCGGTCCTCTTTCGGAATGTGTTCCGAAGATTCCCCATTGTTCTACAGTAGGTCCTACGGACTCTAGAGGTGGCCCCCACAGATTCAAGAGGTGGCCCCCGCCTTCTTGGTATGACAATTGGCGTGGCACTTTGTTCTGTGTGGCACTTTGCTGAACAAGAACCGGGTCCCAACATTCTCCCCACCTTTGAACAATGGTTCGTCCTTGAAACATAGACCTACTACTGAGGGACCTGCATGTGCCACCATAAATGTAACGCCCCACGCCCCAGTACAGATGGTATTGTCCGCTCTGGCCGAAACCGCACGGTTTTTCTCTTTAGAGCAGGCCTCCCAATGCCCTCCCGCGCTAAGGATCAAAGCCCTCGCCAAGAGGCAACTGAGCAGCTACCCTGCTCGGTCCATCCTTGGCTGGTGATATTGTAACGCCCCACGCCCCAGTACAGATGGTATTGTCCGCTCTGGCCGAAACCATACGGTTTTTCCCTTTAAAGCGAACCGGACCCGACCAGGGGCCACTTCCCAGGAGGTCACCCATCCCAAGACTTCCCTGGCCCGAGCACGCTTAACTACGGAGTTCTCAAGCTCCTGTAGTTCCGGTTCACTTAAAAGACGCCTCTGTAATTGAGGGTGGTATCATTATATTTATAATGCAGTCCGGTCCTCTTTCGGAATGTGTTCCGAAGATTCCCCATTGTTCTACAGTGGGTCCTACGGACTCTAGAGGTGGCCCCAACAGATTCAAGAGGTGGCCCCCGCCTTCTTGGTATGACAATTGGCGTGGCACTTTGTTCTGTGTGGCACTTTGCTCCGTGAACAAGAACCGGGTCCCGACAGCTATCTTACCCCATGACGCCAAGGATCTAAGCCCTCGTCAAGAGGCCGCCAAGCAGCTACCCTGCTCGGTCCATTCTTGGCTGGTAATTTCTTACCCACCGATACCAGGGATCAAAAGCCCTCAACAAGAGGCCACCGAGCAGCAGCCCTGCTCAGTCCATCCACGTATAAGCGAACCCCACCTCAACTTCGGGGCTATGGAGATACCGACCTTTCACCGGTCTTTATACACTTGGCAAATGGTTGAATTCAACTCGACGTGCGATCGCTAGACGAAAAACCGACCTAACATGAAAACAGTGCTGCGCAAATAAAATGTTTACCATAAACAAAGGGAAAATGCGCATGCAAAAGAGCACTGCAAGAAAAGATTTTTTTATTTCATAGAAAGTCGGAAGTCTTTACAGAGGTATTATGGGCTCCCCAGCCTTACAAAAATGCCCGGAGGTTTACAAAATTTTATTGCAAAGAAAATAAGGAGGCGAGGAAGTTCAGGCCTCGGGCCGGGGAGGACATAAATGAGCAGCGCATCCACTGCGACAACCGGGGTGGCATCTTGTGGATCGGCACCCACAGCGGGAGCCTCGGCGCCGAAGGCCGGGGCAACCGACTTATCCCCAACACTCCCGCCAGGGGCCTCTCCCGCTGCAGCATTTCCAGGGACATCCCCCTGCGCGTCATCCCCAAGAGGGTACTCATCCCGGAGCTTGCCGTCGGGAAACCCCGGCATCATGGCCTTGACGGCGTCGAGGGCGTCGTGCCAAACGACGGTAGCGGCTTCAGCGAGGTCGGTGTAGAACTGGTCTGACTTCTTATAGTTCTCCACCGCCTTCGATGCTCGAAACTCGGCAAGCCTCGTTCCCTCCTTCGCCGCCTCGTTCTCCCTCCGGAGGGTGTTCGTCGTCTTCTTCAGGGTGGCGACGAGCACCTTGGAATCTTCGAACTGGGCCTCGGCGGCTCGGGCGGCCTCTCGGCACGTGGAGATCTCCCGATCCCCGGCCGCCACCCGGTCTTCAAGGGCAGCGACCCTCTCCATCGCTGCCTCCAGTTCTAGCCTTGAGCTCTCCTCCCGCGAGGAGAACTCGGCCGAGGCCCGGATCGCCGAGGCAATTTCCTCGTCCTCCATGTTGACGACGAGGACGACATGCTGGAGGACCTGAAGAAAAGAAAGAGGGTTAAAAAGGAAAGGGAGGCACCCAATCACGCAAACAAAAATACTTAATGAAGAACCAAGTGAGGTGCGAACACAGACCTGCACGGCCTCTTGAGCTATGACCGCCATTTGGGCCCGGAAGGTCCCCCGAGGGATTCTTCCCCCGGCCGACCTTTCCATCTTCGAAAGCAGGCTGTCGGCGATGGAAAGCCTCTAGGGCACCTCGAAGCGAAGCTCCCCATTGTCCACGAGGAGCGGGGAAGCTGGGGAGCGGAGCACCGTCCTATGAAACCTCTTGAGGAGAGCCGCGGGCGAACCAGTCTTGCCTCCCACCTCCGGAGCCCGAGGCTCTTGCTCCTAAGCACGCTTTCGGCTCGGCGCGCGACTGGACTCTGGGGCCCCAGGCGCGCTTGGGCGCCTGGATGGAGCGGCCGCCGGTGGAGCCGGGGCAGACTGCGGACGAGAAGGGCCGGCGCCTCCGGCCTTCTTCCTCTTCTTCGTTTCGACCAGGGCTGCCCGAAATTTTCCTAGGTCCATGGGTTCTGCATAAGACAAAATACAGAGGGGTCAGCAATGCCAGAAAAGTAAACGAATGCACAAGTCTAAACAGGTCGCCTGAAAACTCCTAACTTATCCGCGAACTGGGCGGGGCTGAGCCCGGCCCAACTGAGGGCCCGCTCAGACAGCAGCACATCAGCCCGAGGGAGGGGCTCCCACTCCGACACCGCCACCGCGTCGGGATCATTCGACCGACTCACCTACGGGCAGCTGCCCCCGACACCGCCACCGCGTCGGGATCATTCGACCCACTCACCCGTGGGCAGCTTCCCCCTATAGGGTGTTTTTCGTCATGTCACGCCCCGCTTCCCAGAGTACGCAAGATTGGGCACGTGACATAGCCAACCATGCTACCCGTGGGTAGGAAGTATCCATCCACAGTCACATTACGGTTGTAGAGATATCAAGAACAGTAAAAAAACTAAACTAATACATGTCCAAATCCATGATAACAAGAATCAATAAACAATAAGTGCGGAAGCTAATGATCCAATACAATGAATAAACAGTACGTCCCATAATGCGGGCTCACATCTGGAAATGAAAAGCAATAAATAAACTAAACCCTAAGGACTCACTGGTCAGCCTGCTGGCTGAAGTACTCCTGCTCGGTCGACACAAAGGTACGGAATCTGGGCCATGCAAAACCCAGACGTCAGCGCGTCATGATATCAAGTATGTAGCATAAACATGGTAATGAGAAATGCAAGTATGAACATGAATAAAGCAGCAATAAGAAATAACAAGCAGGGCAAAGTGCACTGGTGACTAAACTGTCCTATCAGGTTTTCTACTCTATAGTCTTTGAAACCAATTGATGAATCGTCGATGTAACTCAATAGTATCCCGTGCGTGCCCGGGACCACGGTCATGATCCTCGGGGCTGAATCCGAGACGTGCCGCTAAGCAGTAAAAGGTAGTAGGATGGACGAGTGATGTCAGCAACAACACTCCGGAGCTGGCCAAGCCCGTAAGACTGATCAGAACAATGTGTCGAACTGTTGAGTTACAAGTCGGTTTCACCTCTGATTTCCCCATACCCCCAAACTATGTATGTCAGTCAGGTATTCAGTAGTCCAGAACTAATGCCAACACAAAGTCAAGTAAAGGTAGGTCTGTCTGGATCGACAGCAGGAATGGTTAGGTTTGTCGGCATTAGGCATGAAATCGTGAGACAAGTAATGTCATGGTACAACAGGATGAGTCGGTATGTATGTATGTGTCAGGTGTAGCAGGGTCAGGTCAATATGTCGTGTAATCGGGTAAGGGCTCACAACAGGTATACAATCAATAATGAACAGCACCAGGAAACAGTAATTAACCACAATATTCCATATAACTACAGTGATGTTTGTATTCTCTTATTAACAGGTTCAATCATCTTTAGGGTGCAAAAGCCACAAGGTAAAGCAATATCCATAATTACAAATTAAGGACTACATGAAATTATACTAAATATAATAATTATCTCATGAATGGTTTAACAGTTTAAGCAGATATGACTCAGTCGTTTTATTTAGTTGAAATACGGTTTGATGTGGGTTGATTAATTACGAGGAACTGTTGTAACGATTCCAGGTTAAGATAACTGCAATAATATGATATCCATTACCATCATTAAGTTACGGTATTAAATAGTGTGAATTAAATTGCGTAGCAAGACTAGATCTCGCACGCTAGCATGTTCAAGCAAGTATTCAGATACTTGCCTCGACGGTCTGCAAACTGGAACACGGATGCGATGTCGGCAGAAAACGCGATATGGAAGCACGGGCCACGGATCGAGTCCTAACAGAGATCAACGAGATCACACGGACCAGGGGACCTCGCTGGAGCGTCGGGTTCGCCAAGATGGCACGGTCGGATTCCGGCAACGACAAAAGGAGCGAACTTAGCAATACGATATGATACAAGCGAATAACGACCAGCGAGGGGAAAGATTTGCACAAAGGAAGGAAAGGGGGCACTTACAGAGAGGTATACCAGGTGACCCCGGCGAGCTCGACGGCGCTGGAACGCCGGCGAAGCGACGGCAGCGGCTGCAGCGAGGGTTGAAGGCTTCGGGGTGCGCGGGATAGGGTGCTGCGGCGAGCTGGAGGAGAGGGGGTCGGCTCTGGTGGTCGAGGGGAAGAAGTAGGTGGTCGGAGGTGGCGTCGATGAGGTCGTCGGCGCGCTTCTCCGGCGAACAGCGGAGGTTAGGCGAGGGGTTAGGGTTCGTTTTGGTGTTCCGGCGGGGGAGGAGGGCAGCGACGACGAGGTCGGGACGAGGAGGGTGAGAGGGAGTCGCGGGAGTCGTCGACGACGAGGGGTGGCGTCGACGGCGAGGTCTGCGATGGTGGAGGCGAGGTCTGCGTTGGGTGCAGGCGCGGGAGTCGTCGGGAAACGGGAGGAGGAAGGCGCGGCGGTCGAGGAGGCGTTGCTGGCGGTGACGGCGAGGTCGCGGTGGCGATGGTGGCTGCGCGAGTACGAGGCTAGAGTTAGGGTTTTTGGGTTCGTGATGGGAGACGAGGGTTGAGGGAGGCGGCTGCGTGCATGGGCTTTTAAAGAGGAAGAGAGAGAGAGGGATAGGAAAGAGAGAGAGAGATTGAGAGAATATTGAGGGAAGAGAAAGAGAGAGATGGGGAAAACGAGTGGGGCCCACGCGGGGAAAAACCCAAGCTCGCGATTGGCTGCAGGGAGTTAAGGAAATATTTGAGTAAGGATTTTGAATGGATTTACTGTTAGGGATTTATTTTCGTATAAAATTATAGTTTTAGATATTAAATTGGAACGGGCCCTTTTTGGCGCGAAATGAAACATTTCCAAATCGTGCCCGGGTTGCGCCCAAATGTTCCAAATTCAAATTATAGGATTTTAAGCGGGTTCCAAATTTTGAAAATAGGTGTTTAATGATTAAAATGCATGCCCCCAAGTCGGACACTTGTACGCGCGCGTAGTCGTCCAAACTTGCCCGTTTTAGCCAAACGGAACGGAAACTCGACACGCGGACGCTACCACGCGACTAGTGGCGACGAGTAGGCCAACATGGACATCTTAAATTTTATTTTAGGAGTTAAAATTTGTTATGTGCCAAAATGACTTAACCGGGTAAAATTTAGCAATAAACACCAGAAAATCAGGAAAATTGGAAATGAGCAAACCACAACCCTCAACTAGTAATATAAATAGTATTATTGGGCTCGGGTGTTACATCATACCCAACTACAAAAGAATTTCGTCCTCGAAATTCCAAGAATACAAGATAGCTAACTACTGGAAAAGGTGAGGGAATTTCTGTCGGATCTCGTCTTCTCGCTCCCAAGTGGATTCTCCATGCGATCGGTTACCCCAAGAAACTAGCACAAGAGGGATAACCTTGTTCTTAAGAACCTTTTCTCTTCGATCCTTGATTTCAACTGGTCGCTCCTCAAAAGTCAGGTCCTCTCGTACAGTCAACTCCGAATGATCCAAGACATGAGTCTCATCACGAACATACCTCCGTAGTTGAGACACATGAAACACGTCGTGAACTCCTGCTAATGACGGTGGTAACGCCAACCTGTACGATACCTCTCCAACACGCTCCAATATCTCGAAGGGTCCAACGAATCGGGGACTAAGCTTTCCCCGACTTCCAAAGCGAATCACCCCTCTAGTCGGTGATATCTTCAGGAATACCAAATCACCTACGGCGAACTCTAGAGGTCTTCTTGACGTGTCGGCCCAACTCTTTTGTCTGTCTTGAGCTGCCTTCATATGCTTCCTGATGATATTCACCTTCTCGACTGTCTGTACCACCAAATCTGGTCCTAGTAACCTTCGTTCACCAACATCATCCCAACAAACAGGTGAACGGCACTTACGACCATACAGTGCTTCAAACGGGGCCATCTGAATAGTTGCTTGGAAGCTGTTGTTGTACGAAAACTCCACCAGGTGTAGATGATCTTCCCAAGAACCTTTGAAGTCCAACATGCAAGCCCTCAACATATCTTCAAGGGTCTGGATCGTTCTCTCTGATTGACCATCGGTCTGAGGATGATAAGCTGTGCTAAACTTCAATCGAGTCCCCAAACTTTCTTGTAAACTCCTCCAAAAGTGCGACAAGAACCGAGTGTCCCGATCGGACACGATGCTTACCGGTACTCCATGCAATCTGACAATCTCCTGCATGTATCGCTCTGCCAAAGTCTCTGTCGATTGACCAACCCGAAAAGGAATAAAGTGAGCTGCCTTGGTCAACCGATCGACAATCACCCATACAGCATTGTTGCCCTTTGGACTCCGCGGTAAAGCCGTCACGAAATCCATGGTTATATGTTCCCACTTCCATTGAGGAATCGGAATTGGTTGCAACAAACCAGCAACCCTTTGGTGTTCAGCCTTGACTTGCTGACACACCAAGCACTTAGCCACGAAGCGAGCAATTTCCTGTTTCATACCTTCCCACCAGAAATGTTGTCGAATATCTCGGTACATCTTTGTCCCTCCTGGATGTACAGAATAAGCTGAACTGTGTGCCTCCTTCATAAGCTCTTCACGCACATCTCCTTTTGGCACACACACACGGCTACCATATCTCAACGAACCATCTTCATGGATCAGTAAATCGGTTCGTAGTCCGGCTCCAACCTGCTCTCGAAACTTCTGCAGTCTAGGATCCTGCGATTGCGCCGCTTTAATCTTCTCAACTAAGGACGATTGTACTTGCAACTGCATTAACTGTCCTGTAGCACGCGGTAGCACAACCTCCAAGTCAAATCTCCGAAACTCCTCAATGATCTCTCTCTGTGCAGTCAATAACTGAATTGCTGGTAACCGACTTAGCGCATCTGGCACGACGTTAACTTTTCCCGGATGGTACTTAAGATCAAGGTCGTAGTCGGCCATCAGCTCCAACCATCTGCGTTGCCTCATGTTCAACTCCTTCTGAGTGAACACATATTTCAAACTCTTGTGATCCGTAAAGACTTCAACTCTCTCGCCCAAAAGGTAGTGTCTCCAAATCTTCAGGGCGAAGATCACGGCTGCAAGCTCTAAGTCATGAGTCGGATAGTTCTGCTCATGAGTCTTCAGCTGTCTCGATGCGTAAGCGACGACTTTCCCATTCTGCATCAAAACACATCCCAATCCTTTTCCAGATGCGTCGCTGTGAATCACCAGTCCTCCTGAATCATCCGGTACGGTTAGGATAGGGGCGGTTATCAACTTCTGCTTCAACGTCTCGAAGGCCAATGCACATCCATCTGTCCACACAAATGGTACCTCCTTACGCGTAAGCTTGGTTAACGGCTCAGCTAAACGAGTGAAGTTCTCCACAAATCTTCTGTAGTAACCGGCGAGTCCAAGAAAACTTCTTATCTCCGCAACATTCTTCGGAACAGGCCAATCCCGAACTGCTGTAATCTTCTCGGGATCAACGGCGATTCCATCGCCCGACACGACATGCCCCAGAAACTTCACTTCTTCCAGCCAGAATTCGCACTTACTCATCTTCGCAAATAATTTCTCTTGTCTTAGCATTTGCAGTGCGATCCTTAAGTGCTCAGCATGCTCCTCCGGACTCTTCGAGTACACCAGAATATCATCAATGAATACCACAATAAACTGGTCCAAGAACGGTGAAAAGATCCTGTTCATCAAATCCATAAATATTGCCGGCGCATTAGTCACTCCGAAGGGCACCACTAAGTACTCGAAATGCCCATACCGAGTCCGAAACGCCGTCTTGCAAATGTCTTCTGCCTTCACTCGGACCTGATGATATCCTGATCGCAAGTCCAGTTTCGAGAATACCCTCGCGCCACTAAGCTGCTCAAAGAGTTCTCCAATGCGAGGGATCGGGTACTTGTTCTTAATAGTCACCCGGTTCAATTCTCGGTAATCAATGCACATCCTTCTCGTGTCATCCTTCTTCTTTACTAAAAGAACTGGAGCTCCCCAAGGTGAGTTGCTGCTTCGAATCCATCCCTTCTCGAGTAATTCACCCACTTGTTTCTTAACTTCCTCCAATTCCACCGGTGCCATCGGATAATAAGATTTTGACACTGGCGCTGCACCGGGAATAAGGTCAATCGCAAACTCCACATCTCGCTTCGGCGGTAAGCCCGAAATATCTTCAAACACATCCATAAAGTCGCGAACAACTGCCGGCTCTTCATTACTATCCACTACCATAGCCGCAAGAACATTGTTCGTCGGCCTAGCCCTAAACTCGACTGGCCCGACAGAACTGCTTCCCCCAATGAAAATAAACTCAGGGTGTCCGGGAATCTGGAAAATTACTTTCCTTGCCCTACAATCAATGTGTGCGTGGAAAGTGCCAAGAAAATCCATTCCCAAGACTACTTCATAACTGCCCGTATCAATCACCAAGAAATCTGCGAACAGCTCCCGTCCACAAACAACAACCGTACAATCTTTACATTCCTTACTAGCTATGATTTTCCCATTCCCAGTGTGTATGTCCCAGAAACTAGACAAGGTCGTGCAGGTGATCGAGTGTGTAGTTATAAATTTGGATGACATAAAACAGTGGGATGCTCCGGAATCAAATAATACCAATGCGGGAAAACCATGGACGAGCAAAGTACCTGAAACCACTTCTCCTGATGCTTTGGCTTCCTCAGCTGTCAATGTGAAAGCTCGACCCTGGTTGGGTCCTTGTGTCAGCTGCTTCTGCCCTTGGAACGGTCTCTGCGGAGGCTTCTGTATCTCATCTCTCGTGCGAAGCTTCGACGGACAAGCACCCACTGCGTGATCGGCTGCTCCACAAACCAGACAAAGTCCCAGTCTCCTTCGACAATCCTTCTGCACGTGCCCGGGTAAACGGCAGTAATCACAAATCACGCTCTTCCTTCGATCAACGATCGCAGGCTTCTTCATTGGCGCTACACCTCGACGGTCCACTGGAATACCTCTGCGCCCATGATCTCGGTTAGGTACAAATGCAGGCTTCCTGGCCGCAGCTGCTGTCTGGTGAAGGTTCCCTTTCGATCCTGATAAACTCTGTTGCTCTCTGGCTGCCGTAAGAACCTGCGAGAAAGTGGTCAAACCCAGGGAGACAATCTGCCTCTGGATGTCCACATCCAAACTGCGCAAGAACCTTCGCGCCCTGTCTGCCTCCTTGGCGACCAAGGGCCCAGCGAAACGGCTGAGTCTTGTCCACTCCGCTGCATGTACATCCACAGCTGCTCCATTTTGTTTCAGCCCAATGAATCTCTCCTCCATTTCCTCCCGGGCAGTCCGCGGGAAGAACTTTTCCAAGAAACTTTTGGAGAAATCCGCCCAACTGATTGGCTTGGACAAGCGGGTCTCCTCCACAAGCCACCACTCTCGGGCGTAATCCACCAGCTGAATGCGCACCACATCAACTCTCTTGTCTTCTGGGATCTGTGCTGCAATCAGTAAATTCTCCGTGTCCACGAGCCACTGCTCGGCTGGCAACGGCTCCTCCAAGCCAGTAAAAGTAGTAGGACCCAACCGTCTGAAATCTGCCACGGTCCCTACTCGGTCGACTGGCTTCGCTACAGCGGTGTTTACAGACTGCTGAATAGCCTGTAAACCCTCCTGAAATGAATCTGCTTGTTGCTGGATCAGCTCAGTTTGCCTCTTCTGATTTTCCAACATCCCACGTATCACTCCTAACATGGCGGCTTCATCTACACGCCTCTGATACGTCTTGAGATTCTTATCTGCCATGGTCCTGAAATCAAAACAAACAACATTAGCATGATGATAGATTCAATATATAAATCAAGGCTAGAACTCCAAGATACTTAAATAGAGTGCTGCATTGTAGCTATGCCGCGGTATCATAGCCGCAATTACTTAACTCCACCCAAGTCGCCTAAGTCCTAGAGATAACAAGAAGTTAGGTTTTCGAGTTAACAGTGCAAAGTAAGTTTGCATGTCGACATGAACTGGAAGAATGATTCAAGGACGGTAAGACGGTCAAGGTGGCAGGACATGTTTCCTAATCACAGGTATTACGATTCGTGTATCGGGTGCGATACCCAACTACAAGGAATCACCCAATTAACCTATGGCTCTGATACCATAAAACCATGTCACGCCCCGCTTCCCAGAGTACGCAAGATTGGGCACGTGACATAGCCAACCATGCTACCCGTGGATAGGAAGTATCCATCCACAGTCACATTACGGTTGTAGAGATATCAAGAACAGTAAAAAAACTAAACTAATACATGTCCAAATCCATGATAACAAGAATCAATAAACAATAAGTGCGGAAGCTAATGATCCAATACAATGAATAAACAGTACGTCCCATAATGCGGGCTCACATCTGGAAATGAAAAGCAATAAATAAACTAAACCCTAAGGACTCACTGGTCAGCCTGCTGGCTGAAGTACTCCTGCTCGGTCGACGACAAAGGTACGGAATCTGGGCCATGCAAAACCCAGACGTCAGCGCGTCATGATATCAAGTATGTAGCATAAACATGGTAATGAGAAATGCAAGTATGAACATGAATAAAGCAGCAATAAGAAATAACAAGCAGGGCAAAGTGCACTGGTGACTAAACTGTCCTATCAGGTTTTCTACTCTATAGTCTTTGAAACCAATTGATGAATCGTCGATGTAACTCAATAGTATCCCGTGCGTGCCCGGGACCACGGTCATGATCCTCGGGGCTGAATCCGAGACGTGCCGCTAAGCTGTAAAAGGTAGTAGGATGGACGAGTGATGTCTGCAACAACACTCCAGAGCTGGCCAAGCCCGTAAGACTGATCAGAACAATGTGTCGAACTGTTGAGTTACAAGTCGGTTTCACCTTTGATTTCCCCATACCCCCAAACTATGTATGTCAGTCAGGTATTCAGTAGTCCAGAACTAATGCCAACACAAAGTCAAGTAAAGGTAGGTCTGTCTGGATCGACAGCAGGAATGGTTAGGTTTGTCGGCATTAGGCATGAAATCGTGAGACAAGTAATGTCATGGTACAACAGGATGAGTCGGTATGTATGTATGTGTCAGGTGTAGCAGGGTCAGGTCAATATGTCGTGCAATCGGGTAAGGGCTCACAACAGGTATACAATCAATAATGAACAGCACCAGGAAACAGTAATTAACCACAATATTCCATATAACTACAGTGATGTTTGTATTCTCTTATTAACAGGTCCAATCATCTTTAGGGTGCAAAAGCCACAAGGTAAAGCAATATCCATAATTACAAATTAAGGACTACATGAAATTATACTAAATATAATAATTATCTCATGAATGGTTTAACAGTTTAAGCAGATATGACTCAGTCGTTTTATTTAGTTGAAATACGGTTTGATGTGGGTTGATTAATTACGAGGAACTGTTGTAACGATTCCAGGTTAAGATAACTGCAATAATATGATATCCATTACCATCATTAAGTTACGGTATTAAATAGTGTGAATTAAATTGCGTGGCAAGACTAGATCTCGCACGCTAGCATGTTCAAGCAAGTATTCAGATACTTGCCTCGACGGTCTGCAAACTGGAACACGGATGCGATGTCGGCAGAAAACGCGATATGGAAGCACGGGCCACGGATCGAGTCCTAACAGAGATCAACGAGATCACACGGACCAGGGGACCTCGCTGGAGCGTCGGGTTCGCCAAGATGGCACGGTCGGATTCCGGCAACGACAAAAGGAGCGAAGTTAGCAATACGATATGATACAAGCGAATAACAACCAGCGAGGGGAAAGATTTGCACAAAGGAAGGAAAGGGGGCACTTACAGAGAGGTATACCAGGTGACCCCGGTGAGCTCGACGGCGCTGGAACGCCGGCGAAGCGACGGCAGCGGCTGCAGCGAGGGTTGAAGGCTTCGGGGTGCGCGGGATAGGGTGCTGCGGCGAGCTGGAGGAGAGGGGGTCGGCTCTGGTGGTCGAGGGGAAGAAGTAGGTGGTCGGAGGTGGCGTCGACGAGGTCGCCGGCGCGCTTCTCCGGCGAACAGCGGAGGTTAGGCGAGGGGTTAGGGCTCGTGTTGGTGTTCCGGCGGGGGAGGAGGGCAGCGACGACGAGGTCGGGACGAGGAGGGTGAGAGGGAGTCGCGGGAGTCGTCGACGACGAGGGGTGGCGTCGACGGCGAGGTCTGCGATGGTGGAGGCGAGGTCTGCGTTGGGTGCAGGCGCGGGAGTCGTCGGGAAACGGGAGGAGGAAGGCGCGGCGGTCGAGGAGGCGTTGCTGGCGGTGACGGCGAGGTCGCGGTGGCGATGGTGGCTGCGCGAGTACGAGGCTAGAGTTAGGGTTTTTGGGTTCGTGATGGGAGACGAGGGTTGAGGGAGGCGGCTGCGTGCATGGGCTTTTAAAGAGGAAGAGAGAGAGGGATAGGAGAGAGAGAGAGAGATTGAGAGAATATTGAGGGAAGAGAAAGAGAGAGATGGGGAAAACGAGTGGGGCCCACGCGGGGAAAAACCCAAGCTCGCGATTGGCTGCAGGGAGTTAAGGAAATATTTGAGTAAGGATTTTGAATGGATTTACTGTTAGGGATTTATTTTCGTATAAAATTATAGTTTTAGATATTAAATTGGAACGGGCCCTTTTTGGCGCGAAATGAAACATTTCCAAATCGCGCCCGGGTTGCGCCCAAATGTTCCAAATTCAAATTATAGGATTTTAAGCGGGTTCCAAATTTTGAAAATAGGTGTTTAATGATTAAAATGCATGCCCCCAAGTCGGACACTTGTACGCGCGCGTAGTCGTCCAAACTTGCCCGTTTTAGCCAAACGGAACGGAAACTCGACACGCGGACGCTACCACGCGACTAGTGGCGACGAGTAGGCCAACATGGACATCTTAAATTTCATTTTAGGAGTTAAAATTTGTTATGTGCCAAAATGACTTAACCGGGTAAAATTTAGCAATAAACACCAGAAAATCAGGAAAATTGGAAATGAGCAAACCATAACCCTCAACTAGTAATATAAATAGTATTATTGGGCTCGGGTGTTACACGTCACCACATTGAAATGGGAATACGCGCGCGCTTGTCAGGCGTACTACAGATTCCCCCTGCCTAGGGTAAGCTGGGGTTTATTGATTGTGGGGATCCGAATCTCCGGCAGCCGCGGACTAAGCTGCCGTTAATTACCCCTCGCATTTGGAGCGAGGGAACCTCCGATTGACGGGTCAAACAGGTCATGCAAACTTAATGTGCAGTGTTGTGTTTTGAAGGGGCTTTGGATATATCGGGGGCCCCGCAGAGTTTTTACGAGGGTCCCGCTATCCGGATAGCGGGCTGGGGGTCAAGAGGGCTACCGGCCCCCTTGCGAGGTGCGGGGAAGCGTCCCGTTAGAAATTTTTTTCTAACAGGGGATGGTGTTTACTGTAGAGTGCATAAAAAAAGGGGGGAGGAGCATCTTAAAGACGCGTGCGTGGCACGTGGGCGTATGGTGCCCACGGGCACGTGCCTGGCACGTGAGCGCTTGGCGCCCGTTGGTCACGTGCGCAGCACGCGACCGCGAGGCGCCCGCGGATCACGTGCGCTGCACGCGACCACTGGGCGCTGAGCGGGTCGCGTGGGGCGTACGTGGGTGCTATAGTGCCCATGGGTCACGTGCCTTACACGCGACCGCGGAGCGTGCGCGCACATGGGCGCTTTAGTGCCCGGGGTCACATGTGCTGCACGCGACCATTGGGCGCTTTAGCGCCCGCGGGTCACGTGCCATGCACGCGACCGCTGGACGCCCGCGGGTCACGTGCGCGGCACACGACCACTGGAAACACCAGCGGAAAGGGGTTTAGCCCCTAGGTTGGGGAGTTGAACTCCCAAGGGGTTTTGGAGTTGAACTCCTAACAGAAATTTAATTTATGGAGTTAAACTCCAACGGATCTAGAAAGGAGTTAAACTCCTAGGAATATTTGGCTCTTCTTTTGAGCCTTGGATCCTCCCAACGTGGGGTTTTTGGAGATGGGTCTCCTTTTTCTTCCTCTTGGTTGGCCGGATCTTGGGGGAAAGGGGAGTGAGATTCGAAATCTCCCCTCTCAGAGATTTGATGGGAGATCCGAGCTCCCCTTTGTGGGTTTTGTGGTGAAAAACTACTTCTTTTTTAGAATGAAAGAGTCAAACTCTTGAATTAATTCAAAAGGAGGAAGAAGGTTTTAGACCCTTGAGAGAGAGGAAGGAGGCACACAAACCCTAGTTTTTAGGGATAATGAAATTATTGTTTTTTTATTCATCATCATGTTGACTTATATAGGCTTACACATTTACCTATAGCCCCTTGGGCTTTACAAAATAGCATTTTGCCCATCCCATGTCTCATGTGCTCATTTCTTTTGCACATAAGCCATGGGTTTTACAAAATTTGGTTTTATGCCCATTTTGCTTACATTCATGCATAAAAAAATTACATCAAATTTATTTATTATATGATTTTTATTTTGGCATGGGGGAGGCTGGCCGCTTCATGTTCGGGCTCGACTCGGGCATGAGCCCACTTGATCTGGGCTTGGGGTTGACCTTGACTTTGACTTGGTCAACCGGGATGCAATTTTTGACCCCCAACACCCCGTGCCACTGGATGGGCACGGGCCAATCCTCACCCTCGGGCGGCCCAACAAACAAAAACTTCTTCTTCCATTTGTGAATTGAAGAAGGTACTACGACGACCCCCGCCCCGGCAGCGTCCCCCCGTTGTTTTCTAAAAGAGATGTATACCCAGCTCGGCTCGCCCCTGCGAGTGCCAGGGTGGTTTTTGTAGCAAAGAGAAGAAACAAGAAGGCTCCGGCTGAAGGGGATCAGACGCAATTTCAACCAGACCAGGAACCTAAGGAGAATCCTCCAAGAGTTCGGCACCAGCTGGCCCGGGGCTAACCCAAAACAATTCAACGCCGCAATCATCTCGGGGGAGAAAGGCAAGCGCATCCCGGCCCCAAAAGCCTTCAGGTACAAGGCAATCTCCTTGCCCCGTACCCGCTCTCTCCCCCTCCTCAGCCAGACGAAGCGAATAGTCGGGAGAAATGTGGAAACGAGTCCGGATGGTGGCGAGCTCATCCGCATACCTCAGCGTGGATGACGCGCCAAGGACACCCGTGACCTGCGCTCCGGGGACCGCCCCCGTCGCACGTCCCTGGGAAGCATGACTAACCCTACCTCCCCGAGGGGACTTCGAATCAGAAGAAGAAGAGGAAGCTGCAGAAGACTCCCTAGACTCTACCCGGACTATGTCTACAGACTCCTCGGTACAAGACATCTAACTTGGTCAAAGGGATGAGTCATCGGAAGAAAAAACGCAAGGAATCCGACCTGACGAGAAGAGCGCCGAGCTAACACGACTAGGGACGAGGAAATTATGGTGAGGAATGGGCCCTGATGGGGATCCCACCTCTATTTATAGCTGCCGGCGTGCACATCCTACGGTTCCGATCGCCCCCCGCCAAAACAACGCTTCGCAACCAACGGCTGACAACATTCCACCTGTCGCATCCACATTGGGTGCGTCCCATCGGGTGCTGGAACACCTGCGGCGCGTCCCGTCAGCCAACCGGTGCCACGCACGTGGGCTAGCGCTTCGACGAACGTATGCACGAACCGGCGCTTCCTCTTTAATGCGAGATCTCTCCCTTGATCTGCTGACGTCATCAAGAAAATACGACTCTTTGCCCGGGAGCGCGCACCGACGATATCTTCAAGTGAGGGCTCACCCCGGGTGACCGGTCAAACCACTCTCGACCCAACCCAGGAATGGGTCGAGACGAGAGTGGGGGGTAATGATGATGCTCGATATCGATGACTCCGCAGATAATGACACGTGGCAGATGACATGTCCCAGAGCTTACAAGAAAGGATCAAGAACGTTACGTTGGAAGTGCATCCCGGGCCTCCAACCCGAGTATGTTCCCGACCTTTAGTGGCCCTCCAAACCACCCACAGCTCACCTCTGAGCTGTCACAGAACAAAGATGCCTCGGCCTCCCGCTCGTTCCCGAGCCTCCCGCCGAGGTTATCTTTCTCGGTCTCACCGACCGACCCACGACACCGATCACAGGCGCCTCCGCAACGACTTCGCGAATCTCGCTAGGCGCGAGATATCCGCCGCCCATGATCCCGCGTTTCACGCCATCACGATCCCCCATTAACGAGCATATCTCGTCATTAATGGGGAATCCCGCCTATCACGCGGGCGTGATGCCAGGGGCGTAACGGCCGGCGTGAATCTCGCGCCCGCCTGTCTCTTGCTGCCACTATATAAACCCCCTTCCCAGACGACTCAAGTAAGCCAATTTTATCCCAATAAACCGTTACCTTGCCAAAATACCCATCTAACTTGATCGCCGGATGGTCCTCGGTGACACAACCACCCCGGAACTTCTTTGCAGGTAGCTTGGCCTCAACCACACAACATCCATTGAGATCCACACGCTCTAGGAGGCAATCCTCCAATTCAATCTCAGCCGTCCATCAGCGCTCGCAGCAGATCAACGGAAGTTAACATCTGAAGGAGATCTTGAGATCCATCAGTTTCATATGATAATTCTGAAGTAAAGGGTACACAAAGTGTGGTTTATCAACAACCCATGGCCATAACATAAGTATGCTACTTGTAGTCATTGATGTTCAAATATATAGTGCAGTAGTAACAGTAGTAACAACATGCAATATATAAAGTGCAAAAATTTCGATATTTGAACTATTATTCGACTGGCATGCTAAAATAAAATTACCAAGTATGGCCAATACTACCTCATGCTCGTTTGATAAATTTGTGACATATATACATGAGATAAAATACTAGTAATAATGATGTCGATTATATTAATATTTCATTGTGATCTAGATACTATTCTCAAATCTTAACTTGACCATTCAAAATAACTATATATGCACTACTTGCTATTTATCTTAATCCTGTTTCAATACCAATCACACAACTTTTACTCTGCTATAAAAAGTGAACTATTAGATTTCATATAAACCATCCATATAATTGCTCTGTGATCTTTAGGTTAGCAATTTAAAATAAAACTTTGACCAATGTTTTTTTGCCGTAGTTTAGGGTTTTTATTAAAATACCCTCAAATTATAAAAAATGGAATGAATCTACAATTCTTTTTCCATGGCAATTTCGCCTTTCATGACTCTCGTTAGGGAAACTCTGTTAAAGATGGTGCGTATTATCGCACGTCTTAGGTTTAGTGAGTAAGATGGGAACTCTTCGCGGAGCCCGGTCTCAAAAAAAAATAGTTTTTAAAACAAAACTAAAATCACTTCAATGATGTTTAGATAATGAAAATATGTGAAAAGGCAAATTAGATTTTCAATAAAGTACTCTAAATTGAAAAAGTTAAAATTATATTAAAATACCTTAAGTTGTCTAAAAGACAGTTTTTCCACTAAAATACCATAAACTCTTAAAATCTAGTTTTGTCACTAAAATACAATGAAATCTAAAATATATTTTAATTAAAAATCCTCGACATTTTAATTAGCATTTTTTTAACCAAAAACACCCTTGAGATTTTGAAATAAAATATTTACATAAAAACCCCTCGAGATTTCAAATGGTCTAATTTAAATAAATACCTTAAAATTCCAACTGATATATTTTCACATAAATACCTAGAACTATACAATTGGTAACTAGCGAGTGTGTAGGTTGCAAACGGGTTTAAGTGACTTGTTCTCTCTTGAGCCTCGAGAAGCTGGAGACAATTAGCGTTATCACTTGTTTGCTCCTTATTTATATATATATATATATATTCACGAAAATCAAATTACATGAATATATATATATATATATATATATATATATATATATATATATTCACGAAAATCAAATTACATGAATATATATATATATATATATATATATATATATATATATATATATATCCACGAAAATCAAATTACATGAATATCGACTTAAACAGAACCCAACACTTGATAATATACATTACTTGTACTCGAATTTATTACATGCTTGACTCAAGAAAATCAAATTACATGAATATTGACTTAAACATAACCCAACACTTGATAATATACATTACTTGTACTCGAATTTATTACATGCTTGACTCAATTGAACTCGAACCATGAATATCACTTAATATGAATACACTTGACCTGACTCGAACTATGAATATGAACCCGACTCGAAAATTTGAATATGACATGAATGCTCGAACTTGACATGAATGCTCGACTTGACATGAAGCTCGTACACTCTCTCGTATTCATGGTTCGATTAAGACTTGTGACATTACTCGTAGACTAATTAGGTTACGCGGTATGTTGGGATAGTTTAAGTATGAATCAAACGAAATCTCAGAAGTCCCCTGGTATATGAATCCATGAATACTAACACATGTAATCTATCATGAGGATTCGTGTTTTCAAGCCCCTAAACGATAGCCTGTTAGGTTTAGAATACTTCAGCAATAGGTTGAAACCCCGTTACTAACACTCTTGATTCGGGCCCGTGGTTTCTTACCCTAAACGATGGCCTGTTTGGTTCGAGAACACTCTTGAGATTTGATTGACATTTACACTTGAACTCACGCTAATTAGCTTACCCTTTTAGTGAATTCTTTAGGACACATTGCTATTCATTACATGTTCAACATTTTTAACTGTTATATGTATATGATAACAAATACATTACCTACACTATACAGCCATGTTATATTGCCATGGTATATAGAATTGTTATGTTTATGCTAATTACCATATCACACCCTTTTACTGCTTCATGATTTCCATTTTCAATTATATAACTTGTCATTATACATTCACATCCCACCTTTCTTAGGAACTTACCGAGCGCAATTTCGCAGACGGGCATTCCACCCATAACTTTATTTTCTTTGAAAAGTTCGTCAGATAATCTAGAGACTGAGGAGATGGAACTGACTGCAAAGAATTATGACCAACTAGCTCCACGGGTCAATCCTTAGTTTTCTTTTTAGCTTTACAGTTTAGCATGACATATGTTTAGGCTCTTTATCTTTATATTTATGTTCAGACATCTTGTAATCAGTTTGAAACTTGTGGCAATTGAATATAAATAAAATGGTTGTTAGATTTTTATTATCATGTTCATTCTTGTTATTTTTATATTACTTATATACGCTCAGACTATTTATTTTCGAGAAATGACCTTATCGGAATAAATACGTCACATGCTTGTCACGTGCCCGCTACCGCCTTTTTGGAAAGTGGGACGTGACACACATCAAGGTGCGGTATTATTTCATTCGTATTGCGGTGGAAAAAGGCGGTTTGACATTGCAAAAGATCGCGGGAGAAAATAATCCGACGGATTTACTCACCAAAATCGTAGACAGAGACAAACTGAAGCTCTGTTGCAGGTTGGTGAAACTCTCCATGAAAATCTGATAAGGAAAGAGCAGAGTGGAGTCGTGTAAAGTCTACTGGTGTTGGAAATCAAGACTGGAGTAACTCCAAATGGGAAATTGTTGGAAATTATGGAGTTTGTTTCGGGTCAAACGTCTATCTAAGACAACAGCAGACGTCGGACGTGCATATGAAAAGCATGTCAAAACAACAGAGCAACGGCAGACGTCTGAAGGCCAGCACGACAGACATTTGCATGAGACAAACCTAAGACTAGAGACTGGAGGCCAGACGTCTGACCAAGTATGGTTCAGACGTCTGGTGAAGAGATGAAGCCCAACCCAAGTCTTGAGATCAGACGTCTGAGGACACGCCAAACGCCTGCACAAGGGAAATCAAGATGTGCAGATTAGAAGCAGATGTCTGACCAAACGCGGACCAGACGTTTGTTGACGGCGAAACTGCATCGAATGTTTTTTTTGGTAAATTGAGATTTATCTCAATTTTAGTTACGTTTAAGGCTTGTCTATATAAGGGGACCTCTCATACATGTAATATATGCTGTCTAAATTAATCTAGGGTGAGATCACTGTATTGAGAAGGTGACGGTTAGGGTTTGTGAGATCTAGAGAGATTTGAGAGAAATCTTCTGCGTTGCTCGTGGTTGTAATTGATTCAAAATTTCTATTGAACATTTACAGATTCCGCTCTGCCGGGGATTAGTTATACGGTGGACGAACCTCGTTAAAAAATCGTCTCTTGTTTATATTTGATTTCTTATTTATTTTGGCATCGTTTAATCGTTTTATTTTTCGCTGATTAATTGAGTGGCTGCGTTGATTGCGTGATTGTGTTGTCCCGTGTATTGTTCCATATAACAACTCTTCTTCTTCGCCAACAGGTTCATGAAAAAGTATGGGAAGAGGTATTCGGTGACTTCATGGGAGTCTTTAGTTGCTGTGGTTGTGGATTTGTTACTAATGGAGGTGGGAATATAGATTGAGTTGAGGTAAGGGAAGAATTGGGCTTATAGTACTGGAGGAAAGGGCAATTTTTTAGGATTATAGATTAGCTCCTGTGCCTTCGACAATTTATTATATTCATTGATCCATTTTTTTTTTGTTCTATAAAATTAATTTGGATGTTGGCTCTTAGGGGCTGTTTGGTTGCAGGATTTTGAAATTTGGATTCCCAAACAGTACAATCGAAAAAATCTGAATTAACTTATTTTGTGTTTGGTTGATATTAGATTCCTGGTGTTGGATATGTATATCCTTATAATTCTTATTTGGTTGGGAAAAAAAATAAGTGGGATTTGGATTTGAGAATTAGAGAATTAGAGAGAGGAGATTTTTTAATAACATAAATTACGTGGGCCCCACACGAACAACGCCAAATCCATATTTTTTTTTGGATTAAAAAATCCAAAAAAATGGCGGTCCCCTCACAAAAAACAAGCAAACCCAAAACCCAAAATCCTACAAACGTAGAATTAGAGGATTCACACTCTTATTTGGATTCAAGAATCAATAATGGCAAATCCTTGACAAATTTAGCAACCAAGTGATGGTTGTTATGTTATCTTGATTGGTTCTCTAACTTTTTCTTATGGTCTTATCTCTCTTTTGATTTGATTTCTTATATTAACATTTTTAGTTTTCAAATTTGTCTGATTGATACAATAGTTTCATTGTAGCACCAAAATGTATAGATAATTCATTTTAACCAATGTAACACTAAAATGCATTGAATATATATTCATTTCAACCCAAAGAGCAAATTATGTAAAAAAATTCTACACCTAATGCAATCTCTTTCTTTAACCAGCCCTATAAAATCAAATTTATGAAGAACGGTTTTAAAAAGATACTTTGTTTTTTTTCTTTTTATAGTAAAACATATAGCTCAACTTTTATTTTATTTTTCCAATAAAAAAAACATAGCTTTTATACCACACAAGTTATTTAAGCCACATATCACATGATACGATGGTAGTTTTTATCCATCAAATTAATCATGAATATAAGCTCTACATAAACTCCAAAGAAAAGATAAAACAGTTTATATTAGTGTTTCAAAAGGTTTTAGGAAGAAAAAGTTCATATTTGTAGGACCTAACATGCATAAACCTCGATAGTCGCTTCAAATTCTAAAGTATACAGGGGCTTATTTACAACTATACGTCGTCATCCCAAAACCCATTTCAGATCTAACAAAATCTCAACAAAGGCGCCACCTTTTTCCTTTTCCGCCTTCGAATCACAAACTACAACAATGGCTCCGCTCAATCTCAGCCGTCTGATCCTGTTTTCAGCGATTTTACGGCTGCTGCTGATCGTCTACGGCGAGTGGCAGGACTCGCACATGGAGGTTCGATACACCGACGTCGACTACTTCGTCTTCTCCGACGCCGCTGACCTGGTGTCGAAGGGGAAATCGCCATTTGAGAGATCTACCTACAGATACTCGCCTCTGCTGGCTTTCTTGCTCGTTCCCAATTCGTTGATTCATCGATCATGGGGCAAAGTTGTGTTTTCTTTTGCTGGTATGATTATTTCTGAATCAAATTTTGATTTGATGTTTTCTTCTTCTTCTTCTTCTTCTTGTTAAGCAAAGAGATGGCTTTGGAGTCGAAGTTGATTTCATGTTAGGGTTTATAGCCAGGGGGTGTGAAAAAGGTGAAATCTTTGGACTAAATCAGCGACTGCTTCAACTTTTTATGAAGCAAAGCGTATGAATATTTAGTGATGAGCTGATTCATCAAATTTGTAACTTGGATATTAGTGCTTTGTCAGAGGTGTGTGAAGATGAGATCTATGAATTGTGAATTGGTGTTCTTGGTTGGATTCTGTTACTAATAGCTAATTGTAATCATGATTTTAGGGATTTTGACTTTAGCTTGTGAGTTATTGCGATGTTATACACAATGAAACTAACTTAAAGGTTTAGGAAAGATTCATATACCCAATTGAATATGCAAAACACCCATCAAAAAGAAAAACAGAACAAAGGAAAACACAAAAGTGAAATTTCTATCAGGGTCTCTGGATATGATTAGGCAGATAGTCATAAGGCTGTTTTTCAAACAACTGCTGAAATGTATCAAAACATGAAGAAACAGATCTAGGGCATGGCTGCCTGTCTGGGGTAAATATCATAGATATTACCTTGAAAGAGTATTATTAATTTTGGCATTTTGCATGGTTTATGTAAAAAGTAATACCTTCAACTCTAACTTTCAATCCCTGTCAAAAAGTTCACCCACTTGCTAATTTTTTGGTATCTGATTATGTGAGCCTTGGGTGTTGAAATTTTGGTGCATAGCTTTGCTCTTAGGGAAACGCTAGTCATAACTACTAAGATAATAAGGAATTTCTTCAAATGATGCATTGGGTTTTCTTTTATTTTAGCGACATTTTGATGCAACCTATGTTCCTATAGTTCTCATCTTTGGTTTATAGAATGCCAATTTTTTTCTGTTTTAGTTTGACGAGTCTGAATATAGTTTTTGATGCATATACGATATTCCTTAAGTGTATTTTTGCTAGATTTGCTTGTGGGGCTCTTTGTGGATGCCATTTTAAAGCTGCGTGGTGTGCCTGAGAATTTGCGCTTGTGGTTCGTGGCAGCTTGGCTTTTCAATCCATTCACGTTCACTATTGGTACAAGAGGAAACTGTGAGCCTCTAGTTTGTGCAACCGTTCTCTGGATCATACTCTGTCTTATGAATGGTGTAAGTTCTGCTTCTTTTTATTTGTTTCTCCTTTTATTTAGAAAGTATCTTTATGCTTGTTGAATGCTACATGATTAGAAAATTATAAATATGCTTTTGAACCTTCTCGCAATACTAAATTATGATGGCAAGGTGATGATTGCATATCTGACTACATTATACCGGTTAACATGCTGGGCATGAAGTAAATAACCACTCCAAGTGGATGAAAGATAGAATATTGAATTTATAAGAGTTTTAGCTTAATTTAGTGTTGCTAAAGGAGATGTATATTGTCAGTTTGTCATCTCATGGCTGAAACTTAATCTTGGCAAACATAATGAATAGATAAACTAGTACATGAGCAATAACAAAACTACTCTAATTCATGTGCAAAATACTCAACATGTTGCCCATAATAGATGAAAATGCTGTAAACGGTATATTCCTTCGATGTCGGCATCCAGCTCTAGAAGACCAAATGTCAGATGTTGGGTTGATATTTATTCATTACATTTAAGAACTGTTTAATAAACAGAATATAAAGGCCGGCATGAGAACTAAGAAGTTCACCTAAGGACAAATGATGGTGATTGTGTGGGGCGATATGTTAAGAACCGTTCAATTTATTACTACATAACATGCATAATGGAAGTTGATCATCTCTAGCAGAGATTTCTAATGCTTTGCAGAAAGCATCGACACTAGGTTGATATACTTGTTTATAAGCTAAATTATCTATTTTTCTTATTTTGAAAGACATGTGCGCAAAGATTCATGTCAGCATAAGTCATTTCTCAATGATTGTTGAATTCAAACTTAGCACACATTACTTGAGACTTATTTTGTTCGCCTCTTTTGTTAATATTTCTTTCCTTTCTTTTTCCCGTCACAGGTAAGGAATTTCAAGCTGCATTTTGGTATGGACTTATCGTGCATTTTCGAGTTTACCCAATCATATACTCCCTTCCTTTTGTCCTAGCTATCAACAAATCAAATGCTCTTTCTCAATGGGATTCAAAACAGAACAAGCCAATTAAAAGAAATGCATCCGTATTGCAACTATTATACAGTTGCATAAACAAAGAGACGATACTCTTTGCGGTATTCTCTGGGTCTGTTTTCTTCTTATGGACCATTCTCTTCTTCTATCTCTATGGATGGGATTTCCTAAATGAAGCTCTCTTATATCATCTCACAAGAACTGATCCAAGGCACAATTTCTCGATATATTTCTACTATATCTATCTCCATCACCAACTGGGGTTTTCAGTTTTGGAGAAGCTCATCTCATTTTTGCCTCAGATGATGGTTCAGCTAGCTCTCATATTTCGATTCTTCAAAGATATTCCGTTTTGCCTTTTTACTCAGACCGTCACTTTCGTTGCATTTAACAAGGTATGCATGCTTAATTCTATGATAGGACTTGATCTACTTGCATCAACTTATCAAGTACTGAATTTTAGATGATGGCCTAATTGATCTTTGAAAATGTAAGCTGTGCATAGGGTATCTTGATTCCAACCTATTTATTGATCTCCAACGTGATATAATTTTGTAAATACATAATAAAAGAACGGTTACATTTCCTAGTGCCCATGCCGCTACAACTGCAGCCTTTACGAAATGAAAACAAAAATTCGGGAGGCGCTAGAAACTTTAAATCCTAGAATCTTAACCAAACATTTAAACTGGAAATCTACAAAAATATTTTAGCTACTATGAAAAGGATTATACCAAAGAGGTCAAGTCCTTCGGGTCTTCAAATCCTCTTCTTTAGCTTCTTGAGGCGGTGGGATCGAGCTTGCAAGCCAGTCTTCCTTTTGTCGAAGATGATCCACCCGAGAGATTTGGTTCAAGGCTCTAGCTACGTACAAACAATCAAGTGGAGCAATTGCTAATTTAGAGTGTTTAGGGATATAGTGAAGTGTTCAAGTATTATTCTACCTCTTTCTCACTTTGATTCTCAACTCATGAGAGAGTAAGTGAGGTGGAGCTAAAAGGAAGGAGAGAGAAGAAATTGTGAAATGAATCATCTAGTCACAAATGAAAATGGCTAGCATGATTTTGTTCAAAACAATTTTCAAATAGAAAATTGCAACCATGCTTGAATAGTGCATACAAATGCAATAAACAAATACAAAACCATTTCCATCACCATTCTTTCTCCATGCCTCACATTTGCATCTCATTTCTATTTTTAACAAAACAAAAAACCCATAATGAGGTGTCCACCTTCTAGAATGCATACTTGTATAAATATAAGAATATATCTTCGTATATACATACCCATATTCGTATCGAAATATGAACACCCAAAGAGATAGAATAATACAATGAACATAATACTAGAATTTACATATCGAAATATATATGTAAATTATTAAATCAAATACTTGATTTAATAATTCGGCTTAATTCTAAGCCGGCTAGTATTATCAACCGTCCGATCAAAATTCCGGATAGCTAGTATGCTCATTTGATTGAAACCCTACACGTATCAAAATACGGAAACCCTTTGTGTGGGACAATACATCATTTCGCCTAAACCACGGAAATCCTGGGACTCTAAAGACTCGACAATACGCTGGCAGTGGGTTTAACCACAAACACGTCAGCGGCACTAGCAGTACGTAACGGCTACCAGGTACATGTCGAAAAGGAAGGCCGACGAGCAAACTCATCTGAATCCCCACTGAGGCTGTTCATGACAATCTCCGTACAGTCCGGTCTTTTCGTCCAAAAATATCGCTTACCAGGTGTATGGGGTGGTAAACATTAGACCCTAATAACCCTATAATTCGTGCCGATGTGGTTCAGGACCAATTCGAAAAACTACTAATCTAACTATCAGTAAATCTCAGCTGTCTTGGCTAAAGTCTTATGGTGCCAGCCAACCGAACACAGAGCGATATCGACTCCTTATACCGGGAGAGGCGAATCCTCAATAATCGCTCACTGCCTCCATGTGGCTCGGGACTGTACCCAACTAAAACCTGTTTGCATGACTCAGTAAAGCCGTGGTAGGGTAGTAATCTAAGTACAATGGAAACTCACACGAGACAAATGACGAGCTCAGATCTAAAGACTAAGCTGTACATATGTCATCTGAGAACTACTATCTGATGATAGATATAATACCATCTAGAAGTTCTCGGCGAGTATATCCAGTGTACTCACCCCAATGAGCACCAGTATACGATCTTATGTGTCAAATACCAATGGCTGTGAGACCAACCATCACCTATCGTCGGGGTCTAGAAACGTATACACCAATCTACTCCGGAATATCGATGCCTAGTCTCGATACTCCTACGACTAGGGACATTTGATGATGTGCTTATTGATTACCCAGTCTCCACATGTATGATCGCCATAATAACGCTGGTAGTCAAGCAATAATCCTACGGGCTTTATCAACATATATTAACAATACGTAATAACAAGTAAAACAAATACACATGTTAAGATAATAGCAAACCAAATAGTATACTATCATATCGAGCAAGATTGTCCTGTACATACATATGTCCAAGTATCCATTATATATATATACAATAATGGCCTCTAGGGCATACATATCCAACAATCATCCACTTGCACTAAGGCCATATATTGGCGTATCGAGTACTCAACGTCTGCATTAAGGCCAGTTGGTGGTGTATCGAGTACCCAATATTTGCACTAGGACCAGTTAGCGTATCGCATATCCAACATCTTAAATCTCTCGAACTGTGCTTGAGGGAGGATCTTGGTGAATGGATCCGTCGTGTTCTCTTTTGTGTCTACTTTCTGAACCTCGATCTCCGGCGATTTACGATCTTACTGATCAGTTGATACCGCCTCAAGATATGTCTGGATTTCTGATGGGACCGTGGTTCCTTCGCTAAAACCATAGCCCCCATTGTTATTGCAATACAAAGGTATTGGATCAACAATGGACGAAACCGTCTCAAGTTCAGTAATGAACTTCTTCATTCAGATCGCTTCTTTTGTGGCATTGTTGGCAGCAATCTATCCAGCCTCTATTATCGAGTCTGCGACGGTGTCCTATTTGGAGCTCTTCCAACAGACTGCCCTTCCGTTGTGGGTAAACACAAAATCTGAAACAGACTTACTATTATCCTTGTCACTTTGGAAGCTTGAGTCGGTAAGACTCTATCTGGAGGTCCCCATTACTGTACACCAAGAACAATTTCTTAGTCTTTAGGTACCTAATAATATTCTTCACTGCTGTCAGTGGTTCTCCTCAGAGTTTGACTGATACTGGCTCACCACGCTAAGCGTGTAAGTTACATCTGGTCTGGTACATAGTATCGCATACATTATAAATTCTACCGCCGAAGCGTAGGGTATAATGCTCATGCGAGCCCTTTCCTCATCAGTCTTGGGAGACATCTCTTTGGAGGGTGATTATGTCACGACCCGAAATTGGCACGTGACGGCCCTAATACTACGTAACGTCTACATGCGTAACGTAGTAAAAGAAAACCAAAACCCAGCAATCTAAACCATCAAAAGTAATAAGAAAGTGATAATAGTATTTTCAAACCTTTGAAATCACAACCCAAATTCTTTAAAGTCTCACTTTTATTCCTTAAAATTTTGGCAGCACCTCCTTTGTAAAACAAGCCCCAAGGGTACAACATAAATATAAAGTAAAGCATCCCAAACGGGAGCAAAATCCACGCCCAACGGCGGAAAACAAATACCACAACAGATATACGACGCCGTAGCGAAGAAAGAGACGATATAAATAAAACTGCATAAAAACCTCCAAGCCACAAAATAATATACAATACCGTCCTCACACCAAGTCACCAAGTCATACATAATACTGATAGATGGAGAGTACAAGGATACAACGAATATACAATACAACATCGGATAACCACAAAACCCATATGGGCAAAACTGCACACTGTCAGGCGAAGTGGTATCCGCAGCCAAAAGATGATACGAAGGATGGAAATAGCTTGTCTCTGACTATCCCGAGGAACACCTGCAAACACTGTGGCACAACGGGGGTGAGTTGCCAACTCGTGAATAGTAAACAACATATGCAGGCAATCGCGAGTATGTACGTACATCGCGAATCTAACATAAGCATTTAATATCGATGAATAGTCATATGTAATGCAATAATCATGAAAGGTACACTAGCAAGCACAACTACACATGAAGCGGTAATAATATGACAATTTGTATGCAGCATCGTGTAAGGTACTATATCGGTACAACTAATACATGAAGAAAAGATATGAATAAAGGTATGTAAATGCGACAGTCATGGAAGGTACTCTAACAGGTACACTAATGTATGAAGCAGTGCATAAACAATAAATGTGGAGTATGGAACACAGCATGTCATTTCCACGGAAATCCTAATCTCGTGGTAGGAACAAAATCCAACAAGACAGTCCAATTCTCAATTTCCACAAATCAGCTTCCAAACTGGCTCTCATATCATGTAAATCTCATATATGCTGAATGCACAACATCAAGTAGATCTCACATATCCCGTATGTACAATATCAAGTATATCTCACATATCTCGAATGTAGAACATCAAGTAGATCTCACATATCCCGTATGTACAATATCAAGTATATCTCACATATGTCATGTAATCAATATCAAATGAATTCTCAGATGTCCTAAATTCAATATCAATGAATCCTTTACCTTCTAGGTATATTTGCATGAATAAAATGATGTATATAATTAATGTCAATACATATATATTAGCGTCCCATTCCACTAATATTGGTGTAAGGGCATATATAACAGCGGCCAAATCCCCTGTTATATATACAAAGGAGTAAGAAGAAATATCATGAAACCAATGTGTCAAGTATCGACACAGAAATGCTGATCTATCAGGTGCTGTCACCACGACTGGCACCCTGATAGGTACGTATCATACGCTATCCTGAAAGCACGAGTGTCTAGTTCTGACCCTCGCCTCTCGACGTATCCATACGCACATGACTCCTGTCGGTATCCCCATGATAACTGCCGAGTCATTGGTAATATCACCGGATGGTATGGTTCCCCTACCAACTCATCTCCTCACTGAGATTCTTGTCCCGGGTACCTCCGGGCCCCACCATGTACCCGCACACGGACCCCTCCTTTCCTCGCGTGGGGTATATATATATCCGAACCGAAAAATCTCATGGTGGCTGCTGAAATATCATATCAAGGGAAATCGGGTTTTCAAACAATGCATAATTTCATGAAACTCCCACGGTCCCTAAATCCTGAAAACATCATGAAAAAATCCATATCTCAATGCGAAAATCCATGAATAAAGTATACGCAACATAAAACTGTAATGTAAGCGTATAAAGGAAAAGCCGCCAATTAACTGCAACCAGTTAATATAAATATCATGCGGTTCCTAATATCACCAATTTATAATAATACATCAATAAGGGTAAATACGTAGCTATAGCCAGATATATGTGAACACATGAAGGTATAGCAGAAAATATAGGTATCTACCTACTAGTAATGATGTGATATACCCTCCAGGTATAAGTGAAGTATGAAATGCAAAGTACACCTGTAGCTATGTCCTTAGGTGTGTATGTACCTATCACTAATGTTACGATATCCTATAGGTATACAGGTAACTAGCATGTCAAAACATATGTGTAAGCATGTAGGTATACAGGTATGCTAAATGTCATATGCGATAAGAAATATGAATCATTGTCTCAATGTTTCTAACCAAACAATAGCATTTCTATATGTGGTTTGTGCGTGACATGGCAATTATTGACGCGGGGTGGCATACAATCAGTGCTCGTGCAACATAAGCCGTCAATAATATGTGCAGTGTTCTAAGGATACTAGTCCAAGTACAACAATTTACTAAGCAGTAGGGTAAATGCGCAAATTCTAAATCTGACATAGAATATGCGACAAAAGTAACATCTCTAGCCCAGACGCATAACGCCATGCGGACGATTCCCCTGTAGATATTAAATCTACTCACCAACACTCCTGGCTAAGTGTAGCCAACCACCTGTTTTCCTTTTGTAGCTGTGTCCGTAGTCCCCGCCTGCGAACCTACAACAGTAAGACAATAAAACAAGTGTATATTAATAATAACCCTAAAACACGTACACACTACATTTAACCGACACAACAACACAAAGTGCACGATCCGTGTCGTATAACGTATCGCGCGAACACAAAACACTACAACCTACCTAAGTGATCCCAGATTTTGCATACAGTGAAAACTAAACAAACAAACAAGACCAAATACACCCAAACCCCAGCATAGACCTACCCTCAAAAACCCACTCACCCACTCACCCTAGGGGTCGAGGTCGCCGGAATTTGCCCTCCTGTCGCCGGCCGAGGTCCGAGCAGGTGGGGTCGTGTCTCAGGTGGGGTCCTATGGTCACAGCTACTACAAAACTATATTGTTTGGTTTTCTGGTAAAATCTCGGGGTCACAGCAGGTCATATAGATATCACAAATCGATACTAAAATACGATATTACGCACAAACCCTAACTTTAAACTTTCTAAACTGAATCTATAAGGCTACACAACACAAAAACTATAGAAAGAATAGATAGAGATCATTACCTAACCAAGAGAACACAAAGATCCAAGCTTTCCTAGCTCCAAGAGGCAAAAGTGATCAAAGATATGATTTTTGTGATATAATTTGGGATTTTGGGGATTTTATGAGCTTTGAATTGATGCAAATGGAGAAGAAATGCACAAGGGCAGTAGAGAGAGGGAGGGCTCGGCCAATATGGAGGAAGGTGAGGGAATTTCCTAGCACTTTCATGTGATAAATGCACATAAATGCATTCACACACACTTGCACACATGCATGCATCTCATCAATTTCTTTTCTTTTCTTTTAATTTTAAATCAAAACCCATACAAATATCTAGATGCTATGTGAAGGGTTTATTAACTCAAACTTAATTTTTGAAAAGAAGACTTAAGAGAAAATTCCCAAAATGTGAATACCGCATTAAAATAATATTAAAATTGAGAAAAATTCAAATTGAACCAAAACGTCCCATATAACCCCAAAGCTTGCGCACTAGATTTATTTTAGCTAAACTAGGTGCTGACAAGTCTATATGGTCGTTTGATCACAGTTGGGTTAAAACAGAAAATACCGACAATTTTACCCCAAAACGGAAAAACTCACAAAACGATTTCTAAAACGTTACATATTACGTGCAAAGCAGGTATATTTCCGCGCTTGGAATTTTCCATACTAATTCTCTTTAGTATGGCCTCTGTATGTCTGGACTGTGAAAGTCTCAACAATTTCTTAGATCCATCTTTATAGATCTTAATTTCCAGAATGTAGTAGGCATCATCCAGGTCTTTCATAGAGAATCTTTGTGACAAGAACAAATTGACCGATTGTAGCATAAGAATGTCATTTCCTATCAAGAGAATGTCATCAACTCTCATTCTCGTTCTTGATGAAGTCAAATTTCTTGATTGTCTGATCAAAACATATGTTCCAGCTCCGTGATGCATGTTTTAATCCATAAATGGATTTAAGCAACTTGCACACCTTCCCACTGCTCCCATTGTCCACGAATCTCTCCGGCTGATCCATATAAACATTCTTTCAAACTTCCGTTTAGAAATCCCATTTTATGTCCATCTGCCAGATTTCATAGTCATGGAAGGCGGTAATGGCAAGTAGAATCCGAATGGATTTCAGCATAGCCACTGAAGAAAAGGTTTCGTCATAGTTCACATCGGGTCTTTGACGAAAACCTTTTGCAACAGGTCTAGCCTTATAGGTCTCCACATGTCCATTTACACCCATCTTCTTTTTGAAAATCCATTTGTATCAACGGGTTTTATCTCAGGAGGAGCAATATCCAAGGTCTAAATTTTGTTGGTGTATATGGACTCCATTGCGGATCACATAACATCTAGCTATTTATCAGAATCGCTACCGGTAATAGCATGTTTGAAACTAATAGGATAATTTTCTTCTAAGATGTATTCCTCTCGATTCCCGTTTATAAGAAACCGTAGTATTTCTCGGGCGGATGAGAAATCCTACTAGATCTACGGAGTGGCCGAGGTTCGTTCGGGATTGTTGAATCCTGTTGTTCTACCAAATCTTCAGATGTAGTTTGTGGTTTTTGAATTTCTTCCAGTTCTATCGTACTCATTAATTTCTTTTGTAAGAAATTCCCTTTCCAAAAAGGTGGCGTAATGAGCAACAAACACCTTCTGATCCTCAGTTTGGTAGAACATATATCATGTTGAATGTTTAGGATATCCCACAAACTTACACAATACAGATCATGTCTTGAGTTTGTTTGGATTATGTATTTTAATATAGACTGGACAACCCCATATCTTAATAAAATTAAGTTTTGGTCTTTTCCCCTACCATATTTCATATGGAGTGGTATGCATGGATTTGGTCGGAATTCTATTCAACAAATATGTTGCAGACTCTAGCGCATATCCCCAGAATGAAAGATGTAACTCGACATTACTCATCGTTGGGCGAACCATATCCAATAGGGTACGATTCATCCGTTCCGATATATCATTGTTTTGTGTATATGGAGGAGTAAGCTGAGAGAGTATACCATTCTCTTTTAAGTAGTCAAGGAATTCCGTGTTTAAGTACCCCTCCTCTATAAGTACCCCTTCTCTATCGGATCAGAGGATCTTGATACTTTTGCTAATCTGGTTCTCTACTCCGTTTCTGTATTTTTTGAATTTCTCAAAAATTTCAGATTTGTGTTTCAAAAGATACACATATTTGAACTCAGAGAGATCGTCGGTGAATGTAAAGAAGTAGGAGAACTCATCCTTTGCATGAGTAGACATTGGACCACGTACATCATTGTGTATGAGTCCCAAGAGCTCTGTAGCTCTTTCTGCGTGTCATGTGAACGGGGTTTTGATCATCTTTCCTTTAAAATAAGATAGACAAGTTTTATAAGATGTAAATTCGAATGGATCCAAATATTCATCCTTATGCAACTTAGCTAATCTTTTCTCATTGATATGACCAAGTCTATAATGCCACAAGTAGGTTTTGTTCGTATCTGAACTCTTCCTCTTGTGTGTGTTTTGTATATTGAAAACTGTGTTTTGATTAAGAACATAGATACCATTACATAGTGTTCCTTCGGCAAGTGTTCCTTCTGCAACCAGTACCTAATTAAGCTAAATGTTCATGATATTTCTATCTAGAACAATGTTATATCCATCTTTATCAAGTAAAGAAAGCGATATGTTGTTGCAAAGTATTGAAGGTACATAATAGCATTTGTTCAAACCATACTATTGCTGCTTGGCAACACTAGATGATATTCACCGACGGCAGCAGCATCAACTTGTGCTCCGTTCTCTACTCTGAGGGACATCACTAGGTCCAACCAATCTATTTTTTCTCAGTCCCTATAATAAATTACAGAAATGAGATCTCGATCCAGTATCTAGTACCCATGAGGTAGGACTGACCGAAAAACAGTTCTCAATAACAAGAATACATGAAGGAGACGTAATGTTATGCTTCTTCTTTATCGGGGTCATCAAGGAATTCATGTAATCCTCTTTCCCTTTCTCGAGCTCGTTACATTTGTTACAAATCAGAGCCGCCGATGTATCCCAGCCCCGAATAAGAATCGTGGTCGGTCAAGTCATACATTTTATTATCTTGTTTAGAGCGTTACATGGTTGCTACCTGAAGAAAGAGAGAAAGGAAACTCTCAGCGTGCACTCTTGCAAAATTAGATTGGGTTTTAATTTATCTAATCAGGATGACTTCCACTGTTTTCTCAAATTCTCTTTCAAACCTTTAAAAGGAGAACTGGTTGGGATCATTCACACCTTACAAGTTTACTAATTGTTCAGCCAGTTGGGTGTTGGTATTTCGAGGGAGGTTCCCCGTGCTCTCGCACGGATCTAATTAAAATAAACCTCGTTTCCTCAGGCCCGTTAACATCTTTCTAAACATCTAATATGTTAGCTAATTGTGAAGTGAAAAATATCTCCCAAAAATAATCCTACTCATCAGTGGAATCGGGACCCAACTATCATCGCGTGATAATCTAGATGGAAGCCACTCCAGTTACCACACTCCAGAAGGTATGCAACACTAGCAAGTTTCTTGTATAATTGAAACTCCCGGTATGATTTTTGCCCCAAGCGTCTTATGACCTTGACGGATGCCAACAAATCATAAAACGCATATCAAGTTTTACCCATCATTGTCTTGATTAATTTAGACCCACCCGTACTCGCTCTTGACGAATGCCAACAACACTGTACGACTGTCCTAGATTAATGCATCTCTATGCTACAGATAAGCATCATTTAGCTACCTTACACTATGCCTTGACGGATACCAACAAACACAACACGAATACTAAATGCTACCTATCTGAAATGACGGAGGGCTACGACTGGTTTTTGGCAAAAAAACCTTTAACATAATGAACTTGATATCGTTGAAGGAACTGAGCAGTTTTGAAAATGAGTGGTTTAGGTTCCGCTTTTGAAAACTGATGGTTTTGAAGAAAACCGAGTAATCTATAGTAACATAAACTTTTGCTCAAGAGATCACTCGCCGTGAAGGGATCTAGGCCTTTGCCCTCTCGAGTGAAATGCGGGATATTCCTGACCGAATACCTCTATGCAAAGAAAAAGAATATTATAGTTTTTCGAAAAAATTGTTCCAACATCTTTTAGGTTTGTTTTTTCTTGTATTAATCAAAATTAATGCGGTCCCATCAATTAATACCTATCACACCAGAAAATAACGAAAATAGAATGTGCGTATATGACATCCGCATTCGCCACGGTGTCCCGTCATGCATTGTTAGGTTACTTGACTAACGGCAGAGTGAGGGCATGGCTAGCGCAGATGCAAAACATATACAACATTTATTTATCTATATATATAAATATATGGTCATCTCAGACATGATATAAGTAACATCACAGAAAAACGATAAGCAATATGGAAAAGCGGATAATCTAGGTGTCCCAGGTTCATTTGAGCCGCAAATGAAACTCGACGTTCCCTGGTCATATGGATAGCCTGTACAATGTAGAACCAAGACTCTTACGAGCGCGGCAAGTTATCCGTCAATTCCAGAAGTGGGGCAATCTGCACTTTAGGTGATGAGTGGGCCATCCGGTACTTCACGGAATTCGGTAACTTGAGCACTCTACCGTGGGTTATCCTTAAACCCCTAATAGTGCGGCGAAGAGCCCGCCAATTCTAGAGCGAGGCGGTTTGAACTCGCCACTGCGACGACCACCTAGCGCACTCTAGTACCTGGCTATTCGAGCACTTCTCCGTGGATTTATTCTAGTACAGAAATGAAATAATATACAATAGTGACATTGATCTCAATCCGGCCGCGCCCCAATAAAATAATATACAGACAGAAACAACAGTCCACATGTCGGACGCTCGCCCAGCAATAATGAATATACAAATGATATAAAACTGTACAACCAACATCACACAAAAGGTTATCCATCACGACAATCCGTCGAAACCATCACAGATATATCTCAAGCAACATTACAAGTAAGCAAGATGCGTGTTATCCCTTCTAATCGATGTATAGCGATTAGAAGACGTTCACATAAGCAAGTAATGAAAACTACGACAGTAGAATTCTCTGCACAAATAGCAAACACAAAACGTTTGCCCAAAATCGGAAAAACCATGCACTAAACCCGAAAATTCCAACGTTTTAAGCCATTCCGGAGTCGAAACGAATTCGAAACTCACCCGAACCATCGTGGAAGCGAAATACCCAAAATTAACTGTCGTTCGGGAGGCTAGGGATACCCACCCCCTGAGGCCACCACGAGGTAGCCAAGAGGGGATGGCGGACCCGAGCCTACCCTTTTTGGGTAGGTCTCGGGCCACCACCCCCAAGGCCACCTCATGGCGGTCTCGGGGGGTGGGCCCGACCTTTGTCCCTCGGATCCCGGGGCACTCACGCAACACCCCGCGGCTTCTCGGTCCAAACCGTGAGCCCGCAGGGAGTGCAAACATCTTAAAACTTGAAATTTTGTGACCGTTTTGCGCGACGAAACGGTGGGATTTAAACGTCGTAACTAGTTTATGTAGTTAGGTGGCTATGATATCATGTTACAGTTTCTAGCGTCCATGCCGCTACAATCGCGGCCTTTGTGAAATGAAAAACAAAAGTTCGAGAGGCGCTAGAAACTCTAAACCCCAGAATTTTAACCAAACACTTAAACTAGAAATCTATAAAAAGGTTTTAGCTACTATGAAAAGAATTATACCAAAGAGATCAAGTCCTTCGGGTCCTCAAATCCTTTTCTTTAGCTCCTTGAGACGGCGGGATCAAGCTTGCAGGCCGGTCTTCCCTTTGTTGAAGATGATCCGCCCTAGTGATCTGGTTCAAGGCTCTAGTTACACACAAACAATCAAGTGGAGCAACTAAAGACTCTAGGTTGCTAATCTAGAGTGCTTAGAGATATAGTGAAGCGTTCAAGTATTATTCTAGCTTTTTCTCACTTTGAATCTCAACTCATGAGAGTAAGCGAGAAGAAGGTGGAGCTAAAAGGAAGGAGAGAAGAAATTGTGAAATGAATCATCTAGTCATAAATGAAAATGGCTAGAATGATTTTGTTCAAAGCAATTTTCTATCCATGCTTGAATAGTGCATACAAATGCAATAAACAAATACAAAACCATTTCCATCACCATTCTTTCTCATGCCCCACCTTTACACCTCATTTCTATTTTTAACAAAACAAAAAACCCATATGAGGTGTCCACCTTCTAGAATGCATACTTGTATAAATACAAGAATACATCTCCGTATATACATATCCGTATTCGTATCGAAATACGAACACCCAAAGAGATGGAATAATACAATGAACATAATACTGTAATATACATATCGAAATATAAATATGTAAATTATTAAGTCAATGCCTAATTTAATAATCCGACTTAATCCTAAGCCGACTGGTATTATCAACCGTCCGGTCAAAAGTCCGAGTAGCTAGTACACTCATTTGATCGGACCCCTGCACGTATCAAAATACGGCCAATACATCATTTTGCCTAAACTATAGAAACCCTCTGTGTGAGACTTTAAAGACTCGATGGCACGCTGGTAGTGGATTTAACCGCAAGTACGTTAGCGGCACTAGCTGTACGTAACGGTTACCCGGTATCTGTCGAAAATGAAGGCCGACGAGCAAACTCATTCGAACCTTTACTGAGCCTATCCGTGACAATCTCCATACAGTCCAGTCTTTTCGTCCAATGATATCGCATACCAGGTCTAGGGGGTGGTAAACATTAGACCCTAATAACCCGATAATTCGTGCCGATGTGGCTCAGGACCAATTCGAGAAACTACTGATCTAACTATCAGTAAATCTCAACTGTCTTGGCCAAGATCTTATGGTGATGGCCAACCGAACACAGTGCGGTATCAACTCTCTATACCGGGAGAGACGAATCCCCAACAATCGTTCACCGCTTCCATGTGGCTCGGGACCGTATCCAACTAAAACCTGTTTGCACGATTCAGTAAAGCCGTGGTAAGGTAGTAATCCAAGTACAATGAGAACTCATACGAGACAAACGACGATCTCAGATTATAAAGACTAATCTGTACTAATGTCACATGAGAACTGATATCTGACGATAGGTATAGTACTATCTAGAAGTTCTTGGCGAGTATGTCTAGTGTACTCATCCCAGTGAGCACCTGTATACGAACTTAGGTGCCAAAGACCAATGGCTGTGATACCAACCATCACTCCTCGTCGGGGTCTAGAAACGTATACACTAGTTTGCTCCGGAAAATCGATGCCCAGTCTTGATACTCCCACGACTAGGGGCATTTAAGAATGTGCATATTGACTACCCAGCCCCCACATGTATGGTCGCCATCATAACGCTGGTAGTCAAACAATAATCCTATGGGATTTATCAATGGGTATTAACGTTACATAATAACAAGTAAAATATATACACATGTTAAGATAAAGACAAACCAAATAGCATACTATCATATCGAGCAAGATTGTCCTGTACATACATATGTCCAAGCATCCACTACACACACAATAATGGCCTCTAGGACATACATTTCCAACAAGAACTTGGGCAGTGGATTAAATAGTTGACAACAATAGCCGTTGCTTTAAGATAATGGACCATGGTAATTCCCTAACCACATTATGAATGCAAATAATTCTTAAGATTTTAAGCCACAGTACGCTACCCATAATTATGTTGTTTTTAGTCAACTACCTTGAGTTTATTTTCTTTAACATCAAACTCCCTTAAGGTGCTACATTTAACATTATTTTAGAGAAAAATCTCCCTTACCATAATGAGAAATTTTAAGTAGCTTAGCGGAAAACCATGATAGTTAAGGGTAGTTTAGTGTTAGCCTAAAATCTGATCATAAAACTGCTTTTTCTGAGAGGAAACTACAATTGTTGCATTAGATTTGACATTTATAGCAACAGAGCCTCCTTTCTATCTTTTATCGCCCAAGAAGAAAACAAAAATCTGATTAAGGCTTTGCACCCGATGACTAACCACCAAGATGAAGTCGATATTTTTGACAATGGATCGCTCATGAGTTTAGACCTTACCCCCGATTCATTAACAACCCAAATAAGTTCAAATCGCTAACAAAAAGAGTAAGCCTGACCCCGATTTGTTCTATCTTGTTAAATTAAACAATACGCAAATCTTTTCTGAACATGGATCGATTAAATAATGATAATTTATCATTTTCATGGTCCGTAACAGGTGATCACTGCACAATACTTTGTGTGGTTCTTCTGCCTGTTGCCATTGATTCTTCCATGGACCAATCTGAGGCTCAAATGGAATGGTTTGATATGCATTTTGGTGTGGATGGGATCTCAAGTTCATTGGCTTATGTGGGCCTATCTTCTTGAATTCAAGGGGCAAAATGTCTTCTTGCCCTTGTGGTTAGCAAGCTTAATGTTCTTGGGTGCAAACACTTGGGTTCTGTTCATGCTTATTAAGCACCATCGATTCTCACCGGTCTTCAAGTCATTGGAGAGCTCTGCTACAAATGATGCTAGAAAATTGAAGTGATGCTTGAATTCGTCACCTTTTTGATTTGTGATTTAGTGTTGTGGTTGAATGATGAAAGAAGTTGGGTTTAGTAGTTCATTTGAATATCGTTGATGATGTTGAGGTTAAGGAATTTTGAACTGCTACATTTTCTTACACATCACTCAGGAGGTGAGATTGGAATTTTATGAGTTATCTTTTAGGGTGAATATTTGGTTTCAATGTATCATTTGAAACAATTGGTTCGACAATCTACTATTTCTTTTCCTCTCAAGATGAGTTTGGATTTGAATTTCGTAGTAAATTGTTGACTTTTTTTTTCCGCCACTCGTGGCAATGACCCGGGAGGAGATTAAGTGAAGAAATTTTATTGGAATAATAGATTTGCAATTAAAATACATGTTTCAAATTTAGGATCCACATAGAGCCGGTCACAACTAAAAACCTATGAACACATCAACCCTTAATTGGACCTTATGAAGGGAAAGGAGCCTAACAAAACCACCAGAAACCTTCCTGTCATTTTGGCTTTATAGTAAACTTCAATTCAAGTCCTTGTCATTTACCGTAATTTTATGACACGAATCGACCTATTTTATAGCTGCAGCAACATAACCAGCCAGCTCATGGCTTGGTCACGCGGCAATTAATTAGGTCACATCATCATCGATAGCCCATCTTTTTTAAAAAATAAAGAAATCTCCAAATGATTTCTCTTGTTTAAATTTTGTCAAAACCCCTCCCCGTCTCCTTCCCCCATCCCAACCCCAACCCCAAAATTCAAGGTTTCCACCGTCATATTCCTTATCCTACCCTTCTTCTCTCTCCCCCTTTCTCTTTCTCTTTCACGTTCTCTATATGCCGGGCAGGGAGCGAGATAGAGATGGAAGAATTTCAGACAATTTTATGTAGTATGTACGGCCTCCACGTCTATTTATTCTTTCTTATCCAGATGTATATGACCGGCGTAGGAAATATTTTTTCCTTTCACACCCCTAGAATATTGTACAAAAATATTTATATTTTCATGTGCATCTCCCCTTCAAAGGGGAAAAAGGAAAATAAAAGAACCTAAGTAAAGGATTAGCTGTACTAAAACATTGAAACCTAATCTTTTTTACACCAAACCCCCCAATATTTATGCATTAAATATTTACATCTTATGCTTAATGAATTTATTTAACAATCAATATATCTCAATTTTATGCCTTGAGGGCCTGTTTGGTTGAAGGATTGTGTAGGATTCTTGAGTTTTGGATTTGAGGATCCAAGGATTCACAAAGCTTGTGTTTGATTGGTTTAGATTACAAACATGGATTTGTATAGATTGTGTGATGGGGCCCACAAAAAAGATAGATTACAAAATCATTCAAAATTGAGAGGATGGTTGAGGTTTTCTTATTATTTGGTGGGCTCCTGCTTGTACTTTAGTTATTAAAAAATTCCTCATCTCTTTATCTCTCTTTAATCCTTAAATTCAAATCCCATTTATCTTTTTCCAACCAAACAAAAATTATAAGGATCCACAAATCCAATACCGACCAGATTTTTGAATCCTAAGGAATCCAAATATCACGGTCCAGCAACCACACAGCCCCGGACTAATCTCAAACCCTCTACAGTTTGACACGTTGCAAAACCTACACCGTACAAATGTCAGCCTGTACGTACGGAATTATCTCCACGTCACAAAACGCGTTATCTTTTTAAAGTTATACGTCCGCATATTTCTCTCTATGCGCGTATCGATCGGCATCCACCGTTCAAATTCTAAACCTATAAAATCAACGGGTAATAAGCTTCCGCGTATGTTTCTATACGATATCCCGCATAAATCTGCCGCCTTGAAGCGCAATCGTCGGCGCGGGAACGATTGAACCACGTGCACCGCTCGTGGTAACGTGATGGTTCTTTCAACACACAGAGTTTCGATTCCTCTGTGAAATGACTTCAGTGCCCACTGGATTTCCTCTTCAACCCTGCTTAGTGCTAGGGTCAGCGATGTAATTGGGGCAATTCTTGAATCCTCGTTCTTAAATTATAAAAAGTTTCCTTCTCTTGTGAGCAACGTCTTTGTGCTCATGGTTGAGCTGAGTCGAGAAATTTGGGGAAATTTGCAAATTCTTTTTGGGAAGAGCTCAGATCCAGGTAAGATTTCTTTCCATTTTTGAAAATTTTTCATGTACGGAGATTCTGTCTGTCTGAAAATAAATCTTTATAAAGATGGAATTTTTCCAAAAAAGAAACGAAGCTTTAATTGGAAGTTTAGGGATTTTAAATGCGAATTCATTTGTGTAGAATAGTAGCGGGGTCTCAGATTTTGGGTAACAGTCTGAAGTTTTTATGTTCGATTGTGATCATCTCTGTTTTTATCATTCTATTATGTTGATAGATTTGTTCAATGTGTGAGCTTTTGTGGATCTCGTTGTTTATTCCCCTCTTTTTTTTTTTAAATTTTTATATTTGCCAATAAAGTTGAGATTTTTGGATTTGGGGGTAGATTGCATATGTATTATGTTGGTATGTAGCTCAAAGTCCAATTGCTGAAAATTGAGAGCTAATGCATAATATAGAAAACAATTTTAATTGCTTATTATATCAACACTCTTTAATTTTAATGATTGCTCACTCTTATACTGGGTTTTGCATTCCCCCCTAATATATTCAGATTAAAAATTTATATTTCCTGGTTTTGAGCTTGATAACAGAATACATGTATTTTGGGTATTGTTTCGTTTTATTGGTAAATAGTTGATGCCATTTTCTTCAACTATTATTGCGCTTTATCCTATTATTTATGAATTTTATTTACATAACTTTTACTTCTGCAAAGTTGATCTTCGAACATTTAAATTTTTTTTCCAGAGATTGATTATAAGAGAGATCGGCGGTGGGTCATCATAAGAACATGATATTGTAGTGATTGAGATGGATTCAACAAGGAGCTGGTTTAAGAAATTTCAGAAGAGCAAAGATACATTGAATACTAGTAAAACAAAGAAGAAGGAAATGGAAACTGCCAAGGATGCACATAAGCCTCCGCTTGATGAGGCGCCTTCAAACATCACAAAGCAGAAGGTTGAGGCTGCAAAGCAGTACATTGAGAATCATTACAAGATGCAGATGAAGAACCTGCAAGATAGAAAGGAGAGGTACAAATGATATTTCTATATTTAATTTTGAGATAGGTTTTTCGAATTGTTGTTAGGATTTTTGAGAAGAAAAGAAAATATAACGCATAATCAAAACACAAAGAAATTATCTTCAAACTTCTTTTCTTTATTCAACTTCAATACGAAATACAAAATTCTCTTCTCTTCAACTATACAAAATATCCTAATCAATATATATTTATAAACCTAGAAAACCCTAGACCTATTTCTATTAGAGTACCTAATTCAACTAATTCAGATCTAATCAAATCTCCCAAAAAAAATCTTCAATCAAAACTTTAAATATCTTTCCAAACAAACTTTTCTAAGTAAGTTCAAACGAATCTTCATCAAATCTTCCAAATAATCCGCGGCTGACCAACACAAACGTCTGCCCCAGAAATGAAAAGACGTCTATAGTTCAATCTAGTTTTCTATTGATCGTTTTCACATACGTCTGTAGTTCTGGAGCAGACATTTGTGGTCTTCAAAACCACAAGTCAAATTTCAACCAATCTCCATCTTGACTTGTACTCACCAAGCCTACTTCTTTCTTCTCTTCACAACCTCTGCCCACGGCCTCTTCTGAGTTCCGTTCAAATCTCCACCTAACTCCAAGATTGTTCTTCCATACATAGCCTTTCCTATAACTTGATATATTTAGCCTTAGGTTCTGACTCTTTTCATCACGATACAGTTCTTCTGGCACATCTTCATTACTCCATCTTGAGCAATAATTGCGTAATCTCTTGTATCCAATCTTCCAAGCGATATTAAATTCCTCTTCAAATTTGGGACATACCTGATCACCAAGAACTCTCTACTTTTCATCGAATATCTTCTTTTTCACGGTGCCCACGCCTTCTACTTGTATTTCAGAATTATCTACTAATGTCACAGTTTCCTTCTTCTCTTTGATTTTATCGAACCACTCCTTTGAACATACGTGAAAAGATGCTCCCGAATTCATGTACCACATATCTTCCTTAACTTTATCATCACTGGTCATAAGCAAATCGTTATCTATCTCGACATCGTGGGCCACATTCGCTTGATCGTCCACGTTCACTTGCTTTTCCTCTCTACGTTTCTTTAGATCATCTAAATTCTCCCTCATCTTGAGACAATTAGACATATAGTGATCCATCTTATTGCAGTGATGACATGTTATCTTCGAAATATCTTTTGTGGGCTACGTTCTCTGATTTCTTCTATAGTTGCTCTGTTCCTTTCTTCACTTCAGACTCTCTTGTAATAAGTACAGATGAATCAGATGGTCTATTTAATAATTTCCTTCTTAATTCTTCATTCAGGAGACGGTTAGTTATCGTGCTCATAGAAATAATTATGTCAGGAGATGAATTGCTTAAAAAAAAAACTACCAGAGTTTGTCAACTGCTCGGAAGGGAACTCGATACGATAAGTGCTTGCATCTCGTCTTCAATTGGCATCTTCATAACTGTAAGTTGATTCGTAATATTCTAATCGACATCTTCATGACTGCAAGTTGATTCGTAATATTCTGAACTTCGTTTAAGGGCTCTGCTATTGAGAAATTTTCCTGGAGTTTCAAATTAATCAATTCTCTCATTAAAAAAGCCTTATTCGCAGCCGTCTTTCTCTTGTAGAGATCTGTCAATTTCTTCTACAGTTTCTGCAATACTTTCTGATGATACATGGTGGAACACCGAATCTTCTATCCATCCACGAATAAGACTTCCCGTCTTTCGATCCATCCTCGCCCAATCTTCCTTAGACATCTTTTCTGGTTTGGTGCTGATCCCATATAGACGCGCATCTAAATTTTTTAGGCACCACATGTTCTCCATCCTCAATTTCCATATCCATCAATTTTTGCTATTCAAACATATCATCTTCGTTGTGATTTGAGTTGCCTCCATCTTCGTTGTTTCTACTCCCAACCAAGTTTTGAAATCAATTTGTTAGGATTTTTAAGAAGAAAAGAAAATATTATGCACAATCAAAACACAGAAATTATCTTCAGACTTCTCTTCTTTATTTAACTTTAATACGAAATACAAAATTCTCTTCTCTTTAATTTTTCTTCTTCTTCATACCATACAAAATACCTTAATCAATCTATATTTATAGGCCTAGAAAACCTTAAACCTATTTCTACTAGAATACCTAATTCAACTAATTTAGATCTAATCAATTCTCCCAAAAATAATCTCCAAACAAAACTTCAAATATCTTTCCAAACAAACTTTTCTAATTAAGTTCAAACAAATCTTCATCAAATCTTTCCAAATAATTCACGGCTGACCGACACAGACGTCTGCCCCAGAAATTGACAGACGTCTGCAGTTCAATCTCGTTTTCTGTTGATCGCTTTTACAGACGTATGTGGTCTTCAAAACTACAAGTCAAACTTTAACAATTGTGTTTATTTGTATTTGTCTATGTTGGAGTATGAAGTAGTTCCCTACCCCTCGCCATAATTTCGGAGCTTTTGTGCAATGGTGGCAATGTTAGTGATTTTAAGATGGTGGCAGAGTCATCCTGTTTAAATCCATTTTTGGCTTTCATTTCAAACAGATATAAGACGAACCGCTGTTGTGCAGAAAAGGCTGTGATTCATTGAAGGGCGCTCAACCTGAGTGTGAATGGTAGAGGATTAATGTAGGGTTAGCTGCACATAACACACTTGTAGTTTACCTCATATAGCGCTTCCCTTCAAGTGATTTATCATCATAAACACCCCCTCTGCTCATCGACTAAAACCTTCAAAACTCTTCAATCCAACTCTAAACAGCAAATAAAAAAATAGCAATAAATTTAGTGTTAAATTAGAGAATCATTTGAGCTGTTCAAAGTTGTATTTGAGTGTCTTTTAAGTGTTTTAGTCCATAACCAGAGGAGGTGTTTGCACTAATAAATCACTTGATGGATTATGAGAACTGTACATGGGAAACTACAGGGATGTTTTGTGCATTTAAACCACTAGAGCAGTTTCCCAAACATTTACAATAACTCTGGAGTTCTGATGCAGAATTATATTACTATGTAAATATATCTTCTGTCCCATTTAAGTCTAGTCTTCGATCTCTGTGGCTATAAGTGTGGCCAATAGCTGTATACAAAAGTTGTGGTATTCGCTGGAAAAGCAACTCAACTGAATTGAATTATTTATTCTGTCTGAGTACCAGCTATTTTACACGCAAGTCAATACCAAAACTTTTATAGACAATCAGCAAGTCAGTATGCCAAAACTGTACATAAATTGAAGTACTAGTATTCTGTGTGATAGTATACAACCAATAATGTCTCCTAACCTTTGACCAAAATGTAGGTCTTTAAAGTGTTTTTTAGGTTAATTTTCTCTGACATTTAAAAAATATATATATTGCACTTAGACGGTATATCCTAGAGAAGAAGCTTGCCGATGCCGATGTTACTGTGGAAGAGCAGGACAACCTCATAAAACACTTTGAGAAAAAAGAAAGTGAATACATGCGCATGCAGAGGCATAGAATGGGAGTTGAGGATTTTGAATTGCTGACCATAATAGGGAGGGGAGCATTTGGGGAGGTTGGTATCAACTCTTTCATAATAAATTATGTTGTTGTAATGATCTCAAGTGACAGATTTCCAATTTGCAGTCATAAACTTCTGTTTCACGTATGGAGCTCTATTCCTAATCATTTCTGCTCCGCAGGTGAGACTTTGTAGAGAGAAGACCACAGGAAATATCTACGCAATGAAGAAGCTCAAAAAGTCAGAAATGCTACGTAGAGGCCAAGTGTGTGACATGTTTCTGACTTCTACAATTATTTAAACTGACTGTTATATATATCCACCAAAGAATTTATGTTCTATTGTCAACAACCTTTTCCTGTTCTCCCGCAAATTGCTTAAATATAGAGGTTAAAAAATGTTGAGCGACGAAGGAGAAATGTTAAAATATAATGAAACGATAAATGTCAGGCTAGTGTAAAACCTAAAGAAATATCTTATAAAATCTACTTACCAAATAATAATAAAAGAGAAATCTGGGCCAAAAGTGCTCAATATGCTACTGTAGGAGCACCCCCTACAGTGGAGAAGACATTGCAATATCTCACCGGAAGCTGTCTCCTAAAAGAAAGTGACGTGACATTTAATATGAGAGAGATGCCTAATCATTGTAAATTATGGATATTAGCAAATAGAATGTGTGCGCCCTATAACGACACTTCATACCCCGTTTCTTCATAGTATATCATTGAAAACAATTTACATTATGAAGTCTTAGAAGAGATCGTGTGATATATAGAAGAAAACTGCTGGCTGACTTGACGTTTTAATCAAGGATCCATCAATAACTCGAAAGTGCAAAAGCTGCCTCATGCACCAAAATTTGTTTGTGTTTATTGACCTTATTGCTTGTATGATTTAGGTGGAGCATGTCAAAGCCGAAAGAAATCTTCTTGCTGAGGTTGATAGTGCTTGCATCGTCAAACTTTACTGCACTTTTCAAGATGAAGAGTATTTGTATCTGATAATGGAGTATCTCCCTGGCGGAGACATGATGACTTTACTCATGCGCAAAGATACATTGACTGAAGATGAAGCCAGATTTTACGTTGGACAAACTGTATTAGCAATTGAATCCATTCATAAACACAACTATATTCATAGGTATCCATCTATTCTCACTGTATGCTTTTGTAGGATAATAGGTAAAATTTTGCAATTAGTACCCTCCATCTATAAGTCATCCAAAATTTATATCCATCAAATTTGATGTAGGATATTGATGGGGAGTGTTATATGCAATTAATCCTAGAAATGAATTTATGGGTGAAGTGGTATCATTGAATATAATTTAATATCGTTATTCTCTTAATATAGGGATATCAAACCCGACAATCTGTTGTTAGATAGAAATGGACATATGAAGCTTTCGGATTTTGGGCTGTGCAAACCTTTGGAATGCGGTAGTCTCCCAAATCGTTTTGAGAGTGAGTTTGTTTCCGGAAAGATCATGAAACCTAACTTGGAGGGCGATAAGCATTTGAATGCCCCTGTTTCGTCAAGGCGTACACAACAAGAGCAATTATTGAACTGGCAGAAGAACAGACGAATGTTGGTAAGTCAAATTGGCCTAAGTGTCACTGAACGCACACTATAGTGTAGCCAACATGATAAACGCCTCATTGGTTGTTGCACGTTAAATAAAGTGATGTGACATAAAATGGATTTAGTATTTAATATGAGAGATAACATCGCTTTAAACATGTCTCATTTTATAAAATGTTGCCACTTGAACGTCACTGTAGCGTGCATGGTACATGGACACTTTGGGCCCCATTTCATCATTTATGAAATGTGCATTTCTTGGTTCTGATCTGACATTTGACCCATGATGTTACGAATGCAGGCTTATTCGACTGTTGGCACCCCTGATTACATTGCTCCAGAAGTTCTATTAAAGAGGGGATATGGAATGGAGTGTGATTGGTAGGTTCTGATTCTAGCCCATTTTCCCTTCATGCTTAATTTCTTGACCTTCATTTTTTCTTTTAGGTGGTCACTTGGAGCGATCATGTATGAGATGATATTGGGATACCCACCATTTTATTCTGATGAACCAATGTCAACCTGTAGAAAGGTACACATGTTGTTGACAACTTAGCTCTTCTGGGGCAGGACCAAATGTTTCTCTCTAGAGGATCAAATGTATATTAGAGATGCACATTTTGTTTCCTAAAGAAGTAATTGTAAAAGATTCTATCCATATGAAATTGTCTTCACCAGCATCAACATACGCTTACATTCTATTTTGAAACTTTGTTTTTTGGGTTCTATACGGACGGTGCACAACCTAAAATTTAATAATTGATAGGTAGTTTGGAAAATAAAATACTAATATAAGAATTTTCCTAGAATGTAAGGGCGACAAATTATTTGGAATCCATCGTACTTTGTGTGTGTGGATTATTTTCTTCATTTTAATTTTTAAGTTATAGCATTTGAAATTGGACTGCATGTACTTTCTTGCAGATTGTGAATTGGAGAAGCCACTTGAAATTTCCTCCAGATGCAGAGATCTCACCTGAAGCTAAAGATCTAATCTGCAAATTGTTGTGCAACGTAGAGCAACGACTGGGAACAAAAGGGGCAGATGAAATTAAGGTTTTTTTTCTTATTTGGAAGTTGAAACGTAATTACATCAAATCAGTGTATTAGACTATTAGTTCTTAGAACTTTGACATTGATTCTCCACCGATTCTAGGCACACCCGTGGTTTAGAGGCGTTCAATGGGAAATGTTATATCAGATGCAGGCCGCTTTCATACCAGAGGTTAAAAACGAGCTTGATACTCAGAATTTTGAGAAGTTTGAGGAGGCAAGGCATTAGTTTGTTATCTGTGTTTACTTCTCTTTTGATGTGTACATGCGGTTGTTTTGGTCTTAATTTCAGTAAATTACCGAAACCTATATGCACTTTTCGCTAAACCACCAAAAACTTTATATATTACAAGCAAACTGCCAGTAACTTTCACATTTACACTACTCGCTTTTCATTAAATTACCATAACAGTGTTTTGCAAATTTCTTTGAGGCCATTATATTAGTTTATTAAACCACAGGTATATTCACTAATACTGTGAGTATGAAGCTTTTCGTAGATTCTTGTAGTTTCAAATGTTCTGTAAATCTAGTAGAAAATGGGTATCTTTTTTGGTACTTGAGTTAAGTTAAGACTTTATTTCAATTAGAGAGTGAGAAAAGCATCGGACCCAGAAATTCCAAAGAATCTAAACTTTAGCTTTGTGGTTTTATTGAATTTTATCTCGTTATACAACACTAACCGATGATTGTTTTTGTGCAGTCTGCAGCTCCTGTACAATCATCATCAAAATCGGGCCCCTGGAGGAAGGTAAAATTTGTTCCTAAATTTTTAATGAAGTATACTCCAAAAATCATATGGAAATATGTTTGATTGCTAATTTCCTTTACTCAAGTAAATTCAATTTTCATAAAATATGCAAAAGGAAGCTTTTTGAAGAACTAAGAACCGAGTCATTTATCAAAGTAAGCCTTTTGAGGTCACAAGTTATACAAATCATACTTTTTTAAACCAAGAATTACGTAATTTAAAGCAAATTAAGCCTTTTAAAGCATGCATCGCGTGCTGCAGATTCTGAAGATGTAATTGGAGACATTGTTGTATATATTCATCATCCTGAGATTTAATGATATTTTTTGGTTTAATTCTCTGATCTTATTTTTCTTCTTGCAGATGCTTTCATCAAAGGATGTGAATTTTGCAGGTTACACATACAAGAACTTCGAAATAGTTAACGAACATCATGCTCCTGGCATCGGTAATTTCTCTCTCTCAAGCATGAACACGCAAATAATCTCTCTTGAATTCACCAACTTCTATAAGTTGCTTTGGTCTACAGCTGAGTTGAAGAAAAAGAGTAACAAACCAAGAAGCCCATCGATTAAAACCTTGTTCGGTAATTTCCTATTATCCTATCAAACGGTCAATTCCTAAAAATTCTTCATCACGGGCAAGGTTTATATTCTATATTTAAAAAAAAAATATATTCTCTTGATTGATTTACAGAAACGAAAGTCAACACAGAGAAGAAACCGGTTCTAGGAAGCTTTCTCAACCTTCTACCCTCGCAATTGGAGGTCGATGAAGGCCCTGAGTCATCGCAGGAGTAACTCGGCAATTGTAATTAAAGCCTCAAGGAATTCCACTTCTTATTGTTCGTACTTCACAGGCAAAGCAAAACTTTTGAAGGTACTCTGTTGTAAAGTTCTTTTTACTATCACAGTACAAGCTATGGTATGAAATATTCTTTTGTTATTGGATTTATTTAAATGAAGCGAGGTTGTAGATATCTGAGTTATTTTGTATTTGAAACCATTGTAATTTGTAATTGTATGTCAGTTGATTAATTGTTTGTTTAATGGACCTTGTACTAAATATATGGTAATTAAATTATAGCTTTTCTGTACTTTTTCGCTCATCTTTTTCTTGAAGACTTGAAGTTGAGCATTGCTTCAAATGCAGAATAATATTGTGGCAGAAAAATTATCGCGAGCCGCACATTCTTGTTCTCTTTTATAATGAATAATCAATATATTTGTTATCCTTTTCTTTTCTTTTCTCGTAGTGCTCGTTATTTTCCTTGCATGTTTTGTTGTTATTCATTGTATAGTCTAATGCGTAGTCTGGCAATTTAGATGACATATGAAGTTTTGATCCGTGGCCTTGTGGTAACAGATGCTCTTGCATGATTTGGAACTTTCTGTCGTGTCAAAATGTATAATATAGGATTAAACCAATATTTTTAGGTCATTTCAGTCCAGCTGTATAAATATTCTGACATCTTGCTAACCGATGGTAGCAAATTGCTAACAGATGAAACTTTAAGCGCGAAAAGCAGTGTAGCGCTAAAAGGTTAGCGTGTTAATTGCAAAATTCAAATGCGCAAAGGTTGCATTTTAGCTGGGTTTAGACATAAAAATGAGCAGTAAAGCTTTGTATTATTTAATTTAGATAAACTTTATTCATTTAATTTTTGGAACAATATGCCATAATCGATGCAATCCTCCCAACCCCAAGGGATTTTGCTTGCTAGAGCAGCCCAAGAAAACCTATTAAGGTAGCCCCCAGACAATAACGAACCTAAATGGCTTTTTCTAGGTCCGATTCCATCTATTTAAGCCGAGGCTAAGCATAGGAATGAAGAAAGTCCCAAGGGCTTGGTTCTTCGCCGATAAAAGTGGTGCATGAACAGGGTTTAGAGCATTGTGAGATGGTTTGGCTTCTTGAAGGACAATATCTTCAACTCGAGCATGAGGCCGTTCTTCAGTTCTTGCAACTGTGGTGGCTTATGCTCAGTGGTGGAGCTAGGGGCGTGGGAGTTGTTTAGAATTCAATTCCAAATAAATAAAATAATTGTCTATATTACTTCTGTTGTATTTGTAGTTTAGAGTTGAATTTAAGCATTTTTTTTTTGGATATCGATTGATGAGAAGAGGGCATATAGCTGCCACACAAGGTAAACGACAGGGCGTTTTCTGCAATTAACCCTTTAATTAATGATTCCTTGACTTAATTAGTTTAGGACACTTGTTAGTTATTCTTTCTGCTTCTTTTAGAACCCTAAATAAAGAATTAGGTTATAAAGAAAAGGGGTTGAAGTTTTTAAAAAGAGAACAAGTCTATATTACATCCACCATCATTGAGCTTCTTCCGATCTCAGTTACTAATATTTAATTTATCAAAGAACTCAAATAACTTTGAACCCCCCCACCAAAGTTTTGGCAGAGATAAAGCAAAAGTATTAGAAATTTAGAAGAAATTAACATAAAGGTATTAGAAATTAATTAGAAGAACTTTCATGCTTTATTTTGTACTCTATACTTTTAGTTTGTCAAATAAATTCCACGCTCCCTCAAAGACAACCGATCACCCCTTTCGGAGGCTGCATTATCCTTTGATCCAGGCCAAAGAAGCGCTGGCTTTCAAACATTCTTTTTCTTCAGCCAACCGAGGTGATATTTAGAGATGATGGGAAAGACCAGACAAAGAGCGCTCGGAGACTGCCTTCCCTCCTAGTTAAGAGTTTTTTCCATCATCCGCTGATCCAATTCAGTGACTGAACTTAATATAAATTAATTACTCATCGGAGCGACTGATTCAAACCCGAGACTAAAACGAGACTTTACCACTAGGCTAGAGTGTCACTCGATTACTTTATTTTGTTATTCAAGAGAAGCTTATTTTCCCCTATAACAGCATCCATGCTTTCAGATCTGTGGTCCTTGTTGTTATGAAACAACGATATTGGGGTTATTGTGCCATTTTAACCGAGAGATCTAATGGAAAACGGGAGGAAGTCTAAGCAAAGCAAGGTTGGGTTTTTAATGGGTGATTAAGCACAGTATCAACCGTCTGTCCGTGTATCACATCACGAACGGTGGAGAAACACATTTTAGGATTTTGCTTCGAATGAAAATTCTATAGGGATTTTATCCTCACCGCACCCAAAAGAAGAATTCCAAAACCTGCCGCCAAATTCCCATTCAAACCACCACCAAAACAGACAAAATTAATCCACGACGATGCGATGCCCTCTCCTTCTCCTTCTCCTTCGCAGCTCTCACACCTCCTCCAGCTCTCCATCACCAACAAGCTCCCATCCCTTGCCGCCAAATCCATCCACGCTCAGCTCCTCAAATCCCCTCTCCTCTCCCTCGACGCCTTCCTCTCCAACCGCCTCATCGATTCCTACTCCCGATCCCACAACACCGCCTACGCCCTTCGCACGTTCAATCAGATCCCAAGGCCCAACATCTTCTCCTGGAACGCCATCCTGTCAACCCTATCGAAATCCAATGATCTGGACGATGCCCGCAAGGTGTTCGACCGAATGCCCGAGAGAAATGTTGTCTCTTGGAACACCTTGATCGGTGCGTTATCGCGCAATGGGTTTGAAAGAGAGGGGTTGGATTCGTATTATAGGATGATCTTGGAAGGTTTCGTGCCGACCCATTTTACGTTCGCCAGTGTTTTGAGTGCCTGTGGGAGTTTAGCGGCGGTTAAAGACGGATTGAGATGTCATGGGCTGGTCTTGAAAGTTGGGTTGGAGAGAAATTTGTTTGTGGAGAATGCGCTTGTTGGGATGTACACAAAATGTGGCTTTGTTGAGAATGCATCAAAGCTGTTTGACTCGATGCCGAATCCAAATGAGGTGTCGTTTACTGCGATGATGGGGGGATTCGTTTCGAAAGGTTTTGTTAAAGAAGCTTTGAAATTGTTCGCAAAAATGCATAGGGGCGGAATTCGTATTGATTCTGTTGCGGTTTCGAGCATTTTGGGTGCTTGTGCAAGGGTCGAAGAAGACCCAGATCATGATTTCGCTGAGATTTTATTCGCGCAGTCGATTCTAGCTCTTGTGTTTAAGAAGCGTTTTGAAGCGGACACACATGTAGGAAATTCGATAATCGACATGTACTCAAAGCGAGGCGAAATGGAGAATGCCGAAAAGATTTTCGATATGCTGCCCGTAATTAATGTTGTTTCTTGGAATGTGTTGATCGCGGGCTATGGTCAAAACGGCGAAGGCAAAAAGGCTATGGAAATGATCAAATCAATGCAACGATCAGGGTTTGAACCTGACGAGGTCACTCATATCAGCTTGCTTGGTGCTTGCACCAAATCGGGTGACGTTGTAACTGCTCGCGAGACGTTTGATAAAATTTCATGCCCAAGCGTTATTTCTTGGAATGCGATACTTTCCGGGTATTGCCAAGATGAAATGTATCAGAAAGCAATCGAATTGTTTAGAAAAATGCAGAATCAATTTGTCCAACCTGATCGAACCACGCTAGCTGTGATCTTGAGCTCTTCTTCAGGATTAGGGAATTTGAGCTTTGGGAAACAGCTTCATGCTGCATCAGTTAGGTTAATACTTGATTTCAACATGTTCGTGGCTAGTGGGCTTGTTGACATGTACTCAAAGTGTGGCAAAATTGAGTCAGCTCGGAAAGCTTTTAATAGGATGCATGAAAGAGATGTTGTTAGTTGGAATTCAATGATCACTGGCTTTGCTCTTCACTCATTAAATAAAGAAGCTTTCTCTCTCTTCAAATTGATGCAAGAAGATGGCATAACCCCAACTGAGTTCTCCTATGCAAGCGTGATAAACTCATGTGCAAGACTGTCTTCATCGTCACAAGGCAGGCAAATCCATGCTCAAATAGCTAAAACTGGTTATGATGTTGATGTGCACGTGGGGACTGCTCTCATCGATATGTACTCCAAATGTGGAAATATAGACGAAGCTAAAAAATTCTTTGATTGCATGCCAGTTAAAAACGTTGTCTCGTGGAACGAGATGATTCATGGGTATGCTCAAAATGGACTTGGACAAAAAGCAATCTCTGTTTTCAGTAAGATGTTAGAAGCCAAAGAGAAACCGGATGGTGTAACCTTTATCTCTGTTCTAACTGCTTGTAGTCACTCTGGATTAGTCGATGAAGGGCTCAAATTTCTAGAATCAATGGAGAAACATTATGGGATTGAGCCATTGGCTGATCACTACACCTGTGTTGTAGATTCTTTAGGCCGAGCTGGTAGGCTTAGTGAAGCCGAAGAGCTAGTAAATAAAATGAACTATAAAGGTGATCCAATTGTGTGGGAAGTTTTGCTTAGTGCTTGTGCAATGCATGGGGATGCGAGATTGGGGAAAAATGTGGCCGAAGTTTTGTTTCATATTGATCCAAAGAATTCAGCGCCTTATGTGCTCCTATCTAATATATATGCAGGTTTGGGAAGATGGAGAGATGCTTCAAAGGTGCGAGCTTTGATGAGTGATCGAGGAGTTGTCAAGGATCATGGGTATAGTTGGATTGATCACAAGGATGGGGTCCGAGCGTTTATGGTTGATGATGGTGAAGGTAAATTATCAAAGAATGATGCCTGTACTGCTTGATGTTCTCTGTTTTCACATTCTTTCGACATATCTGCATGCTTAAGTTTGATTTAATAGGATCCTTCAACATAGATTATTTTTGCAGTGAAATATTATTCCTTTTGTTGCAAACTAAGATTCATAGAGAAGAATCAAAATAAGAATTAGAGCTCATCATATGTTCTCTTGATGTACCTTGACTGTTGCTTTAGAAAATTACTGTAAAGGGTCATATTCCAATCATCAAAGGATTGAGCTTCTCAGCTAAAGTATCTGTAAAATTTAAGCTTTTCTTCTTATTCTGACATTTCACTAACATCTCTGTGGATTAGAATCTTAACAAGAAAGAGTTACAGTTTGGTTTCTTTCTTACCTGATCCTGCGAATAATGCATATGAGTTTTGTAAGAACGCATGCGAGGTAAAACTACCTTAAACTTTTTGTTTATTATCCATTAGGCTTGTCAAGCCAAAGTCAAGCTTCTTGCTTTTATCTTAATGATTTTTTAATTTGCTTTCTCTCATTTTTATTGTTCATCTTGGTGGTTAATGCATCCAAATCTGGATTCAGCTCTGGCTTCTGTGACGTGGATGTCATGTGATGTCAACTCGGAAATTTGACAAGTCATATTATCGTAGTAAGTTTAACTCATATACTCTGTTTTCTTTGTTAAAATAGATTAGCTTTAAGAAATGTCATCTAGTGGCAACTCTGTATCTAAGTTGACTGATGATTATCTATCATTTTACAGAAGGGGTTGGAGCAGAGTAAATTCTCTGCATTTGTTATATTTATGTGAGCCTTCATGATGGTGTTCACACACACACACAGATGAGACGGTGACCCCCTTTTGAACCCCCACCTCAAAACACACACACGGGGAGGGAGGGGAGAGCTTTTCAAATTCATGAACTTTTTTGTGGGACATCCGATCTCCGATCGAGTTGGTCAACAACCCTAGATAGTCTATGTTTACAAAATCACAATGTTTGGAAGTGTGCTCAATATTGTCTTCATTCTAAAATTGTTTTTAATTTCCCAATCCTAGTTTAGATCTTGTAAACGCCTTCGAGACAATAACAAAATCATTTCAAGTGTGCTCAATATTGTCTTCATTCTAAAATTAGATTTTTTCTTTACTTTAGCTATTGAGGAAGGTTATTTCTAGTAATTATTCACATAGCATAATTAACCTTGCTATGCCCTTGGGCGGAAATTAACCCTCCCCTAAACACACATATAGGTACGTACTTAAGATTGCTGGGTTAGTAATATATGTCATTGAACATCCATTGCAATTTATATTGTTAGAGAGATTAACAAAAGGCAACACGTGGAAATTTAGAAAATGAACACACATGATAACACTGACCCATTCACTAAACGGTTGTCTCAGAAGGTTTTTGACATACACTTGAACAAGATGGGAGTTAAAATTGTAGCTGAATGGATGTGAGGACAAGTGGGAGATTGCTAGAGTAGTAATATATGTCCTTGAACATCCATTACAATTTATGTAATATTAGTGGAATATTAATAAAGTTTTATAGTTGTGCTTAATAATTTATAATGTGGTTATTCTTATTTATTTATAATTGTTATAATATCCTTAGAAATTATATTGTTAGATCGTGCACTGTGATGAGTCACTTGCATGAAGATATGATCTAATTTAGTAATTTCTTAAATTGAGTACTTAATCTACAACTAGCAAAAGATAACTAGAGTTGTGACAGGTTATCATGCATGACACTGACATGTGAGATGTGGTGTTGTGTCTCAATCACCGAGAATGGAGATTTTCCAGGTATATGTCATGAGCGCATATAATGATTTGTGTAGCATATGACCAAATTTGAATTCTCTAAGATATGTCATCTATAGAGATGGAGAATTCAAACTGTTACATAATCCCTTTGACTTGATGGTATTGTAGTTTTTGATTTGTTGACAAGTAAGTTTTGATATGAGGTAAATCTTGTCGTTCAGACATGAACAAGAAACCTGAAATATTGGGCTGCTTAAATACATTTAGGAAAATTATGGATGTCTAGATAGCATCCAACATTCTCATACTGATGAGAATAAGTTTACTGTTTAATCTCATGAAAGTGTCAAATTCTGATCAGCTATTTTGAAAATTGTTTTTTTCAAAATTATATTATTATTATATTTATTTTCGAAATAAATTTATTGTGTTCATAGGCAATTGAAGTTTTGGGTTTGAACGATTAGGTGATTTTATCCCGCTCAGTTAAAGGATCTAAAGAAAAATAACTTGATGTTGAAAGGAATTGCATGTAAATTAATATTAATTATCATATCACATTAGGTAGAATTTTTATGAACAATTTACTTGATAGGAGTTTGATTGTTAAATTAAAATTGCCAATTAATTAATTACGAATTATTTGAGATTAACAATTAGTTCTCGATGTGAAAACCAATTGGTCCCACCGTAAAACCTCAAGGTAGAAAAGCAAATAAAAATAAATAAGAGAAGAAATATTATAACACAATTTGTTGTGATTATATTATTGGGGAGTTTAGTCCCACATCCTTAAAATAGGAAAAAAATATTGTATCACAATTCTATAAAAGGATGGCTATAGTAGACCATAAATAATGATGAAAAAACGATGATGAAATAAGAGATTTCATTGAGAAAAATAATTGAGCATTATTTAAATTTTCTCCTCTTAAAGAAGGGTTCTTATGGTTCAAGTTTTTATTTCCCTCCTACGCAGGGTGGTTGACTTAATTGGAGACTTCTGCAATTGTGGTAGCTACAAGAGAAAGATCTTTTGCCAACAGATATTCAGTCTGTAAAGATATGTTTTTATGATTTATATTAGATGAATAATCGGTGGTCATACGCACCGCTTCCGCTGCTTTAGGCATATGATTTCCTTCAGTACACACACACACACATATATATATATATATATGCACATAGATACAAATATATAGCACATATACATGCACGCATATATAGAATATATGTATCTATGTCTCTTTGTGTGTGTGTGAGTGAGAGCCGGCTATGTAGCCTCTCTTCTCAGCACAATCTTAACTGAATATGACTGATCCCTTTTAGAATTATACAAGATTGTTGCGTAAAATAACATCATTATGTGCTTTATTACTGCACGATGTGAATACACTTGTTATTAAAATAAATCAACCAATGCTCTCTCAACAAAAATCAAATAATACAACATAAACCTGTTCATGTCTTGTTATTGTTATACCAGAACTGAGCCCGGAGATACTCCACTAGCTTCTCATCCACCTGAAACGCCTTAAAAAGAACATCTTTAGAAATTTTCGGCTTCGACTCAAACACAGCATTAGCTACAGTCACTACACCTGGATTCAGTGTTCGTCGTGATATAAAACCACACGAAGGTTGTTAAACACCGGATGTTATTGTTCGATTTCTAACAACCGCCGCGTAGTCTAAGTGACGAGAATTAATATTCGATCTTATGATAACCGATAGATTTGTCTCGTGTGGACAAGTTAAGAATGTATAAAGCAGACATCTGCATTCACTTGTGTTTTTCATTCGTTTCGGGATATTTCGTCAGTACCTTTCCGTTGGTTCTCCGTGTACAACGATAAATAAGATGTTCGTTTCAATGGTGTTTCACAACATTGAAACGATTTTCTGTTCTATTACAGTATACTCGGAGAACAGCGGGGAGGTGTTACCGAAATTTTCTCGAAACGGATGAAAGCACAAGCGAATGGGTGTATGTTTTATACATTTTTAATAGGATAGGTATCTTACCCCTACAGCCGTTACTCTCGACATCCAATAAAGAACATTTAATATTATCACCATCTTTCTTGAAAGAAGAATCCAATTCTCGAGTTTTGAGATTAGAAGGAGAAAGTTCTCAATAGGAGTTTGAGAAGAGCCCAATCCAATAACAATTGAAACCAAACTTAACGAAATCGTCAATTAAACCTAACACTAACGCTTCTTATTATCCTTCTATCTCGTATTTGTCACGAAATTTTAATTCTACGACTCTTATCTATAAGAACCCAGCTATGTTCCATTTTCTTCCAATATGACATTCCCGTACCTCCACGACAAGAGTTGGATGTACGCCGACTTTTCCTCTAGAGCAACTGATTTTTTTCTTAACGGTGTTTATTGTTTCACCGATTTTGCCTACGCATGTCTTGGGATACCGAAAGAGCACGGAATCTATTGTCCTTACTATAAGTGTATGAACACGCGATTGCAGAAGAAGTCGGATGTTGAGTTACAAATCAAAAAACAGTTTCGTTAGAGATTACAATAAGAGGGATATTCATGGAGAAAAGGACGATGGGGAGCCAGTGCAAGAGACGGAAAACGAATTTATTGAAGCTGAAACCGAAAAGTGGCAACGGATAGCAGAGGAAGAGGAATAATGGCAGTTTGAAGAAGACGAAGTCGTCGAAGACGATGATGATGTGTTCGCGCCAGTCAATGACATGGATGGGCCTATAAATACCGCTGGACTTCCTTATGATACGGAAAGTACTGGACCCGCGTTATTGGAGAAGTACAAGGCATCCTCGAGAATCCTTCTATATCCAAATTGCAAATGGTTTTCGTTACGATCTTTTTTCGTACGTCTCTTCCAAATCAAATGCAAGAACAGATGGAGTGACTAGTTTTTCACCGATCTCCTAGCATTGCTGAAGGAAGCTTTCCCGACGGAAATGAAGTGCTACCGAGCTGGTACGAGACGCAAAAGATGATCATAAATATCGGCCTAAAGTGTGAGAAGATATATGCATGCGAGAATGACCGTGTTTTGTTCCGGAAAGAACACGCTGCACTCAAAAGCTGCCCAGTGTGCGGGAAAAACCGATTCAAGTCTAAGAAAGACTCCCATTCGAGTGATGTGCTCATGAAAATTCTTCGTCATTTATCGTTAATACCGACGCTGCAACAGTTATTTATTGTAACGACCGTGTTTTCTAATACCCAATAAAAGGTCTTTTAATTAGTACCAAGCATTTAATTTCGTATTTACTTGAGGGAAAAATATTTTATCTTAATGATTTTATTTTTAAAAGTGATGTGCGTGATTTTTTAAAAAAAAACATTGAAAAATAATTATAAGAATTTTCTAAAATCTATTTATATTCTTTTGGGCTTAAAAATGTTCTAATAAAATTTTATAATATCTTAAAATAAATTAAATATTTTTATTATCAAATTAAAATAATTATTTCGTAATTAAAATATTTTAACGGATAAAATAGATTTTTAAATAATTATAATAGCTAACAAATATCATATATATGGAAATAATATTTAGTTTTAACCAAAATTATTTTTATACTGAAGATAACAATAAAATATATTTTTCTGAAATTTTCCATAATTTTCCCGTATTTTAAACTATTTTAAACAAATTTTTGAAAATAAATTTGGTTTTAAAAGAATAAAGAGCTTTAGATTTTAATTTATATAAAAAATATAATTAAACCTCCTTTTAATCTGGATCATTGGATGAGAGATCAACGGTCCAGGGCGGCTGGCGGCGACACGCGAAAACGCGTGATCCCTCACGTGGCCTAGGGCGGCGGCTTGTGGGCTGTTGGATTTAGATCCAATGGCCACGATTTGGAGGCGGCGGCGGCGAATCACCAGACGATGATTGGGAATCATTGGGGCGCGGATTTTGGGTGATTTGACCGGAATTTTTTTGGATTTTATTGTTGGAAGAAAGACCCTATAAATAGAGACCTTCAAACTCTATTTTCTCATACCATAGAACTCCAAAAATTCCGAAAAAAATACCCAAACCTTCATATCGCCGACGCCGACGCTGTGGTTCCATCCAATCATCGAGGAAAAATCCAAGCGCAGAGTTATTAAGGTTGTAGTATAAAGCTACGTTTTCGATCCATCGATCATCATCTCAAAACAAAGGTAGGATCCGCCCCTCGCCATTTGATTTATCGCCTTATTCAATTAGGATTTCTTAGACATGATAATAATCTTGCAACCCATTTTAATACGTTGTTAAACCCTTCATGCATATTATTTTACGATATTATTTTAACGAAAGAATCTAGACTTGATGTTGACCTCACGGGATAACGACCCATCCCTCATGCTCACACATACCTACAATAAAAAATTTATGATGTTGTTTATCAGTTAAGTTGGCACATCACATATACCTTCTAATACCATATTGGTTATTTTTGATAACATATCACATATACTGTACGATCTCAAAATGGGTTACTTCCACAAAATACTCTCCTTTTTATTAATACGTTATATTTAAATTAAAGTACCCATATCATATAGGGCTTTGTGAATCAAATACCTTGGGTATATTAAAATGATATTTTATTTTTAACCTTATCCATTAATTATTTTAGTTTCATTAAAATCATTTTACCTTTTGAACGGAGTAATATTAATTATATTATGGTTTCCAACTTAAACCCCTTTCACTTAGAGAGAATATTTTTATATTAATCTTTATTAGCCTATTAACTAAGGTTTAATAAGATATCCTAATATGGTAATATTTTACATGAAACACCCCGTGGTTACTAGGCAATCGTCCCTAAAAAGGACATAAATCCTGCCGTCCATATGCAGCGGTTGTCAACACGGAGTTGTTCTTGTAGAATATCACCTTTAATAAAATACCCTAATTTTATAGGATAATGTTTTACATAAATAGCTCGTGGTTGATAGGCAATCGTCCATGAAAAGAACACAAATCCTGCCGTCCATGTGCAGCGGTTGCCAACACGGACGTATTTCTAAAATATTACCCCAAAATAAAAACCATAATTTATAAAATTATTATTTACAATAAAATATCTTAATTCATCCTAAAAAGATATAATTTCATTTAAATACCTGGATCTTTACTAAAAGGCTATTTTCAGCAAAAAACCATAACCTTTATAAATGATATTTTCCAAAAAGAATACCTAAAACTTTATTAAAAGATAATTTCAAATAAATACCATAATCTTTCAGATATTTTCATTAAAATACTATCGGTTTTTCTAAAATTATAATTACTCTAAAATATCATGGTTTCTTATAAATAATGACTACCATTAGATGCCATGATCTTTATTAACAAAGCGTGCTATAAAACATTATGATGCACCTTACAGACTTTAAAAGATGACAAGATAAAATGAGTGGTTGTGGAAGACCATATTAAATGAGATCAATTATTTAAATACAAGTTAAAACATACATGACACATGATACGGTTAGGGTTAGAATGAGCGAATCTAGGTATGGAATACTTATAAATGAAGATTCCTGCAGGCGGGGTGAACAGTCCAATATGTGGACGACTATTAACCTGATATTCGGGCGAATACTAACCCGGTCTTCAGGCGAATACTAACCTGGTCTCCGGGCGAATACTAACCCGATATTCGGGCGAATACTAACCTTACTTTGAGGGCGAATAGTCCAATATGTGGATGACATACAATGTGGAAATTTCATGCCTAGATGATATTTGCACTAATTCTAATTCGTCAAAACCTTTATACTGAATAACGGGGATGGGTAGTTTGATTAAGCAAGGAGATGAGGAACTCGGATTCTTCCACTACTCGATCATGATCCCAGGAAGTGAAACGGTACATTTCACTTCCCTAGTTGTTGTTCCGTGGCCACAACGGAATAATCGCGAGTATCCAGACCCTTATTTAACAAACTAATGCGGACTTTTACCTAATAGATATCTCATACAACATGCTCTTATTCACATATACCTCATTCAACATGCCCTTATTTCCATACACCTCATATCCTCATACACATATACGTCATATCTGTACACACACATCATACCTACATACATTTGCTCGTTTTTGTACTTTTACTTCTTTATGAGGCAATCCTACTCGAGTGTAACTCGCTGACGGACTTTCCTTTTCTCTTTTCTCTATCTCTGAAACGTCCGTTAGATGAGGATCAAGATGTGGAGCCTACTAATGAAGATTATGCGGACTTGACAACGGAAGATTAGCTGGTTATATTTTTATTTGTTGCCCACCTGTTAGGGCTTTTGTTTCTTTCTTCGATGTAATTAAACTATTTAGTTTATTTTACTCATTCTTTTGGGATGTAATAAAGTTTGGTTAATGGAAATAAATGCCTTCCGCTTTTATTATTTTGTTTTGGTACATATTCTGCATGCTATAGATATTCATACGCTTAACGTAATTGTATTGAATAGACCACCTTCAATACAGTTAGGTTGCGGATCATGTCACGTTACCCCTTCACCTTCTTTTGGAAAGCGGGGCGTGACAGGTTTTAGTGGTGGCCCCATGCAAAACCTCAATGTACTAAAATGAAACAGTTAACTGACTTATTATATTTGTGAATCTCATCCACTTATATCGATTTCATAATTTTTTCATGTTCCTTGTCCTTTCCTTGACATTCTGTATCCTGACCATGGCCTTTCTTTTCAGGTCATGGCAAATCTTTCGGATGAGGACAACATGTCAGACATCACTTTTGAAGCTACATTTGGGTATTCAGACAACGAAGTCGTAGTCTCCCAGGCGGTTATTTCTGACAGTGACTCAGAAGATGAAGAAGTCGATGCTGCAACCCCGGAGCCTATGATGGCCAATAACTCCGAAGATGGAGAAGAAGATCCTATGGAAGAGGAGTATATAGAGGAGGGGCCAGAAAAAGTGGCTCCTGCGGCGGAAGAGAATTCTATGGAATATGATCCTGATGGGGAGGCTCCTGCAGAAGAAGACCCTATAGAGGAGGAATCCGAAAACGAGACTCCTGCCGAGGACGACTCGAAGGACGAAGCTTCGAGTGAGGGGGAACTCGAGGCCGAAGAAACTCAGGCAGTTGTCCCCGCAGGACACTGTGGATATAGCCGTCCCTCTTTTAGTGCGAGAGCCAATCACAACATGTTGAACTCCTATAATCGAGATTAATAAGACTTATTTTTTTTCCTTTTGGCCGAATAAAACGATGTATAGCAGTAGGGACACGTCCTTCCTTTCAGTTGTACTCTTCTTATTGAAGTTGGATAATAAAATCTTAATTTCGAGCAAATCTCTCTTGTGTCTCTTGCTCTTCTTTTATTAGTTTTTCTCTTGCATTAATTATTGTTCTTTCATGCAGGTTACTATCGTAACCTGACCCCCTATCATTCAAATCACAATGGCCGGACGACACCCTAACCGCAACAGAAGAGAAAATAGGATCAATGAAGCCGTGGCTCAGCAAGCAGCTATGTTACAAGTGATGCAAGGATTACTAGAACAACAACAGCAGCAGACGTCTGCCCTTATCAGGAGCTGCGAGAAAGTAGGAAGAAACAAGCGGAGATTTTAAGGAAGGCACTAGCTCCCGTTCCTCAAGATGTAGCAGGAGTGAAACAATTCAGATCATTTCACCCTAAGACCTTTTTAGGGAAGGAAACTCCCCTAGAAGTTGAGGAATAAATTAAAGGAACAGTCAATGATCTCGGTGCCACTTAAATTATGCATGGGTAAACATTACTAAACTACAACTCACGGATAATGCTAGAATATGGTGGGAGGCAGAAGAAAGAAGACTAAAGGAGCCCATCGACTGGGAGACGTTCAAACAACGTTTTGACACCTAGTACTTTCCAGCCGTGGCACATCTAGAGATGGAAAGGGAATTTGTACAGCTTCAACAAGGGAGCTTGTGGGATAAGCCTGTAGAAGAGTACGCTTCAAAGTTCGCAACGTTAAGTCGGTTCGCACATTATCTGGTAGCAACCCCAGAACTATATGCTAAGAGGTTTCGATAAGGGTTAGACCTGAAGACGCAGTCCTCCATGTCTTCTGCTACCCTTTCGACTTATGACGCAATTTTAGATGCAACGCGAAACTTTGAAGATCTATAGAAATGCATAAGGAAGAATGACCATTCGTCAGGTGTTAAGCGACCGACAAGCCAATTTTCTGGAGAATCGTCTTCCAAATTCAACGGAGGGCAGCAATTCAAGAGGCCAGTAGGGCCAACCGTCTCAAGAAAACTAGCCGTTATATGCAACCATTGTGGTAGAACCGGACACTACATGAGAGACCGTCGCATTTTGAACAAACTCTGCATAGTCTATGGGTCTCCGGATCATGCTATTGGGGACTGTCCTCAGAGAAGGAGACAATTAGGCGCCGTCAATAAGCCGGCTAACTATGGGGCACCACAACAAGAAAACCGGCCACTTTCCGCCACTAAACCAACCAGTCAAGGGGCGTCATCAAAGGGACCACCCTTGCCATCACAGGAGCGTGTTTTTCAGCAAGCGCAGCGGAATGGATCCAAACGCCAACCCTTCACCATGACAACCGAGAAGGCTGATGCCACAGGGCAAGATAGCAGAGGCACCCTTTTCTTTTTCAACCTTTCTTTTCGATACCATACTTATTTATCTTTCGATGCAAATCTTAGTTAGACTCACTATAATTTTTCTTAGATCCATAGTTCGACCATCCGCCCTTATACTTCTATCTCTCAAGTTTTCTTGCATGTCCCATTATACATTTTCCATTAGTTTAGAAATACCTAACCTTCTTTTAACTTCCAAACTTTTCTATCCGAAAGCAACTACTGATTTTACACTGTTCTCCTCCGAAACACAGGGAAGACAAACGTCTTGCCTGAATTTGGAGGCAGATACTATTTGGTGTTATCCAACCACCTCTCCGAAGACGCCAAGTTGATTTATGGCATCGTATATCGAAAGTTTAAACGGATGCGGCTGATGTAGCAGACTTCGTCAGATTCCCCCTCGTTGAGGGGTTTTTGATTGTGGGGACGCTCTTCCCTGCAGGCGCAAGCCCCTGCAGTTAATTACGCTACCGCATCGCGGTAACCACTTTCTCCTTCTCTAGATGGTCATTTCGTGTCGTGTCGTGTGTGTTTGTTTTGTTTTTGGTTTCCCGTGGATTGTATATGAAGACTAATTTATGTTGTCGCCCGTAGGGCGTGGATTAGTCCAAATCCGTACCTTCTTAGATTTGGGTTTGGGGTTGGGTTTAAGGATACGTTAGTCTCATTTGAGACTAAGATCAACTTAAACGTTTGTTAAGGATACGTTAGTCTAATTTTAGACTAAGATCAACTTAACAATTTGTTAAGCACACGTTAGTCTAATTTTAGACTAAGGTCAACTTAACCATTAGTTAAGGATACGTTAGTCTAATTTTAGACTAAAATCTACTTAACAAGATCATTTAGATCCAACAAAAGAGCATTTGGGCTGTATTGTTTTAGTTTAGGGACTTTGCGGTCAATTACCAGTTTAAGGACATGGTGGTCGATTACCAGTTTAAGGACTTGGTGGTCCAATGTTAGTTTAAGGATATCTCGGTCCAAGATTAAGGACATCATAGTCCATGGGTTTAAAGGGACCCCACAGTCCGAGGTTAAGGACATCATAGTCCATGAGTTTAAGGACCCCACAGTCCATAGAATGATTGGTTATCGGGACCCCGTCACCTCTCTGAAGACGTTGAAAGATTATAACGACAAATATCAAAGGAGTGAAGAAATGTACCCTTGAATCAAAGTTGATTGGGAGATCTGTAGTCCAATTTGGAATTAAGATCAATTAATTAGATTATGAGCATATTGACTCAGTTAAATCTGAAATGAGGACTTATGGCCAATTTGGGCCAAGTCCAATTAAGTTTGAAATGTTGGCCCTTTGCTGGACTATTGAACATTTGTCTGGGTTCAGCCTCCCCATTATTTAGCAATGCTAAGCAGGAGTTTGGGGATCTGACAACATTTTGTCTTTTATTGGGTATTGACCATTCATCGAGTTTTCTTTGAATGTCATATGAAATGATCAAGTTTCAAAGAATGTAGTCGGGGTTTAATCAAAGGGGAGTCTTGACTCAGAAAGACCTAGCCAATTTGGGCTAAGACTGGTTTGAGAATAGTGTTAAACACTAACATATATTTGGCGATCACGTGTTCCCACGTGATGCGCTTTAAAACAGTGTTAAACACTGGGGACAAAATGCTCAAAATAATGTTAAACACTAAAAGTGGGTGGTCATGTGGGGTCACGTGAGGCGCCTGAGAATTGGGTCAAACCTCCTTTATTTTACTCCCAAATCTGCAAATAAGTGTTAAACACTTTTGATCTTCTGGCCATCACGTGTTGGCATGTGATGAGTATCCATGTATTGATTATTAAAGTGTTTATTAGGGGTCACGTGGGGACATGTGAGGGCGTCCAAAATTGATTCTGCCTTTGGCTTTATTCCCTTTATTTTGAGGGTCACGTGGGAGCACGTGAGGCATTGCCTCTAAGTTTTTCTTTCTCATTTTGAGGAACCTGTTTTTAAGGTTACGAGGGGGCACGTGACCTAGTCTTGTTCTTCTTCTTTTTTTTTTACTCATTGAGGAGAAGGGTCACGTGTTACCACGTGACCAAGTTCTTTACGTGCATGGAGAGTTTCAAAGTCTCTTGTTTTAAGAATTAAATTCTCTGTAGGGTTAAACCCTGATTCTGTTTTAGAGGAATTAAATTCCTATGTATATGGAAGAATTAAATTCTTATGTAGGATTAAATCCTAATTTTATTTGGAGGAATTGAATTCCTATGAATTTGGGAGAATTAAATTCTCATATAGGGTTAAACCCTAGTTTCATTTAAAGGAATTAAATTCCTATGAATTTGGGGGAATTAAATTCCTTAAACTCAATTCTCCCCTTAAGTTTTGGATTTGCATGGCAGAATCTTCCCGATGAGAATTAAATTCTCAACTTGTGGGGAGATCTGCTTCTGCAGATCTTCAACCAAAAGAAGAACTAAGTTTTTATTCAGAAGAGTTAAACTCTTAAATTGAGAATTAAATTTTCTTTTTGTTTTATGGAGCTTAGATCTCTTTCCCCTTTCTCACTAGGGTTTCTTCTCTCTGAAAGAAACTTCTTTTCTCTCTTGAGAATTAAATTCTCCTCTCTTTTTTCTCTCTGTTGTTGTTTTTCTCTTCAAAATCCAAGATCCTTCTCTTCTCTTCTTGGCTCCTGTTTATAGGAGAAAGAAAAGAATCAATTTGTTTAGTCAATCTTTCATTGAAATATTTTGGTTGTTTCTGTAACCAACCTGATCTTTTAGATCACTCAGTGAATTTTATTCACCATTGGATTTTTTAATCCAAAAGATATTCTGTTTGTTATTCTTGGTGAATTTTCAGGGAAATCTTTCCTTGTATAGAATCTTTCTATAAATTGGTGATTTTAATCACCATTGGATTTTTAATCCAACGGTGCTCCACTTTACAGAGCACAATCTCTTTTTGTTTGGAAAGATTTAAAGAGATGTTTTTTCATTTAGGGTCTTTGATTTCCCTTAATTAGAATTAATTCTATTAGTTCAGAAGGCTTAAGAGCCTATCACGTGTTGGCATGTGATCCCACTGTTTAATCATTTCTGTAGAATTCAATTCTATTAATTAAGGAACTTAGGAACCCATCACGTGTTAACACGTGACCCCCTTGATTAACATTTTAAACAGAATTTAATTCTGCTATTTTAAAGAGTTAAGGAATCATCACGTGTCATCACGTGATCCTTGGTCACGTGTAGACACGTGATGCCTCATTGGGATCTTTCCTTGCCATTTTATTATGCCTTTTAATTCTTTCAGTGGGCTCTTTAAACGTCCATCACGTATGGGCACGCGACTCCACTAATTGCTTGCTTGATTAGAATTTTAATTCTATTGTAACAGAGTCTCAGGAAACCATCACGTGTCAGCACGTGACCCTTGGTCACGTGTGAGCACGTGATACCTTATTGGGGTATTTCCTAATATTTTATCAGGAACAAATGCCCCCACAGCGTTGTTCTCACGTGTTTGCACGTGAGTGCAACGCTGTCACCTTTGTGACCGTTGGATCTGTCTAGGGAACATGGAAGATGAACCATTCCCCATCACATCCTATAAATGCAGGAGTCCCTTCAGAAGCGCCTCCACTTTCCATCTTCTTCCTTACTTGTTCTTGCCTTGAGAATTTAATTCTCTCTCTCAGAGCTTAGTTCTCTGTTTCGAAATTTTCCAGAGTTTAACCCTGTTAACAAAGATTCCCTTTTTCAGGTAATGATCTTGAACGGCTGAAGAACTTCTTGTAGAAATTTGGATTTTAAATCCATACCAAGGGTTTTTTCCTTTAACAAGAACCTATCTTTCCAAGTTAAAATAATGTCCAATCTTTAAATAACAAAGCTCTTAGGGATTCTCTGATCTTTAGGGATCGATGGTGATACTTGTCTCTTTTATGGAATTTAATTCCATTCCAAAGAGTCTTTTAACTCTGAAAATGTTTTCTGGGAATTTAATTCCTCTGCTCAAAAGGAATTTAATTTCTCTAAAGAACTTAGTTCTTTAAAAGAAGACTTCTTGGGATTTTTCCTCCTGAGTTGTTCTTAGAAAAAGAATTTCAGTAAAGGTTCTGCTTGATTTTTGCAGAATCCAAGATGGGTTTCTCTTTGGGGGAATGTGTAGAGTCATTTGAAATCCACTGTTCATTTATTGAGAATCTTCCTTTTGTTCTCATAATGATTACTCTGTCTCATCATTAGTGAGCCGCTATCTTGATTTTATGGGGCCCTTGTGTTTTGTAACCAATGGTCCCATAAAATAAGTTATTTGTCATTTTCTTCCATTGTCTTTTATATATACATATATATTTATAAATACATATATACGTGTGGGCTTCACTAACAGCTTCCTTTCCTTTGTTTCAGGAGTAATGGCTTCTCTCCCATACTTTCTCTTTACTCACTCGGATGCGGCTTTTCCTCAATCACCGTCGGACGAAGAGGTGATCGCGATGATCAGGGCTCATGACCTGAATTGCATCAATCTACTTTTATGGGGGACCTGGTACGGTCATATCATCCGTGGCCGCTGTAGCTTTCTTTGCGAGATACCGACAGAGCCTACCTATCCATTTCTGCCGATGGATCGTCCACGGACCGCCTTTGCTGTGGAGATGTCGAATTGGACCCCTACGGACGGCTTGAGCCGTCTACAACTGGGATTCCGAACCACCCTGTGCCAGCTATAGACATCTTAGGGCGTCACATCTGCCAAGGTGAAGCCCAGCCATGGGGACAGATTTACAAAATAGGGCTTACCCCTCGACATCCCACGGGCTACCTTCTCTGGGCCCGTTATATCCTGTCCGCCCATCGTGCGCGACTGCAGAGGGTCGGACTCTATCGGGCAGTATACGCGTCTCTCTTCCACTATCAGTCCCCCCATGTCTGGTGGGTTAAGGCCTTCTTAAACCAATGGAATCTTCCCACCAACACCTTCTCCCTACGGGACCGCGAAGTTTCAATTTCTCTGGAAGAGTTTCGCGAGATCTCAGGGTTGCCGGTCAGGGGGACGCTCTATGAAGAACTGCTGTCTCTCGATGAGTATGTCTTCGAAACTGAGCCTACTATGCTTGATGGCCTGTCGAGCAATCCGTCTGATAAAAAGACCGAGACACAAACGAACTGAGCTACGGATGGATTTTCGCAACTGTGAGATCGGCTTGGGAACCTCGTGCCCCAGTCAGCCAGCGATCGACACGGCTTCTCGGTACTTGCAGGTCTCACCCCATTTCAGCGCCTGATCGTGTTCCTTGTATAGAATTTTTATATAAATTGGTGATTTTTAATCACTATTGGATTTTTAATCCAACGGTGCTCCACTTTACAGAGCACAATCTCTTTTTGTTTGGAAAGATTTAAAGAGATATTTTTCCATTTAGGGTCTTTGATTTCTCTTAATTAGAATTTAATTCTATTAGTTCAGAAGGCTTAAGAGCCTATCACGTGTTGGCATGTGATCCCATTGTTTGATCATTTCTGTAGAATTCAATTCTATTAATTAAGGAACTTAGGAACCCATCACGTGTTAACACGTAACCCCCTTGATTAACATTTTAAACAGAATTTAATTCTGCTGTTTTAAAGAGTTAATTATCACGTGACCCTTGGTCACGTGTAGACACGTGATGCCTCATTGGGATCTTTCCTTGCCATTTTATTATGCCTTTTAATTCTTTCAGTGGGATCTTTAAAGGTCCATCACGTGTGGGCACGTGACTCCACTAATTGCTTGCTTGATTAGAATTTTAATTCTATTATAACAGAGTCCCAGGAAACCATCACGTGTCAGCACGTGACCCTTGGTCACGTGTGAGCACGTGATACCCCATTGGGGTATTTCCTGATATTTTATCAGGGAACATACACTTTCCGATTCTGTATATCTAAACCATTCATAGACTTTCCATGCATCAAGCGATACACCAACTCCCGGGAGCAACACATGTAGTAAAAGTGGGTTCTTGACTGCGTTACTGATTCCCGTGCCCAGTAGTGGCTACTCCTTTGAAAATTTCAAATATGAAATTACTCTAAGGAGGGTAGGTCGTAACTAATGCACCCCTCCTTGCTATACTCAATAGACTTGGAAGTTTTAACATCTACTACGCTATTTTCGGGGAAGGGGCTCAGTGGTGCGATGTATCAGCACGACAATGTAGTTGCATATGCGTCAAGACAACTAAAGACTCGTAAATGTAACTATCCTATCCAGATCTAGAACTGGCAATTGTGATGTTTATCTTGAAGATATAGAGACACTACTATATGGAGAACGTGTGGACACCGATGGTTGAAACACATGAAGCAGATGAGTGGGCTTAAGTTTTGTATGGGAGAAGTGGCGATCTATTGGGACGATCCTGAAGATGGATAACTTGTAAAATTGAGATGATTATAGAAACAATGGAGATAGTGAAGATGCAGAAAGCGCGGAAAGCTCAGCCCACGACTCATCGGCCGTTTGACATCCTGAAAAGAGACGGTGGGATTGCGTATAGCCTAGCTTTGCTACCTTCTTTGGAGAGCGTGCATAATGCTTTTAGATCTCGCAGTTAAGAGGGTATGTCGGCGACCCTAGTCACATTTTTGATCATTCCAAAATCATAGTAAGGGCTGGCGTAACCTACGAGCAGCAACCGGTTGAGATTCTAGACCGGAAGGAGAAGACCTTGAGGGACAAGACGATCAAATTGGTTAGGGTCATGTGGAGGAAGGACACTCTGGACGAGTCCACATGGGAAAGAGAGGATGAGATGAGAGAACGATATCCTTACCTATTTGGGTTTTCCCTTATGTAAATTTTCTCTTTCGTCTACCTTCATAATTTCGAGCACGAAATTATTTTAAGAAGGGTAGATTGTAACTACCGTGTTTTCTAATACCCAATAAAAGGTTTTTTAATTAGTACCAAGTATTTAATTCGTATTTACTTGAGTGAAAAATATTTTATCTTAATGATTTTATTTTTAAAAGTGATGTGCGTGATTTTTTAAAAAAACATTGAAAAATAATTAAAGGAATTTTCTAAAATCTATTTATATTCTTCCGGGCTTAAAAATTTTCTAATAAAATTTTACAATACCTTAAAATAAATTACATATTTTTATTATCAAATTAAAATAATTATTTCGTAATTAAAATATTTTCAAGGATAAAATAGATTTTTAAATAATTATAATAGCTAACATATAACATATATATGGAAATATTATTTAGTTTTAGCCAAAATCATTTTTATACTGAAGATAATAATAAAAATATTTTTCTGAAATTTTCCATAATTTTCCCGTATTTTAAACTATTTTTAACAAATTTTTGAAAACAGATTCAGTTTTAAAAGAATAAACACTTTTAGATTTTAATTTCTAAAAATAAAAAAATTAAACCTCCCCTTAACCTGGACCGTTGGATGAGAGATCCAATGGCCCAGGGCGGCTGGCGGTGACCACATCATGGGGACCATGCGAAAACACGTGACCTCTCACGCGGCCACGTGGCTGAGGGCGGCGGCTCGCGGGGCGTTGGATTTAGATCCAACGGCCATGATTCGGAGGCGGCGGCAGCGAATCATCAGACGATGATTGGGAATCATTGGGGCGCGGATTTTGGGGATTTGACCTGATTTTTTTTTGATTTTATTGTTGGGAGAAAGATCCTATAAATAGAGACCTTCAAACTCTATTTTCTCACACCACAGAACTCCGAAAATTCTGAAAAAAATACCCAAACCTTCGTATTACCGACGCCGACGCTGTGGTTCCATCCAATTATCGAGGAAAAATCCGAGCGTGGAGTTATTAAGGTTGTAGTACAAGGCTACGCTTTCGATCCATCGATCAGCATCTCAAAATAAAGGTAGGATCGCCTCTCACCACTTGATCTATCACCTTCTTCATTTAGGATTTCTTAGATATAATAATAATCTTGCAATCCATTTTAATACATTGTTAAACCCTTCATGCATATTATGTTACGGTATTATTTTAACAAAAGAATCTAGACTTGATGTTGACCTCACGGGATAACGACCTATCCCTCATGCTCACACACATACCTATAATAAAAAATTTATGATGTTGTTTATCAGTTAAGTTGGTATATAAAATATACCTTCTAATACCATATTGGTTATTTTTGATAACATATCGCACATACTATACGATCTCAAAATGGGTTACTTCCACAAAAATACTATCCTTTTTATTAATACGTTATATTTAAATTAAAGTACCCATATGATATAGGGCTTTGTGAATCAAATACCTTGGGCACATTAAAATGATATTTTATTTTTACCCTTATCCATTAATTACTTTAGTTTCATTAAAATCGTTTTACCCTTTGAACGGAGTAATATTAATTATATTATGGTTTCCAACTTAACCCCCTTTCACTTAGAGAGGATATTTTTATATTAATATTTCTTAGCCTATTAACTAAAGTTTAATAAGATACCTTAATATGGTAATATTTTACATGAAACACTCCGTGGTTACTAAGCAATCGTCCCTGAAAAGGACACAAATCCTGCCGTCCATGTGCAGCGGTTGTCAACGCGGAGTTGTTCTCGTAGAATATCACCTTTAATAAAATACCCTAATTTTATAGGATAATGTTTTACGTAAATAGCTTGTGGTTGATAGGCAATCGTCCCTGAAAAGGACACAAATCCTGCCGCCCATGTGCAGCGGTTGCCAACACGGACGTATTTCTAAAATGTTACCCCCAAATAAAAACCATAACTTTATAAAATTATTATTTACAATAAAATACCTTAATCCATCCTAAAAGGATATAGTTTCATTTAAATACCCGGATCTTTACTAAAAGGCTATTTTCAGCAAAAACCATAACCTTTATAAATGATATTTTCCAAAAAGAATACCTAAAACTTTATTAAAAGATAATTTCAAATAAATACCATAATCTTTTAGATATTTTCATTAAAATACTATGGGTTTTCCCAAAATTATAATTACTCTAAAATATCATGGTTTCTTATAAACAATGACTACCATTAGATGCCATGATCTTTATTAACTAAGCGTGCTATAAAACATTATGATGCACCTTAGAAAATTTAAAAGATGACAAGATAAAATGGGTGGTTGTGGAAGGCCATATTAAATGAGATCAATTATTTAAATACAAGTTACAACATACATGACATATGATACGGTTAGGGTTAGAATGCACGAACCTAGGTATGGAATACTTATAAATGAAGATCTCTGCAGGCAGGGTGAACAGTCCAATACGTGAATGACTACTAACCCAATATTCGGATGAATACTAACTCGGTCTCCGGACGAATACTAACCCTACTTTAAGGGCGAATACTAACCCTACTTTGAGGGCGAATAATCTAATATGTGGATGACATAAAATGTGGAAATTCCATGCCTAGATGATATACGCATTAACTCTAATTCATCAAAACCTTTACACTGAATAACGGGGATGGGTAGTTTGATTAAGCAAGGAGATGCGGAACTCGGATTCCCCTACTATTCGATCTGTAGGGTTACTAGGCACACTCAAGAGGTTCCATAAGGCATCAACCATGCCAAAATCAAAATTTTCATGTGCCTAAGAATCCTATGCAAGATCGTTAACTAGAGATTAGGCGAAAAGCAAGCAAGTAAACAACTTTATTGCTAAGTGAAAGGGACTACAACCTTTGTAGATCCGCTCCACCATTTCTTTAGCTCCGTATTGACGTCCCTCCACTGCGATCATCGGAATCCCGGACTCTAGCGATGGTTTCGTCGGAGAAATAATCGGGCTAGGTCGTTGACTTCGATGCCGAAGATGATCTACGTCGAGACGACTCAAACTCAAGCTCCATCTTCACTAGGTCAAGAAACTTGTGAAGAAAACACCCTCTACTACATGGCAAGTGATAGAGGATGAAGAAATAGGAGGTGGGTTCACTTTGGATTTGAATTTCTCACTTGGAATCATCACTTAGAATTTTCTAGCAAGCTTTTTCTTTCTTCATGAAGAAGATGAAGAAGAAGGAAAAGAATTAATTAATTAGAAAATTCAAGTGATTCTTATCATATAGCAACCATGGGTTAGTTTAACTCATGTAGAGAATAAACTAGGGTTTAGATAATGGTTAGGTTTGAGAATAAAAACAAAATGGTGAAGCTTCATGAAACTCCAAGAATAAAACAAAGAAAGCCACCATATATGTTTTTGCCCTAAAAAATAAATGAATAAATAAATGAGTAAATCAAACCCTAACCATTAATCTAATCATAGTTTAAAACATACACTCACCCAAGTTTGCATGTATCATCAAACATGATACAAACAAGTGCATAAAAATATATCATATATACAACGTGCACATACCAGTGAGAAAATAATCTTAAGTGAACCAATACTAGTTAATATAAAGTAATATATCAAATATATAATTATACATTAAATCACTAAATCAACACTTGATTTAATGATCCGGTCATACTGCATATAACCGACTAATATCAAGTGTATTAATGTATCGAATCAACACTTGATTCGGTAACCCGGCTATATCTCATATAACCGTCCAATGATACAATTCGCGAGAATAGAATACAGTATCACATACTGGTATTATTCTTGGTCCCGCACATATCTTATATGCGCTCCTATTTCGTTTCGCTTGAGCCAGGAAACCTCTGTGTAGGACTCTAAAGACTCGTCAATACGCCGGCAGTAGGTGATGATCATATCAAACACCCACAAGCCGCAAGCGGTCTGCTAAACGTAACGGCCACCCGGGTATTGAGCGATCAGAAGATCAACGAGCAAGCCCGCTCACACTCCTGTGAATCCAACCAGTAACACTTACCGTACAGTCCGGTCTGTTCGTCTGATATGTCGCATATCTCGTCTAGGGGTGGTAAACGTCAGACCCCAATAACTCGATAGGTCGTGTCGATATGAGGCTCATAACGGGTCGAGAAACTACTGGTAACACTTACTAGTAAATCCCTAAAACAGCCTTGGCCAAGGACTTCCTGTTATAGCCAATCGAGCACAGCGCAACATCAACTCCCTATACCGGGAGAGACGAAACCCCTCCTATCGCTCATTGCCTCCATGTGACTCGGGACTGTACCCAAAAACCACCGTTTTGCACGCCCTCTTGGACGTGGTAAGGTGGAAATCAAAGCACAGTGGGAATCACACAAGACTCTATGACGATCTCGGGTCTATAGACTAACCTGCACCAGTGTCACCAGAGAACTGCCATCTGACGTAAGGTATAATACCATCTGGGAGTTCTCGGCGAGTCCGTCCAGTGTACCCAGTCTTCACTGAGCACCCGTATATCATCTCTGATGTCAAACACCAATGGATATGGGATCATCCATCGCCCATCTATATGGGTCGAGAAGCTACACGCTAGTCTACTCTGGTATATCGATGCCCCTCTCGATACACCCACGACTAGGGACTTTGAAGGATGTACTTATGGACTACCATGTCCCCACTAGTATGATCCGCATCATAGTCCAGGTAGTCAAGTACACATCCTAAGGTCTTTACCAACATGTAACAGAGAGACAATCAGTGTACACGTTAAGGTAAAGAGTAACCAGATAGCATACTATCATATCGAGCAAGAAAGTCATCCCTATATATGTTCAAGCATCCACTACAATATACATCCTATGTATAGTAATGGCCTCTAGGGCATATATATAACTAACACGATCATGATCTCGGGAAGTGAAATGGTATATTTCACTTCCCCAGTTGTTGTTCCGTGGCCACAACGGAATAATCGCGAGTATCCGGACCCTTGTTTAATAAACTAATGCGAACTTTTACCTAATGGATATCTCATACAACATGCTATTATTCACATATACCTCATTCAACATGCCCTTATTTCCATATACCTCATATCCTCATACCCATATACATCATATCTGTACACACACATCATAGCTACATACATTTGCTCATTTTTGTACCTTTACTTCCTTATGAGGCAATCCTACCTGAGTGTAACTTGCTGACGGACTTTCCATTTCTCTTTTCTTTATCTCTGGAACGCCCGTTAGATGAGGATCAAGATGTGGAGCCTACTAATGAAGATTATGCGGACTTGATGACGGAAGTTTAGCTAGTTATATTTTTATTTGTTGCCCACCTGTTAGGGCTTTTGTTTCTTTCTTCGATATAATTAAACTATTTAGTTTATTTTACTCATTCTTTTGGGATGTAATAAGGTTTGGTTAATGGAAATAAATGCATTCCGCTTTTATTATTTTGTTTTGGTACATATTCTGCATGTTATAAATATTCATACGCTTAACGTAACTGTATTGAATAGAACACCTTCAATATAGTTAGATTGCGGACCATGTCACGCTACGCCTTCACTTTCTTTTGGGAAGCGGGGCGTGACATTTACGTGTGAGGAGACGGCGTCCGAAATGCAGTGCCACCATAAAACGCCTAGTGAAGAGGGAAAAATGAGTTATCCTAAAAATTCGATATCGTGGAAAGTTTTTGATGAAAAACATCTTTCGTTCAGCGCATACTCTCATAACGTGAGGCTGGGGATTGCGAGCGACGGTTTCAGTCCATTTGGAATGGTTCGCGGCTGGCGTACTCATATTACTTGGCCCATTGTGGTGATTATATACAACCTGCCGCCATGGATGGCTATGACGCAGTCTTATTTTACGTTGACGCTTTTAATCGACGGTCTCTCGTCTCTTGGGAAATATCGACGTGTACCTTCAACCTTTGATTGATGAGTTAAAGTTGCTGTGAGAATGTGCTGTGCGAACCTATAACGTAGATGGTAAACAATTTTTTCAGATGCGTGCTGCTTTGTTATGGACGATTAATGATTTTCCTATTTACGACATGTGTCGGGATGGAAAACTCAAGGTAAACTTGCTTGCCCTAGTTATCATATTTATACCAGCAGCGTACGCTTGAAGTTTAGTAGGAAAGAGTCGTTTATGCGCCACCGACGATTCTTGCCTATAACTCACAGATTCAGAAGGAATAAAGAAATGTTCAATGGCAAGACGGAGACCAGTATGTTTCCTGAATCATTGTCCGGTAACAACATACTGTAACAATAGAGAGGTTATCAGAATATCACATTCGGAAAGAAACAGAACAAAGATGTAATGCCCTGCCCATTTGGCTGGAAGAAGTTTAGTGGTTTATTTCAGCTTCCGTACTGGTCCGATCTACCACCGTGCCACAATTTAGATGTCATGCATATCGAGAAGGGCGTCTCCGAGCACATCATCAATTTTCTGCTGTGTAAGGATGGAAAAACGAAGGACAATCTCAACGCCCGTCGTTATTTGACGAATGTGGATGGTTTGTCCATTAGAAAAGAATTGCAATCTCGGTCTATGGCTGGTAAACCGGGTTATTACAAGATCCCGCCGGTAATCTACAACATGAACAAAAAGGAGATGCGATGCTTGCGTGTGTTGAAAGAATTGAAAGTCCCCGACGGTTTCTCATCAAACATTTCCAAACAGGTGTAGATAGAAAATGGAAAAATCGTAAGACTCAAGAGCCACGATTACCATATATTGATGCGGTATCTTCTTCCTTTATGCCTTAGAGTATTGGTAAAACTAGAAGTTGGTCTCGTGCTTAATGACTTTTGTATGTATTTCCGCCAATTGTGTTTAAAATCGTGGACGTCAATAAAACAGCAGAGCTCGAAAAACACATTCTTTTGATCCTCTGCAAGCTTGAAACTGTCTTTCCACCTTTCTTTTTCGATATTATTGTTCACTTGTCCATCCATCTGGCAACCGAGATCAGGATTGGCGGTCCGGTCCATTACCGTTGGATGTATCCAATCGAGAGGTATTATTGACGTTTATTATTCTTCATTTAAATTGCAAAGAATTATCATGAATTATTAATTTATTTCATTTTCAACAGATATCTGTTAATTTTAAAAAACTATATCCGCAATAAGTATCGTCCTGAAGGTTCGATTGCTCAAGGTTATCTCATGGAAGAAGCCACGTCTTTCTGTGCTCGTTTCCTGAATGACGATGTAAGGACGAAGCTGAACAAACCGTAGAGTGTTACTGACCGTCCAATTGGAGCAGGAAGGCTAAAGAACATGTCTTACGATCTCGTGGCCAGTGTATATGCGTACATCTTGATAAATATCGATTGTTTTGCTAAATATGTAGAGTAAGTGTTTATTATTTCATCGTTTTAAACGTTCGAAATTAAATTTAATCTAATTAATATAACTGTATATTAACGAATAGAGCACACAAAGATATGCTTACAAGATCGAATCTTAGGACGTGGTTGAACGATAGGATCGAAGAACAGAGGCACACTTTTGCCGCTTGATCTATAAAAGAAGTGAACGAACAATTGAATCGTGGAGAGCACGTTGATAGAGAGGTCCACGACCTTTTAAACGGTCCGACGATTGCAGCTAGGTTTTACAACGGGTACGGAGTATCCGGATATAAATTTGAGCTAGAAAGTACGGAACGTATTAGAGCTATGCAAAATAATAGCATCACAACCGTCGACGAGGATGCAAATCCCTACTACGGTGTTCTTGAGGAAGTTATAGCAGTCTCATACCAGCATATGACTGTCCTATTTCATATATTCTAATAAAGATGGTACGATACCAAGACTGACCGGGGTATGAAGGTTGATCAATATGGTCTGACTTTAGTAAACACCAAACGGATGTTACCAAAATACGACAGTTTTATCTTTCCCACAAAGGCAACACAAATATATTATTCTCGGGATTTGCAGAAGGTTGACTGGGATGTTGTTTGTCGTTGGAAACCGAGAGATTATTATAACGTGCCGACGTTGAATGGCTCTGAAGATAAGAGCGACGATGAATATCTCGCAATAACACATCTCAGTCCATTTATTGAACGTACCAGGGATCCAAACTATTCTGCGCCGTCCATCCATACGTTTGTAAGAAGTGACATTGGCCAATTGATTGTCATTGGCCAATTGATTGTCATGTACCACATAAACGTGTTAGGTAATGAAGTTAAATTGAATGTTCTAAACTGTATAATGATTATAAGTAATGAAATAACGTTTATATATATATATATATATAGGATTTGATCATGGACGCAGGCAAAGGCACTAAACACCACAAGAAACATCGTCTATAGGACATTCTGGGTCGATCCATACCTTCCGAAGAGACTGTCCCAGGACCCTCAGCAGGCACGGGAGCCACAACAACAGTGCCTATCCCTAGCAGTGCTCCCCTATTACCGCCACATCATCCCCATGGCTCCCGTACTCACATCGCATCGCCCCCGACTGTCCTCCTATCCTTACTAGCGCTCCTCCTATTACTGCCACATCATCCCCATGGCCCCCTACTCACACCGCATCATCCCGTCTGTCCCCCTATCCTTACTAGCGCTCCCCATACTCCCCGCAGTGTCGCAGCCTCCCCCTACCCCTATTAGTACGTCAGCGGGTCCTCATACCCCCGTCACTCCTGTGCATGGTGTGTAGTTTACTCATTTAAAGACACATCATTACAATATAAGTGGATATTGAATCATCTAACAATTTATTATTTGCATATCCGCATTCTACTCGCGGGATGGTATCTGGCATCGGTTCTAGCGCGACGCTGGGGACGACAGGTATAATCGTTAGTGTACGGGGAAGGAGACGTGACGAGCCGTGACGTATTTACTCAGAAGTAAACATGTTAAGCGTAAATAAGCCATATATAAAAGAAATGTACAAGAATGATAAGAGATGTAATAACAACTTTTATTAACATTCATATTTACATTACAACTGCTTTTGAAAAGAAAAATACAATGATGGAAAGCAATGCCTAAACAAAGGCATATGAACTAAAATAGTACATGTGAAAGCTAGAAGTCGTGCTGCTCAGTGATCTTCTCCAAGTACTCCTGGCTGGGTTCGGTCTCCTGAGAGTCGGGTCCTCCTGACGAACATTCCAAAGAAGAAAGAAACATGATTGTCGTCAGCGGACTAGCGCTCGGTAAGTCCCAAAGATAAGATAGAATAGAACAAGTAAAGATGAGAGAACTGGTAATATAAACAGGTATATGTTTGCTATACTAACGTAGTTGTTTGTATCTTGGTACAGAAAGAATCAGTGTATACGAGAGTAGTCCAACTTTCCCCGTGGACTTTGGTAACCCATAGTACAAGGCCCCGTCAATACCCACGGGACAACAATAATGGATGTTTATCTACGTCTTTTAGTGTCCATCATCGTGCCACTTTTAATACATTCCGTTCCAGTTTATCCCGTTAAACCCCGTAATGTATATTATATAGATTGTAGTTATCAGACTTGCCGAGACCATGGGTACAAGTTGTTTATGTAAACGGTTTCAGGATGTATCAAGCAGGCATGTAATCAAGTCAAGATATAGCCATGGTTCGGTCAAGTCAAAGCCATGTTTGCATGTTGATCTTTTTCTGGTATTCAGGTTCAGGTTCAAGTATACATGTTGGATATATTGGATTCATGTTGAATTGAGTTCAGGTTGAATTGGAATTATGATTGGATTTATATTAGACTGAGACTCAGATTGAGTCAGACACTTAATAGATTTGGATCCTGAATTAGGTTTAGGGTGTTATCGGTAACTGCTGCACATGGACGACAGGATTTGTGTCTTTTTCCAAGACAATTACCATTGATAACCCCATTTTAGTTTTCTGCCTTAAATAGGCAAGCACCCACTTTCTCCGGCTTCCTGAGGCTCAAGAGAATTGGTTCCGCTTAAACCTATATTTACTAGGGTCCTTAATGTAATTTTATATATCTCGAGGGGGTTTTATAAAAAAATATTTTATATACTTTTAAAATAAATCTCGAGTAATTATTTATGTTCTTTAGGGTTTCCATGGATGTGAATTTTAAAGAGTGAGGTATATTAGTGAATAGTAACTTAGCTTGAATAGTTCATTATATTTTAGTGTAACTTGTCTTGTATTGATACTTGATGGTATTTTAATAAAACTTGTCATTCTTTTATTTTCTAAAAAACATGGAATTTTATTATATATTAAAAATATACGGTTTTATAATATTTATATAATTATTAAAAATTAATTTTATTTATTAAGTAGAAAATCTCGTTCTTCTTAAAAATCGTATTAAATTTTTTTCGAGATCGTATGCTCCGTGAGGAGGTTTGCATCTCGCTCTACTAGTTTGAGAATGTGCGATAATCGGCACTATCCAATAGCGGGTTCCCCGAAATGGGTTATAGAGGCATAATCACAAAGAGTTTGATAATATAATTCAAAGAAAACGAATTTTATAGTTCATGGTATTTTGATGAAAAGTCGTATTTTGCCACAAAAGTTATGTTTCAAGAGAATCGTGCTATATCAATATGTGTGTATGTGAGAGGTAGGTCATTACCCCATGAAGTTTTCTAAAGGTATGCTAAGCAAAATGTTTAAAAGATAACGTATATAAACTTCATGGTATTTAAAAGTAAAAACTTAATTAAAGTTAATTAACATGGAGTTTTAGAGTGAAAGTTGTTTCTAAACCTTTATAACAGTATTAAAAATATTGTGTAAAAGTTTGTTGAACAATATGTAAATGAAAAGTTAAATTGTTGAGTTTAGAAGATTTACATCGGTAATAATTGCACTTACCGATACTTTGTTTTGAAAAGAGAATCTAGCGAAGAGAGGGAGGAAATAGAAGAAATTTACAAGCTAGGAAGAGATAGAAGAGGTGGAGGAAGATGTCGTATCCTTCGTGACGTTGTAGGGTTGCCGGAATCTGCTTTAATCCTTGCCGGAATTTGACCTTGGGCTAACTCCACTTGGACTTGAGAATTTTTGATAATTTTAACTAGAGATTTCAAAATGAGGAGAGGCTAGGGTATGGGGTTGTATTTATAGGGTGAAATTAAGGTTTTGGAATTGAAAGATTGAATTAAAAAGTATTAAAAATGAGATTAAAGATGAATTTTAATTCTCTGTTAAATTGCAGAGAAAACAAACAGAACAGGGGTAGTGGGGGTAGGCCAATCGACCAGTGTACAAAGCCCGGGGAATTTTCCCTACAGGCCACCCACCGCCGCCGACCAAAACCGCCATCTCACCAGTCCATGTGTGGGGACAGGGCTCTGGATTTTCGCTACGTGTTATCCTCAGTATATATATCATTTTACACATGTTAGATTGCTCCGACTTTTCATTTTTACGTGTATTGCACGTGTAAACTTTTGGGCTTCCAAAAAGTTTAAAAGAAAAATCAGTAAAAATAATATGTGGCTGATGGGATTCGAACACAGGGGCTATGTCACAGCAGTGCAAGACTTTACCAATGAGCTACAAGTGCTTTCTTGCTGTTCTTAAACAAGAATAACTTTTAAATTGTGCTCAGGCTTACAAACTCCTTTCTGTACTTTAAGAAATTTTTTTATAGAAAATTCAGGGTTGTTACAGATTGTAATTTAAATTTGTCAAATTCTATATTCATATTCTAAATATTATAATATTGTGTATGCATATCTATTTTTTCAGTGTTAGGACGAAGGGTCCTACTGGGTCCGATTGCTGCAGGCTGTGGGCGGATGCTGGGCCATGGGATCTGATTTTTGACGAGACAGGTGTGCCTGTTGGAGAGCACGCTACCCAGTCGGGGGATTATGTTGGGCAAGAGGTCCATACCTATTACAAGTACCCGCTCCATATTTGGTGGAATAAAGCCCAGACCGAGCGTGCTACACGGTTTTTTGGGTCGGAAGAGGTATACCATACCCTTTCACACATTTAAATTTGAATTGTCGTTATATACATATACATATAATTTTTTGTTTAATATATTTCAATTTCAGATTAGGAAGAATTACAGATTCGGTGGTGAGCCCGGTGAGGATGGCGTGTACAGGTCATTCGATATAGATCGCGCCCTCACTCACTTCCTAGGCCAGTGTCAAGTGATCAAGCGCCGATGGGAAGAGAAGAGTGAACTTTACCTTCCTGGACCGCGGCAACCGAGGATTAGTGGATGCACTTGATGAAGATCATAGTGCTGGAGATCCCGAGAGAGGATTGGCAGTTTCTTGTCGTCTATTTTGAGCGTGATGATGTGTAGGTATCAATTTAATTTTTAAGATTTTAATAATATAACATGAAATCATATTCTAAAATATATTATAATATTTATTTTTGCAAGACAATGTCGGTTCGAAATAAGCAAAATCGGGACAACGGCGTACGAGAACGCGCTATCCCGATCCAAAGGAATCGCTCGCAGGCCAATGCTTGGTGGTACTTGGTGAGCATTTCGACGCTTAATTCCATATGTTTTCTATTTCGTTAATTAATTATTAAACTAAATCCTAATTTTATCGCAGATAAAGAAAGACCCCGCCAACTACAATGAAGTCAAGGAGTGGGCCGCGTTACACAAGAGCACGGGCGTGCAAATGGTAAGTTTAATATAATCGAGTTGATTACGTATTTTTAAGTTAGCGCGCGCGCGCGCACACACACACATATATATTCTATACAGACCCAGTTCCATGAGCAGACGAACTTCTTGGGACTGAGCCCCGGTGACTCGATCACCGTCATTGTTCCCGACCTAGATTCGATATCCGGCAGGCATCACGGTGGGTATGAGCGCGGGGTTGGACCCTGGGCCCATCGATTTTTTGATAGACGTTCGATTACGCTTGAGTATGCCGTGACCCAGACACGGGCGGATGCGGCAGCTGCGTCGCAGCAGAAGATCCATCGGCTCAGCGAGCATGTGGAGCAGCGGGAGCGGACGCAGCAGGAGCCGCGGCATGAGCTTCAGGAGCCGCGCTAAGAGCTGCAGGAGCTTAGCGCGAAGATCCGAGACATGAGACAGTCGCACGCCGATTCCATCCAGCAGGCCATACAGAGTGAGCTGAGCGTATTTTTAGGCCACGAGATGATGGAGGTGGATCGTCGTCCCAACGGAATTAGTTTTCTTTTTTGATTTGTTGACACATACAATAAGACTTTTATGGAATATTGATCATATTGGACGATTTTTTGGCACATTTATTTTTTGATTTGTTGATTAGTGGAGTATTGATCATATTGATTGTATGTATAATTTTTGTTTAGATTTGCATGCGATTCGGAGGTTATTAATTTGATTTTTGTATATTAATTGTGTGAGATTTGAATATATCATGTGAATGATGATTATATATTGATGCTTGTGAATGAAAATTATATATTGCTTGTGATTGAAATTAACGCGCATGGGACGTGAGAAATTTGATTATTTAAAAAAAACAAAATAACTTGTCACGGTTGTAACCGTGATTAAATACATTTGTTCACGGTTACAATAGTGAACAAAAACCCGGGTTTCACCAATTAACTGATTTTTTAACATTTCATGCTTAGTAACATTCACGGTTACACTCATGAACGTTTCGTCTTATGTTCACAGTCAGAATTGTGGCCCATCCTTTGCTTACGCGGGTCTGGGTCACGGTTCTCTCCATCTATTCTTGCACTTGATCTGAAAAAGACCGTTCACTCCATCTGTTGTTCACTTGCTTGCCCTCCATCGTTCTTTCGTTCACGGTTTAGAATGTCAAGGGTTTTAATAAAAATATATTTTTGATTTTTATGATATTTTAATGATAAAATCTAGCTTTTAAAAGTTTAGGGTATTTTAATGAAAAATCTATCTTTTGAAAACTTAAGCTATTTTAATAAAACTTAATCGTTTAATTTAGAGTATTTTATTGAAATTAAATTTGCAAAATTTCTTTTCTTTAAGCTACAAATAGATGCTAATTAATTTATTTTGAAATTTGTTTAATTTTGTTTTAAAATTCCATATTTTCTTTTCCTTCGAGGATGTGCTATATGAAGAGCTCCGATCTCACCCACTAGATCCAAGATGTACGAAAATCTTGAATCATCTTCAATAGGGCTCCCCTAAAGAGGGTTGTATGGCAAAAATATGCAAAGGGAAAAGGATTATCGGTTAAATTCTATATTTTATAACTCGAGGGTATTTTAATAAAAGCTGCACCTTTTTAAAGTAAAGGGTATTTACTCGTAACTTCATTTCCATTTCAAAAACCGTTATTTAAGCAAATTCTGATATTAAATTACTTCATGCAGGGACTGATTCAAGATCTCCTTCAGTTGGCTTCTTAGCAATTAACAACTAGTTTAAATACTAAATAATGTGATCTTCATTGTTTTCTTCCTAGAAACCTTTCAATTTTTATTAATGAAAAGCAATACGACGTTAAAAGAATTTCGGGGCCGTTACAGCTTGTCCTCTCTGAATTCTTATTGGAGATGGAAGTTTTAAAGTTGAGCACCTGGGGATATTGGATGACTTAGGATGGTGATTTTGTATATATAGGAGGATGATGTATGATTTTGAGTTGTTTGAGAACAGCTTTGAAATATTCTCTTAACATTCTTAATAACAATCTTTTGGAAGAAGTGTCTACATTGGTTTGGTAGTGTCTTGATTATCCTTTTAATTAAACATTTTCTGAGTTTTGTTTGTTTCTCCAAAGAGAACCAGTCTTTATGAGTTAATTTTACACACACGGTTTGGACTTGGTCTGAGGAGAGTGCCGTGGCATTTTCTTGCATGAGGACCTTGCCTTGGGTATATATATATATATATATATATATATATATATCAAACCATGGATTAAAATAAGCTCCTTAGACAATGTCTTGTTAATTAACAAATACCTGACCATGTCAAATTAAAAACATGCATGCATGCATCTTCTCGTAAGCAAAGTCCTAGCCATGTCAAATTCCATCTCGCTCTATATATACTTAAACATCATAAATCATCCAAGTCTCAATTCATTCTCTATCTACTTATCTTTCTCTTCAAAGAAGTAAACATGTCTGCTTGTTTCCTCTTCTTTCTTCTGATTGCTCTAGTCTCAACTTCTGCAAGTGCTGCAGATAATAGTCCTCTTCAAGATTTCTGTGTTGCTGACAAAATGGCTAATGGTAATTGTTCTTGCAATCTGTTCTGTAACTGGTTTAATTATAGGATAATTTGCAGTGTTTGTTCCATTAATGGTTCATAATTAATATTCTTTTTGACATGAGGGCATTGCAATAGGGGACAAACAGGGGTATTTCCTGCTAGACAGGCAAAAGTGTGGGGTTTTTTTTTGGCAATTCACCCATAATCGTATTCAGTAACTAACCGGCACTCGCTTTTCCAATTCTTGCAGTGTTTGTGAACGGATTTGTCTGCAAGAACCCGAAACTTGTTACAGCTGAAGATTTCTTTCTCTCAGGCCTTGACAAGCCTGGCAACACATCGAACCCAGTCGGATCAAAAGTGACCCTAATCAATGTGGATCGAATCCCTGGACTCAACACTCTTGGCATTTCGATGGCCCGTGTTGATTATGTGCCCTATGGACTCAACCCACCTCACACTCATCCACGAGCCACTGAAATCTTGACCGTGATAGAAGGAACATTATACGCTGGGTTCGTGACATCCAACCCCGATAACAAATTTTTCTCCAAGATTCTTCACAAGGGAGATGTGTTTGTTTTCCCCCAAGGCCTCATACACTTTCAGTTCAATATTGGCAAGACCAATGCAGTGTCGATTGTTGGGCTTAGCAGTCAGAATCCGGGTGTGAATACGATAGCTAATGCCGTATTCGGATCAAAACCTGATATCGCCAGCGATATTCTTGCGAAAGGGTTTCAGATTGACAAGAAGATAATCAGTTTGATCCAGTCTAAGTTCTAGATGTATTAGTTGTCCTTTCATTGCTTTATTAGATTGTTTCTTTTAGTTTGATATAATTCTTTGATATAAATAAGAAATAAAAGATATGTTACGGTTGAGCCTGCATACAATTACATCATTCAATAATACAAATGTGAACATAAAATCGATCATTGCATATTGAAATGCACAATATATGCCAGGCTTATTCATTATCAAACAACTTGGTACGCTCTCCATTCTTCTAAGCGAACTGAGCCATGAGCTCTTCAATCACGCTATCATCTACTTGAAAGGCCTTCTTCATAACATCGATTGAAATTCTCGGGTTCAACCCAAATACAGCATTGACTGTAGTGATCACACCAGGATTCTGGCTACTAAACCAGCAATGGCAACAGCAGGAACATCACCAGTATTGAATTGGAAGTGAATTAGACCGATAGGAAACACAAACACGTCTCCTTCATGAATCGTCTTTAGGAACACTTTGTTCGGGTTCGAGGTAACAAATCCAACAAGCAATGTTCCTTAGATAACGGTGAGGACCTCGGTTGCTCGAGGGTTGAGACCATATGGTGTATAGCCGATTCGGGCGATGGATATACCAAGGGTGTTGAGACCTGGTAAGGCCGCAACATTGACTAGGGTCTTGTTGGATCCCACTCGGTTGGCAGTGTTGCCTGGTATGTTGAACCCGGAGAAGAAGAAGTCCTCTGGTTTGGCTAGCTTTGGATCCTTGCAGACTAGCCCATTTATGAACGCTAAAAAATAATTTAAGTCTGAGAGGGTGACTTAGATAGAATATTAAGTTATATCCATCAATCTTAATCATAACTTCAGAGTTTTGACGCGGTGGCAGAGACATTTAAGATGGCGTCAGAGCAACCCAAATTCAAATTCCATCGGATGCGCTGTGCATTAGCAAGGTTTTGGTCTGGCATTCAACTTGCAGGAGCATGTTTGAATATAAAAAAACTTTCACCATAACTTCGGAGTTTTGAAGCATGTACATGTAAGAAATTGCATATATGATCTTTACCATCTGTTTCCTCTTGGTTTAAATTGTTTGTGATATTTGAGTGTCGAAGGCATTCTTTTTATGATTAAATGACTATAAGTCTATACTGCAATTCGAATGACCTTAAACTACATTGAAGGTTTATTATAACCTTCAAGAGGATATATATGCCTTTTCCAGTAAGATAATGAATTCTCTGAATTGGTCTTGAAAATTAGCTTTATCTTATCTTTTACCATTAAAGCAAAACTAAACAATAGCGTGATAAATATAATTAGTATCCTTGTTTCTTTCAGGGAGACATGAATGCTCATAAATATAAATTAGAAACTTAAGTCAGATTTATGCGTGAAGGATTATATATATATATATATATATATATATATATATATATATATATATATATATATATAACGGAGGAAAGATGCCATGGGATGGAATTTCTTTCTATGGTGTCGAAAAAATATACCCTTCATGATTTTTTTTGGCGATCGACATCCATCATCTTCATCTTCATCATCATCATCTAAGATGTGGATACACCAAATTTAATATGGTTCTATCACTTTTCACTGTTGATTTAGAAATTAATGGTTTACCGACAATAGAATTTTTTACATTACTCATTCAACGGTGAAAAAGCGGTAGAACCATATGAAATTTTCTGTATCCACATCCTAGATGATAAAGATAAAGATGATGAATGCCGATCGTCGAAAAAATAGTGAAGGATATAGATTTTTGACGCCACATAACAAAAAAGCTTCATACAGCCTCTTTTCTTCATTATTCTCATGTGTGTGTGTATAATATTTATTACTTATCCCATACCACATGGTTTAGTCAGTTGAGGGGCTATATATGTGCTATTCTAATTAATCCAGATTGAGACTAGCCGAGGGCGTCTAAATTTAATAAACCATTGAGATGTTATAAATGTTGGATGACGAAGATTTCTATATACAAATAACCTTTTACACATGGAAAGAGAGGAAAAAGAAAATTGAGAAAAAGGATAAAAGGCTATGTAATGAAATCATACATATCTACGACAAAAGGGTCCAAAGGTAATAGAGATTTCGTCAGGGTCAATCCATGACCAATTCTACTTAATGGTGTTTTTTTTATTTCGTCTAAATTTAATAAACCATATAAAAATAATCTTTTTACAAATAAATCCACATATGTTCTTTATTTACAATTAACACCTTTTAGTAGTTAATAATAGTAGGAAAATGTTCATGCAAATATGCAATATATTTGACTAATCAGATACCGAAAGAGCATGAAATCTATTGTCCTTACTATAAGTGTATGAACACGCGATTACAGAAAAATCGGATGTTCAGTTACATTTCATGAAAAACGGTTTTGTTAGAGATTACACTAAGTGGGATATTTACGGAGTAAAGAACGATGGAGGGCCAGTGCAAGAGACAAAAAACGAATTCATTGAAGCGAAATCCGAAGAGTGTCAAGGGATAGTAGATGAAGAGCAGGAAGATGAGGAATGGCGGTTTGAAGAAGACGAAGCCATTGAAGATGATGATGCTGTGTTTGTGCCGGTCGATGATATGGATGGGCTTATAAATGCCACTGGACTTCCTTATGATGCAGAAAGCACTGGACCCGTGTTATTGAAGAAGTACAAGGCTTCCTCGAGAATCCCTCTATATCTAAATTGTAAAGAGTTTTCGATACTATCCTTTTTCGTACGTATTTTTCAGATCAAGTGCAAGAACAGATGGAGTGAACAGTCTATCACCGATCTCCTAGTATTGCTGAAGGGAGCTTTTCCCGATGAAAATGAAGTGCCACCGAGCTCGTACGAGACGCAAAAGATAATCACAAATATCGGCCTAAAGTATGAGAAGATACATGCATGCGAGAATGACTGCGTTTTGTTTCGGAAAGAACACGCCGCACTCAAAAGCTGCCCAGTGTGCTGGAAAAACCGATTCAAGCCTAAGAAAGACTCCCGTTCGAGTGATGTGTCCGTGAAAATTCATCATTTTCCGTTAATACCGAGGCTGCAACGGTTATTTATGTGTGAGGAAATGGTGTCCGAAATGCAGCGGCACCATAAATCGCCTCATGAAGAGGGAAAAATGAGTTATCCTAGAGATTCGATATCGTGGAAAGTTTTAGATGAAAAACATCTTTCGTTCACCGCAGACCCTCATAACGTGAGGCTGGGAATTGCGAGCGACAGTTTCAGTCCATTTGGAATAGTTCGCGGCGGGTGTATTTACAGTACTTGGCCCGTTGTGGTGACTATATACAATCTGCCGCCATGGAAGATTATGATGCAGTCTTATTTTACGTTGGCTCTTTTAATCGACAGTCTCTCGTTTCATGGGAAAAACATCGATGTATACCTTCAATTCTTAATCGATGAATTAAAGTTGCTGTGGAAATATGGTGTGTGAACTTATGACTCAGATGGTAAACAATTTTTTCATATGCGTGCTGCTTTGTTGTGGACGATTATCCTGCCTATCGGGATGGAAAACTCAAGGTAAACTTGCTTGCCCTGGTTGTCATATTCGTACGAGCAGCGTACGCTTGAAGTTTAGCAGGAAAGAGTCGTTTATGGGCCCGCGACGATTCTTGCCTATAACTCAAAGATTCAGAAGAAATAAAGAAATGTTCAATGGCAAGACGGAGACCGGTACACCGCTTAAATCATTATCCGGTAATAATATACTGTAACAATGGAGAGGTTATCAAAATATCACATTCGGAAAGAAACAGAACAAAGATGCAATGCCATGCCCATTTGGCTGGAAAAAACTTAGTGGTTTATTTCAGCTTCCGTACTGGTCCGATCTACCACTGCATCACAATTTAGATTTCATGCACATCGAGAAGGGCGTCTCCGAGCACATCATCAATTTTCTGCTGTGTAAGGAAGGAAAAACGAAGGACAATCTCAATGCCCGTCGTGATTTGATGAATTTGGATAGTTTGTCCATTAGAAAAGAATTGCAATCTCAGCCTGTAGCTGGTAAACCGGGTTATTACGAGATCCCACAGGCAATCTACAATATGAACAAAGAGGAGAAGCGGCGGATCTTGCATGTGTTGAAAGAATCGAAAGTCCCCGACGGTTTCTCATCAAACATTTCCAAACAGGTGCAGGTAAAAAACGAAAAAATCGTAGGACTCAAGAGCCACAATTACCGCATATTGATGCAATATCTTCTTTCTTTATACCTTAGAGCATCGGTGTCATGTCCCGCTTCCCAAAATACGGAATACGGGAGGCGATTAGGCCAGCCATGCTCCTACGGTCGGGGAACAATCCCGCCGTAGTCATACTTCGGCTTCTAGCATTACATGATAATCAATAAACACATCATAGAAGTAAAGGAAACACATCACTAGTTTATTGCACCAACTTTCATTGTTCACAGTTTAAAATAGTTCGAAAGAAAAAGAAACTACTAACAAAGTGCGAATACAAGGTTGATTTATGAAAAGCGGTAAAAGCATTGAAAGCACGACCGTCTAGATCTCTGCGAGCTCGAATGACAGGTCTGACTCCTGAACTGGGTCCTATCCAATATCCGAGCATGCATACTTAGGTCGTCAAGGCGACACAATAGCAATATTATAATAATAACAAGAGGCAAGGAAATAAAGTAATAACGGCGGAGACAATAAATGCAGGTAATTGATATGCTAGTAAACAATGCCATATGTGATCTGTGTCCCTATCGGTCTCTAAGTCACTTTTGAAATTGAGTTGTGGAAATGAGTGATCATGTTTAACGAGGGTCTCGTATGTATCCGAGACTACTGCCCACTGTTGCCCGGGACACAACCCTGTCAGCCGGACCGCTAGGTCCAAACCTAATATATATATGAGTCGCTGTTCGAATGATCATCCTTTAAAATCGCTAACCTCACTAAATACAAGTTCTTTTCTAGTTCGATTTCCCCCTTTTCTTCAGGTTTCATTATCTATAAGTATTGGTTAGTTGTGTACAAGTATACACAAATAACACTGCTTTGTTCACTATTCACTGTGTCGTTCACTATCACGAATCATTCACTTTTTTACCGGCGTACTTGACACATATAAACTAATACTATTCACGCTCGACAATGCATTATAGACAGAGAATTAATAAGGATGCTCACTATCGCTAGAGGTATTGCAGTTGGGTTAAAATGTGAATTATGTCGCTAAACAAATCATATGCAATACAAGTCATTACACGTCTTATGAATTTAGAAAAATCACATCAAATCGTACGTTTAGAATTAAGTAAAATGATACAAACACGGTAAAAGTAAACTTAATTAGCAAATCAACGAAATTAGTTTCAAGTCAATTGGGTTTCGGGTTTGCGAATTACGATCATTTCTTTTTAAGTGTTCTCTGCTGGAAATTCAGTTCCTGAACTAAAAATCCATTTCGTAACACAGTTTTCACCCTGTTGGGATTATAATTAGGTGACGCTACAGTTGGATAATATTTCGGTTTATCAGTTATATTTCCAACACATCAGACAGATTGATAATATCTGTCGTGTTCTGGGAGTTATGCATTATTCAAGGTCGGGATATACGTTTTGTCCCTGCTTGGGACTGCAGTATGTACCGATGATTTAAAATATGATTAAAATAGAAAACGATGGTAAAAATGAATGAAATCACTTCCAATAGTTAGCTAACAGATTTATCTTCGCTACGGTATAGGGTTCCGCGTAATACAATTTTCACACAGAGATGTAAAAGCATTTCAAATCAAGTATCGACAAGCAGTGCTGCTCTGGACTGCAGTCCAGAGCTGCACTCCCGAGAAGTTTCCGTCACCGCTATAAAATATAAATTATATGGGGTTCTAGGTTGTCTAGTCGGCTTCGATACGAGCCCTCGAACACAACATTACGGTGTGTATCCAATTTACTATAATTTTCACAAATTTCAGGTACGGAAAGTTTTAGATTTGACGGATCTAAAAGGGGATGGCATTTCACGGTGTTAGGGTCCGTATTTTCGAGCCAACTCTTTACGCAATATTCATTATCACTAAGGTAATCCGTTACACCTAAGTTCCGTCATTTTAAGAGGGTTTTTAGCTTAGGGTTTGCATCGAGCACTTATAATGAACATTTGATTCGCAACCGAAATGAATATACTATAGCATGTAGCAAGTATTTGAACTTTCCTGGTGACTTATCGATGACGATACGGCAGCGACGCGGCAGCAGCGGTGATCTACAGAAACGGCACAACACGGTCATGACGCAAGCGCGGCTAGGCATCTCGGCTCTAACTTGGGTTCGACTGCACGGCAGCGACTAGGGGTCGGGTGATGGGATGGCGGCGGTGACGATGATCACGGTATGTCGTTGGCAAGGTCGTCGGCGGTCCAGAGACAGCTCCGACGAGGTGGGGAGCTCGGGCGAAAGTGGGGCTGTGTCGGGCTGGGACTTGCAGTGGTGTCGGGGTTTCGGATTCAGGTGTTGAAGGGAGAGGGAGGTGAGGAGACGGTGACGGTGACGAGGGGAGACCGACGATGTGGCCGGCGGCGTGGGGTGAAGGCGACATAGGAGATGGGTACGTCGGTGTTCGGTGATGGGTTCGTCGGGGGCTGGGTGCAGGGGTCGAGCTCGGTGGTGAGATGGGCGCTGTAGGTGAAGGCGATGGAATCTCGGGGGAGAGTGGAAGGGGTCGCCGACGGCGGTGATGAAGGTCGGAGCAGTGGGCATCGGTGGAGGTAGGGGAGGTTTGGTGATGCAGTGCAGTGGAGAGAGGGAGGCAATGAGGTGTTAGCGAGAGTGGCAAGGTCTTGATGACACCGGCGGTGGGTTGCAGTGGATGGAGCTTGGAGGTAGAGGTGAGGGCGTGGGTTCTCGTAGGGGAGATGAGGGTGACGAGAGGGGAGAAGAGAGAGAGAGAGAGAGGAGAGAGTGATTCAAGAGGAGAGAAAGAGAACGTGATGAGCGGAGAGAGAGAGAGAAAATGTGGGGGTTTTTAAAAATAATAATAATAAAGGAAAAATTTATGAGAACAGAGAGAGTGTAAAGGAGAATTTATTATGGAATAATTTGGTTTAATTAGGGAGTTAAAGAAATGGATTGGGTAGGATTTGGATTTTAAATTAGAATAATTTTTGAATTTTGAAAGGGAGAGTATCTATTGGGTAAAAGGAAGTGAAGGAAAGGAAGTGAAGGGTTATTGGGCTTGTTGGGCTTGGGCTCAAGAAAAATTTAGAAGGAAAAGAGTGGGATTAAATATGGACCCGGGCTTAGGGTTTTAAGAATTAAGTTTGGTAGCAAAAGGGTTAGGGAAAAATTTGTTAGGGAAAAAATATTTATTTAAATACGGATTTAAATAAAAAGTGAGACCGGTTATTACATCATACCCCCCCTTAAAGAAAATTTCGTCCTTGAAATTAAAAGGGCGAAAAAAGAAAACGGCGATAGAAATGTCTACTCGAAGAGATGTGGGAACCGCGAGCGGATATCCTCCTCACGTTCCTAGGTAGATTCCCCAGGTGAACGACCGCCCTAAGACACTCGGACTAACAGAATGACTTTATTCTTTAGCACCTTCTCTCTACGGTCGGGTATAGTAGTAGGTTGCTCCACATAACTTAGATCGGTACCCAAAGTCAATTCAGAATGATCGAGCACATGACTGTCGTCTCGAACGTAGCGCCGTAACTGTAACACATGAAATGTGTTGTGTACGCCAGCTAATGATGTAGGTAAGGCAAGACGGTAAGCCACTGATCATCTGGACCTTGTCTACCGTCTGAACTATAAGTTCAGGGCCCAGTAATCTTCGCTCACCCACGTCATCCCAACAAACAGGGGATCGACATTTCCGTCCGTAAAGTACTTCGAATGGAGCTATCTGGATGCTAGCTTGGGAACTGTTGAAAACTCCACTAGATGGAGGTGATCCTCCCAAGAACCTTGAAAGTCTAGCATGCACGCCCTCAATATGTCCTCGAGTGTCTTAATAGTACGCTCGGACTGTCCGTCCGTCTGTGGATGGTAAACCGTGCTGAACTTGAGACGTGTACCCAGACTCTCCTGTAAGCTCTTCCAAAAATGCGAAACGAACCTGGTGTCTCGATCTGATACTATACTGACCGGAACTTCATGAACTCGCACTACTTTTGAATGTATTTCTCCGCAAGCGACTCTGACGACTTTCCCACTCGGAAGGGTGTAAAATGCACTGCTTTCGTAAGATGGTCAACGATAACCCAAATGGCATTGTTGCCTCTTGGACTCCGTGGTAAAGCGGTCACAAAATCCATAGTGATGTGCTCCCATTTCCATTTGGGTATCAGAAGCGGTTTCAACAGTTCAGTAGTTCTCTGGTGTTCAGCCTTTACTTGCTGGCATACTAAGCACTTGGATATATACCGTGCAATCTCTCGCTTCATCTTGTTCCACCAATAGTGCTGCCTCAGATATCGATACATTTTTGTGCCTCCCGGATTACAGAATAAGCTGAACTATGAGCCTCAGCTAGTACTTCTTCTCGAACATCCCCCTTGGGAACGCAGAGTATGCTACCAAATCTCAAAGAACCGTCTCGATGTATGAGTAAGTCTGTCCTTAGTCCGGCTTCCACCTGCTCTCTGAACATCTGCAATCGAGGATCATCAGCTTGTGCAGCCTTAATGCGACCTACAAGTGAAGACTGCACTTGTAACTTCCAAAACTGCTTGGTTGCATTCAGTGTAACAACCTCTAGTTCGAGCTTTTGAAAATCCTCAATGATTCTCCTCTGACTCGTCAACATCATAACCGCTGGCTTGAGACTAAGAGCGTCGGGTATGACATTTACTTTCCCCGGATGGTACTGTAAGTCTAAGTCGTAGTCTTCCATTAGTTCTAGCCATCAGCGTTGTCTCATATTCAGTTCTCTCTGAGTGAACACGTATTTCAGACTCTTATGATCTGTGTACACTTCCACCTTTTCGCATAATAAGTAATGTCTCTAGATCTTCAATGTGAAAACCACTGCGGCTAACTCCAAGTCGTGTGTTGGGTAGTTCCTCTCGTGATTTTTCAGCTGCCGTGAGGCATAAGCAACTACCCGACCGTTCTACATCAGAACGCAGCCTAAACCTTTCCCTGAAGCATCGCTGTGTATCACCAAACCACCTGAATTATCCGGCATTGTAAGAATAGGGGCCGTGGTCAACTTCTGCTTCAGTACCTCAAAAGCCTGAGTCCCTCTGTCCATACGTAAGGCACATCCTTCCGTGTCAGCTTTGTCAAAGGTTCAGCGACTCATGCAAAGTCTTGAACGAAACGCCGATAATATCCTGCCAATCCCAAAAAGCTTATGATCTTCGCCACTGACTTCGGTGTCGGCCAATCCCTAACAGATTCTATCTTCGTTGGGTCCACTGAGATACCTTCGCCCGAAACAATGTGTCCTAAGAACTGCACTTTGTCGATCCAGAACTCGCACTTGCTCAATTTTGTGTATAGCTTCTCTTCCCGAAGAATTTGTAGTACCGTTCGCAAGTGTTCGGCGTGCTCTTCTCGAGCCTTAGAGTAGACTAGTATGTCGTTGATGAATACAATGACAAACGTGTCCAAGTATTTTGCAAATACTCTATTCATCAGATCCATAAATATAGCTGGAGCATTGGTAACGCCGAACGGCATCACAAGAAACTCATATGCCCGTATCGAGTCCGGAAGGCCGTTTTGCATATATCCTCGGCCTTTACTCTGATCTGGTGATAATCTGAACGAAGATCCAGCTTCGAAAATACCTTGCCATCACCCAACCGATCAAATAAGTCGTCGATACGCGGAATGGGGTATTTGTTCTTTATCGTTACCATGTTCAGCTCACGGTAGTCTATGCACATCCGTAGCGATCCATCCTTTTTCTTCACCAACAAGACTGGTGCACCCCACGGCGAAACGCTTGGGCGAATAAATCCCTTCTCTAGAAGTTCTCCAATCTGCTTCTTCAACTCTGCCAACTCAACTGGTGCCATTCTGTACGGTGCCTTAGAAACTGGCGATGTACCTGGAATCAAATCTACCGAGAATCCAAAGACGCGTGGAGGTGGTAGGCCTGGTAAATCTTCAGGGAAAACGTCAAGAAAATCCTGAACGTTTTCTGGTGCGGGGTTTTCATCAACCTCCATAGCATGGCTCTAAACTTGGCTGGCTCCAAAGACTCGCTTCCGCCTTCAAAAACAAACTCAGGGTGATTGGGAATGCGGAAAGTCGCATTCCTAGCCCGGCAATCAATAATCGTATGGAATGTACTCATCCAATCCATCCCGAGAATTGCGTCATAGCTGTCTGTTCCGATTAAAAGGAAATTCGTATAGAATTCCCAGCTACACACCACAACTGGACAAGATCTACATTCCCGACTAGATACTATAACGCCATTACCCGTGTGTATTTTCCATCCTTTAGTCAATGGTTCATGCGGTATGGAGTGTGTATCGACAAAATGTGCAGATATGAAACAATGCAATGCTCCAGAATCAAACAATACTCTAGCTGGCATAGAATGAACGAGTAGAATACCTTTAACAACTTCACCTGAGGCCTATGCCTGCTCGGCGGTCAGGGTGAAAGCACGCCCTTGACCGCGGCCTGTGTTGGTTTGCCTCTGTTCTAGTGACCTCTGCGGCTGCGGTCCAGACCCTCCCTGTAACTCTGTTCGCTGAGGGCAACCACTAACCCGGTGCAGTTGGATCCGCAAATCAAACACTGTCCCTTGGCACGGCGACAATCCTTCTGGGCATGCCCGTCCCTGTGACAGTAGCCGCAGACTAAAGCTTTCCTCTGTGGGTGTTGCTGAGGTACGAAGGGACGCTTCATCTGCGTCATCCCTGGACTATGAACTGGCATGACCCCTCGGGACGAGGTGTGAGTACGCGTCGGAACAACTGGGGGCCTCCTATCACTCGAGCTGGGGTCCCTGAATTTATTGATTAGCTTCTCCTGAATTCGTGCAGCGTTGAGCACCTGCACGAAAGTCTGCAACTCGAGTGACGCAATCAATTGTTGCAGCTCAAAGTCCAGTCCTTGCAAGAAACGTCTAGCCCTGGTGGCATCTGAAGCGACCATATATGAAGCGAATCGGCTCAGACGGTTGAATTCTGCCGCATACACGTCAACGGGATGACCATTCTGCTTCAGTAAGATAAATCTTTCTTCCATCTCTACCTTGGCGGTGGGGGAAAATAGTGGTCCAAGAATCATTCCTTAAACTTGCTCCACTCGATCGGCCCATCAAGTTTGCTCTCTTCGACAGACCACCAAGTATGGGCTTCGTCCTCTAGCTGGAACTTTATCACATTCATCTTCTCTTCATCGGGGACCCATGCGGCCGTCAGTAGATTCTCCACATTGACCAGCCATTTTTCGGCCTCGAGTGGTTCGTCTAGTCCAGTAAACACAGCTGGGTGTAACCTCAGGAAATCCAACACAGTACCAGTCCTAACAGAAGTAGCTGGTGTAGCGGTGCCCTCAGGGGCGGTAATGAGAGCAGAGGTTCCCCCTAATGCGGTAATAGCCTTGAGTCCCTCGGTAAGTAGGTCCGTCTTTCTCTCTTGGGCTTTCGCGAGGGTTGCCAGTGCATTCAGGATCCTCTCTGTGCAATCCTAAGAACTAGAGTCCGAGGAGAGGTCGTTCGGGAAAGTCATGTCGCTGGAAAAATAGATGAACGTATATGATTAGATACAAGGATGAAAGTGAAAGATAGTGAAGTGAAAATAATATAATAAAGCGTAGTTAATGTTATCTCTTAATACTAAAGCCTGTCGCTCTGATACCAACAAAACCATGTCATGCCCCGCTTCTCAAAATACGGAATACGGAAGGCGACTAGGCTAGCCATGCTCCTACGGTCAGGGAACAATCCCGCCAGAGTCACACTTCGACTTCTAGCATTACATGGTAATCAGTAAACACAGAACAGAAGTAAAAGAAACACATCACTAGTTTATTACACAAACTTTCATTGTTCACAATTTACAATAGTTCGAAAGAAAAAGAAACTACTAACCAAGTGAGAATACAAGGTTGATTTATAGAAAGCGGTAAAAGAACTGAAAGCACGACCGTCTAGATCTCTGCGAGCTCGAATAATAGGTCTGACTCCTGAACTGGGTATTCTCTAATCTCTGAGCATGCATACTCAGATCGTCAGGGCGACACAATAGCAATATTATAATAATAACAAGAGGTAAGGAAATAAAGTAATAACGGTGGAGACAATAAATGCAGGTAATCGATATGCCATTAAACAATGCCATGTATGATATGTGTTTCTATCGGTCTCTAAGTCACTTTTGAAATCGAGTTGTGGAAATGAGTGATCATGTTTAACGAGAGTCTCATACGTACCTGAGACTACGGCCCACTGTTGCCCGGGACATAATCCTGTCAGCCGGACCGCTAGGTCCAAACCTATATATATATATATATATATATATATATATATATATATATATATATATGAGTCGCTGTTCGAATGATTATCCTCTAAAATTTCTAACCTCGCTAAATACAAGTTTCTTTCCACTTCGATTTTCCCTTTCCCCCCAGGTTTCACTATCTATAAGTATTGGCTAGTTGTGTACAAGTACGCACTAATAACACTGCTTTGTTCACTATTCACTGTGTCATTCACTATCACGAATCATTCACTTTTTTACCGGCGTACTTGACACATCTAAATCAATACCATTCACGCTCGACAATACATTTTACATAGAGAATTAATAAGGACGCTCACTATCGCTAGAGGTATTGCAGTCGGGTTAAAAAAGTGAACCCGCTAAACAAATCATATGCAATACAAGTCATTACACGTCTTATGAACTTAGAAAAATCATATCAAATCGTACATTCAGAATTAAGTAAAATGATACAAACGCGGTAAAAGTAAACTTAATCAGTAAATCAACGAAATTGGTTTCAAGTCAATCTGGTTTCGGGTTTGCGAATTACGGTCATTTCTTTTTAAGTGTTCTCTGCTGGAAATTCAGTTCCTGAACTGAAAGTCCATTTCGTAACAAAGTTTTCACCCAGTTGAGATCATAATTAGGCAATGCTAAAGTTGGATAATATTTATTTTTATCAGTTAGGTTTCCAACGCACTAAACGGATTGATAATATCCGCAGTGTGATTGGAGTTATGCATTATTCAAGGTCGGGATATACGTTCTGTCCCTGCTTGGGACTGCAGTATGTACTGATGATTTAAAATATGATTAAAATAGAAAACGATGGTAAAAATGAATGAAATCTCTTCCAATAGTTAGCTAACAGATTTATCTTCTTTACGGTATAGGGTTCCGCATAATACAATTTTCACACAGAGATGTAAAAGCATTTCAAATCAAGTATCGACAAGCAGTGCAGCTCTGGACTGCAGTCCAGAGCTGCACTCCCGAGCAGTTTCCGTCACCGCTATAAAATATAAATTATATAGGGTTCTAGGTTTTTTAGTTGGCTTCGATACGAGCCTTCGAACTCAACATTACGGTGTGTATCCAATTTACCATAATTTTCACAAATTTCAGGTACGGAAAGTTTCAGATTTGACGGATCTAAAAGGGGATGGCATTTCACGGTGTTAGGGTCCGTATTTTCGAGCCAACTCTTTACACAGTATTCATTATTACTAAGGTAATCCGTTACACCTAAGTTTCGTCATTTTAAGAGGGTTTTTAGCTTAGGGTTTGTATTGAGCACCTATAATGAACATTTGATTCGCAACCGAAATGAATATACTATAGCATGTAGCAAGTATTTGAACTTGCCTGACGACTTATCGATGACGATACGGCAGCGACGCGGCAGCAGCGATGATCTACAGCAATGGCACGACACGGTCACGACGCAAGCGCGGCTAGGCACGACACGACAAACTCGATCTTGGCTCTAACTTGGGTTCGACTGCATGGCAGCGACTAGGGGTCGGGTGATGGGACGGTGGCGGTGATGATGATCATGGTGTGCCGTTGGCAAGGTCATCGTTGGTCCAGAGACGGCTCCGACGAGGTGGGGAGCCCGGGCGAAAGTGGGGCTGTGTCAGGCCGGGACTTGCAGTGGTGTCGGGGTCTTGGTGTCTAGTGTTGAAGGGAGAAGGAGGTGAGGAGACGATGACGGTGACGAGGGGAGACCGACGAGATGGCCGGCGGCGTGGGACGACGGCGACATAGGAGATGGGTGCGTGGGTGTTCGGTGATGGGTTCGTCGGGGGCTGGGTGCAGGAGTCGATTTCGGTGGTGAGATGGGCGCTGGAGGTGAAGGCGAGTGAAGCTCAAGGGAGAGTGGAATGGGTTGCCGACGGCGGTGATGAAGGTCAGAGCAGTGGGCGTCGGTGGAGGTAGGGGAGGTTTGGTGATGCGGTGCAGTGGAGAGAGGGAGGCAGTGGGGTGTTGGCGAGAGTGGCGAGGTCGTGACGGCACCGGCGGTGGGTTGCGGTGGATGGAGCTCGAAGGTGGAGGCGAGAGCGTTGGTTCTTGTAGGGGAGAGGAGGGTGATGAGAGGGGGAGCAGAGCGAGAGGAGAGAGTGAGTGTGTGATTCGAGAGGAGAGAGAGAGAGAACGTGATGAGAGGAGAGAGAGAAAACGTGGGGGTTTAAAAATAAATAATAATAAAGGTAAATTTTATGAGAGACAGAGAGAGTGTAAAGGAGAATTTATTACGGAATAATTTGGTTTAATTAGGGAGTTAATGAATTGGATTGGGTAAGATTTAGATTTTAAATTAGAATAATTTTTGAATTTTGAAAGGGAGAAAGTATCCATTGGGTAAAAGGAAGTGAAGAGTTATTGGGGTTGTTGGGCTCGGGCTCAAGAAAAATTTAGGAGGAAAAGAGTGGGATTAAATATGGACCTGGACTTAGGGTTTTAAGCATTAAGTTTGGTAGCAAGAGGGTTAGGGAAAAATTTGTTAGGAAAAAAATATTTATTTAAATACGGATTTAAATATAAAGTGAGCTGGTTATTACAATCGGTAAAACCAGAAGTTGGTCTCGTGCTTAACGACTTTTGCACGTTTTCCCGCTAATTGTGTTCCAAAAATGTAGATGTCAATAAGATAGCAGAGCTCAAAAAACACATTCTTTTGATCCTCTACAAGGTCGAAACTATCTTTCCACATTCCTTTTTCAGCATTATTGTTCACTTGTCTATCCATCTGGCAACCGAGGTCAGGATTGGCGGTCTGGTCCATTACCGTTGGATGTATCCAATCGAGATGTATTATTGACGTTTATTATTCATCATTTAAATTGCAACGAATTATCATGAATTATCAATTTATTTCATTTTCAACAGATATCTGTTAACTTTAAAAAACTATATCCGCAATAAGTATCGTCCTGAAGATTCGATTGCTCAAGGTATCTCCTGGAAGAAGTCACATCTTTCTATGCTCGTTTCTTGAACGACGATATCATGACGAAGCTGAACAAACCACAGAGTGTTTCTGACGGTCTAATTAGAGCAGAAAGGCTAAAGATCATGGCTTACGATCTCGCGGCCAGTGTACATGCGTATATCTTGATAAACAACGATTGTTTTGCTAAATATGTAGAGTATGTGTTTATTATTTCATCGTTTTAAACATTCAAAATTAAATTAAATTAACTGTATATTAATGAACGGAGCGCACAAAGTTATACTTACGAGATCGAATCCTAGGACGTGGTCGAATGATGGGGTCAAAGAAGAACATAGGCGCACTTTCGCTGCTTGGTCTATAAAAGAAGTGAATGAACAATTGAATCGTAGAGAGCACGCTGATAGAGAGGTCCATGACCTTTTAAATGGTCCAACGATTGCAGTTAGGTTTTATAATGGGTACGGGATATCCGGATATAAATTTGAGGTAGAAAGTACGGAACGTATTAAGGCTACGCAAAATTGTGGCATCGCAACCGTGGTCGAGGATGGAAATCCCTACTACGGTGTTCTTGAGGAAATTATAGTAGTCTCATACCAGTATACGACTGTCCTATTTCATATATTCCGATGCAGATAGTATGATACCAAGACTGACCGTGGTATGAATATCGATCAATACGGTCTGATTTTGGTAAACAACAAACGGATGTTACCAAAATACGACAGCTTTATCTTTCCCACAATGGCAACACAAATATATTATTCTCGGGACTTGCAGAAGGTTGATTGGGATGTTGTTTATCGTTGGAAACCAAGAGATTATTATAACGTGCCGACGTTGAATGGCTCTGAAGATGAGAACGACGATGAAGATCTAGCGATAACACGTCTCGGTCCATCTATTGAACGTACCAGGGATCCAAACTATTCTGCGCCGTCCATACATACGTTTGTAAGAAGCGATATCGGCCAATTGATTACTACGGATCAAGATTTTGAGAATCCACCCAACAAATCTTCAGATAATGTACATCATAAACGTGTTAGGTATTGAAGTTAAATTGAATGTTCTAAATTGTATAATGATTATAAGTAATGAAATAACATTTCTATATATGTATATAGGATTTGATCATGGGCGCAGGCAAAGACACTAAATGCCACAAGAGACAACGTCTACAGGATATTCTGAGTTGATCCATATCCGCCGACGAGAATGTCCCAGGACCCTCAGCAGGCATGGGAGCTATAGCAGCAGCGCCTATCCCCAGCAGCGCTCTCCCTATTACCGCCATATCACCCCTATGGCCCTGTTCAGTTGATAAAACTGCACATTTGTATTATATTTTTCCTACCATTTTCATATTAAAAAAGGACTTTATTATAATATATTATACATATGAGGGTTTATGTGTAAAAACACCATTTTCCATGTGTTAATATATTTTAATTAGTATTTGGTAGGAAAATGTATGCAAATAATATTATTGATCTAATCCTAGTAGAACAAAATCTACTAAAATCTTATTTGAGTTGTTGTGCAGAATATTTCCAAGTTGTGCAGAATTTACAAGGCTAGAATCAAGCAAAGAATTTATCAAACAAATCAAGTTGTTGAAGAAATCTTACCAAATTAAGAAGCAAAACTTGGAGACCAAGTCTGGAAGCAACCGAGAGAAGATTTCTTAATTCTGAAGGTGCCTTGGATTGCCAAATGTCACAATCAGAAAGCCAAAGAAAACTGACAAAGAGATCCCCACCTTTGAGCGCGGATCCGCAGCCAAACCCACCCTTGGGCCGCGGATCCGCCGCAATATTGTGGAGTTAGAGTGCAATATTTTTTGGGGTGAATCAAATCTATATTTTACCAAGTTTTCAACAATAAGATTCTGGCTTTGCACTATAAAAAGGCACCGAGAGCCTCTTGGAAAAGTTATCAAGCCGAAAAGATCACGAGCCCCTGACGCTCACGCATCCAGGCTGATCATCAACTGTTCGTCTACCTCCTTGGAAGAGATCGAGAAGCAAACTAGTCTTTGTAATCATTTTCTAAGGAATCAAAGTGTAGATTGTTCAAGTTGATTAATAAAGATAGTTATTTTATTTTATTCTTTTGCATTTTACATTATGTTTTCCCTCTCTTTCTTTTCATCTTCTTCTCCCAACATGCGCGGGTAATTCTCCGCTTGTTAGGGTTCGTAGGATTAGGGTAGGTTAGTGGATGATGAAAATAATTAAACCCTTTTTAAGTCCTATAAAATTTAGGAACTTTATCAAAAGAATTATTAATATCCTAATCGGGTGCGCTAGCAATTCTTTGCTAGTTCTGACCGCGATTAGAGATTAGATTAATGATTGTTTTGGTAAAGGCTAGATAATGAACGGAGTTCCGTGTCAAGATAAGGGTTAAGAGTGGCATTCCTTTTCCCTCCAGAAACCCTAATCTACACGCATCACCGTCGTTCTAGTTCTAAATCTATTAATGGATAAAAAGGGTAACTTTTAATTAATCGTCCATAACTACTAAATCCTAACGAACCCTACAAGCCCTCTTATTATATTAATTACATCTTTAAAATAATCTAGATCTATATTTTATATTCTTGTTTAACATAGATCTAGAAATCTTTCTATAAAATTCTTTATCCCTACTCTCTTTCTCAACACATCTAAAGTAAAAGTAAAAGGTTCCACGTTTCCCAGAGGACGACCCGTACTCATCTCGGTCTAGTTACGTGCGACACCGTTATTGATTGCGGTTAAACTACAAACACACTCTTTCGTAACAATCAAATGGCGCCGTTGCTGGGGATCATTTGATAAACACAATCGAGAAATTCGTACAATCAAATGGCGCCGTTGCCGGGGAAACGTGCGTAATTTTTTATTTTTACTATTTGTGTTGAATTCTTAGACGAGTCATATCATTATTAAAACAAAACTGCAAATTGTATATCTAACGATTATTGTGTGAAATTTTGCGAGGAAATCTGGAGTCACGGACTTGAGGAAACAGGAGATTTAGGGTTCACACTTCTCTGGTAAGATTCTAACTCCCTTCTCTCTTCTCTAAAATCCAATAAAATCTATTTTCTGCAGGATTCTTTGCAAAATATCGCCGCTCAAAAATCTTTTTGCAAAGTTTTGTTTTTCGGTTTGTTTTTGCATATTTTAATACGGATCTTTAAGGGGCAAGGACCAAATCAAGATTAGGTGGGGATTTCATCGCCCTTCCTAATCCCCACAAATCACAAACCAAGCATATAGATCAACCCTTCATTAATTTAAAAAATATATAGACCAGACTCTAAGGACTGTCGCGCTCAATAAGGACAGAGGAAGGTCGTGGGTAATCTATCGTTTATCCGCATTATTTTTGTAGTGCCTAGGAAAGTGTGTCGAAGGCTAGTGGTTTTTAATTAGGCCCACGACGTGGTTCCTTCCCACTTATCTGGCACTTACCTGGCTACAAGGGTAGTACGGAGGCGGTAGAGGATTTATCCTGCGGCTTGTCCTTTGGAAGTCTAGGAGCGGTCTAGAGACTGGACCTAGGTAACCATAGTTCTAGGGTTGTGCATTTTTGTGATTTGTCTAAATCCGTCCTTTTTTTTAAAACAAACCAATTACTTTCTCTCCTTTTTACCCCATCCCTCTTCTTCTCTTCTTATAATGGGTGACCTAAACAGAAGAACACTTGCCGAGCTTTGCTGTCCACAACCAGATATCTTTTGTTTTCGAAATCCCTTCGGTATACCGTCCGACTCTTCCATGTCCTTAAGAGATCATATAGAACAAGCAGGAAGAAACAGTTGGCCACCTCAGTCTAGGTCTTATCAACCGTATCCTAATTCTACACCTGTTTCAGTTCATACCCAGAGTGAGGAAGCCCCTAGACGAATGTCCATTGCTGAGCACATAGCTAGGTCTAGAGGCCAAAGTTTCAACCCGGACCAATATCAACCATCACCACCACTGTCCGGAAAAGAGTTTGATATGAGGTTTGTATATAGCCAACCAACCAACCCATATCAATATTCTTCTTATCATAATATTGATCCTACTCCTACCCAAGTTCAGCAACCATTTTGTTCCTATCAATCCAATCCGACTTTTCCACCTACTCTAGACAGTTCTTCTAATCAGTCATTTGGGAGTTTTAATTATCCACAGGAATTTCAATCTTATACTGAAACCCCTTATCAACCCAAGACAAGTCTGGAGCAGACATTAGAAAAATATATGGAACTGACGAATCAAATTATGAAGGATTTGCGTAGTAAGACAGAACTGTACACCCTTCCTAATCAAACCTCCCCATTCCAAACTGAACTCCACAACTCTAGTTTCATAGATTCATCAAGTACAATGTCTGATAAGTTGTGTGACTTTGTAGTGTTTGATTTACCCAACTGTGAAGGGTCCCTTTCAAGTGAAACCATACCCAACCCTTGTGATCTCTACACCTCCACTCTTGAACCAAAACTGATTGAAAACCATACTTTTGATGAGGAGTTTGAGAATTTTACCCTTCACTTGAATGAGGTGATTGATGTTGGGGATATTTTGATTAATGAACCAGAAATTTTGGATGATTTTGTCCCACCAATTCATCAAATCCTTTCACTTCCTTGTGGTCATCATCTTAAGCCTTTAATTCTTCCCGAACCCCAAATATGTCTTGAAGTTGATGATAATGGTATACCCGAAGATCAGACCGAAATACAGCCTCCATCTTCCACATCTGGTTCAGCAACACTCGACACACCAATTTGTTTACCCATTTCACCTTCTACTTTCTCCGGTTCTTCTTCTGTTCCTATAGTTTCAGTGGGTTTTGATAAATCACAATCCGTTAATTCAAGTTCAATAATACCAGAAATTCAACTTGATTTGGATATTTTTGAAAAAGAGGTAAATGAGTTTTTCGAGTCCTCTACCTCAGTGATTTTTTATGAATCGAGTAGAATAAATTCTGGCATAAAACTCTTTGACAGCAAAATATTCAATCACACCATTGATAAAAGTTTTGAAGAACTTTTTGCTGATGAACTTGAATTTTTAAACAATACGGATTTTGTGACTAATCAATCTCCACTTATAGAGGTTGAACCGTCCCCATTCTTTCTTCCTAATCATTCACATTCATCCTCATTCTTTCTTTTCTCTAATTTCAAACCCTTTCCAGACCACCTCTTATACCTTCCCCACTTTTTCTTGCCTCGATACAACACATTCTTCCACCAACCTATACGATATACTGATAAAATTTTTGAATGGTTGGTGTTAACTTTTGGTCTTTGTAAAGTTTTACTTTGACCAAATGACTCACCCCCTCTTAAAATGCTTCATATTGTCTAACTCATGTTTGGGGGGGGGTATATTTTTGGCTCTTGATCATAACTTTTGTCCTCAAATTTGTGAGCCAAAAATAAGTTTGGGGGAGAATTTTCACTTTTATATATTCTTGCCCCCATTAATAATTTCCTCCCAAGTCTACAGGTTTTTGAGCTTAACGGATGACATCAGTGAGGACACTGCTGTAAACAGGTTTGGGGGAGGTTTGTGCTTATTTACACATCAATTTGCATCATATTTTGCATAAGCACAACGTTTTCAAAAATAAAAAAAAAATCTTTTATAACAAAAGAGTAGAAAGTGAAAAATTACATCCAAAAGATAGGAATAGTTTAAGAAAACTAAGAAAATTAGAAGTTTTCTTATACGAACTAGTAATAAGTAGTTATGAGCTGTTGTCCCAAGGGTTAGTAAGATGAAGGAAGTCACTAATCTGAGGATAAAAATAAGTCTGAAAAATAGTTTATACTCTGGAAGCCAAACATTTGAATATTGATACCCTACTATATGCACATACACACGTCTTGAAACTTGGGATAGTAGAGCATACCTTGAAATGCTCTTGTCTAAAAGCCAAAGTATGAAGGAAGTGAAAAAAATGAAGAAAATATAAAAATGGTGAAAATAAAAAAATGAACACTGGTTTTGTATCGCCAAGGCAGCAATAAAAAAATATAGCGAGGGTGCCTCTTCACCTAGTGCCCTAAGGCCAACTGGTCTGGGAGTCACTGCTAAGCCTTAGGTGGTGCAAGACGAGGAAATATTATCACCTAATCAGCAAGCACATGAGTAATCGGTCGGTTAGTACCTCAAGAAGTATTAACGGTCGCATGAAAATGTGTGAGCAAATCTAAGTATTCATCAAATTAAAAAGTACTAAGGTAGATGGACAAGAGTATGATAGCTTGAATTGAATTCTCCGAGTGTAGGGATGTTATTTACACACATGTGGGGTTATATGATCAATGTTTGGATGAAAGGTAGGAATGAAGAATAAAGACGATGTTTTATTGAGGGATAATGTGATTTCTAACATCTTTTCATGACTATTAAGATAGGGCTCATGACAACTGAAAAGCTGGCATAGTTGGAAACTCTTCTTTTCAAAGTATTTCTTTTATGGTTCTTGTCTTTATATGTAAATTTCACCATCTTTCTTTTGTTATTGGATTTTGTAGGTGTAATCCGCTGAAAACACTCAGGAGACAACACTCCTCCTACTAGGGACACCTAGAGGTTTAACGGCTTGTTGCACGTGCTCAGTGCAATCGTGTCTGCCTACGAAAATGTGCTTAGTTTTCTCCTTTCTTTTTCTCCTCTTAAATAAGCTAGTTTGCTCGGGACGATCAAAGATAAGTTTGGGGGTATTTGTTCAGTTGATAAAACTGCACATTTGTATTATATTTTTCCTACCATTTTCATATTAAAAAAGGACTTTATTATAATATATTATACATATGAGGGTTTATGTGTAAAAACACCATTTTCCATGTGTTAATATATTTTAATTAGTATTTGGTAGGAAAATGTATGCAAATAATATTATTGATCTAATCCTAGTAGAACAAAATCTACTAAAATCTTATTTGAGTTGTTGTGCAGAATATTTCCAAGTTGTGCAGAATTTACAAGGCTAGAATCAAGCAAAGAATTTATCAAACAAATCAAGTTGTTGAAGAAATCTTACCAAATTAAGAAGCAAAACTTGAAGACCAAGTCTGGAAGCAACCGAGAGAAGATTTCTTAATTCTGAAGGTGCCTTGGATTGCCAAATGTCACAATCAGAAAGCCAAAGAAAATTGACAAAGAGATCCCCACCTTTGAGCGCGGATCCGCGGCCAAACCCACCCTTGGGCCGCGGATCCGCCGCAATATTGTGGAGTTAGAGTGCAATATTTTTTGGGGTGAATCAAATCTATATTTTACCAAGTTTTCAACAATAAGATTCTGGCTTTGCACTATAAAAAGGCACCGAGAGCCTCTTGGAAAAGTTATCAAGCCGAAAAGATCACGAAGCCCCTGACGCTCACGCATCCAGGCTGATCATCAACTGTTCGTCTACCTCCTTGGAAGAGATCGAGAAGCAAACTAGTCTTTGTAATCATTTTCTAAGGAATCAAAGTGTAGATTGTTCAAGTTGATTAATAAAGGTAGTTATTTTATTTTATTCTTTTGCATTTTACATTATGTTTTCCCTCTCTTTCTTTTCATCTTCTTCTCCCAACATGCGCGGGTAATTCTCCGCTTGTTAGGGTTCGTAGGATTAGGGTAGGCTAATGGACGATGAAAATAATTAAACCCTTTTTAAGTCCTATAAAATTTAGGAACTTTATCAAAAGAATTATTAATATCCTAATCGGGTGCGCTAGCAATTCTTTGCTAGTTCCGACCGCGATTAGAGATTAGATTAATGATTGTTTTGGTAAAGGCTAGATAATGAACGGAGTTCCGTGTCAAGATAAGGGTTAAGAGTGGCATTCCTTTTCCCTCCAGAAACCCTAATCTACACGCATCACCGTCGTTATAGTTCTAAATCTATTAATGGATAAAAATGGTAACTTTTAATTAATCGTCCATAACTACTAAATCCTAACGAACCCTACAAGCCCTCTTATTATATTAATTACATCTTTAAAATAATCTAGATCTATATTTTATATTCTTGTTTAACATAGATCTAGAAATCTTTCTATAAAATTCTTTATCCCTACTCTCTTTCTCAACACATCTAAAGTAAAAGTAAAAGGTTCCACGTTTCCCAGAGGACGATCCGTACTCATCTCGGTCTAGTTACGTGCGACACCGTTATTGATTGCGGTTAAACTACAAACACACTCTTTCGTAACAATCAAATGGCGCCGTTGCTGGGGATCATTTGATAAACACAATCGAGAAATTCGTACAATCAGGCCCCTACTCATACCGCATCGCCCCCAACTTTCCCCTATCCTTACTAGCGCTCCTCCTATTACCGCCACGTCATCCCTCATGGACCTCATACTCACACTGTATCATCCCTGACTGTCCTCCTATCCTTACTAGCGCTTCCTATACTATCGCCAGATCACTCGCAGTGTCGCAGCCTCCCCTACCCCGGGTCCTCATACCCCCGTCACTCCTATGCATGGTGCGTAGTTTACTCATTTAAAATTTGACACATCATTACAATATAAGTGGATATTGAATTATCTAACAGTTTATTGTTTGCAGTTCCGCATTCTACTCACGGGATGGCATCTTGCGCCGGTTCTAGCGCCACGCCAGGGACGACGGGTATAATCGTTATTTCTTAAAGCTTTTAAATAACGATTGTAATTTAAATTTGTCAAATTCTATATTCATATTCTAAATATTATAATATTGTGTATGTATATCTATTTTTTCGCAGGCTCGAGCAGTGTTAGTGTAATACCCAGCCCCTTTTTATACCAATATCTGTATTTTTCGTTCACCTATAAAATTTATTTATTTTACTTAGAATTATTTATTTATTTTAAATCCCATTAAACACCAAACCCCAAATCTTTCCTTTTCTTTTTCCCTTATTCCCAAGTCGGCCCACACTTCATTTCATTTTAATGATTTCTTAAATTCCCAGCCCAGCCCGTTTTTTATTAAACCCTTTAAACTTAAGCCCGGCTCTTCCCATTTCCTCAGCCCACACTCCATTTCCCTTTTTTTTATTAATAACCCGGCCCAAATTTTCCTCAGCAGCCCGGCTCCCTTTTCATAGTTTACATTACTTGTTTTGTTATTTCTTTTTCGGCCCAAAGGACCCCAGCCCAAGCCCAGCAGCCCGCTCACCCTAACCCGACCCGACCCGACCCGACCCACTCCTTTAACCCCTCATTTCCCTCCCGTTGCGCCTTTCCCGCTCTTTACAGCGCCTCCACCCATGTCGCTAACGCTCGCGGCCACGACGCCCACGCCCACGCTCGCGCCGTGCCCCGCTCCTCGCACCCACGACGCGCGCGTGTCCCCTACGACCCGCTCCCCAATGGTTCGCTCCTCCTTCTCCCTCACACCCTTGAACCCACTTCTCTCTCCCTCTCCCCACTCTATCTATTTCCTTCTCTCATTCTCTGCTCTCTTTAATCCATCGAGCATCGACCCCGCCGCCGGCCGACCCCATCATCACCGACGAGCCACTTCTTCACCCGAGCTCTTCATCCTCGTCTTCTTCACCCGAGCTCCCCACTTCCTTTCTCCCTCGACCCAACTCTAACAGCCGACCGCTCCATCGTTGCCAGCTCCAGCCACCGTCACAACAAGCCTCCGGCCTCCTACCCCTCTCCTCTACAACCGCCCATCATCATCATCGTCTTCCATTGACCCCACCTTCAAAACCCACCGAGCACCCCTCGCTCGAACTCCAACACCCCGACACCCCTGCTCCGGCTACCTGCTGCACGCCGTCGCCGACAAGCCGCTGCCTCCTCTCTCCAACTCCATCGTCGGAACCACCCTACGCCGCCTAAGCAGCCGCGCTAACCGCCGGCCACCCACGTCACCGGTGACACCCCCAGAGCCACCTTCGACCACTTCTCTTCACCCTCCACCTTCGATAACACTCCATCAGCCCACTGCTGCCATCGCCAGAGCGCCGCCGACCGTCATCGATCACCACGCCGGCAGACCTCCCACCGCAGCCACCTCACCGGTGACATCTTTCCATCGGCAACCCAGTCAGCTCACCGCAACAGCCCCGTCACCAAGCTCGAGCCAAGTCCAAGCCTAGCCGAGACTCGTCGTATTGTTGCTACTCCGTGCCCGTGCCGTGTCACCACTGCCTTCGTTGCCGTGCCATCAATTCATCGTCAGGCAAGTTCAATTACTTGCTTACATGCTAATCTACTCGTGTTACAAATTCAAAAGTATAAGTTATGAATTTACAATTCCCGATAAAATTAAACGACATACCTGTTCGATACATGATCCCAATGAAAATACTCACCCAAATTGACGGAATTGGATTGTTTATGTTGGCCCATGTAGTGATGAGTACTTTGTATAAATTTCACTGGAAAATACGAATGTTAATGACTAAAACGATTACCCCAAATATATCTGTAAAACTGGAACTTTCCCCTGTTGCCCTCCGAAAGGCGGCCAAGACATTAGGACGTCTTGCCTGAGATTCGGGACAGATGCTATTTGGTTTTATCCGTCTACCTCTCCGAAGATGCCAAGTTGATTTATGGCACCATGTATCGGAGGTTTAGACGGATGCGACCGATGTAGCAGACTTCGTCAGATTCCCTCTCGTTAGAGGGGTTTTTTGATTGTGGGGACGCTTTTCCCTGCAGGCGCAAGCCCCTGCTGTTAATTACGCTACCGCATCGCGGTAGCCACTTTCTCCTTCTCCAGAATTTCACTTCGTGTCGTGTGTGTTTGTTTTGTTTGTGGATGCCCGTGGATTGTATACGGAGACTAAGTTATGCCGTCGCCCGTAGGACGTGGATTAGTCCAAATCCGTATTTACTTAGATTTGGGTTTGGTGTTTTAGTTTAAGGATACGTTAGCCATATTGAGGCTAATATCAACTTAAACGTTCGTTAAGGATACGTTAGTCTGATTTGAGACTAAGATCAACTTAACGAGATCGTTTGGATCCGACAAAAGAGCATTTGGGGGCTCTATTGTTCCAGTTTAGGGACATAGTGGTCCATGTTCCATTTTAGGGACATAGGGGTCCATATTCCAGTTTAGGGACGTGGTGGTCCATAGGTAGTTTAAGGACATTGCGGTCCATTGCCAGTTTAGGAACATGGGGGGTCCATGTTCCAGTTTAGGGACATAGGGGTCCATATTCCAGTTTAGGGACGTGGTGGTCCATAGGTAGTTTAAGGACGCTTAAGTCCATGAGTTTAAGGACCCCACAGTCCGTGTTTTAGTTTAAGGACGCATAAGTCCGTGGGTTTAAGGATCCCACAATCCGTCTTTATGTGTGGTTGTCGGGACCCGTCACCTCTCTGACGTCGTTGAAGGATTACAACGATGGGTGTCAGAGGAGTTCGGAGATGTACCCTCGAACCTGTCGTAAATTGATTTAAGAGAGAGCTGTGCTCAGTCAATTTAATTTGAGGACTTATGGCCATGATTGGGTTAAGTCCAGTTGAAAATGTTCAACATTTTTATTTATTTTTGGTCTATTAGACCTATGCTAGGGCTTTGCCCACATTTAAATAATGCATTGCATTACTTTTTATTTTGTTTGGGCTCTGCCCATAAAGGATGTAGAGCATCAATTTGTTTTGGGCTCTGCCCATTTATAAATGATGCAGAGCATCAATTTTACTTGGGCTCTGCAGAGCATCAATTTTATTTGAGCTCTGCCCTTTTATTGCTTTGCAATTTATTTTGGCCTGATAGGTCTTTTTGACTTGGGCTTGGCCCTTTAGCAAAAGAAATGCATTGCATTTGTCAGGCGCTTTGCGCCAATCAAAGAGCGCAAGCACTTGTAGTGATGACACGTGTCATGCAAGCGCAGTGCGCTGCGCCAGTGCGCTGCGCTTGCGCTGCTGACACGTGGCGAGCTGTGGTGAGTTGCGCCAGTTTCAGAAAGCAAGGCTCTATTTCAAAAGCGCATAGCGCAAATGGTTCAAATGCTGACACGTGGCGCTCTCTGGTGGCTTGCGCCAACCTAAGAGCGCAACAGCGCAGTTTTGCAAGTGCAAGGCACTATTAATTTTGAGAATCTTTTAGATTCCAGAACCAATGGTTCATAAAAGAAGTGCAAAGCACTATTTATTTTCTTGATCTAATTTAGATCAAAGAAAACACATTTCTCTTGTTTTTCTTATTTCAGGGAACTAGGGGTTCATAAAAAGTGCAAAGCACTATTTTTATTTGTTTTTTATTAAAGATCATTGATCTTATTCTTAGATCAATGATCTATTAGAAGAAATTCTTCTATCTAAAAGATCTTTTACTTTTTTTCTTCTTGAAATTTCTTCAGAGTTCTCTCTGTTTGAAATTTTTGATTTCTCACCGAATGTTGATGATCTTGAATTGAGGTCTAGGGGCCTTTATATAGTGCCCATAAATTTGTTAAAGAGATCTTTCTCTGAGTGATTTGGGGAATTTTCCCCACCGTTGGATTTTTGATCTAAGGGCTTCTGTTTTACAGAAGGCAATCTTCTTGTTTTAACAAGAACAGAAAAATCTTACTCGAATTTAATTCTGTTTGGCGCAAACGCCCCAGCGCGTGACACGTGTCAAGCAGCGTACAGCGCAGCGCAACTGCACCGACACGTGTCGCGCAGCGCAAAGTGCAGCGCAACTGCACTGACACGTGTCGCGCAGCGCAACTGCGCTAGCGCATCCGCGCTGACACGTGTCGCGCAGCGCAACTGCGCTAGCGCATCCGCGCTGACACGTGTCGCGCAGCGCAGTGCTTGCGCAACTGAAGCTTTGCTTCCTTTAATTTTGTTTTAAATAGAGCTTTGCTCTGATTGGGCGCGCTGCCTCGGGCGCTGCGCTCTCTGCGCTGGCGTGCCTGATTTTGACACGTGGCGCCCTGTGCGTAGCGCAGAGGATCTGAAGCGTTGTTTCATTATTAAAGTTTAAATTTTCAAAGTAGAGATTTGCTCTGATTGGGGGAAGATGAAGCGTTGCTTCATCTCCAGCCTTGGAATTTGAACAGAGCTTTGCTCTGATTGGGGTAAACATCCCCGTACCTGAAAACCGTTAAAATCACCATAAATTATGTACATACTGGAATGATGCGTTCGAGGGCTTAAATCGAAGAAGACTCGACGAACTATAACCCTATGCAAGTTTCTAATGGTTTCTGCACTTAAATTGTGACAATATTTGGATCGGAGAGCGACTCTGGACTGCAGTCCAGAGTGACTCTGGTTACTGTTTACTGTTTACTGTCCCGTAATGCGTGCCACCTTGTTTCCTGGACTAGTATGTTGCGAAACTCCAAATTTTAGTAAAGGTGAATCTGTTATCTAGATAACACAAGTGGTTTCATTCCGTTTCATCGTCGTTTGCTATTTAAATTGTAAATTATAAGAGCTGGACGTATAACAGTCCAGAACAGATTCAGAAGTGGAAAACTAGTGATAAAAAGTGTGTAACTTTTGACGTACTGACGCGATTGAGAATCCGTCTATTGCGTTGAATACCCTACTGAAAACCCTAGATATCATTCAACTGTAGCGTCGCTAAATTCTGATCCCTACTGGGGTTAAAATGCGTTGCGAAACAGACTTTTGATTCTGAAACCGGATTTCCAGCCGTGAACGCTTAAAATGAAATGGCCATATCTAGTAATCCTGAAACCCGATTGACATGAAACCAAATTCCCTGGATAGATAATCAAACACACTATTTATTCCCTTTCATCGTTTCGCTAAACTGTACACGTATGATTTATGATAAATTATGCAAGTGGTAGAGTACTGATTTATGATATCTTGACCATGCTTTACATACTGTTTCCTCATCATATCATGCATATGTCGCTGCATTGATAACCTAGTAATCATGTGCATTACCCAGTGTTAGGTATTAGTGGTGATTGTGGCAAGTACGTTAGTGTTCGTGCATGAGTGGATAAGTGAAAGTGACACGTACTTGTACACAATCAGTGAACCCTATTATTTTATTGCATTGTCGATGTCTGTGGGACGCGTGTAAGTGTGACTATAAGTGGTATGGGACACTTATGGAAGCTCTCGCATGGGTGTCACAGATAAGGCACCAGACACTGCCATTTATCTTGGGTATTAGTCGGGACGTGCTTGATGGAGATCCTGTCTCCAGTTCTCGCGCAGACTTGTCATGGACCGACCGATATTTGAGGTTATGGTTGGCGTTTGATGTAGACCACGGGGTGTGGGGTAGTTTGAGTGTGAGTTCAACAGAATCTCGGGAGTCCCATGCCGGCTTATATATATGGAGATATATGGAGATTTACAGGGTACATGATTATTACCGTGAGTTATATTTTGGGCCCGTGGTCCCTTGCCCTTGGGTCCTACCCTTGGGTGGAGGACACTCGCGAGTGGTTGACTCTCACAGTTGGACCGACGATAGGCTTAGTGACCTGTACAGTGAGACTTAGAGACTGATAGGGATAATGGTATTGATATATATTACTTACCGTGTTGACATATCTGGCATACTATTTTACTGCTTTACTGTTCACCTGATCTATTAGACACTTCATTGGTTACTGTATGTTCATATCTGTACCGTCTTGATTTACTGTTATATATCTATTATCACTGTTCGAGTTGTCACTTGCATATATATATATATATATATTGCTATTGTGTCGCTCTGACGACCTGAGTATGCATGCTCAGAGTGAGGAGTGGATTTAGCCTGGATCAGGATCAGACGTACATCGCGGACATCTTGATTAGCTATCCAAAGCTATTCTCTTTTACCTCCATCAGGTCAGTTCTTTGTATTTGTTTTGTTTCCGTTACTGCATTTCTCATTACCCGTGCGTTGTTTACTGATTACCACGTAAAGCTAGAAGCCGAAGTGTGACTACGTGTAACCCTTCGAAAATCGTTTAGGCAGTTTTTCGGTAATCGGCTAATTTTTCGGCTTTTTCCGTAAAAAGTCAAAATAGGTATTTTTCATTATAAACTTAATTATACAAAATTTAAATAAGATATTACTATAATTTTGTCACTAAAATGTCACTTATAATTTTCTAGTTAAATAAAATATTTTCGTAATTAATTATTTTTTTTATTATTTTAAGCTTTTTAACATACATTAAATTAGGGATAAATACAAATTTAATTAGGTAAATTTCATAATTAGGAATCTTTATAAGCTAAAATATGGTGTTAATAAAATTGTATCATGACTTGCAACATTTTAGTTTTATGGTGTGAAAATTGTGAAAAAATGGAGTAAAAATGGGTTTTTTTGTAAAAAGTTGATGTAACATTCATTAATTGACCTTTGAAGAAGCTTTTTGTGTAGAATTTCCACACAATTCTCTCTCACTCTCCTCCTCTACCTCCAGGCCGAGCACACCTGCTGGAAACACCTCATTTTCCCCATTTTCTTGCTTCAAATTTCCATTAAAAATCCACCGAAATCCACAAAAATTCACAATTTCTTCACAAAATTGAAACCTAAATCCTATTCCACCTCTTTCCAAACCCTAAGTTGTTTAAAACAAGGAGAAAGAAGACATCTATGGTGGCTAAGTGAAAGAGGATCAACACTTGGGAGGTATAATTTTAATCTAGTTGTTAAATTTGTAGTTTAAATAAGCTATTTTAGAAGTTTAAAGTGTCAATTTCATTGCAATGGTTTGTTTTAAAAATTCAAGAATAGGATTGGTGTTGTAATTAGGGTTTGAAATATGATAAGTGTGTTTAAGTTAGTGTTTTGGCCATCTAGTGGGTTAGATCGAACGTTTATGCGTTGTTGCGATCGCTAAATCGTTAATTCGCGAGGTTTGCATCGAAATTTTTCCGTGAATGCTTACTAGGTTTTCTACGAAATTAGGAAGCGATTTATTTGCGATATCATGATGATATTATTAGCATCTAATATGACTTGTAGGGTATGCGAATGCGTAGTTTTGTCTAGTTGGGTTTTAGCTTTGGCGGTTGCACCGAAATGACGATTCTAGTTAAAGGTTAGCGATTTTCGTGCGTTTTTCCGCGCACCGAGTGTATGCTATGATTAATTCGAGAGCGTTAATAATTTTATATTGTGACTTGCATCGTTTTAGGTTTTGTAATCTTATACTTGGTGTTGTGCAAATATAGGATCGGTCGGGGAAACTTCGGACACAGCGTGAAAAGGCAAGGCGGTGGCCGGAACAGATTAGCGGGGATTTCAGGTGAGTAGATGTATTCATCTATGGGGGAATCGTCTGGATGGCGCGATGCGCCCCCCCTAGTTAGGATTACCCTACTTTTTGCAAGATTTATTTTGTTAGCTAGCTTATCCATTCATGTACACTGCATACCCTTATAGAGAACAGTATATTAAACTGCATGGACATTCATCTATACTTATGCTATATCATTTCGTAGGACACGAACACCTTACCATTGGCATCTGTTGCACGCGCACTATTCATGTGACACACACGCCTTTGGTAATTGCCATGCCACGTGCACTATAGAACCTGTTTATCTTAATATCGTCACCTGCATTCATACTTGATATATGAAACTGCATCGCATGCATATATCTCGCATCATCATCATATTTACATAGAACTCTAGCTAAAATTCACATCATACATATTGATACCATAGACATTTATCATATATAACATGTGGACATTATGATTTTCTTGAGGATTTCAGTATTGCTGCGATTTCTGGATTTTTGGGGAAAACCGCAAGAATTTAACAAAACCTTATATTTATCATTTTCAAAACAAAGTTGCGGTTTTCTCGTGATGTATATGTCGTCCACCATGAGTTTTCATGTTTTCTGTTGGATTTCGAGACCCGATTCGAGGAGTGGATGAACCGTCTGGGGTACATGGTGGGCCCGGTATGGTACCCCGGGGCAAGAAGATCGAGTTGTAGACGATGAGCCTGGCAGGGGAAGACTACCTACCGGTGATGTCTGGCGCGGCGGATATCCGGAGGATACCGACCGTTGTCGTGAGATTTATGATATGGACCGATCCGGACTGACGGAGCCCGATATTGAGACAGATATGATTCCTATTTGGTGTCGATGCTTGACACGGGTTTTCAGATGATTTCTTGATGGTATTTAGCTATTATACAGATATTCATGTTCTAAAGTTAAGAATTCAATACCCTTAGCATTTAAAACACTTAAAGACTTAATAATGATATTGCATACCTGTGCATGCATACTAGAGATAGTATATCACATATGGACATACATGTTGTGGTGCATTGCGTGCATTCTTACGATTGCCTTATTAGATGTTATATTTACTCACGAGCTGGCAACTCACCCCCGTTGTGCCACAGTGTCTTGCAGGTCGGACTCATCAGTCTTGTAGCGGCGGCTATCTTATTATCAGCTCCTTTTGCTCAGACTCGCGACATCGCCCGTAGGTGGGTTGCGAGCACACTTCATTTCTTTTTGCTTTATCATTGTATCTAGTATTCTCCATCTACCACTTTATATTGTATATGCGACCTAGTGATGAGACTGAGAGACTTGTATATTTGTGGTTCTTTTGGGTCGAGCTCACTTGAGCCGGCGTTGTGTTTTCGGATACTTTGCGTTTCTTTCATGCTCTTTTCTTGATATTGCTATTATATTGCATGTGGTTGTGATCCGCCTTGGGCGAAGAGCTAGCTCCCGCTTGGGGATGCCATTTTATGTTTACAGGTTTATTATCTTGTTGTACCCATTTTGGGGGATAGAAAATACAGGGGAGACTCTGCCGAAATTTTCGGGAATTTATGATGTTTTTTTTAAAGGGATTCTATGCAACTTAAATGATTTTTTAAAAACCATTTTTCATTAAAGGTTTTTCCTTCACTCTCTTTTGATTTTGGTTTAGATTCTTCTGGGCTTTGGCTGACTTAGGTTACGGTATGCCTTTAGACGTCTCGTAATCTAAGTGCTAGTCGCGTTCCGTACTTTCGGGTCGTGACAAAGTTGGTATCAGAGCGTAGGTTTTACCTTTCTGAGTGTAGGAAGACCTTGGTAGATGGAGTAGGTGACTTAAGCAGAGTGGCGTAGCGTGGGTATGATCTGCGGCATACTTACGATACGGTACTCTGCCTAAGTGACCTTAGGACATAATTGCTTGTATTTCCTTTCTTGATTCCTTGCATTCCTTGATTCAATTGCAATGTCCTTATCAGTCCTGTTTCTTATTCCAGCTTCGATGCCGCCAAAGACTACAAGAGCTCAGCGGGCTGCCGCTAGGGATGAGATTCGGGCGGGCCCGTCTGAGGCGAGGATCGAGCGGGATGATACACCTACCCCTCAGGGTCATACTGATCCGCTTTATCCTGACCGTATTGCCAGATTAGAGGCCGGCATGCAAGAGTTGCGGCAGATGATGGGATCTTTAGTTGAGTCTAGCCGGGCACAGAGATCCGAGGACGTTCCTTCCACAGCACAGACCACGATCGTACCTGCTGCACAGATGGTCACTCCTGCTGCTACTACGGAGACTATCCCTGTTTCACTACAGGAGTTCATGAGATTGAGACCTCCAGCTTTTACCGGTACAGATGCGACAGAGGACCCACAGGCATTTCTTGATAGGATGGCTCGGATTTGCCATTCGTTGAGGTGTTCTGACGATAGATTGGTGGAGTTTGCGAGTTTTCGTCTGGAGGGTCTTGCCCAGACATGGTACGACTCAGTAGAGAGAGGCCGAGCTGCAGGTCTGCCTTCTATGACCTGGGATGAGTTTACATCTGCATTTCTTGCCCGTTTTCTTCCGGAGGGTGTCCGAGATGCTCGAGCCCGTAGTTTTGAGTCTTTGCGCAAGACTCCTGGGATGACAGTGTCGGAGTATGATATACAGTTTACCCAGTTGTCTCGATATGCTCTGTACCTAGTCGACACAGAAGAGAAGAGAATAAAGAGGTTTGTGCGAGGGCTTGATACACAGCTATTTCTTGCCATCGGCATCCAGCACTTTGATACATACGCAGCCGCGATGGATGCATCCTTACTTTTGGAGGAGCGTATTTCCGAGACTCCGGTCGTTTCTGGGCCGAAGAGGATCCGTACTGATACGCCAGCTCAGCGGCAGATGGGCAGACATCGTGATAGATTATTTCCGGGAGATGGCGGAGGCAGAGGATTAAGACGAGGTCAGTTATTTGGTTCATATCCACAGACCCAGCAGTCGTCTCCAGGATGTTTTCGGTGTGGGAGTCAGTACCACCGTGTCAGAGACTGTACCATGGGACGTCAGGGCACGGCGACAGTCCCGCATGTGACCTTACCACCCTCACCACCTTCTCAGAGAGCTTTACTTCCTACTCCTGATGATGCTCCACGTCAGTCAGATGCTTCTAGAGGCCGTGGGCGTGGCGGTCCAGTTCAGAGAGGACGAGGCGACAGAGGCAGAGGCAGAGGCCGAGGTAGAGGCAGAGGACAGCCAGCTATTAGTGGTGGACAGGCCCGAGTGTACGCGTTGACTCCTCAGGATGCACAGGCATCCAATGCCGTCGTGACAGGTACTCTGCCAGTATGTTCTTTTGATGCACGGGTATTATTTGATCCAGGCTCCACACATTCCTATGTTTCCACGTATTTTGCACCGAGGTTGGGCCGAGAGTCTTCTCCGTTAGATCAGCCGCTTGTCGTTATTACCCCGGTAGGCGAGTCTTTTGTTGTCCGTTTTGTGTACCGATCGTGTTCCGTTCGTATCGGGGAGAGAGATTCTTCAGTTGATTTGATTCTCCTCGATATGCTCGACTTTGACGTTCTTCTTGGTATGGACTGGCTAGCCACCTGTTATGCATCCGTGGACTACCGTGAAAAGGCAGTCAGATTCAGTTTTCCTGGTGAGCCGGTTCTTATTATTCAGGGAGATCGTAGTGCTACCCTTCCCAATTTGATTTCTTCTCTTCGCGCTGGTCAGCTCTTAAGGAAAGGGTGTCAGGGATTCTTAGCCTATATTTGTGATACTAGCTCCACAGAGGTTCCGTTGGACCAGGTCCCTGTTGTGAGAGAGTTTCCTGATGTATTCCCTGACGAGCTGCCTGGCCTGCCACCAGAGCGCGAGATTGAGTTCTGTATTGACTTGATCCCTGGCACGGGGCCTATCTCTATACCGTCTTATCGGATGGCCCCGGCGGAGCTGAGAAAGCTAAAGGATCAGTTACAGGACTTGCTGGACAAAGGGCTTATCCGACCGAGTGTGTCACCTTGGGGTGCTCCCGTCTTGTTTGTTAAGAAGAAGGACGGAAGTATGCGCTTATGCATTGATTATCGTCAGCTGAACCGGGTTATTGTGTGGAACAGGTATCCCCTACCCCGCATTGATGACTTATTTGATCAGCTCCAGGGTGCAGGGTTTTTCTCGAAGGTTGATTTACGATCAGGTTATCACCAGTTACGGGTTCGGAAGGAGGATATTCCGAAGACCGCTTTCCGTACTCGTTATGGTCATTATGAGTTCTTGGTGATTTCGTTCGGGCTCACCAATGCCCCGGCAGCATTTATGGATTTGATGAACCGTGTATTCCGGCCGTATCTCGATCAGTTCATCATTGTGTTCATTGACGACATCTTGGTTTATTCTCGGAGCCGGGAGGAGCATGAGCAGCACTTACGTATCACCTTGCAGACTTTAAGGGAGCATCAGCTGTTTGCCAAATTCTCCAAGTGCGCATTCTGGCTAGACAGTGTCGACTTCTTGGGTCATGTGGTGACGATAGACGGTATTTGTGTGGACCCGAAGAAGATCGAGGCAGTTCAGCGTTGGCCTAGACCAGTATCAGTTACAGAGGTTCGCAGCTTTCTAGGTCTGGCCGGCTATTATCGACATTTCGTCCAGGATTTCTCCCGCATTGCTGCACCGTTGACCGGGTTGACCCGGAAGGGGGGTCCTTTTGATTGGACCCAAGCATGTGAGGATAGCTTCCAGCAGTTGAAGACTCGTCTGACTACTGCACCAGTGTTAGCATTGCCTTCAGGATCAGGCGGGTTCGTGGCATATTGTGATGCTTCTAGAGTGGGGCTGGGATGTGTATTGATGCAGCACGACAGAGTTATCGCGTATGCTTCTTGGCAGCTAAGGAAACACGAGCAGAACTACCCCACCCATGATTTAGAGATGGCTGCAGTGGTATCTGCACTTAAGATCTGGAGACATTACCTATACGGTGAGTCGTGCCAGATATTCACTGACCACAAGAGTTTGAAGTATATCTTCCAGCAGCGAGATCTGAACCTAAGACAGCGCTGTTGGATGGAGCTGGTGAAGGATTATGACTGCGATATTTTATACCATCCGGGCAAGGCGAATGTGGTGGCAGATGCTTTGAGTAGGAGGCCCGGAGGTAGCTTATCTTGTTTGAGCGCAATACAGATGCAGTCGACGGCGGATTGGCAGGTTTTATGTGATAGCAGAGTGCAGTTCGAGTTTACTCCTACAGGGGGACAGCTGGCCCATTTCAGAGCACGCCCACAGTTACTTGACCGTATCCACGAGGCACAGTCCCGCGATGCCCGTACATTAGAGATTATTGAGCAGATTCGGTAGGGTAGAGTTTCCGAGTTCGTGATTGATGATCAGGGGATACTTCGATTTGGGACTCGACTGTGCGTGCCAGATTCAGAGGGACTGAGGCGCGATATTCTCGAGGAGGCATATAGATCAGTATACAGTGTGCATCCAGGTTCCACCAAGATGTTCCGTGATTTGAGAGAGGTTTACTGGTGGGACGGGATGAAGAAGGATATTACAGACTTTGTGTCGAGATGCCTGACTTGTCAGCAAGTCAAAGCCGAGCAACAGAGGCCAGCCGGCGAGTTACAGCCTTTGCCCATCCCTGAGTGGAAGTGGGAGCAGGTCTCCATGGACTTCGTTGTGGGTCTACCCAGGACCAGTCGAGGGTACGACTCTATATGGGTGATTGTGGATCGACTGACGAAAGCGGCTCACTTTCTGCCAATGAAGACCACTTTTGGATTTTCTCAGTATGCCCAGGTTTATATTGATGAGATAGTGCGACTGCATGGTGTTCCGACTTGCATCGTGTCCGACCGTGGCACCCAGTTTACCAGCCGATTGTGGCAGAAACTTCAGGAAGCTTTGGGCACCCGATTGAGTTTTAGCACAGCCTTCCATCCTCAGACTGACGGTCAGTCGGAGCGTACGATTCAGACTCTTGAGGACATGCTCAGAGCTTGTGTTTTGGATTTCGGTGGTAGTTGGGATCTTCATTTGCCTTGATCGAGTTTTCCTACAATAATAGCTTTCAGGAGACGATTCAGATGGCACCTTTTGAGGCTTTATATGGGAGGAGATGTCGATCGCCTGTATGTTGGACAGAGCTCAGGGAGAGCAGTATTTTGGGGCCGCAGATCGTACAGGAGACGACCGAGAAGATACAGTTGATTCGGGACAGGATGAGAGCGGCAAAGAGCAGGCAGAAATCATATGCTGACAAGCGTCGTCGCCGACTCGAGTTCACTGTTGGCGATCGTGTTTTCCTGAAGGTCTCTCCGATGAAAGGGGTGATGAGATTTGGGCGGAAAGGGAAACTGAGTCCTAGATATGTTGGTCCTTTTGAGATCCTAGAGCGCGTTGGTCCAGTCGCTTATCGGTTAGCTCTTCCGCCCAGCTTCTCCGATGTTCACCCCGTATTCTATGTCTCGATGCTCCGCAAGTACCTTCATGATCCTTCCCAGGCGATTCAGCACCAGACGATTCAGTTAGAGCGTGATCTTTCTTTCACCGAGCAGCCGGTTGTCATTTTGGATCGGCAGGTGAAGAAATTGAGGTCGAAGGTCATACCGTCTGTCAAGGTCCTTTGGCGTGGCCTGAACAGCGAGGAGGTCACCTGGGAGACCGAGGTCGAGATGAGGAAGAGATATCCCCATCTTTTTGAAGGTACGCGTAGTTAAATTCTAAATTCGGGGACCGAATTTCTTTAAGGGGGGAAGATTGTAATCTTTGAAAATCGTTTAGGCAGTTTTTCGGTAATCGGCTAATTTTTCGGCTTTTTCCGTAAAAAGTCAAAATAGGTATTTTTCATTATAAACTTAATTATACAAAATTTAAATAAGATATTACTATAATTTTGTCACTAAAATGTCACTTATAATTTTCTAGTTAAATAAAATTTTTTCGTAATTAATTATTTTTTTATTTTTTTAAGCTTTTTAACATACATTAAATTAGGGATAAATACAAATTTAATTAGGTAAATTTCATAATTAGGAATCTTTATAAGCTAAAATATGGTGTTAATAAAATTGTATCATGACTTGCAACATTTTAGTTTTATGGTGTGAAAATTGTGAAAAAATGGAGTAAAAATGGGTTTTTTTGTAAAAAGTTGATGTAACATTCATTAATTGACCTTTGAAGAAGCTTTTTGTGTAGAATTTTCCACACAATTCTCTCTCACTCTCCTCCTCTACCTCCAGGCCGAGCTCACCTGCTGGAAACACCTCATTTTCCCCATTTTCTTGCTTCAAATTTCCATTAAAAATCCACCGAAATCCACAAAAATTCACAATTTCTTCACAAAATTGAAACCTAAATCCTATTCCACCTCTTTCCAAACCCTAAGTTGTTTAAAACAAGGAGAAAGAAGACATCTATGGTGGCTAAGTGAAAGAGGATCAACACTTGGGAGGTATAATTTTAATCTAGTTGTTAAATTTGTAGTTTAAATAAGCTATTTTAGAAGTTTAAAGTGTCAATTTCATTGCAATGGTTTGTTTTAAAAATTCAAGAATAGGATTGATGTTGTAATTAGGGTTTGAAATATGATAAGTGTGTTTAAGTTAGTGTTTTGGCCATCTAGTGGGTTAGATCGAACGTTTACGCGTTGTTGCGATCGCTAAATCGTTAATTCGCGAGGTTTGCATCGAAATTTGTCCGTGAATGCTTACTAGGTTTTCTACGAAATTAGGAAGCGATTTATTTGCGATATAATGATGATATTATTAGCATCTAATATGCCTTGTAGGGTATGCAAATGCGTAGTTTTGTCTAGTTGGGTTTTAGCTTTGGCGGTTGCACCGAAATGACGATTCTAGTTAAAGGTTAGCGATTTTCGTGCGTTTTTCCGCGCACCGAGTGCATGCTATGATTAATTCGAGAGCGTTAATAATTGTATATTGTGACTTGCATCGTTTTAGGTTTTGTAATCTTATACTTGGTGTTGTGCAAATATAGGATCGGTCGGGGAAACTTCGGACACGGCGCGAAAAGGCAAGGCGGTGGCCGGAACAGATTAGCGGGGATTTCAGGTGAGTAGATGTATTCATCTATGGGGGAATCGTCTGGATGGCGCGATGCGCCCCCCTAGTTAGGATTACCCTACTTTTTGCAAGATTTATTTTGTTAGCTAGCTTATCCATTCATGTACACTGCATACCCTTATAGCGAACAGTATATTAAACTGCATTATGATGCTTTGAGTAGGAGGCCCGGAGGTAGCTTATCTTGTTTGAGCGCAGTACAGATGCAGTCGACGGCGGATTGGCAGGTTTTATGTGATAGCAGAGTGCAGTTCGAGTTTACTCCTACAGGGGGACAGCTGGCCCATTTCAGAGCACGCCCACAGTTACTTGACCGTATCCACGAGGCACAGTCCCGCGATGCCCGTACATTAGAGATTATTGAGCAGATTCGGCAGGGCAGAGTTTCCGAGTTCGTGATTGATGATCAGGGGATACTTCGATTTGGGACTCGACTGTGCGTGCCAGATTCAGAGGGACTGAGGCGCGATATTCTCGAGGAGGCACATAGATCAGTATACAGTGTGCATCCAGGTTCCACCAAGATGTACCGTGATTTCAGAGAGGTTTACTGGTGGGACGGGATGAAGAAGGATATTACAGACTTTGTGTCGAGATGCCTGACTTGTCAGCAAGTCAAGGCCGAGCAACAGAGGCCAGCCGGCGAGTTACAGCCTTTGCCCATCCCTGAGTGGAAGTGGGAGCAGGTCTCCATGGACTTCGTTGTGGGTCTACCCAGGACCAGTCGAGGGTACGACTCTATATGGGTGATTGTGGATCGACTGACGAAAGCGGCTCACTTTCTGCCAGTGAAGACCACTTTTAGATTTTCTCAGTGCGCCCAGGTTTATATTGATGAGATAGTGCGACTGCATGGTGTTCCGACTTGCATCGTGTCCGACCGTGGCACCCAGTTTACCAGCCGATTGTGGCAGAAACTTCAGGAAGCTTTGGGCACCCGATTGAGTTTTAGCACAGCCTTCCATCCTCAGACTGACGGTCAGTCGGAGCGTACGATTCAGACTCTTGAGGACATGCTCAGAGCTTGTGTTTTGGATTTCGGTGGTAGCTGGGATCGTCATTTGCCTTTGATCGAGTTTTCCTACAATAATAGCTTCCAGGAGACGATTCAGATGGCACCTTTTGAGGCTTTATATGGGAGGAGATGTCGATCGCCTGTATGTTGGACAGAGCTCAGGGAGAGCAGTATTTTGGGGCCGCAGATCGTACAGGAGACGACCGAGAAGATACAGTTGATTCGGGACAGGATGAGAGCGGCAAAGAGCAGGCAGAAATCATATGCTGACAAGCGTCGTCGCCGACTCGAGTTCACTGTTGGCGATCATGTTTTCCTGAAGGTCTCTCCGATGAAAGGGGTGATGAGATTTGGGCGGAAAGGGAAACTGAGTCCTAGATATGTTGGTCATTTTGAGATCCTAGAGCGCGTTGGTCCAGTCGCTTATCGGTTAGCTCTTCCGCCCAGCTTCCCCGATGTTCACCCCGTATTCCATGTCTCGATGCTCCGCAAGTACCTTCATGATCCTTCCCAGGCGATTCAGCACCAGACGATCCAGTTAGAGCATGATCTTTCTTTCACCGAGCAGCCGGTTGTCATTTTGGATCGGCAGGTGAAGAAATTGAGGTCGAAGGTCATACCGTCCGTCAAGGTCCTTTGGCGTGGCCCGAACAGCGAGGAGGTCACCTGGGAGACCGAGGTCGAGATGAGGAAGAGATATCCCCATCTTTTTGAAGGTACGCGTAGTTAAATTCTAAATTCGGGGACCGAATTTCTTTAAGGGGGGAAGATTGTAATCTTTGAAAATCGTTTAGGCAGTTTTTCGGTAATCGGCTAATTTTTCGGGTTTTTCCGTAAAAAGTCAAAATAGGTATTTTTCATTATAAACTTAATTATACAAAATTTAAATAAGATATTACTATAATTTTGTCACTAAAATGTCACTTATAATTTTCTAGTTAAATAAATTTTTTTCGTAATTAATTTTTTTTTTATTATTTTAAGCTTTTTAACATACATTAAATTAGGGATAAATACAAATTTAATTAGGTAAATTTCATAATTAGGAATCTTTATAAGCTAAAATATGGTGTTAATAAAATTGTATCATGACTTGCAACATTTTAGAATTATTAAATTCTCTTAGCGCTAGCGCACACGTGCTTTGCACGTGGTGCGCTGCTTAGGGTGCAGCGCACTTGGCGCTGCTATGAAGCGTTGCTTCATTATGTTTTAACTCTTGGTTTTGAGACATTTGTTACATTCTTTGCATGTGGAGTTTTTCCCTTTATTTATCCATTTTATTGTTATTATTTTATAAGGGAGCGGGTTTTGAGCCAAAATTTTGGCGGGAACACCTCCTATGGCACCTTTCCTCCATTTACCATATATATATATATATATATATATATATATATATAGAGAGAGAGAGAGAGAGAGAAAGAACGGATCCTATAGGACTGTTTCGCGTTTTTTAAAACGCGAAATTGAATGAGGACCATTGGATCATTTGTTTGCATTCAACGGTGAGGATTAACATACCTTAATAAATATTTTCTTACCCCATCAAATATTAAAATCCATGATTTTAGGGATCCACTTTTTTTTCCCTGCCTCCTATTTCTGGCTCTAAACTCCATGATTTTTAGGGATCAACTTTTTTTCCCGGCCTCCTATTTCTAAAAATCTCCTCGTTTTTTCCCTTGCTCCTATTTCTCGTTCTCTTCATCTTCTTCCTCGTTTTTTCCTTTGCTTCCATTTCTCGCTCTCCTCATCTTCTTCCTCGCAGCCGCAACATCCAATTCGATTTCAAGCTCCAAGGAAAGCCCATAAATCAGGTATTTACTCCTTTCAATCGCTTTTTTGAATTTTTTTTTTGTGCTCAGGCTCTATTCGCTTTTTAAAAACTGATTTGTTCAAATAGGAGTTTCTTGTTTTTTCCTATATTGAAAACTGAAAACTGAAAACTGAAAACTATCAATCGTGCTTTATGTAATTTACTCTGATAATAAAAATCAACATTCCTTGTCTAAATTCATTTATTTTCAGGTGATTGCCCCAATATTTTCACTCTTGGTTCTGAAATACCATTTTAACACCGCACACAAAGGCCCCCCGTGTCCCGCGATCCTGAAGCACTGAAAGCCAAATACTCTGATCCCTTGGTATTCACCGGCGCAATCAGAGTTAGGACCGGTTACGAAATTCTCCACATTTCCTATTATTTACAACAGAACCTTCATAGACTCACAACACCATTTCTGGTTTTTCATGGCAGCGTCTGATACAGTCACTGATCCCATGGGCTCACAAAAGCTTTATGAAGAAGCTTCATCCACAGACAAATCAATCAAGCTCTATGATTGTTTCTTGCATGATTTATTGTTCGAGCCTGAACGTGATGATATAGCGGAAGATATTATCGAGTGGTTGATTCATAAACTTGATGCTGAAAAAAGAGCGTAAACGTGACATTTGATTAATGTGGGATTCAAAGAGATTGAATGAATCATAATGTATGCATGATTTCGCAAGACTTTCTTGCCTTTGTCATGAACAACCTTTATACAACTCTATGTAAATTGATGCAATTAATTGCTAATGTTGCAAATATAAATTTGAGATTCAATCAAGAATTGTTTTATGTGGAGCTCTTGTTTTGGGTTGATTATGTGCTAACTACAGGTTCAACTAGCATGCTTCATAAATCATACTGGAAATTAATTAACTAACTTTTCTACTTTATGTCAATTTCTTGTATTTTTTTAGTGCCGAATTCAGAATATGTTACAACCTTTGCATAAAGGTGGGAGAAAATTGCTGAAGTAATTTAATTTGGTTACTTTGACTGATATATAATGATGGCATGATCTCTTTCTATAGTTATTCCGTTTGAGGGTGTGTATCCTTGTATATAAATGCAGAAGAAATCATATTTTATGTGATCCACGTAAGTGAACAATTAAGTTTTTTCCCGAATTAAAAATAATCCACCCAAAAATTTCTCAACTGCAACGAAACATTTTAAAAGAAAAGATAAATTTGTTGAATGAAATTGAAGTAGCTATACAAAGTACCAATATAAAAATTAGGTTCACGACAATTCACACTCAATTGAAGGTACACTTGTTAATCCTAAAAAGAAGAAAAGATTGCTAATGTAAAAATTCTTCAATTTGGCTTATCACAAATTGAGTTTTATTATCTTCAACGATGGTACCGACTTATTTGTTCACCATGTAGCAGCATTGCCAACCCCTGCAATATATCAGAAAAATTATCGTTAATATTACATCTCAAAAGCAAATATTGAATATTAAAATGAGAAGGATAGAAATAGGAGAAGACTATAGAGGATATACAACAAACTAAAAGCTTTTACTACAGTAATCCTATGACAATTGCACAACTTGTTTTCTGCTGAGGCATGCCGCAAAAAAATGTACAACCCATTTGTCTTGAGAACATAAGAACGCCTGGAAAAAGTTTTGAGCATAAGTTAGTTTTTATCCTATGATGATTGGTCCTCATCTTCATCGTCAAAGTCCTCTGTAGAGCTTGTAGCCAACAAATCACAATTTTGCTGCCTGGAGTAGTTTTCAATAGAAAATAGTACATAAATCAGTATTGTATGGATCTCATAAGTAAATAAATGTCCGGATTAATTTATAAAAAAATATAACCAATCAAAATCATTACCTTGATTTTTTCTTAGGACAATTTCGAGCATCATGCCTTTCTTGCCACAAGACTTGCATCTTCTTCCTTTTTTCCGGTTCTCTCTTCCAGACTTCATTCGCTTCCCTTTGCACCGTCCCTTCGTTATGGCTTGATTAGGCTCATGCAAATCGATTTCTAAAGTAGATTTTCCTTTTCTTTCTCTTCTTTGTGTCTCCTCTTGTTCTTTTACATTCACGTCCTTATTCTCCAACCTAGGCATTTTCTTCAGTCCTTATTGCAACTATGATAACGCAAAATCAAATGCACCATCAAAAGATAACCCCTTATCTATAAATGTGTTGGCCAAACGAGTTAATCCACTGAGTTTTCCAGAATATTCTTTTTGATTGCCATCACCAACGACACATCCATCTTCCCCCACTAGAATTCCCCTCTTCAAATCTTTAGTCCATCTTTTGAAAATATAATTATTTGGACATTTTACATGGTTAGTGTACTTTAGATATGCCAAAATATGACGACATGGAATACCTTTAAATTCGAGCATCAAACAATTACATGAGCACAACTGTGTAGATTTACAGTATGTCAACAATTTGTTCTTTTTTTTATCTCCAACTAAGCTTGCTTTATAAAGGATTGTTGTCATATCTTCTGAAATATGAGTAATATTATAAAGCTTGCTAGCATATACCTCCTCTTGAAATATATAAAAGATAGATCTCGTATAAACTTGTGACATATGCTCCTCCACACGCCAACCAATTTTCAGCTTCGGCTTTTTCTCCAAACTATTATGATCCTCCAACAATTCGTTTTCTCTTTGTCTCACCAATTCCCGATCAAATACAATAATAAAGCGAAATAAGGTTTGATTGCTTGATATGTTCCTTTTTAGCAATGCATTCATGCTCTCACTCCTTTGGCTTGCTGATACCCCTGCCCAAAAATCCTTCATAAGATAAGAAGGTATCCACATTTGACGCATATCCCATATAATGTTCAACCAATCAATGCTATGTAACCCATTCTCTAACATTAATCCATTTTCTTTCATAAGATGCAACCACGAATTTTCAAATTCAACTATATTTTCATATCTCCAAATGATATTCTTCCAAGATGTTGTAAAATCAATATTAGAGGCCCAAAAACCTAATTTATCCTTTACTTTATCTAGTATATGCCAAATACATAATCGATGATGAATATTTGGAAACACTAATGATAAAGTTTTAGCAATACCCAAATCTTGATCGGTAATCACTGCAGTTGGAGGATGGCCCATTGCTTCCACAAATTTCTCAAACAACCATAAGAAAGAATCTGCCGATTCATTAGGTATGAAACCAGCACCCATAAATATACTTTGATTATGATGATTTATACCAATGAATGGAGCGAGAATCAGACCATACACGTTTGTTTGATGGGTCGTATCAAAAATAACAACATCACTAAAATATCGATAATTTACCCGTGCAGTAGGATCAGCCCAGAAAACATGTGTTAAATTCTTCTCTTCATCTGATTTCATATCATAAAAGAAATATGAATGTTTTTAAATACCAAGATCAAATCTATCCTTAAGCATTTGTGCATCATAACCCTTCGCTTCCTCTCGGATATCTCTTTCATGGTTTTTAAGATCTCTTGCCGTGCATCCCATTCTATTGAATTCACCACTCTCATTCTCGATCAAGAAAATACTCCGACCTTGTTCAATATTCACATTCAGAAACCCAAATAATAAACGTTTCTGGGCATTAAAGACTGTGCGATTTCCCCTTAACAAGTGTCTTCTTCTAGATGTGATGAATTCATGATTATGCTCTTTTACAAATTTCCTGACTTTCCATACATTATTTTTTTTGTTCAAGTGTATTGCCATCATTGCTTCGCAATTAGTTCTTCTTGATCCAGTTTTTCTTCGCCCTTCAGATTTGCTTTTAAATTCTCCTTCCTTTTCATATGTATATGTTTTATCAATTAAAATCTTTTCGCTTTTTGGAGAATTTGAGTATTTGGTAGAACCACTCCGCGTGTCAAACCCTCCAGATCTACCGTATTTCTCATAAAATGATTGAGCATCTTCTAATGAATTAAAAACCATGCCAATATATGGTGTGATTTTATTATCTACCTCCGGTACCTGAATTGCTCCTTGGTTTTCTCCCAATCGTCGGGATGATGATCCCTCAGATCCTTCCACCGCTTGTGATGAAACATCATGACCTTCATTCCCCAAAATCGTCATTAAAATCACTTATGTCAAATAATTAAATCGCTTTCAGCCATTACTTAGATAATAGTTTAGAAAAAAAATTTAGAATAATAACAATGGGTGCGGCGGTTTCAGAAGATCTCAGAACAACAACAAAGAATTTCAGAACAATAAAAGTTTCAGAACTGGGTGCTGCAGAGGAATTCATATTATACATGTTAACAATTAAAACACGAGGAATCGTAAGAGAAATTCATAATTTATCACATTATCATATATTTTTAACAGAATTGGGGAACAGAACAAAGTCGCAAAAGTGCATCATCACAAATTAATTAATAATATCTTATTAAAAGAAGCACAAGTGAAGGAAGGACAAAGAGACATCAAAGGATCGACAATACATAACAGAGAAATTCAATTAAATTTAATTTCTAATAGGCACATTCAAACTTCTAAACATATTTTATTAGCAAAGAACTTAATTCATTCCAGAAATGGTGTTGTGAGTCTATGAAGGTTCTGTTGTAAACAATAGGAAATGTGGAGAATTTCGTAACCGGTCCTAACTCTGATTGCACCGGTGAATACCAAGGGATCGGAGTATTTGGCTTTCAGTGCTTCAGGATCGCGGGACACGGGGGGCCCTTGTGTGTGGTGTTAAAATGGTATTTCAGAACCAAGAGTGAAAATATTGGCGCAATCACCTGAAAATAAATGAATTTAGACAAGGAATGTTGATTTTTATTATCGGAGTAAATTACATAAAGCACGATTGATAGTTTTCAGTTTTCGATATAGGAAAAAAAAGAAACTCCTATTTGAACAAATCAGTTTTTAAAAAGCGAATAGAGCTTGAACACAAAAAAAAATTCAAAAAATCGATTGAAAGGAGTAAATACCTGATTGATGGGCTTTCCTTGGAGCTTGAAATCGAATTGGGTGCTGCGAGGAAGAAGATGAGGAGAGCGAGAAATGGAAGCGAGGGAAAAAATGAGGAAGAAGATGAGGAGAGCGAGAAATGGAAGCGAGGGAAAAAATGAGGATCGCCTGAGACTGCGAGGAAGAAGATGAGGAGAGCGAGAAATAGGAGCAAGGGAAAAACAAGGAAGAAGACGGGGAGATTTTTAGAAATAGGAGGCAAGGAAAAAAAGTGGATCCCTAAAAATCATGGAGTTTAGAGGGAGAAATAGGAGGCGGGGAAAAAAGTGGATCCTAAAATCATGGATTTTAATATTTGATGGGGTAAGAAAATATTTATTAAGGTATGTTAATCCTCACCGTTGAATGCAAACAAATGATCCAATGGTCCTCATTCAGGTTCGCGTTTTTAAAAACGCGAACCTGCCCTATAGGATCCGTTCTCTCTCTCTCTCTCTCTCTATATATATATATATATATATATATATATATATATTTGAGGATAACAGAGGAAAGATTCCATGGGATGGAATTTCCTTCTATAGTGTCGAAAAAATATACCCTTCATGATTTTTTTTGGCGATCGACATCCATCATCTCCATCTTCATCGTCTAAGATGTGAATACACCAAATTTCATATGGTTCTATCACATTTTCACTGTTGATTTAGAAATTAATGGTTTACCGACAATAGAACTTTTTACATTACTAATTCAACGGTGAAAAAGTGGTAGAAACACATGAAATTTTATGTATCCACATCTTAGACGGTAAAGATGAAGATAATGAATGTCGATCATCGAAAAAATAGTGAAGGATATAGATTTTTGACGCCACCTAACGAAAAATCTTCATAGGGCCTCTTTTCTTCATTATTCTCATGTGTGTGTATAATATTTATTACTTATCCTATACCACATGGTTTAGTCAGTTGAGGGGCTATATATGTGCTATTCTAATTAATCCAGATTGAGACTAACCGAGGGCGTCTAAATTTAATAAACCATTGAGATGTTATAAATGTTGGATGATGAAGATTTCTATATACAAATAACCATTTACACATGGAAAGAGAGGAAAACGGAAAATTGAGAAAAAGGATGTAATGAAATCATACATATCTACTACAAAAGGGTCCAAAGGTAATAGAGATTTCGTCAAGGTCAAATCGTGACCAATTCTACATAACGGTGTTTTATTTTATTTCTTCATGGTTATAACCATGACCAAATCCAACAAGTGGCAGACCCCATAACCCGGGAGCGATAAAACCCCATTTCTCCCCCAAAACTAATTTCTATCCCTCACTTTTTCTCCCAAAACTCCATTTACCCCGCTTCCTTTCCTCGTCGTCTCCCACGGTGCTCGATCCCCCGCCGCCTCCATGGCCGCAGCCTCGCCTCCGTGGCCAACGCGTCGCCTTTTTCACCGTTGTTCGAGCTTGATCTTGCCGCCGGCGCGGCTGGAGCTTTCTGAAGGTCATCACCGTCATTGAAGGTCATCGTCTCTGTAGTTGAGCCACTATCGAAGCCCTCGCCGCCGGTCGTCCAGAGGTAAGTATCAATTCAATTTTTTTGGTTTAATTTTTTTTTGCTCTATCCCAAAATTAAATTAAAGTTGGTGTTGTTGTAGTTGTTGATGTTGGTGGTGATGTTGTTGGTGTTGGGGGAGAGTTAGGGTTTGGGTTTGGGTTTAGCAAGGGACGGGGGAGGGTTAGGGTTATGGTTATGGTTGGGGGTTAGGGATTAGGTTAGGGTTAGTGTTAGGGATAGGGATATGGTTAGGGATAGGTTACGGTTTATGGTTTAGGTTGGTGTTAGGTTTAGGGTTAGGATAATTTAGCGAATCTGTGTAGGTAATTTAGTGTAAAGCAACAATAGTTAAGGGCATTTCAGTGAAAAACATCAATAATTAAGGGTGTTTTAGTTTAAATAAGTAACATTGAGCAAATGGGGGGTTTTTATTAAGAAAATTATTGTTAGTTTAGTGAAAACAACAAACGTTAAGGGTATTTTAGTGAAATTTATAGTAAATTAGTTAATTTACTTTGATGAATCATTTAGTTATATTTTAAAGGTAGTTTAGTGAAAAGCAACTATAGTTAAGGGTATTTTAGTGAAATTCATAGTTATTTAGTTAATTTGAAGTAGTTTAATGAAAACCAACAAAAATTTAGGGTAATTTAATGTAATTTAGTAAAATTAAAGAAATAGGGATTGAGTTAAGGTTGGGGTTGGGGTTAGGGTTAGTGTTAGGGTTAGGCTTCAGGTAATTTAGCAAATTGTTGCAGGTAATTTAGTGAAAAGCGAAATAGTTAAGGGTATTTTGTTGAAAAACAACAATGTTAAGGGTATTTTAGTGTAATTAAGTGAAATCGAGCAAATTTGGGTTTTTAGTGTAGCTTAGTTAATTTAAGGCAGTTTAGTGAAAAACCAACAATAGTTAAGAGAGTTTTAGCGTAATTTAGAAATATGTTTCTTAGAGGTGTGTGTTTTGCACGCTTGTGTGTGTGCATATACATACATATAAACAATGCCGAATCTTAATTCATCATCGATCTTCTCTATATTAAACTCTTGTCAAATCCCACCTTAAAACCAACCCTAAATTCAAAATCTTAAACTCGATTAAGAAAACCCTTCTTTAAAAAAAAATTTACCCTAAACTTAGAACTTCAAAACCTTGTATTTGAAATGTAAACGTGAAACTTATTAAAATCAAATCCTAAACTAAGTGTATGGTTTTCGAAGATAATATGAAATTTTCATATTCTCATCGATAATTAATCATATGTGAAAATGAAAACGTGACTTAGTTCCCGTCTATCGGTTAACATACGTTCGGTGTTCGTCGTAACATAAAACTACACGAAAGTTGTTAAACACCGAACGTTATCGTTTGGTTTCTAACAACTGTCGTGTAGTCTATATGACGAGAATTATTATTCGATCATATGATAACAAATAGATTTGTCTCGTATGGACAAGTTAGGAATGTATAAAGCAAACACCTGCATTCACTTGTTTTTCATTCGTTTTGGGATATTTCGTCGATACCTTTTCGCTGGTTCTCCATGTAAAATGATAGATTATATGTTCTTTTCAATGGTGTTTCACAGTATTGAAACGATTATCTGTTTTATTACAGTGTACTCAGAGAACAGCGGGGAGGTGCTGCCGAAATTTTCTCGAAACAGATGAAAGCACAAGTGAATGAGTGTATAATTTATACATTCTTAATAGGATATGTGCCTCACCCCTACAGTCGTTACCCTCGATATCCAATAAAGAACATTTAATATTATTATCTTTCTTGAAAGAATAATCCAATTCTCGAGTTTTGAGATTAGAAGGAGAAAGTTCTCAATAGGAGTTTGAAGAGAGCCCAATCCAATAACAATTGAAACCAAACTTAACAAAGTCGTCAATTAAACCTAACACCAACGTTTCTTATTATCCGTCTATCTCGTATTTGTCATGAAATCTTAATTCCACGACTCTTATCTATAGGAACCTTGCTATGTTCCATTTTCTTCCAATATGGCATTCCCGTACCTCCACGACAAGAGCTGGATGTACGTCGACATTTTCTCGAGTGCCACTGATTTTTTCCTTAACGAAATTTACTTTTTTCACGATTTTTCTTACGCATGTCTTGGGATACTGATTGGTCGTGAAAAAGTGTTTACGTATGCTGTAAATTATCGCAATCAAAACGGTGTTGCAAGTGGCTAGCCGCGATGAGTACGGGTCGTCCGCAAGGAAACGTGAATTCTTTTCTTACTTTAGACGAGTTGATAAAAGAAAGGAGGGGTTGTTGTCGTTTTATTTTAAGACGGATATAAAATTTATAATAGAAAGGCTTGTACGGTTCATAAGACTTAGTTGTTAATGGATGAATGTTTAGAAATGATTCTTTTTATTTTTTAATAGTTTAAAACTAGAGAGATAGCGATGAATGCGGATTAAGGTTCTTGGAAGGAATTAGGGATTCCCTCTATTGACTCTTGTACTTCCATTAATCTCTATTTATCTCAAGCCCTTAACAAAACAAGTATTAACTAATCTCAAATCGTGGTCGTGACTATCATTAATTGATAGCGCGTCCGATAAGAGAGTTAACATTTATTTTGCTAAAGTTTATAAATATTAAAATATCAAAAGAAGTTAAAAGATATTTCATCCATTATTCTACCTTATCCTACAAGTCCTAGAAAGCAAGAAATTACTCGCTCATGGTTAGTAGTGTAATAGAGAGGTTGAAGATGAATGAAACCATAATTAAAAGTACAGAAAAGTAATGCGGAAAAGTAACGCGTAAAGTAAAATGCGGAAAAAGTAAATGCAAAAAGAATTAAAACAAAAACTACCTTTATTAATCAACTATTGCGTTACAACTTTTCTTCTTAGAAAGTAGATTACAAGAACCCTAGTTTTGCGCTAGATCTTTCTCTTTATGGAGTTAGATGAATATATGATTAGATATTGAATTATTGGATGATGTTGGTATGCACAGCTCTCGGTCCTTTTTATAGCCCCTGAAAGTACAAAACCTAGATGCCATATTGGAGTAAGTGAGATTACGATCATGCCCTCAAAATCCCAGATCCAACGGCCACCACCAGACCGCGGAACCGCCACCCATACCCCTTGTTGACCGCGGTTCCGCCGCCCTTTAGTGGTATTAGGTGTTGATATTGTTTATGACTTTTCGTCTTGATATTTGGAGATCCTATTGATATATAGATTCTGAAAATATTGCTCTGAGTCTCTGCCGTTGCTAGATTCCTGGATTTGCTTCTAAAATTTTGCAGATTCGGTTTCGATATTCCGATTTGACTTGGATCTCCTACATAGATTTCAGACCTGAGCTAATACCTGCACAATATCTCAAATAGAATTGTTAGTAGCATTTGGTATTTTTGAGATATTATTCCAATCATTTACATGATATAATATCTTAAGAATATTGATTAGGAATATTTGATATGATATGCATATTTTAATTACTAATATTTCATTTAAATATTATATGCATATATTTTTCCTAATTATATTAATTATAAATAAAGAAACATATGATAATAATCTTTTTACAAATAAACCCACATATGTTCTTTATTTACAATTAACACCTTTTAGCAGTTAATAATAGTAGGAAAATGTTCATGCAAATATGCAATATATTTGACTAATCAGATACCGAAAGAGCATGAAATCTATTGTCCTTACTATAACTGTATGAACACGCGATTGCAGAAGAAGTCGGATGTTCAGTTACACTTCATGAAAAAAGGTTTCGTTAGAGATTACACTAAGTGGGATATTCACGGAGAAAAGAACGATGGAGGGCCAGTGCAAGAGACGGAAAACGAATTCATTGAAGCGAAAACCGAAGAGTGGCAAAGGATAGTAGATGAAGAGGAGGAATAGGAGGAATGGCAGTTTGAAGAAGACGAAGCCGTCGAAGACGATGATGTTGTGTTCGTGCCGGTCGATGACATGGATGGGCTTATAAATGCCGCTGGACTTCCTTATGATACAGAAAGCACCGGACCCGTGTTATTGAAGAAGTACAAGGCTTCCTCGAGAATCCCTCTATATCTAAATTGTAAAGAGTTTTCGATACTATCCTTTTTCATACATCTTTTTCAGATGAAGTGCAAGAACAGATGGAGTGAACAGTCTATCAGCGATCTCCGAGTATTGCTGAAGGAAGCTTTTCCCGATGAAAATGAAGTGCCACCGAGCTCGTACGAGGTGCAAAAGATAATCACAAATATCAGCCTAAAGTGTGAGAAGATACATGCATGCGAGAATGACTGCGTTTTGTTCCGGAAAGAACACGCCGCACTCAAAAGCTTCCCAGTGTGCGGGAAAAACCGATTCGAGCCTAAGAAAGACTCCAGTTTGAGTGATGTGCCCGTGAAAATTCATCATTTTCCGTTAATACCGAGGCTGCAATGGTTATTTATGCGTGAGGAGATGGCGTCCAAAATGCAGCGGCACCATAAAGCGCCTCGTGAAGAGGGAAAAATGAGTTATCCTGGAGATTCGATATCGTGGAAAGTTTTAGACGAAAAACATACTTCGTCCAACGCAGACCCTCATAACGTGAGGCTGGGGATTGCGAGCGACGGTTTCAGTCCATTTGGGATGGTTCACGGCGGGTGTATTCACAGTACTTGGCCCGTTGTGGGACTATATACAATCTGCCGCCATGGAGGGTTATGATGCAGTCTTATTTTACGTTGGCGCTTTTAATCGACAGACTCTCGTTTTCTGGGAAAAACATCGACGTATACCTTCAACCCTTGATCGATGAGTTGAAGTTGCTGTGGGAATCTGGTGTGCGAACTTATGACGCAGATGGCAAACAATTTTTTTAGATGCGTGCTGCTTTGCTGTGGACGATTAATGATTTTCTTGCCTACGACATACTATCGGGGTGGAAAACTCAAGGTAAACTTGCTTGCCCTGGTTGTCATATTCATACGAGCAGCGTACGCTTGAAGTTTAGCAGGAAAGAGTCGTTTATGGGCCACCGACGATTCTTGCCTATAACTCACAGATTCAGAAGAAATAAAGAATTTTCAATGGCAAGACGGAGACCGGTATGCCTCTTGAATCATTGTCGGGTAACAACATACTGTAACAATGGAGAGGTTATCAAAATATCACATTTGGAAAGAAACAGAACAAAGATGCAATGCCATGCCCATTTGGCTGGAAGAAACTTAGTGGTTTATTTCAGCTTCCGTACCGGTCTGATCTACCATTGTGTCACAATTTAGATGTCATGCACATCGAGAAGGGTGTCTCCGAGCACATAATCAATTTTTTGCTATGTAAGGAAGGAAAAACGAAGGACAATCTTAACACCCGTCGTGATTTGACGAATTTGGATAGTTTGTCCATTAGAAAAGAATTGCAATCTCGGCCTATGGCTAGTAAACCAGGTTATTACGAGATTCCACCGGTAATCTACAACACGAATAAAGAGGAGAAGCGGCGGTTATTGCGTGCGTTGAAAGAATTGAAAGTCCCCGACGGTTTCTCATCAAACATTTTCAAACGGGTGCAGGTAGAAAACAGAAAAATCGTAGGACTCAAGAGCCACAATTACCGCATATTGATGCAATATCTTCTTTCTTTATGCCTCAGAGTATCGGTAAAACCAGAAGTTGGTCTCATGCTTAACGACTTTTGCACGTTTTTCCACAAATTGTGTTCCAAAAACGTAGAGGTCAATAAGATAGCAGAGCTCGGAAAACACAATCTTTTGATCCTCTGCAAGGTCGAAACTATCTTTTCACATTCCTTTCTCAGCATTATTGTTCACTTGTCTATCCATCTGGCAACCAAGGTCAGGATTGGCGGTCTGGTCCATTACCGTTGGATGTATCCAATCGAGAGGTATTATTAACGTTTATTATTCATCATTTAAATTGCAACGAATTATCATGATTTATTAATTTATTTCATTTTCAACAGCTATCTGATAACTTTAAAAAACTATATTCGCAATAAGTATCGTCGTGAAGGTTCGATTGCTCAAGGTTATCTCGTGGAAGAAGTCACGTCTTTCTGTGCTCGTTTCTTGGACGACGATATCAGGAAAAAACTGAACAAACCGCAGAGTGTTCCTGACGGTCCAATTAGAGCAGAAAGGTTAAAGATAATGTCTTACGATCTCGCGGCCAGTGTACATGCGTATATCTTGATAAAGAACGATTGTTTTGCTAAATATGTAGAGTAAGTGTTTATTATTTCATCGTTTTAAACATTCGAAATTAAATTTAAAATAATTAATATAACTGTATATTAACGAACAGAGCGCACAAAGATATGCTTACGAGATCGAATCCTAGGACGTGGTCGAATGATGGGATCGAAGAAGAACAGAGGCACACTTTCGCTGCTTGGTCTATAAAAAAAGTGAATGAACAATTGAATCGTAGAGAGCACGTTGATAGAGAGGTCCACGACCTTTTAAACGGTCCAACGATTGCAGCCAGGTTTTATAATGGGTACAGGGTATCCGGATATAAATTTGAGGTAGAAAGTACGGAACGTATCAGGGCTACGCAAAATAGTGGCATCACAACCGTCGTCGAGGATGGAAATCCCTACTACGGTGTTCTTGAGGAAGTTATAGCAGTCTCATACCAGCATACGACTGTCCTATTTCATATATTCCAATGCAGATGGTACGATACCAAGACTGACCGGGGTATGAATGTCGATCAATACGGTCTGATTTTGGTAAACAACAAACGAATGTTACCAAAATATGACAGCTTTATTTTTCCCACAATGGCAACACAAATATATTATTCTCGGGACTTGCAGAAGGTTGACTGGGATGTTGTTTTTCGTTGGAAACCGAGAGATTATTATAACATGCCGACGTTGAATGGCTCTGAAGATGAGAACGACGATGAAGATCTCGCGATAACACGTCTTAGTCCATCTATTGAACGTACCGGGGATCCAAACTATTCTGCGCCGCCCATCCATACGTTTGTAAGAAGCGATATCGGCCAATTGATTGTTACAGATCAAGATTTTGAGAATCCGCCCAACGAATCTTCAGATAATGTACCACATAAACGTGTTAGGTAATGGAGTTAAATTGAATTTTCTAAATTGTATAATGATTATAAGTAATGAAATAATGTTTCTATATATGTATATAGGATTTGATCATGGGCACAGGCAAAGACACTAAATACCACAAGAGACAGCGTCTACAGGACATTTTGAGTCGATCCATATCCTCCGACGAGACTGTCCCAGGATTCCTGGATTTTGTTTATGGCTTTTCGTCTTGATATTTGGAGATCCTATTGATATATAGATTCTGAAAATATTGCTCTGAGTCTCTGCCGTTGCTAGATTCCTGGATTTGCTTCTAAAATTTTGCAGATTTGGTTTCGATATTCCGATTTGACTTGGATCTCCTACATAGATTTCAGACCTAAGCTAATACCTGCACAATATCTCAAATCGAATTGTTAGTAGCATTTGGTATTTTTGAGATATTATTCCAACCATTTACATGATATAATATTTTAAGAATATTGATTAGGAATATTTGATATGATATGCATATTTTAATTACTAATATTTCATTTAAATATTATATGCATATATGTTTTCTAATTATATTAATTATAAATGAAGAAACATATGATAATAATTGTTCCCCTCCGAACGGCGGCCCGGACTTCGCGTCCGTGCCTGAGGTTCGGGGCAGATGCTATTTGGTTTTATCCGTCTATCTCTCCGAAGATGCTGAGTTAATTTATGGCACCGTATATCGGAGGTTTAGACGGATGCGGCCGATGTAGCAGACTTCGTCAGATTTCCCCTCAGGGTGAGGGGTTTTTGATTGTGGGGACGCTCTTCCCTGCAGGCGCAAGCCCCTGCAGTTAATTACGCTACCGCATCGCGGTAACAACTTTCTCCTTCTCCAGAATTTCACTTCGTGTCGTGTGTGTTTGTTTTGTTTGTGGTTGCCCGTGGATTGTATACGGAGACTGAGTAATGCCGTCGCCCGTAGGGCGTGGATTAGTCCAAATCCGTATTTACTTAGATTTGGGTTTGGTATTTTTAGTTTAAGGATGCATTAGTTGCGTTGCGGCTAAGATCAACTTAAACGTTCGTTAAGGATACGTTAGTCCTATTTTAGACTAAGATCCACTTAACATAGTGATTAATTTAATGTATGGCCATCGGGACTCGTCACCTCTCTGACGTCGTTGAAAGATTACAACGACATGTATCAGAGGAACTCGGAGATGTACCCTCGAACCAGAGTTGATTGGGAGTTTTATAATCCATGTGAATGTTTAAGGATACGTTAGCCGTGTTTGGGGCTAAGATCGACTTAAACGGGACCGTTTAGATCCGGCAAAAGAGCATTCGGGCTCTATTGTGCCAGTTTAAGGACGTGGTGGTCCATCGCCAGTTTAGGGACGTGGTGGTCCATTATTAGTTTAGGGACGTTTCGGTCCGATATTAGTTTAGGGACGTTTCGGTCCGATATTAGTTTAGGGACGTTTCGGTCCGACATTAGTTTAAGGACGTTTCAGTCCAATATTAGTTTAAGGACGTTTCGGTCCATCATTAGTTTAGGGACGTTTCGGTCCGATATTAGTTTAGGGACGTTTCGGTCCGATATTAGTTTAAGGACGTTTCGGTCCATTATTAGTTTAAGAACGTTTCGGTCCAATATTCCCATTTTGGGGTAAATATTAGTTTAAGGACGTTTCGATCCACGAGTTTAAAGACCACGCAGTCCATATGGGTGTGTGGTCGTTGGGACTCGTCACCTCTTTGACGTCGTTGAGGAATTACAACGATGGATGTCAAAGGAATTCGGAGATGTACCCTCGAACCGGATGCAGATTGATTTAAGAGAGCCATTTTGCTCAGTCAATTTGATTTAAGGACTTACGGCCACGATTGGGCTAAGTCCATTGGTTTTGCATTTCTTTTGCTTTTATTTGGGCTTTGCCCAAAAAGGATGCAGAGCATCAATTTTATTTTGGGCTTTGTTCTTTATAAATGATGCAGAGCATCAATTTTATTTGGGCCCAGCCTTTTATTGCTTTGCAATTTATTTTGGCCTGCTAGGTCTTTTTGATTTGGGCCTAGCCCTTCAAATAGTGCATTGCATTTGTGCAAGCACCAAGAATCTTTTAGATTCAAGAAAAGAAGTGCAGAGCACTTTTTAATTTCTTGATCTAAATTTAGATCAAAGAGAAGAAAGAAATGTTTTCTTTCTTTCTGTCTCAGAGAACCAGAGGTTCATAGCAAGTGCAAGGCACTATTTTTATTATTTTTATTTATTTATTTATTGAAGGTCACTGATCTTGTTTTTTAGATCAATGATCTATTCTTTAAGAGAATTTTCTCTTATCTCAAAGGTTTTTACCTTCTTTTAGAGGGTCTGCAGAATTCTCTTCTCTCTTTTTTTTTAGATCTTCCTCCGCTTTAAAATGAGGTCTGGGGTCCTTTTTATAGTGCTCAGAAATTAGTTAAATTTGTTCAATAAATCTTTTCCTGAGTGATTTGGGGAATTTTCCCCACCGTTGGATCTTTGATCCAAAGGCCCCTATTTTACAGAAGAAATCTTCTTGTTTTAACAAGATTTATTCTGTTTTGCGCAACTCTCCCAGTGAGTGACACGTGTTGCGCAGTGAAGCGCTTGCGCAACTGCGCAGACACGTGTCGCGCAGCCATGCGCTTGCGCAACTGCGCAGACACGTGTCGCGCTGCCGTGCGCTTGCGCAGTTGTGCTTGCTCAACTGGGCAGACACGTGTCGCGCTGCCGTGCGCTTGCGCAATTGCGCAGACACGTGTCGCGCTGCCGTGCGCTTGCGCAGTTGTGCTTGCGCAACTGCGCAGACACGTGTCGCGCTGCCGTGCGCTTGCGCAGTTGAGTGTTGCTTATGTTTTTTTTAAAGAGCCTTGCTCTGATTGGACGTACCGCCTTGGGCGTTGCGCTGTCGTTTGCGCCTGACACGTGGCGCATTGCGCACAGCGCAAAGAATCTGAAGCGTTGCTTCATTTATTAAAGTTTAAATTTTCAAAGCAAAGCTTTACTCTGATTGGGGGAAGATGAAGCGTTGCTTCATCTCCCGCCTTGGAATTTGAACAGAGCTTTGCTCTGATTGGGGTAAACAAATTCCCCCCACCGTTGCACTTACGTGGTCTCCAAACGCGAGCGCAACGGTGGCAGAATCCCAACCGTCGCGGCAGCTTTTGGAAGTTGGAAGGGCACTTAGTGCCTATAAATAGGACCTTTGGTCCTTCACAGATGATCATCATCTCCAAAACTTTTATTTTCAGAATCTCAGAGCCCTGCTCTTGTTTCTAAAAAAAAACTCTTAGATTTTCTTTAAAAGAAACTATTTAGGTAAGAATTAGTCTTGAATTAAATCAATTTTAATTAATAGAGCCTTGCTCTTATAGATCTTTGATCTAAAGAATCCCTTCTGGGGTTTCATCATTAGAGCCTTGCTCTCAAGAATCTGTTTCAAGGCTTCTTAACCCATGAACAGAACCTTGCATCTTTGTCAAAACATAGATCTCTTTGATCTGAAAATGATGAACTTTTAAGAGTTTGAATATGAATAATGAAAATTAAAAATGGAGTTTTGTATTTTAATGGACTATATCATCTTTTAATAATAGTGATCTCAGAATCTTGGGGGACTTCTTTAAATTTCCCTTATTAGGATTTTGATAGTCACTCATGTTCGTAGAGCATTGCTCTCGAGGAGTTTAACTGTCTGTGCTCGTTTTTTTTTTTAACAAGAATTCGCTTAATCAGTCGGTCTGCTAATTCTGTTGATCTTCTTTCACAGGAACAATGGATGCCCATATGTATGCTCTTAACGAGATCATCTCTTACGGGGACATCCGCCGACTTGGCCGCTCTCAGAATCGAGAGTTCACAAACGCGGAGTGTGCTGAATTATGAGCCGCTTCAACGCATACAATGGTCCACTGCTCCCCCGGCGTTCCTCCCTCCTTAAGCTTATCGTGGGAGCCATCTGGGAAGCGCTTCCCCTATTCTGTTCCGGCGTGCCGCTTAGGGCGTTGGATGCCGCTGAGGACAAGGTGCACTCGGTGTACCTATTGAACTTCATCTTGAAAAGACGGCGAGACAGTCTTATCCATCTCTTACACGAGGACTTTCAACAGTCTGCCATACTCGCTGCTTATCGGAGGGTGGAAGACATCAGGGGGGACCCTGACGCTTGTGCTCGCGAGAGAAAGCACACTAGGATGGTCCGCTAGGCCTGGAAAGTCATAGATAGGGTCTCTTTTGAATTCCTCAATCCATGTCCTGGGTCCGAGGTTATTCCCTTGTAATAATGTTTTTCGTTTATTGCTTTTATGATTGTAAGAACTTCTGGCAATATTAATGAAGATTTTTGTTTTTCCCAGCCTGTCTTATCTTTTGTTCTGAGTCTTTTTGCCCATGCATGAATGAATACGTCTTGAACGCTTGATCAAACGTAAATCGGGTGCTCTTTCTGTTGCTTTTCCCCTTTCTCAGCATGTCGTCACAATTAGCAGGTAATAGAATAAGCTTCTTGATTCCTTCATGAAATAGCGAGGGCTTAGGCCGCAGGTTCAGATCTGCTGCCTAAGACTTTTCAACTCTATGAGCCATGGGGGTCTCATAGAGACTTTTCTCCCTACGGATCGAGAGGATCTCGTAGGTGGGTTTTTCTCCTTAGGAATCGTGAGGATTCCTAAGTGTGGTTTTCTCTTGTAAGTCGTAAGGATCCTACAAGAGAATTTTTCCCTCTTACGAGTCGAGAGGACTTGTAAGCGGTTGTTTCCCTCCTTGTCGAAGTTCGACGTTGGAGAGTGAGACCCATGGATGGTATGCAAGAGACCGTTTTGGGCCAACTTATGGGGTCCCAATGCTTAGGAAACAGGCTTCTTTTATGCCCACTGCCTAAGGCTTTATCTCACGAGTCGAGCCGCCTCGACAATTTTTCACAAGTCGAGACGAATCGAACGTTTCTCGCAAGAACATCTTAACGTCGCATTTAACCTCTGCTCTTTACGACAGAAGCCCGTTAAGGTTGGTGGTACTTAGGGTTTTGGCCATCGTACCGTCGCATAGGCTGATATAGTCCTCGATAGGCAATCGTGCTGTTCGAGTAGCCCTGCGACTGCCGTGTCTCTGATCCCTTCGGGGGCTGGACAAGACGTCTTCAAGCAATCCTCCTTGGCAGTTTGACCGTCGGAAGAGCCAGCGCTAGGAATTTGCCATGCCGCTTTTTACTTGAGGTTAGGCTCATTTTGGAGAGCCCCGATGAGTCATAACCACTCCGCGCTGGTGTGGGATGATCTCCGATAGTCTTTCAGGCTTTATATGACTTGCCGTTAAGACCCTGAAGCTAGGAATTTGGCCTTTGCTTCGTTTGCTGGCATTGCGTCCTCTGTATCGAGACGAATGTCATGGTGGGAACTAGGGATTTTGCCGTGGCTCCGTTTGTTTGATGACGTTGCGTCTGCTGTGTCGAGACGAACGTTGGGGCGACATCTTATCTACTGTATCGAGACGGACGTCGAGGTTGTCTCTAGGTTGCTGGTGAACCGCCGAGGTTTGGAACTAGGGATTTTGCCGTGGCTCCATTCGTTTAATGACGTTGTGCTTGCTGTATCGAGACGAACGTTGGGGTGACATCTCGTCTACTGTATCGAGACGGACGTCGAAGTTGTCTCTAGGTTGCTGGTGAACCGTCGAGGTTTGGAACTAGGGATTTTGCCGTGGCTCCATTCGTTTAATGGCGTTGCATCTGCTGTGTCGAGACGAACGTTGGGGTGACATCTCGTCTACTGTATCGAGACGAACGTCAAGGTAGTGACCACTCTGTGCTGGTGCGAGATGATCTCTGATTGTCTTTCCGGTTTTATGTAAGTTACCGTCAAGACGTCGAGGTTAGGAATGTGGCCTTCGCTTCGTTTGCTTTGTCATGTCTGAATCCCTGCTAGAGGAAGAACGCTGAGGTTGACATTTCGTCTACTGTATCGAGACGAACGTCATGGAGGTGACCACTTCATGTGAGATGGTCTCCGATTGTCTTTCCGGTTTTATGTGAGTTACCGTAAAGACGTTGAAGCTAAGAATGTGGCCTTCGCTTCGTTTGCTTACACTGCGTCTGGTGTATTGAGACGAATGCTGAGGTTGATCTGGGATTTTGCCATCACTCCGCTTTGTTTCGACCATGGGGTCTTTTGTTAACTTTGCATGTACACCCCGCTGGGCTGCGAAGGAACGCCGTTGTTGACATTGCGTCTGTTGTAACGAGATGAATGCTAAGGTGGAGTTGGGATTTTGCCGTTACTCCGCTTTGTTTCGACCGTAAGGTCTTTTGTTGACGTTGCATCTGCCTCCAGCTGGACTGCGGAGGAACGCTGTTGTTGACATTGCATCTACTGTATCGAGACGAATGCTGAGGTGAAGCTGGGATTTTGCCATCGCTCCGCTTGATGGTGTAACATCTGTGTCCTGTTGGAATGAGGAGGCACACCGTTGTTGGTCTCCAGGCTGTAGACGTGGCCATTGAGATTTGGAACTATGGACTTTGTCATGGTTCCGTTTCGTTGCGATTCTGAGGTCAGTTGTTGACGTCATGTCTGCATCTAGTTGGAGTGAGGAGAAACGCCGTTGGTGATCTTTAAGTTGTCGATATTGACGTCGAGACCCTGAAGTTAGGGACCTTCCTTTGCTTCATTTGTTGACATCGTGTCTGTAATATTGCGACAAATGTCGAGATGGTCTCTAGGTTATCTATGAACCGTCGAGATTTGGCTTCGCTTTCTGGTGGAGCCTGTTGGGAAGGTATTGTTCCCTTTTTATCTGTACCCCTGGATTGTATACAGGGATCGATGTGATTTCACCTGTAGGGCAAAAAGTTTCATTCTTTCATTTTTTTTATTCTTTCCGCGATGCTCTATCATTTCAGCTTTTATATCGCGAAGGTCGCGATTGCCCAATCGTTTCGGCTATTTTTCGCGGTGCCCAATCGTTTCGGCTATTTTTTTTACTCGCTGCTTTTTATTGCGAGTTGCCCAATCATTTCGGCTATTTTGCATGCATACATTTTTACTTGCTGATTTTGTTTGCAAGTTGCCCCATCATTTCGGCTATTTCGTATGCATTTTTATTTTGGCTTGCTGATTTTTTTTTCTTTGGCGAGTAGGGGATTTGGGATTTGATACCAATCTTGGCATCAGCATCGCTGCGACTGGAATATTGCCAGGAGCGAATCATCATTTGCCGTGAAAGGACTTGGAATTTGATACCGGTTTAGGCATCAGCATCGCTACCACTGGGATATTGCCAGGAGCGAATCATCATTTGCCTCTGTCGATGTAGAACAAAGGTGGCTTAGCGACCAGGGTTAAGGTCCTGTCGACTAAGGCTTTTGACTTTATGAGCCGTAAGGGTCTCACAAAGCTATTTCTCCCTACAAGTCGTGAGGATCTTATAGGTGTATTTTCTCCTTAGGAATCGTGAGGGTTCCTAAGTGTATTGTTCCTCTGTAAGTCGTAAGGATCCTACAGGAGGGTTTTCTCCTTGTAAGTCAAGAGGATTTACAAGGGTTGTTTTCCATGCAAACACATCCCTAGTCTCAGATGGGACTTAGTTAGGGAAATGTTTATTCGCGCCTGTGGATTGTATACAAGGGCCAATATCGGACCCCTTGTAGGGCAATGTCGAAAGTTGTGGGGGTTGCTTAAGCACAGATTTAGGCCTCTGTAACTTTAAGACTTTCAAATCTTATGAGCCGTAAGGGTCCCACAAGAGAGTTCTCCTTACGAGTCGTGAGGATCTCGTAAGTGTATTTTCTCCTTAGGAATCGTGGGGATCCCTAAGTGTGTTGTTCCTTTGTGAGTCGTAAGGATCTCACGCAGGTGGTTTCTCCTTACAGAGTCGAGAGGACCCTATAAGTGTTTCTTAACGAGGTTGCGCCTTTTCGGGTTTTCACAAACACTCGCCGGTAGTCCTGCTGTTTTTACTCACGGAGCCCTTTCGGGTTTTCATCCGTGCCCATTTTGCTTATGGACATACCGTTTTTTTTTATTCTTTTTATTTTTATATTTTTCTCTCTTTTTTTTTCTTTTTTTTTACGAGGTCGCGCCCTTTCGGGTTTTCACGAACACTCGCCGGTAGCCCTGCTGTTTTTACTCACGGAGCCCTTTCGGGTTTTCATCCGTGCCCTCTTTGCTTATGGACATACCGTTTTTTTTATTATTATTTATTATTATTTTTTTTAAAAATTTTTTTTTATCTCGTCAGCCTAAGGATGCTGCGGTAGTAGTTTAAAGACGTTTCGGTCATTTGCAAGTTTTAGGACATTGCGGTCCATCATTAGTTTAAGGACATCTCGGTCCGTTGTTAGTTTAAGGACGTTTCGGTCCGTTATCCAGTTTTAGGACGTAGTGGTCCGTTAGGCTTTCTCTATGAATGAGCATGATGCCCCCGGCGTGTCCATATTTTTCGGAGCATGCGGTTGTGGCGGGTTCACCTTCCAAATTTTGGACAACGCGAACTTGCCCTGTTGGTATTGGTCTTCAACCCAGTTTTTGAAGACGTAGCAGTCCTCGATCAGGTGACCTACTGTTTGGTGGTAAGGGCAATAATTAGGATTATTAACGTCGCCTGGCTGCAGCGGACGTTTTGGATTCGGCAGATTAATGAGTCTGTTGCGCACTGCCAGCTCGAACAGTCCCCTTGTTTTATCTTGCGGAAACGAGTAAGGACGTTTCAACTTTTCCTGGAGGGGTTGTCGCTTGTTGCTTTGGAGAGCAACCGGCCTAGGGTCACCTGATTGTTGTTGAGTGCTGGCGACGAGGGCCATTTTTCTTTTTCCTTTATCCTTTTTGTTCGATCCTTTGTTTACAGGGCCGAGATTTTTTCCTAGTACCATGCGATTGCATGGCTGAACATTCTCGCAGCTTCTCAGTTCCTTTGTTTTCGAAATAGATTCCCCAAGGGAAAAGTTGGGGATAGCTTCTTCGTCAGAGTCGCTTCCAAAGGTGATAATTTGTGATCCCTTGAAGTCGGCTATATGACAGTCGGCGGCGGCTCTTTTGCGCTCATCTATCGCATTTTTCCGATCTCCACAAGCTTCACACTTTGTCCTGTCGAAGTGTCGCTTTTGAGCGACATACCCTTGCCACCAACAGTTAAAGGATTCGCAGTCTTCGGTAGGATGTATGATCTTCTGATGATATAAACAGAAGTTAGGGTGCATCTCTACCTCAGAGAAAGAATTTTCTTCAGAGGGCGGTAGCTTCATTCCTACTGATAGAGCTTTGGCGAACCGTTTCCTCGTCTTGAATTTGTTTTTACCCGCAGTGTATGGCTTTTGATTTGACGGGAATATCTTGGTTCTTTCCAGTATGGCCATTTCATGCTCTTGATTGGCTTTTGCTTTCAGACGAATTTCATTTAGGAAGGCATCGATCAACTTGTCTGACGGCCGCGGAATTTCTGTTTCAGGGTCCGCCATTGATTTCTCAACGCAAGGATCCTCCTCATCATCCGTGAGTGAATGAGAAATCACATGACAAGTTGCTACGTAGTCTTCGGATTCATCCGATAAGTTTTCTCCATCGTTTTCATCCTCGACGAAAGAACAAGTTGCCCCCGGCGTGTCCGTCTTCTTTGGAGAGTGCGGCTGTGGGGGGTTTACCTTCCAGCTTTCAGACAGCGTGAACTTGCCTTGCAGGTATTGATCCTCAATCCATCCCTTAAAGACGAAACAATCCTCAATCGGGTGACTTACCGTTTGGTGGTAAGGGCAATAATTGGGATTATGAAGATCGCCTGGCTGCGACAGACGCTTCAGACTCGGCAGATTGATGAGTCTGTTACGCACTGCCAGCTCAAACAGTCTTCTCATTTTATTTTGAGGAAATGAGTAATGACGTCCTAGCCTTTCTTCGAGGGATGGGCGTGGACGCACGTTTTGGCGAGCGACCGGCTTTGAGTTGCTCGACTGTTGCTGAGCGTTGGCGACGATGATCGCTTTTCCTTTCTCATTTCGGGGATCGGGTCTTGGAGGAGACGGTCTATGGCCCATCTGGTCCATTTGGGCTAATTTGTCGATCAAGGCCTGGAAGGTGGTCGGCCTGAAGAATATCATGAATTGCGAGATGGTCGCCTGCGGATCGAGAGTGCCCACAAACATGCCTACCGCAGGTGCCTCTTCTATGCGTTGTTCGCATTTCGACCATAGGTTTCGCCATCGTGTTCCGTATTGGACCCACGTTTCGCCGGGCCTTATCCTGGCATTTATCAGTGCTGTAATCGGGGTGCGTTCACTAGCACTTGCGAATCTTTGTGTAAACAGCAGTTCCATCTCTGCAAATGTTTTGACAGAGTCGTTAGGTAGCTCCGAATACCATTCAAAGGCTATTTCTGCTAAGCTGCCGACGAATTGACGTAGCAACAATTTGTCATCGCCTCCAGTATTGCCGCATAAGGCCCTGAATTGAGCGACATGCTGATGCGGATTCCCTGTCCCTTTATATACGTGGAATTTAGGGATCGTATATCCTGGCGGGTAACTGATTTGGTCATACCAGCTCGGATACGGTCGTCCGGTTCTAACAATTTGTCCAGCCGCTTCATTCGCCTGATGAACCCGGATCTGCTGGGCTATATATTCGTCTAGGTCAACTTTGGAGATTGCCTCCTCCTTGGCTGTTGATAGAGCCGGCGGAGGATTTGACGTTTCTCCCCTGTCGTCTTCAAGGACGATCAGAGGATCTTCAGCAGGAGGGTCCGGCTGTAACATCATCCCTACCATATCTTTGAAGAGGAGCGCCATCTGCTTTATGTTAGCCGCCTGCTCTGCAGCTTCTTTGTCCCTCTTTTCGAGGACTCTGCGTAAAAAGCCAGCGTCAGTTTCTTGTTCTTGACGCTCATCCGAAGACATTTCAGAGCTTTCTTTTGGCTCAGTGAGTGCAGCCATTGTAGTCATCATTTCCTGAAGCTTTTGTTGTTGCTCCTGGGCTTTCGTCACGGATCGGGTGAGCGGTCGGTGGCCCGTAGAAGTGCGGCTTTCCTCCTTTCCAGAAGCCATATAAACAGTGTGCACCACCATGCCCCCAGACTTGGGACGTTTGTGTTCGGCGCTTTTATACTTCGCCATGTTCACAGGGGCTTTTTGTGGCCTCCTTTTTTGAGTGATTGGAGTTAAGGGAGCCGTTGTAGTGGGCACCCAAGTAGCTTTTGCTTTTTGTGGTTTGACAGAGTAATCCTTCCCCTGCCGAACCTTCATCCTTTTCTGTCGTCGGAGGCAGTCTTGATCGATCACCGACTCTTGGACCTGTCGCCAGACTTTGTAAATTTTAGAGGACAGCCGTTGAGGGGGCTGCTCTAACTTCTTCTCTGGAGTATTCTCCACAGGTGAAGGAGTTCGTTTCAACATCGCAGTAGGAGAATTTCTGCGCACCTTGTTGAGCAGTTCAAAGCTGTTCTTGGTTGGAACAGCAGTATCGATTCTCACCATCGGAGCTGACGGAGTTATCCCAGAGGGGGAGTTGCCCCCAGCCTTCCTTACCCGACGCCAGTGGCGACGTCGAGCGTGTCGTGCTGATGGAGTTGTTTCAGCTATAGGGGTAACCTCCTCATGCCCCCTGTGTTGGTCAGAATATGCTGGTACCAGCCTTTTAAAGATCGACGTCCGTTGAACGGGGACGGCCAACTTGTTAGAAGCGGACTTCTGAACATGGGAAGTAACCTTGGTGATTTTACCAGGAACGGGAGTTGGAATGGCTATCCGTTTTGGGATAACGCCTTCTGGTATGGCAGGCTTCTTCATGAGCCTGTTAGAGCTCTGGCCTAGTCCGTTAAAAACTGAAGCAGTGGAGTTGGACGACCCGTTGAGAGGGGTTGCGGCAGTGGTAAGCCGATCAGAGACTGACTTCTTTGGGGCTTCTTGCAATGTCATTGGGGCGTTGAAGCTCATTGGTGGGAGCATGGTCCCGAAGAATAATCCAGTGGTGGCCTGAGTTACCTGCTCCACCGGCATTTTGAAAAGGGAGGCCGCCTGGGGCCCATAAGTCACTCCTCCAGCAATGACGGAGCGGGAGTAATCGCTGCGGGCGGTGCAGTTTGAAGCCATCGATTTTCTGTTTTCTGCATAAAGCAAGACACCAAATCTTAGTACCTTGAATCCACAGGCAATCACAGCAAACCGCGATTTGTTCGCGAACACGACACACGAAGTGTGGGGTGGAAAGAGGAAGAGGTCCCACCGGGCGTGCCAGAATCTGTTCCCCTCCGAACGGCGGCCCGGACTTCGCGTCCGTGCCTGAGGTTCGGGGCAGATGCTATTTGGTTTTATCCGTCTATCTCTCCGAAGATGCTGAGTTGATTTATGGCACCGTATATCGGAGGTTTAGACGGATGCGGCCGATGTAGCAGACTTCGTCAGATTCCCCCTCAGGGTGAGGGGTTTTTGATTGTGGGGACGCTCTTCCCTGCAGGCGCAAGCCCCTGCAGTTAATTACGCTACCGCATCGCGGTAACAACTTTCTCCTTCTCCAGAATTTTACTTCGTGTCGTGTGTGTTTGTTTTGTTTGTGGTTGCCCGTGGATTGTATACGGAGACTGAGTAATGTCGTCGCCCGTAGGGCATGGATTAGTCCAAATCCGTATTTACTTAGATTTGGGTTTGGTATTTTTAGTTTAAGGATGCATTAGTCGCGTTGCGGCTAAGATCAACTTAAACTTTCGTTAAGGATACGTTAGTCCTGTTTTAGACTAAGATCCACTTAACGTAGTGATTAATTTAATGTATGGCCATCGGGACTCGTCACCTCTCTGATGTCGTTGAAGGATTACAATGACATGTATCAGAGGAACTCGGAGATGTACCCTCGAACCAGAGTTGATTGGGAGTTTTATAATCCATGTGAATGTTTAAGGATACGTTAGCCGTGTTTGGGGCTAAGATAGACTTAAACGGGACCGTTTAGATCCGGCAAAAGAGCATTCGGGCTCTATTGCGCCAGTTTAAGGACGTGGTGGTCCATCGCCAGTTTAAGGACGTGGTGGTCCATTATTAGTTTAGGGACGTTCCGGTCCGATATTAGTTTAGGGACGTTCCGGTCCGACATTAGTTTAAGGACGTTTCAGTCCATCATTAGTTTAAGGACGTTTCGGTCCATCATTAGTTTAAGGACGTTTCGGTCCGATATTAGTTTAGGAACGTTTCGGTCCGATATTAGTTTAGGGACGTTTCGGTCCATTATTAGTTTAAGGACGTTTCGGTCCAATATTCCCATTTTGGGGTAAATATTAGTTTAAGGACGTTTCGGTCCACGAGTTTAAAGACCCCGCAGTCCATATGGGTGTGTGGTCGTTGGGACTCGTCACCTCTTTGACGTCGTTGAGGAATTACAACGATGGATGTCAAAGGAATTCGGAGATGTACCCTCGAACCGGATGCAGATTGATTTAAGAGAGCCATTTTGCTCAGTCAATTTGATTTAAGGACTTACGGCCACGATTGGGCTAAGTCCATTGCTTTTGCATTTCTTTTGCTTTTATTTGGGCTTTGCCCAAAAAGGATGCAGAGCATCAATTTTATTTTGGGCTCTGTTCTTTATAAATGACGCAGAGCATCAATTTTATTTAGGCCCAGCCCTTTTATTGCTTTGCAATTTATTTTGGCCTGCTAGGTCTTTTTGATTTGGGCCTAGCCCTTCAAATAGTGCATTGCATTTGTGCAAGCACCAAGAATCTTTTAGATTCAAGAAAAGAAGTGCAGAGCACTTTTTAATTTCTTGATCTAAATTTAGATCAAAGAGAAGAAAGAAATGTTTTCTTTCTTTCTGTCTCAGAGAACCAGAGGTTCATAGCAAGTGCAAGGCACTATTTTTATTTATTTATTTGTTTATTTATTGAAGGTCACTGATCTTGTTTTTTAGATCAATGATCTATTCTTTAAGAGAATTTTCTCTTATCTCAAAGGTTTTTACCTTCTTTTAGAGGGTCTGCAGAATTCTCTTCTCTCTTTTTTTTTTAGATCTTCCTCCGCTTTAAAATGAGGTCTGGGGTCCTTTTTATAGTGCTCAGAAATTAGTTAAATTTGTTCAATAAATCTTTTCCTGAGTGATTTGGGGAATTTTCCCCACCGTTGGATCTTTGATCCAAAGGCCCCTGTTTTACAGAAGAAATCTTCTTGTTTTAACAAGATTTATTCTGTTTTGCGCAACTCTCCCAGTGAGTGACACGTGTCGCGCAGTGAAGCGCTTGCGCAGACACGTGTCGCTCAGCCGTGCGCTTGCGCAGTTGTGCTTGCGCAACTGCGCAGACACGTGTCGCGCTGCCGTGCGCTTGCGCAGTTGTGCTTGCGCAACTGCGCAGACACGTGTCGCGCTGCCGTGCGCTTGCGCAGTTGAGTGTTGCTTATATTTTTTTTAAAGAGCCTTGCTCTGATTGGACGTACCGCCTTGGGCGTTGTGCTGTCGTCTGCGCCTGACACGTGGCGCATTGCGCACAGCGCAAAGAATCTGAAGCGTTGCTTCATTTATTAAAGTTTAAATTTTCAAAGCAAAGTTTTGCTCTGATTGGGGGAAGATGAAGCGTTGCTTCATCTCCCGCCTTGGAATTTGAACAGAGCTTTGCTCTGATTGGGGTAAACAATAATCTTTTTACAAATAAACCCACATAAGTTCTTTATTTATAATTAACACCTTTTAGCAGTTAATAATAGTAGGAAAATGTTCATGCAAATGTGCAATATATTTGACTAATCAGATACCGAAAGAGCATGAAATCTATTGTCCTTACTATAAGTGTATGTACACGCGTTTGCAGAAGAAGTCGGATGTTCAGTTACACTTCATGAAAAAAGGTTTCGTTAGATATTACACTAAGTGGGATATTTACGGAGAAAAGAACGATGGAGGGCCAGTGCAAAAGACGGAAAACGAATTCATTGAAGCGAAAACCGAAGAGTGGCAAAGGATAGTAGATGAAGAGGAGGAATAGGAGGAATGGCGGTTTGAAGAAGACGAAGCTGTCGAAGACGATGATGTTGTGTTCGTGCCGGTCGATGACATGGATGGGCTTATAAGCACTGGACCCGTGTTATTGAAGAAGTACAAGGCTTCCTCGAGAATCCCTCCATATCTAAATTATAAAGAGTTTTCGATACTATCCTTTTTCGTACATCTTTTTCAGATGAAGTGCAAGAACAGATGGAGTGAACAGTCTATCACCGATCTCCGAGTATTGCTGAAGGAAGCTTTTCCCGATGAAAATGAAGTGCCACCGAGCTCGTACGAGGCGCAAAAGATAATCACAAATATCGTCCTAAAGTGTGAGAAGATACATGCATGCGAGAATGACTGCGTTTTGTTCCGGAAAGAACACGCCGTACTCAAAAGCTTCCCAGTGTGCGGGAAAAGCCGATTCAAGCCTAAGAAAGACTCCAGTTTGAGTGATGTGCCCATGAAAATTCGTCATTTTCCGTTAATACCGAGGCTGCAACGGTTATTTATGTGTGAGGAGATGGCGTTCAAAATGCAGCGGCACCATAAAGCGCCTCGTGAAGAGGGGAAAATGAGTTATCCTAGAGATTCGATATCGTGGAAAGTTTTAGACGAAAAACATACTTCGTCCAGCGCAGACCCTCATAACGTGAAGCTGGGGATTGCGAGCGATGGTTTCAGTCCATTTGGGATGGTTCGCGGCGGGTGTATTCACAGTACTTGGCCCGTTGTGGGATTATATACAATTTGTCGCCATGGAGGGTTATGATGCAGTCTTATTTTACGTTGGCTCTTTTAATCGACAGATTCTCGTTTCCTGGGAAAAACATCGACGTATACCTTCAACTCTTGATCGATGAGTTAAAGTTGCTGTGGGAATCAGGTGTGCGAACTTATGACGCAGATGGCAAACAATTTTTTTAGATGCGTGCTGCTTTGCTGTGGACGATTAATGATTTTCTTGCCTACGACATACTATCGGGGTGGAAAACTCAAGGTAAACTTGCTTGCCCTGGTTGTCATATTCAAACGAGCAGTGTACGCTTGAAGTTTAGCAGGAAAGAGTCGTTTATGGGCCACCGACGATTCTTGCCTATAACTCACAGATTCAGAAGAAATAAAGAATTTTCAATGGCAAGACGGAGACCGGTATACCTCTTGAATCATTTTCCGGTAACAACATACTGTAACAATGGAGAGGTTATCAAAATATCACATTTGGAAAGAAATAGAACAAAGATGCAATGCCATGCCCATTTGGCTGGAAGAAACTTAGTGGTTTATTTCAGCTTCCGTATTGGTCCGGTCTACCACTGTGTCACAATTTAGATGTCATGCACATCGAGAAAGGCGTCTCCGAGCACATCATCAATTTTTTGCTGTGTAAGGAAGGAAAAACGAAGGACAATCTCAACGCCCGTCATGATTTGACGAATTTGGATAGTTTGTCCATTAGAAAAGAATTGCAATCTTGGCCTGTGGCTGGTAAACCGGGTTATTACGATATCCCACCGGCAATCTACAACACGAATAAAGAGGAGAAGCGACGGTTCTTGCGTGTGTTGAAAGAATTGAAAGTCCCCGATGGTTTCTCATCAAACATTTTCAAACAGGTGCAGGTAGAAAAAGGAAAAATCGTAGGACTCAAGAGCCACAATTACCGCATATTGATGCAATATCTTCTTTCTTTATGCCTCAGAGTATCGGTAAAACTAGAAGTTGGTCTCCTGCTTAACGACTTTTGCACGTTTTTCCGCAAACTGTGTTCCAAAAACGTAGACGTCAATAAGATAGCTGAGCTCGAAAAACACAATCTTTTGATCCTCTACAAGGTCGAAACTATCTTTCCACATTTCTTTTTCAGCATTATTGTTCACTTGTCCATCCATCTGGCAACCGAGGTCAGGATTGGCGGTCTGATCCATTACCGTTGGATGAATCCAATCGAGAGGTATTATTGACGTTTATTGTTCATCATTTAAATTGCAGCGAATTATCATGAATTATTAATTTATTTTATTTTCAACAGATATCTGTTAACTTTAAAAAACTATATTCGCAATAAGTATCATCATGAAGGTTCGATTGCTCAAGGTTATCTCGTGGAAGAAGTCACGTTTTTCTGTGCTCGTTTCTTGAACGATGATATCAGGATGAAGCCGAACAAACCGCACAGTGTTCCTGACGGTCCAATTAGAGCAGAAAGGCTAAAGATCATGTCTTACGATCTCGCGGCTAGTGTACATGCGTATATCTTGATAAACAACGATTGTTTTGCTAAATATGTCGAGTAAGTGTTTATTATTTCATCGTTTTAAACATTCGAAATTAAATTTAATATAATTAATATAACTGTTTATTAACGAATAGAGCGCACAAAGATATACTTACGAGATCGAATCCTAGGACGTGGTCGAATGATGGGATCGAAGAAGAACAGAGGTGCACTTTCGCTGCTTGGTCTATAAAAGAAGTGAATGAACAATTAAATCGTAGAGAGCACGTTGATAGAGAGGTCCACGACATTTTAAACGGTCCAACGATTGCAGCCAGGTTTTATAATGGGTATGGGGTATCCGGATATAAATTTGAGGTAGAGAGTACGGAACGTATTAGGGCTACATAAAATAGTGGCATCACAACCGTCGTCGAGGATGGAAATCCCTACTACGGTGTTCTTGAGGAAGTTATAGCAGTCTCATACCAGCATACGACTGTCCTATCTCATATATTCCAATGTAGATGGTACGATACCAAGACTGACCGGGTATGAATGTCGATCAATATGGTCTGATTTTGGTAAACAACAAACGGATGTTACCAAAATATGACAGCTTTATTTTTCCCACAATGGCAACACAAATATATTATTCTCGGGACTTGCAGATGGTTGACTGGGATGTTGTTTTTCGTTGGAAACCGAGAGATTATTATAACGTGCCGACGTTGAATGGCTCTAAAGATGAGAACGACGATGAAGATCTCGCGATAAAACGTATCAGTCCATCTATTGAAGTACCACGAATCCAAACTATTCCGCGCCGCCCATCCATACGTTTGTAAGAAGCGATATCAGCCAATTAATTGTTACGGATCAAGATTTTGAGAATCCACCCAACGAATCTCAGATAATGTACCACATAAACGTGTTAGGTAATGAAGTTAAATTGAATGTTCTAAATTGTATAATGATTATAAGTAATGAAATAATGTTTCTATATATGTATATAGGATTTGATCATGGGCGCAGGCAAAGACACTAAATGCCATAAGTGACAGCGTCTACAGGACATTCTGAGTCGATTCATATCTGCCGATGAGACTGTCCCAGGACCCTCAGCAGGCACGAGAGCCATAGCAGCAGCGCCTATCCCCAGCAATGCTCTCCCTATTACCGCCATATCACCCCCATGCCCCCTTACTCATACCACATCGCCCTCGACTGTCCCACTATCCTTAATAGCTCTCCTCCTATTACCGCCACATCATCCTTCATGGCCCTCCTATTCATACCGTATCATCCCCGACTGTCCCCCTATCCTTACTAGCGCTTCCCATACTACCTCCGGATCACCTGCAGCGTCGCAGCCTCCCCCACCCCTACTAATGCGTCAGCGGTTCCTCATACCCCCGTCACTACTGTGCATGGTGCGTAGTTTACTCATTTATAATTTAACACATCATTACAATATAAGTGGATATTGAATTATCTAACAGTTTATTGTTTGCAGATCCGCATTCTACTCATGGGATGGCATCTGGCACCGGTTCAAGCGCCACGCCGGGAACGACAGGTATAATCGTTATTTCTTAAAGCTTTTAAATAACGATTGTAATTTAAATTTGTCAAATTGTATATTCATATTCTAAATATTATAATATTGTGTATGTATATCTATTTATTCACAGGCTCGAGCAGTGTTAGGATGAGGGGTCCTACTGGGCCCGACTGCTGTAGGCCGCGGGCGGATGCTGGGCCATGAGATCTGATTTTTGACGTAACATGTATGTCTATTGGAGAGCACGCGACCCAGTAGGGGGATTATGTTGGACAGGAGGTCCGTACTTATTACAAATACCCGCTCCATATTCGGTGGAACAAGACCCAGACTGAGCGTGCTACGTGGTTTTTTGGGTCGAAAGAGGTATGGCATACCCTTTCACACATTTAAATTTCAATCGTCGTTATATACATATACATATAATTATTATTTTTAATATATTTCAATTTCAGACCAGAAAGAATTACAGATTTGGTGGCGAGCCCGGCGAGGATGGCGTGTACAAGCCATTCGATATATATCGCGACCTCGCTCACTTCCTAGACCAGTGTCAAGTTATTAAGCGATATCGCCGATTGGAAGTGAAGAGTGAACTTTATCTTCTCTAGGCCGTGGAGACCGAGGATCAACGGATGCACTTGATGGAGGTCATAGTGCTGGAGATCCCGAGAAAGGATTTGTCGTTTCTTGTCGTCTATTTTGAGCACGATGATTTGCATTTATCAATTTAATTTTTAAGATTTTAACAATATAACATGAAATCATGTTCTAAAATATATTATAATCTTTATTTTTGCAAGGCGACGTCGGTTCGAAATAAGCAAAACCGGAACAACGGCGTGCGAGAACGCTTTATTGCGATCCAAGGGAAGCGTTCGCAAAATGCTCGGTGGCACTTAGTGAGTATTTCGACGCTTAATTCCATATGTTTTCTATATTGATAATTAATTATTAAACTAAACCCTAATTTCATCACAGAGGAAGAAAGACCCGCCAACTACAATGATGCCAAGAGATGGTCCGCGTTACACAAGGGAACGGGCGCGTGCATGGTAAGTTTCATATAATCGAGTTGATTACGTATTTTAACTTAACACCTGGGTGTGTGTATATATTCTATACCGACCTAGTTCAAGGAGAAGATGGACGTCTTGGGACATAGCCTCGGCGACCTGATCTTCGCCATTGTCCCTGTCCTGGATTCGATATCCGGCGGGTATCATGGTGGGTATGAGCGTGGGGTTGGTCCCGGGGTCCATCGATTTTTTGATAAACGTTCGACCGCGCATGAGTACGCCGTGACTCAAACACGGGCGGATGCGGCAGGTGCATCGCAGCAGAAGATCCATTGGCTCTGTGCGCATGTGGAGCAGCAGGATCAGGAGACGCGGCAGGAGCTTTAGGAGCCGCGACAGGAGTTTCAGGAGCCGCGACACGAGCTGCAGGAGTTTAGGGCGGAGATTCGAGACATGAGGCATTCGCACGCCGATTCCATCTAGCAGGCCATACGGAGTGAGTTGAGCGTATTTTTTAGGCCACGAGACGATGGAGGTGGATCGTCGTCCCTACGTCGTTATTTCTCTCTTTTGATTTGTTGACACATACAATAGAACTTTTGTAGAGTATTGATCATATTGGACTATTTTTTGACCTATACATTTTTTGATTTGTTGATTAGTGGTGTATTGATCATATTAATTGTATGTATAATTTTTGTTTATGTTTGCATGAGATTATTAATTTAATTATCGTATATTAATTGCGTGAGATTTGAATATATAATGATGATTATATATTGATGCTTGTGAATGAAAATTATACATTGCTTGTGATTGAAATTAACGCGCGTGGGGCACGAAAAATTTGATTATTTATAAAAAACCAAAATAACTTGTTTGTAACCGTGATTAAATACATTTGTTCACGGTTACAACAGTGAATAATAGACTGCTCCAGATACTGATATATCTGGAGCAAGTCTGTGTTATGGGTCACGGTTATAAGTTTTGTTCATAGATGTAACAGTGACCCATAACTGGTTTTGTTCACGGTTAGAAACGTGAACAAAAACCTAGGGTCCACCAACTAACTGATTTTTTAACATTTCATGCTTAGAAACGTTCACGGTTACACCCGTGAACGTTTCGTCTTATGTTCACAGTCAAAACCGTGGCCCATCCTTTGCCATACGCAGGTCTGGGTCACGGTTCTCTCACGGTTTAAACCGTGACCAAAATGACTTTTGTTCACGGTTTAGAATGTCAAGGGTTTTAATAAAAATATATTTAGATTTTTATGGTATTTTAATGATAAAATCTAGATTTTAAAAGTTTAGGGTATTTTAAGGAAAAATCTATATTTTGAAAACTTAAGGTATTTTAATAAAACTAATCGTTCAATAATTTAGAGTATTTTATTGAAATTAAATTTGCAAAATTTCTTTCCTTTAAGCTACAAATAGATGCTAATTAATTTATTTTTGAAACTTGTTTAATTTTGTTTTAAAATTCCATATTTTCTTTTCCTTCGAGAACGTGCTCTGTGAAGAGCTCCGATTTCACCCACTAGACCCAAGATACGCGATAATCTTGAATCATCTTCAACAGGGCTCCCCTAAAGAGGGTTGTAGGGCAAAAATATGCAAGGGAAAAGGATCATCGGTTAAATTCTATATTTTATAACTCGAGGGTATTTTAATAAAAGCTTCACCTTTTTAAAGTAAAGGGTATTTACTCGTAACTTCATTTCCATTTCAAAAACTGTTATTTAAGCAAATTCTGATATTAAATTACTTCATGCAGGGACTGATTCAAGATCTCCTTCAGTTGGCTTCTTAGCAATTAACAACTAGTTTAAATACTAAATAATGTGATCTTCATTGTTTTCTTCCTAGAAACCTTTCAATTTTTATTAAAGAAAAGCAATACGACGTTATAAGAATTTCGGGGCCGTTACAGCTTGTCCTCTCTGAATTCTTATTGGAGATGGAGGTTTTAAAGTTGAGCACCTGGGGATATTGGATGACTTAGGATGGCGATTTTGTATATATAGGAGGATGATGTATGATTTTGAGTTGGTTGAGAACAGCTTTGAAATATTCTCTTAACATTCTTAATAACAATCTTTTGGAAGAAGTGTCTACATTGGTTTGGTAGTGTCTTGATTATCCTTTTAATTAAATATTTTCTGAGTTTTGTTTGTTTCTCCAAAGAGAACTAGTCTTTATGAGTTAATTTTACACACACGGTTTGGCATTTTCTTGCATGAGGACCTTGCCTTGGGTATATATATATATATATATATATATATATATATATATATATATATATATATCAAACCATGGATTAAAATAAGCTCCTTAGACAATATCTTGTTAATCAACAAATTACCTGACCATGTCAAATTAAAAACATGCACCTTCTCGTAAGCAAAGTCCTAGCCATGTCAAATTCCATCTCGCTCTATATATACTTAAACATCATAAATCATCCAAATCTCAATTCATTCCCTATCTACTTATCTTTCTCTTGAAAGAAGTAAACATGTCTGCTTGTTTCCTCTTCTTTCTTCTGATTGCTCTAGTCTCAACTTCTGCAAGTGCTGCAGATAATAGTCCTCTTCAAGATTTCTGTGTTGCTGACAAAATGGCTAATGGTAATTGTTCTTGCAATCTGTTCTGTAACTGGTTTAATTGTAGGATAATTTGCAGTGTTTGTTCCATTAATGGTTCATAATTAATATTCTTTTTGACATGAGGGCATTGCAATAGGGGACAAACAGGGGTATTTCCTGCTAGACAGGCAAAAGTGTGGGGTTTTTTTTTTGGCAATTCACCCATAATCGTATTCAGTAACTAACCGGCACTCGCTTTTCCAATTCTTGCAGTGTTTGTGAACGGATTTGTCTGCAAGAACCCGAAACTTGTTACAGCTGAAGATTTCTTTCTCTCAGGCCTTGACAAGCCTGGCAACACATCGAACCCAGTCGGATCAAAAGTGACCCTAATCAATGTGGATCGAATCCCTGGACTCAACACTCTTGGCATTTCGATGGCCCGTGTTGATTACGTGCCCTATGGTCTCAACCCACCTCACACTCATCCACGAGCCACTGAAATCTTGACCGTGATAGAAGGAACATTATATGCTGGGTTCGTGACATCCAACCCCGATAACAAATTTTTCTCCAAGATTCTTCACAAGGGAGATGTGTTTGTTTTCCCCCAAGGCCTCATACACTTTCAGTTCAATATTGGCAAGACCAATGCAGTGTCGATTGTTGGGCTTAGCAGTCATAATCCAGGTGTGAATACGATAGCTAATGCCGTATTCGGATCAAAACCTGATATCGCCAGCGATATTCTTGCGAAAGGGTTTCAGATTGACAAGAAGATAATCAGTTTGATCCAGTCTAAGTTCTAGATGTATTAGTTGTCCTTTCATTGCTTTATTAGATTGTTTCTTTTAGTTTGATATAATTCTTTGATATAAATAAGAAATAAAAGATATGTTACGGTTGAGCCTGCATACAATTACATCATTCAATAATACAAATGTGAACATAAAATCGATCATTGCATATTGAAATGCACAATATATGCCAGGCTTATTCATTATCAAACAACTTGGTACGCTCTCCATTCTTCTAAGCGAACTGAGCCATGAGCTCTTCAATCACGCTATCATCTCTACTTGAAAGGCCTTCTTCATAACATCGATTGAAATTCCCGGGTTCAACCCAAATACAGCATTGACTATAGTGATCGCACCAGGATTCTGGCTACTAAGACCAGCAATGGCAACAGCAGGAACATCACCAGTGTTGAATTGGAAGTGAATTAGACCGATAGGAAACACAAACACGTCTCCTTCATGAATCGTCTTTAGGAACACTTTGTTCGGGTTCGAGTCAATGAATCCAACAAGCAATGTTCCTTAGATAACGGTGAGGACCTCGGTTGCTCGAGGGTGAGTATGAGGAGGGTTGGGATCATATGGTGTATAGTCGATTCGGGCGATGGATATACCAAGGGTGTTGAGACCCGGTAAGGCCACAACATTGACTAGGGTCATGTTGGATCCCACTCGGTTGGCAGTGTTGCCTGGTATGTTGAACCCGGAGAAGAAGAAGTCCTTTGGTTTGGCTAGCTTTGGATCCTTGTAGACTAGCCCATTTATGAACGCTAAAAAATAATTTAAGTCTGAGAGGGAGACTTAGATAGAATATTAAGTTATATCCATCAACCTTAATCATAACTTCAGAGTTTTGACGCGGTGGCAGAGACATTTAAGATGGCGTCAGAGCAACCCAAATTCAAATTCCATCGGATGCGCCGTGCATTAGCAAGGTTTTGGTCTGGCATTCAACTTGTAGGAGCATATATGTTTGAATATAAAAAAACTTTCACCATAACTTCGGAGTTTTGAAGCATGGACATGTAAGAAATTGCATATATGATCTTTACCATCTGTTTCCTCTTGGTTTAAATTGATTGTGATATTTGAGTGTCGAAGGCATACTTTTTATGATTAAATGACTGTAAGTCTATACTGCACTTCTAATGACCTTAAACTACATTGAAGGTTTATTATAATCTTCAAGAGGCTATATATGCCTTTTCCAGTAAGATAATGAATTCTCTGAATTGGCCTTGAAAATTAGCTTTATCTTATCCTTCACCATTAAAGCAAAACTAAACAATAGTGTGATCAATATAATCAGTATCCTTGTTTCTTTCAGGGAGACATGAATGCTTATAAATTAGAAACTGAATTCAGATTTTTGCATGAAGGATTATATCTATATCTATATCTATATCTATCTATATATCTATATCTATATATATATCTATATCTATCTATATATATATATAGAGAGAGAGGATGGATTCTATAGGACGGGTTCGCGTTTTTAAAAATGGGAATCTGAATGAGGACCATTGGATTATTTGTTTGCGCGAGGATTAACATACCTTAATAAATATTTTCTTACCCATCAAATATTAAAATCCATGATTTTAGGGATCCCCTTTTTTTTCTCCGCCTCCTATTCCTCGCTCTAAACTCCATGATTTTTAGGGATCCACTTTTTTTCCCCGCCTCCTATTTCTGAAAATCTCCTCGTTTTTTCCCTTGCTCTTATTTCTCGCTCTCCTCATATTCTTCCTCGCAGCCGCAGACGATCCTCTTTATTTTCGCTCGCTCCTATTTCTCGCTCTCCTCGTTTTTTCCCTCGCTTCCATTTCTCGCTCTCCTCATCTTCTTCCTCACAGCCGCAGCACCCAATTTGATTTCAAGATCCAAGGAAAGCCCATCAATCAGGTATTTACTCCTTTCAATCGCTTTTTTGAATTTTTTTTGTGTTCAGGCTCTATTCGCTTTTTAAAAACTGATTTGTTCAAATAGGAGTTTCTTTTTTTTTTTCTATATTGAAAACTGAAAACTGAAACTATCAATCGTGCTTTATGTAATTTACTCCGATAATAAAAATCAACATTCCTTGTCTAAATTCATTTATTTTCAGTTGATTGCCCCAATATTTTCACTCTTGGTTCCGAAATACCATTTTAACACCGCAGGCCCCCCGTGTCCCGCGAGCCTGAAGCACTGAAAGCCAAATACTCCGATCCCTTGGTATTCACCGGCGCAATCAGAGTTAGGGCCGGTTATGAAATTCTCCACATTTCCTATTATTTACAACAAAACCTTCATAGACTCACAACACCATTTCTTGTTCTTCATGGCAGCGTCTGATACAGTCACTGATCCCATGGGCTCACAAAAACTTTATGAAGAAGCTTCATCCACAGACAAATCAATCAAGCTCTATGATTGTTTCTTGCATGATTTATTGTTCGAGCCTGAACGTGATGATATAGCAGAAGATATTATCGAGTGGTTGATTCATAAACTTGATGCTGAAAAAAGAGCGTAAACGTGACATTTGATTAATGTGGGATTCTAAGAGATTGAATGAATCATAATGTATGCATGATTTCGCAAGACTTTCTTGCCTTTGTCATGAACAACCTTTATACAACTCTATGTAAATTGATGCAATTAATTGCTAATGTTGCAAATATAAATTTGAGATTCAATCAAGAATTGTTTTATGTGGAGCTCTTGTTTTGGGTTGATTATGTGCTAACTACAAGTTCAACTAGCATGCTTCATAAATCATACTGGAAATTAATTAACTAACTTTTCTACTTTATGTCAATTTCTTGTATTTTTTTAGTGCCGAATTCAGAATATGTTACAACCTTTGCATAAAGGTAGGAGAAAATTGCTGAAGTAATTTAATTTGGCTACTTTGACTGATATATAATGATGGCATGATCTCTATCTATAGTAATTCCGTTTGAGGGTGTGTATCCTTGTATATAAATGCAGAAGAAATCATATTTCATGTGATCCACGTAAGTGAACAATTAAGTTTCTTCCTGAACTAAAAATAATTCACCCAAAAATTTCTCAACTGCAACGAAACATTTTAAAAGAAAAGATAAATTTGTGAATGAAATTGAAGTAGCTGTACAAAGTACCAATATAAAAATTAGGTTCACGACAATTCACACTCAATTGAAGGTACACTTGTTAATCCTAAAAAGAAGAAAAGATTGCTAATGTAAAAATTCTTCAATTTGGCTTATCACAAATTGAGTTTTATTGTCTTCAACGATGGTACTGACTTATTTGTTCACCATGTAGCAGCATTGCCAACCGCTGCAATATATCAGAAAAATTATCGTTAATATTACATCTCAAAAGTAAATATTGAATATTAAAATGAGAAGAATAGAAATAGGAGAAGACTATAAAGGATATACAACAAACTAAAAGCTTTTACTACAGTAATCCTATGACAATTGCACAACTTGTTTTCAGCCGAGGCATGCCGCAAAAAAATGTACAACCCATTTGTCATGAGAACATAAGAACACCTGTAAAAAGTTTTGAGCATAAGTTAGTTTTTATCCTATGATGATTGGTCCCCTTCTTCATCGTCAAAGTCCTCTGTAGAGCTTGTAGCTAACAAATCACAATTTTGCTGTCTAGAGCAGTTTTCAATAGAAAATAGTACATAAATTAGTATTGTATGGATCTCATTAATAAATAAATGTCCGGATTAATTTATAAAAAAATATAACCAATCAAAATCATTACCTTGATTTTTTCTTAGGACAATTTCGAGCATCATGCCTTTCTTGCCACAAGACTTGCATCTTCTTCCTTTTTTCCGTTCTCTCTTCCAGACTTCATTCGCTTCCCTTTGCGCCGTCCCTTCGTTATGGCTTGATTAGGCTCATGCAAATCGATTTCTAAAGTAGATTTTCTTTTTCTTTTTCTTTCTCTTCTTTGTGTCTCCTCTTGTTCTTTTACATTCACGTCCTTATTCTCCAAGATAGGCATTTTCTTCAGTCCTTATTGCAACCATGATAACGCAAAATCAAATGTACCATCAAAAGATAACCCCTTATTTATAAATGTGTTGGCCAAACGAGTTAATTCACTGAGTTTTCCAGAATATTCTTTTTGATTGCCATCACCAACGACACATCCATCTTCCCCCACTAGAATTCCCCTCTTTAAATCTTTAGTTCATCTTTTGAAAATATAATTATTTGGACATTTTACATGGTTAGTGTACTTTAGATATGCCAAAATATGACGGCATGGAATACCTTTAAATTCGAGCATCAAACAATTACATGAGCACAACTGTGTAGATTTACAGTATGTCAACAATTTGTTCTTCTTTTCATCTCCAACTAAGCTTGCTTTATAAAGGATTGTTGTCATATCTTCTGAAATATGAGTAATATTATAAAGCATGCTGGCACATACCTCCTCTTGAAATATATAAAAGATAGATCTCGTATAAACTTGTGACATGTGCTCCTCCACACCCCAACCAATTTTCAGCTTCAGCTTTTTCTCCAAACTATTATGATCCTCCAACAATTCGTTTTCTCTTTGTCTCGCCAATACCCGATCAAATACAATAATAAAGTGAAATACGGTTTGATTGCTTGATATGTTCCTTTTTAGCAATGCATTCATGCTCTCACTCCTTTGGCTTGCTGATACCCCTGCCCAAAAATCCTTCATAAGATAAGCAGGTATCCACATTTGACGCATATCCCATATGATGTTCAACCAATCAATGCTATGTAACCTATTCTCTAACATTAATCCATTTTCTTTCATAAGATGCAACCACGAATTTTCAACTTCAACTATATTTTCATATCTCCAAATGATATTCTTCCAAGATGTTGTAAAATCAACATTAGAGGCCTAAAAACCTAATTTATCCTTTACTTTATCTAGTATATGCCATATACATAATCGATGACGAGTATTTGGAAACACTAATGATAAAGCTTTAGCAATACCCAAATCTTGATCGGTAATCACTGCAGCTGGAGGATGGCTCATTGCTTCCACAAATTTCTTAAACAACCATGAGAAAGAATCTGTCGATTCATTAGGTATGAAACCAGCACCCATAAATATACTTTGATTATGATGATTTATACCAATGAATGGAGCGAAAATCAGACCATACACGTTTGTTTGGTGGGTCGTATAAAAAATCACAACATCACTCAAATATCGATAATTTACCCGTGCAGTAGGATCAGCTCAGAAAACATGTGTTAACTTCTTCTCTTCATCTGATTTCATATCATAAAAGAAATATGAATGTTTTTTTTATACCAAGATCAAATCTATCCTTAACCATTTGTGCATCATAACCCTTCGCTTCCTCTCGGATATCTCTTTCATGGTTTTTAAGATCTCTCGCCGTGCATCCCATTCTATTGAATCCACCACTCTCATTCTCGATCAAGGCAATACTCCGACCTTGTTCAATATTCACATTCCGAAACCCAAATAATAAACGTTTCTGGGCATTAGAGACTGTGCGATTTCCCCGTAACAAGTGTTTTCTTCTTGGTGTGATAATTTATCACATTATCATATATTTTTAACAGAATTGGGGAACAGAACAAAGTCGCAAAAGTGCATCATCACAAATTAATTAATAACATCTTATTAAAAGAAGCATAAGTGAAGGAAGGACAAAGAGACATCAAAAGACCGACAATACATAATAGAGAAATTCAATTAAATTTAATTTCTAATAGGCACATTCAAACTTCTAAACATATTTTATTAGCAAAGAACTTAATTCATTCCAGAAATAGTGTTGTGAGTCCATGAAGGTTCTGTTGTAAACAATAGGAAATGTGGAGAATTTCATAACCGGTCCTAACTCTGATTGCTCCGGTGAATACCAAGGGATCGGAGTATTTGGCTTTCAGTGCTTCAGGATCGCGGGACACGGGGGGCCCTTGTGTGTGGTGTTAAAATGGTATTTCCGAACCAAGAGTGAAAATATTGGCGCAATCACCTGAAAATAAATGAATTTAGATAAGGAATGTTGATTTTTATTATCGGAGTAAATTACATAAAGCACGATTGATAGTTTTCAGTTTTAAGTTTTCGATATAGGAAAAAAAAGAAACTCCTATTTGAACAAATTAGTTTTTAAAAAGCGAATAGAGCCTGAACACAAATTTTTTTTTCAAAAAATCGATTGAAAGGAGTAAATACCTGATTGATGGGCTTTCCTTGGAGCTTGAAATCGAATTGGGTGCTGCGAGGAAGAAGATGAGAAGAGCGAGAATTGGAAGCGACGGAAAAAATGAGGAGGAAGATGAGGAGAGTGAGAAATAGGAGCGAGCGAAAAAAGAGAGGATCGCCTACGACTGCGAGGAAGAAGATGAGGAGAGCGAGAAATAGGAGGCAAGGAAAAAAAGTGGATCCCTAAGAATCATGGAGTTTAGAGGGAGAAATAGGAGGCAGGGAAAAAAGTGGATCCCTAAAATCATGGATTTTAATATTTGATGGGGTAAGAAAATATTTATTAAGGTATGTTAATCCTCACCGTTGAATGCAAACAAATGATCCAATGGTCCTCATTCAGGTTCGCGTTTTTGAAAACGCGAACCCGTCCTATAGGATCCGTTCTCTCTTTCTCTCTCTCTCTCTCTCTCTCTCTATATATATATATATATATATATATATATATATATATATATATATATATATATTTGAGGATAACAGAGGAAAGATTCCATGGGATGGAATTTCCTTCTATAGTGTCGAAAAAATATACCTTTCATGATTTTTTTTCGCGATCGACATCCATCATCTCCATCTTCATCGTCTAAGATGTGGATACACCAAATTTCATATGGTTCTATCACTTTTTCACTGTTGATTTAGAAATTAATGGTTTACCGACAATAGAACTTTTTACATCACTAATTCAACGGTGAAAAAGCGATAGAACCACATGAAATTTTATGTATCCACATCTTAGACGGTAAAGATGAAGATATGAATGTCGATCGTCGAAAAAATAGTGAAGGATATAGATTTTTGACGCCACCTAACGAAAAATCTTCATAGGGCCTCTTTTCTTCATTATTCTTATGTGTGTGTATAATATTTATTACTTATCCTATACCACATGGTTTAGTCAGTTGAGGGGCTATATATGTGCTATTCTAATTAATCCAGATTGAGACTAACCGAGGGCGTCTAAATTTAATAAACCATTGAGATGTTATAAATGTTGGATGATGAAGATTTCTATATACAAATAACCCTTTACACATGGAAAGAGAGGAAAACGGAAAATTGAGAAAAAGGATGTAATGAAATCATACATATCTACTACAAAAGGGTCCAAAGGTGATAGAGATTTCGTCAGGGTCAAATCGTGACCAATTCTACATAACGGTGTTTTATTTTATTTCTTCAAGGTTATAACCATGACCAAATCCAACAAGTGGCAGACCCTACAACCCGGGAGCGATAAAACCCCATTTCTCCCCCAAAACTAATTTCGATCCCTCACTTTTTCTCCCGAAACTCCATTTACCCCGCTTCCTCTCCTCGCGGTCGCCCGCGTTGCTCGATCCCCCGCCGCCTCCATGGCCGCAGCCTCGCCTCCGTAGCCAACGCGTCGCCTTTTTCACCGTTGTTCGAGCTTGATCTCGCCGCCGGCGCGACTGGAGCTTTCTGAAGGTCATCACCATCGTTGAAGGTCGTCGTCTCTGTAGTCGAGCCACTATCGAAGCCCTCGCCGCCGGTCGTCCAGAGGCAAGTATCAATTTAATTTTTTTGGTTTATTTTTTTTTTTTGCTCTATCCCAAAATTAAATTAAAGTTGGTGTCGTTGTAGTTATTGATGTTGGTGGTGATGTTGTTGGTGTTGGGGGAGAGTTAGGGTTTGGGTTTGGGGTTAGCAAGGGACGGGGGAAGGTTTAGGTTATGGTTATGGTTGGGGGTTAGGGATTAGGGTTAGGGTTAGTGTTAGGGATAGGGATAGGGTTAGGGATAGGTTACGGTTTATGGTTTGGGTTGGTGTTAGGTTTAAGGTTAGGGTAATTTAGCGAATCTGTGTAGGTAATTTAGTGTAAAGCAACAATAGTTAAGGTCATTTTAGTGAAAAACATCAATAATTAAGGGTGTTTTAGTGTAAATAAGTAACATTGAGCAAATGGGGGGTTTTTATTAAAAAATTTAATGTTAGTTTAGTGAAAACAACAAACGTTAAGGGTATTTTAGTGAAATTTATAGTAAATTAGTTAATTTACTATGATGATTCGTTTAGTTATATTTTAAAGGTAGTTTAGTGAAAAGCAACTATAGTTAAGGGTATTTTAGTGAAATTCATAGTTATTTAGTTAATTTGAAGTAGTTTAATGAAAACCAACAATAATTTAGGGTAATTTAATGTAATTCAGTAAAATTAAAGAAATAGGGATTGAGTTAAGGTTGGGGTCAGGGTTAGTGTTAGGGTTAGGCTTCGGGTAATTTAGCAAATTGTTGCAGGTAATTTAGTGAAAAGCGAAATAGTTAAGGGTATTTTGTTGAAAAACAACAATGTTAAAGGTATTTTAGTGTAATTAAGTGAAATCGAGCAAATTTGGGTTTTTAGTGTAGCTTAGTTAATTTAAGGCAATTTAGTGAAAAACCAACAATAGTTAAGAGTGTTTTAGCGTAATTTAGAAATATGTTTCTTAGAGGTGTGTGTTTTGCATGCTTGTGTGTGTGCATACACATACATATAAACAATGCCGAATCTTAATTCATCATCGATCTCCTCTATATTAAACTCTTGTCAAATCCCACCTTAAAACCAACCCTAAATTCAAAATGTTAAACTCGATTAAGAAAACCCTTCTTTAAAATTTTTTTTACCCTAAACTTAAAACTTCAAAACCTTGTATTTGAAATATAAACGTAAAACTTATTGAAATCAAATCCTAAACTAAGTGTATGGTTTTCGAAGATAATATGAAATTTTCATATTCTCATCGATAATTAATCATATGTGAAAATGAAAATGTGACTTAGTTCCCGTCTATCAGTTAACATACGTTCGGTGTTCGTCGTGACATAAAACTACATGAAAGTTGTTAAACACCGAACGTTATCGTTTGGTTTCTAACAAATGTCGCGTAGTCTATATGACGAGAATTAATATTCGATCATATGATAATAAATAGATTTGTCCCATATGGACAAGTTAGGAATGTATAAAGCAAACACCTGCATTCACTTGTTTTTCATTCGTTTTGGGATATTTCTTCGGTACCTTTTTGCTGGTTCTCCATATAAAATGATAGATTAAATGTTCTTTTCAATGGTGTTTCACAGTATTGAAACGATTATCTGTTTTATTACAGTGTACTCGGAGAACAACGGGGAGGTGCTGCCGAAATTTTCTCGAAACGGATGAAAGCACAAGTGAATGGGTATATAATTTATACTTTCTTAATAGGATAGGTGCCTCACCCCTACAGTCGTTACCCTCGATATCCAATAAAGAGCATTTAATATTATTATCTTTCTTGAAAGACTAATCCAATTCTCGAGTTTTGAGATTAGAAGGAGAAAGTTCTCAATAGGAGTTTGAAGAGTGCCCAATCCAATAACAATTGAAACCAAACTTAACAAAGTCGTCAATTAAACCTAACACCAACGTTTCTTATTATCCGTCTATCTCGTATTTGTCATGAAATCTTAATTCCATGACTCTTATCTATAGGAACCTTGCTATGTTCCATTTTCTTCCAATATGGCATTCCCGTACCTCCACGACAAGAGTTGGATGTACGTCGACATTTTCTCGAGTGCCACTGATTTTTTCCTCAACGATATTTAATTTTTTCACCGATATTTCTTACGCATGTCTTGGGATACTGATTGGTCATGAAAAAGTGTTTGTGTATGCTGTAAATAATCGCAATCAAAACGGTGTTGCAAGTAGCTAGCCGCGATGGGTACGGGTCGTCCGCAGGGAAACGTGAATTCTTTTCTTACTTTAGACGAGTTGATAAAAGAAAGGAGTGGTTGTTGTCGTTTTATTTTAAGATGGATATAAAATTTATAATAGAAAGGCTTGTACGGTTCATAAGACTTAGTTGTTAATGGATGAATGTTTAGAAATGATTCTTTTTATTTTTTAATAGTTTAAAACTAGAGAGATAGCGATGAATGCGGATTAGGGTTCTTGGAAGGAAAAGGGATTCCCTCTATTGACTGTTGTCCTTCCATTAATCTCTATTTATCTCAAGCCCTTAACAAAACATGTATTAACTAATCTCAGATCGTGGTCGTGACTATCATTAATTGATAGCGCGTCCGATAAGAGAGTTAACATTTATTTTGCTAAAGTTTATAAATATTAAAATGTCAAAAGAAGTTAAAAGATATTTCATCCATTATTCTACCCTATCCTACAAGTCCTAGAAAGCAAGAAATTACTCGCTCATGGTTAGTAGTGTAATAGAGAGGTTGAAGATGAATGAAACCATAATTAAAAGTGCAGAAAAGTAATGCGTAAATTAAAATGCGGAAAAAGTAAATGCAAAAAGGATTAAAACAAGAACTACCTTTATCAATCAACTATTGCATTATAACTTTTCTCCTTAGAAAGTAGATTACAAGAACCTTAGTTTTGCTCTAGATCTCTCTCTTTATGGAGGTAGATGAATAGATGATTAGATGTTGAATTATTGGATGATGTTGGTATGCACAGTTCTCGGTCCTTTTTATAGCCCCTGAAAGTACAAACCCTAGATGCCATATTGAAGTAAGTGAGATTACGATCATGCCCTCAAAATCCCAGATCCAACGGCCACCATCAGACCGCGGAACCACCACCTATACCCCTTGTTGACCGCGGTTCCGCCGCCCTTTAGTGGTATTAGGTGTTGATATTGTTTGACTTTTCGTCTTGATATTTGGAGATCCTATTGATATATAGATTATGAAAATATTACTCCGAGTCTCTGCCATTGCTAGATTCCTCTATTTGCTTCTAAAATTTTGCAGATTCGGTTTCGATATTCCGATTTGACTTGGATCTCCTACATAGATTTCAGACCTGAGCTAATACCTGCACAATGTCTCAAATCGAATTGTTAGTAGCATTTGGTATTTTTGAGATATTATTCCAACCATTTACATGATATAATATCTTAAGAATATTGATTATGAATATTTGATATGATATGCATATTTTAATTACTAATATTTCATTTAAATATTATATGCATATATTTCTCCTAATTATATTAATTATAAATGAAGAAACATATGATAATAATCTTTTTACAAATAAACCCACATTTGTTCTTTATTTACAATTAACACCTTTTAGCAGTTAATAATAGTAGGAAAATGTTCATGCAAATGTGCAATATATTTGACTAATCAGATACCGAAAGAGCATGAAATCTATTGTCCTTACTATATGTGTATGAACAGGCAATTGCAGAAGAAGTCGGATGTTCAGTTACACTTCATGAAAAAAGTTTTCGTTAGAGATTACACTAAGTGGGATATTCACGAAGAAAAGAACGATGGAGGGCCAGTGCAAGAGAAGGAAAACGAATTCATTGAAGCGAAAACCGAAGAGTGGCAAAGGATAGTAGATGAAGAGGAGGAAGAGGAGGAATGGAGGTTTGAAGAAGACGAAGCCGTTGAAGACGATGATGTTGTGTTCGTGCCGGTCGATGACATGGATGGGCTTATAAATGCCGCTGAACTTCCTTATGATACAGAAAGCACTGGACCCGTGTTATTGAAGAAGTACAAGGCTTTCTCGAGAATCCCTCTATATCTAAATTGTAAAGAGTTTTCGATACTATCCTTTTTCATACGTCTTTTTCAGATGAAGTGCAAGAACAGACGGAGTGAACAGTTTATCACCGATCTCCGAGTATTGTTGAAGGAAGCTTTTCCCGATGAAAATGAAGTGCCACCGAGCTCGTACGAGGCGCAAAAGATAATCACAAATATCAGCCTAAAGTGTGAGAAGATACATGCATCCGAGAATGACTGTGTTTTGTTCCGGAAAGAACACGCCGCACTCAAAAGCTGCCCAGTGTGCAGGAAAAACTGATTCAAGTCTAAGAAAGACTCCAGTTTGAGTGATGTGCCCGTGAAAATTCGTCATATTCCATTAATACCGACGTTGCAACGGTTATTTATGTGTGAGGAGATGGCGTCCGAAATGCAGCGGCACCATAAAGCGCCTTGTGAAGAGGGAAAAATGAATTATCCTAGAGATTCGATATCGTGGAAAGTTTTAGACGAAAAACATACTTCGTCTAGCTCAGACCTTCATAACGTGAGGCCGAGGATTGCGAGCGACGGTTTCAGTCCATTTGGGATGGTTCGCGGCGGGCGTACTCACAGTACTTGGCACGTTGTGGGACTATATACAATCTACCGCCATGGAGGGTTATGATGCAGTCTTATTTTACGTTGGCGCTTTTAATCGACGGTCTCTCGTCTCCTGGGAAAAACATCGACATATACCTTCAACCCTTGATCGATGAGTTAAAGTTGTTGTGGGAATCTGGTGTGTGAACTTATGACGCAGATGGCAAACAATTATTTCAGATGCGTGCTGCTTTGTTTTGGACGATTAATGATTTTCCTGCCTACGACATACTATCGGGGTGGAAAACTCAAGGTAAACTTGCTTTTCCTGGTTGTCATATTCATACGAGCAGCGTACGCTTGAAGTTTAGCGGGAAAGAGTCGTTTATGGGCCACCGACGATTCTTGCCTATAACTCAAAGATTCAGAAGAAATAAAGAATGTTCAATGGCAAGACAGAGACCGGTATGCCTCTTGAATCATTGTCCGGTAACAACATACTATAACAATGGAGAGGTTATCAAAATATCATATTTGGAAAGAAACAGAATAAAGATGCAATGCCATGCCCATTTGGCTGGAAGAAACTTATTGGTTTATTTCAGCTTCCGTACTGGTCCGATCTACCACTGTGTCACAATTTAGATGTCATGCACATCGAGAAGGGCGTGTCCGAGCACATCATCAATTTTTTACCGTGTAAGGAAGGAAAAATGAAGGACAATCTCAACGCCCGTCGTGATTTGACGAATTTGGATAGTTTGTCCATTAGAAAAGAATTACAATCTTGGCCTGTGGATAGTAAACCAGGTTATTATGAGATTCCACCGGCAATCTACAACATGAATAAAGAGGAGAAGCGGCGGTTCTTGCGTGTGTTGAAAGAATTGAAAGTCCCCGACAGTTTCTCATCAAACATTTTCAAACAGGTGCAGGTAGAAAACAGAAAAATCGTAGGATTCAAGAGCCACAATTACCGCATATTGATGCAATATCTTCTTTCTTTATGCCTCAGAGTATCGGTAAAACCAGAAGTTGGTCTCATGCTTAACGACTTTTGCACGTTTTTCCGCTAATTGTGTTCCCAAAACGTAGACGTCAATAAGATAGCAGAGCTCGAAAAACACAATCTTTTGATCCTCTGCAAGGTCGAAACTATCTTTCCACATTCCTTTCTCAGCATTATTGTTCACTTGTCTATCCATCTGGCAACTGTGGTCAGGATTGGCGGTCTGGTCTATTACCGTTGGATGTATCCAATCGAGAGGTATTATTAACGTTTATTATTCATCATTTAAATTGCAACGAATTATCATGAATTATTAATTTATTTCATTTTCAACAGATATCTCTTAACTTTAAAAAACTATATCCGCAATAAGTATCGTCCTGAAGGTTCGATTGCTCAAGGTTTTCTCGTGGAAGAAGTCACGTCTTTCTTTGCTCGTTTCTTGGACGATGATATCAGGACGAAACTGAACAAACCGCAGAGTGTTCCTGACGGTCCAATTAGAGCAGAAAGGCTAAAGATCATGTCTTACGATCTCGCGGCCAGTGTACATGCGTATATCTTGATAAACAACAATTGTTTTGCTAAATATGTAGAGTAAGTGTTTATTATTTCATCGTTTTAAACATTCGAAATTAAATTTAATATAATTAATATAACTGTATATTAACGAACAAAGCGCACAAAGATATATTTACGAGATCGAATCCTAGGACGTGGTCGAATGATGGGATCGAAGAAGAACAGAGGCGCACTTTCGCTGCTTGGTCTATAAAAGAAGTGAATGAACAATTGAATCGTAGAGAGAACGTTGATAGAGAGGTCCACGACTTTTTAAACGGTCCAACGATTGCAGCCAGGTTTTATAATGGGTATGGGGTATCCAGATATAAATTTGAGGTAGAAAGTACGGAACGTATTAGGGCTACGCAAAATAGTGGCATCACAACCTTCATCGAGGATGGAAATCCCTACTACGGTGTTCTTGAGGAAGTTATAGTAGTCTCATACCAGCATACGACGGTCCTATTTCATATATTCCAATGCAGATGGTACGATACTAAGACTGACCGGGGTATGAATGTCGATCAATACGGTCTGATTTTGGTAAAAAACAAACGGATGTTACCAAAATATGACAGTTTTATCTTTCCCACAATGGCAACACAAATATATTATTCTCGGGACTTGCAGAAGGTTGACTGGGATGTTGTTTTTCGTTGGAAACCGAGAGATTATTATAACATGCCGACGTTGAATGGCTCTGAAGATGAGAACGACGATGAAGATCTCGTGACAACACGTCTCAGTCCATCTATTGAACGTACCGGGGATCCAAACTATTCTGCGCCGTCTATCCATACGTTTGTAAGAAGCGATATCGGCCAATTGATTGTTACAGATCAAGATTTTGAGAATCTACCCAACGAATCTTCAGATAATGTACCACATAAACGTGTTAGGTAATGAAGTTAAATTGAATGTTCTAAATTGTATAATGATTATAAGTAATGAAATAATGTTTCTATATATGTATATAGGATTTGATCATGGGCACAGGCAAAGACACTAAATGCCACAAGAGACAGCGTCTACAGGACATTTTGAGTCGATCCATATCCTACGATGAGACTGTCCCAGGACCCTCAGCAGGCACGACAGCCATAGCAGCAGCGCCTATCCCCAGCAGCGCTCTCCCTATTACCGCCATATCACCCCAATGCCCCCTACTCATACCGCATCGCCCCCGATTGTCCCCCTATCCTTAATAGCGCTCCTTCTATTACCGTCACATCATCCTTCATGGCCCTCCTACTCACACCGTATCATCCCCGACTGTCCCGTATCCTTACTAGCGCTTCCCATACTACCGCCAGATCACCTGCAGCGTCGCAGCCTCCCCTACCCCTACTAATGCGTCAGCGGGTCCTCATACCCCCGTCACTACTGTGCATGGTGCATAGTTTACTCATTTAAAATTTAACACATTATTACAATATAAGTGGATATTGAATTATCTAACAGTTTATTGTTTGCAGATCCGCATTCTACTCATGGGATGGCATTTGGCGCCGGTTCTAGCGCCACGCCGGGGACGATAGGTATAATCGTTATTTCTTAAAGCTTTTAAATAGCGATTGTAATTTAAATTTTTCAAATTCTATATTCATATTCTAAATATTATAATATTGTGTATGTATATCTATTTTTTCGCAGGCTCGAGCAGTGTTAGGATGAGGGGTCCTGCTGGGCCCGACTGCTGCAGGCCGTGGGCGGATGCTGGGCCATGAGATCTGATTTTTGACATGACATGTGTGACTATTGGAGAGCACGTGACCCAGCAGGGGGATTATGTTGGACAGGAGGTCCGTACTTATTACAAATACCCGCTCCATATTCGGTGGAACAAGACCCAGACCAAGCGTGCTACGTGGTTTTTTTGGGTCGAAAGAGGTATGGCATACCCTTTCACACATTTAAATTTCAATCGTCGTTATATACATATACATATAATTATTTTTTTAATATATTTCAATTTTAGACCAGAAAGAATTACAGATTCGGTGGCGAGCCCGGCGAGGATGGGGTGTACATGCCATTCGATATAGATCGCAACCTCGCTCACTTCCTAGGCCAGTGTCAAGTGATTAAGCGATATCGCCGATGGGAAGTGAAGAGTGAACTTTATCTTCTCTGGGCCGTGGAGATCGAGGATCAACGGATGCACTTGATGGAGGTCATAGTGCTGGAGATCCCGAGAAAGGATTCGTCGTTTCTTGTCGTCTATTTTGAGCACGATGATTTGCATGTATCAATTTAATTTTTAAGATTTTAACAATATAACATGAAATCATATTCTAAAATATATTATAATCTTTATTTTTACAAGGCGATGTCAGTTAGAAATAAGCAAAACTGGAACAACGGTGTGCGAGAACGCTTTATTGCGATCTAAGGGAAGCATTCGCAAAATGCTCGGTGGAACTTAGTGAGTATTTCGACGCTTAATTCCATATGTTTTCTATATTGATAATTAATTATTAAACTAAACCCTAATTTCATCACAGAGAAAGAAAGACCCGCCAACTACAATGATGCCAAGAGATGGGCCGCGTTACACAAGGGCATGGGCGCGTGCATGGTAAGTTTCATATAATCGAGTTGATTACGTATTTTAACTTAACACCTGGGTGTGTGTATATATTCTATACTGACCCAGTTCAAGGAGAAGATGGACGTCTTAGGACTTAGCCTCGGCGACCTGATCTTCGCCATTGTCCCTGTCCTGGATTCGATATCCGGCGGGTATCACGGTGGGTATGAGCGTGGGGTTGGTCCCGGGGTCCATCGATTTTTTGATAAACGTTCGACCGCGCATGAGCACGCCATGACTCAAACACGGGTGGATGCGGCAGGTGCTTCGCAGCAGGAGATCCATCGGCTCTGTGCGCATGTGGAGCAACAGGATCAGGAGACGCAGTAGGAGCTTTAGGAGTCGTGACAGGAGTTTCAGGAGACGCGACACGAGCTGCAGGAGTTTAGGGCGGAGATTCGAGACATGAGGCATTCGCACGCCGATTCCATCCAGCAGGCCATACGGAGTGAGTTGGCGTATATTTTAGGCCACGAGACAATGTAGGTGGATCGTCGTCCCAACGGCGTTATTTCTCTCTTTTTATTTGTTGACACATACAATAGAACTTTTGTAGAGTATTGATCATATTGGACTATTTTTTGACCTATACATTTTTTGATTTGTTGATTAGTGGTGTATTGATCATATTAATTGTATGTATAATTTTTGTTTATGTTTGCATGACCTTATTAATTTAATTATCGTATATTAATTGCATGAGATTTGAATATATAATGATGATTATATATTGATGCTTGTGAATGAAAATTATATATTGCTTGTGATTGAAATTAACGCGCGTGGGGCGCGAAAAATTTGATTATTTAAAAAAAACCAAAATAACTTGTTTGTAACCGTGATTAAATACATTTGTTCACGGTTACAACAGTGAATAATAGACTGCTCCAGAAACTGATATCTGGAGCAGGTCTGTGTTATGGGTCACGGTTATAAGTTTTGTTCACAGATGTAACAGTGACACATAACATGGTTTTGTTCACGGTTAGAAACCTGAACAAAAACCTAGGGCCCACTAGTTTAAATACTAAATAATGTGATCTCCTTCAGTTGGCTTCTTGCAGGGACTGATTCAAGATCTCCTTCAGTTGGCTTCTTAGCAATTACCAACTAGTTTAAATACTAAATAATGTGATCTTCATTGTTTTCTTCCTAGCAACCTTTCAATTTTTATTAAAGAAAAGCAATACTACGGTATAAGAATTTCGGGGCCGTTACAGCTTGTCCTTGCTAAATTCTTATTGGAGATGGAAGTTTTAAAGTTGAGCACCTGGGGATATTGGATGACTTAGGATGGTGATTTTGTATATATAGGAGGATGATGTATGATTTTAAGTTGGTTGAGAACAGCTTTGAAATATTCTCTTAACATTCTTAATAACAATCTTTTGGAAGAAGTGTCTACATTGGTTTGGTAGTGTCTTGATTATCCTTTTAATTAAATATTTTCTGAGTTTTGTTTGTTTCTCCAAAGAGAACTAGTCTTTATGAGTTAATTTTACACACACGGTTTGGCATTTTCTTGCATGAGGACCTTGCCTTGGGTATATATATATATATCAAACCATGGATTAAAATAAGCTCCTTAGACAATATCTTGTTAATCAACAAATTACCTGACCATGTCAAATTAAAAACATGCACCTTCTCGTAAGAAAAGTCCTAGCCATGTCAAATTCCATCTCGCTCTATATATACTTAAACATCATAAATCATCCAAATCTCAATTCATTCCCTATCTACTTATCTTTCTCTTGAAAGAAGTAAACATGTCTGCTTGTTTCCTCTTCTTTCTTCTGATTGCTCTAGTCTCAACTTCTGCAAGTGCTGCAGATAATAGTCCTCTTCAAGATTTCTGTGTTGCTGACAAAATGGCTAATGGTAATTGTTCTTGCAATCTGTTCTGTAACTGGTTTAATTGTAGGATAATTTGCAGTGTTTGTTCCATTAATGGTTCATAATTAATATTCTTTTTGACATGAGGGCATTGCAATAGGGGACAAACAGGGGTATTTCCTGCTAGACAGGCAAAAGTGTGGTTTTTTTTTTTTTTGGCAATTCACCCATAATCGTATTCAGTAACTAACCGGCACTCGCTTTTCCAATTCTTGCAGTGTTTGTGAACGGATTTGTCTGCAAGAACCCGAAACTTGTTACAGCTGAAGATTTCTTTCTCTCAGGCCTTGACAAGCCTGGCAACACATCGAACCCAGTCGGATCAAAAGTTACCCTAATCAATGTGGATCGAATCCCTGGACTCAACACTCTTGGCATTTCGATGGCCCGTGTTGATTACGTGCCCTATGGACTCAACCCACCTCACACTCATCCACGAGCCACTGAAATCTTGACCGTGATAGAAGGAACATTATATGCTGGGTTCGTGACATCCAACCCCGATAACAAATTTTTCTCCAAGATTCTTCGCAAGGGAGATGTGTTTGTTTTCCCCCAAGGCCTCATACACTTTCAGTTCAATATTGGCAAGACCAATGCAGTGTCGATTGTTGGGCTTAGCAGTCAGAATCCGGGTGTGAATACGATAGCTAATGCCGTATTCGGATCAAAACCTGATATCGCCAGCGATATTCTTGCGAAAGGGTTTCAGATTGACAAGAAGATAATCAGTTTGATCCAGTCTAAGTTCTAGATGTATTAGTTGTCCTTTCATTGCTTTATTAGATTGTTTCTTTTAGTTTGATATAATTCTTTGATATAAATAAGAAATAAAAGATATGTTACGGTTGAGCCTGCATACAATTACATCATTCAATAATACAAATGTGAACATAAAATCGATCATTGCATATTGAAATGCACAATATATGCCAGGCTTATTCATTATCAAACAACTTGGTACGCTCTCCATTCTTCTAAGCGAACTGAGCCATGAGCTCTTCAATCACGCTATCATCTCTACTTGAAAGGCCTTCTTCATAACATCGATTGAAATTCTCGGGTTCAACCCAAATACAGCATTGACTATAGTGATCGCACCAGGATTCTGGCTACTAAGACCAGCAATGGCAACAGCAGGAACATCACCAGTGTTGAATTGGAAGTGAATTAGACCGATAGGAAACACAAACACGTCTCCTTCATGAATCGTCTTTAGGAACACTTTGTTCGGGTTCGAGTCAATGAATCCAACAAGCAATGTTCCTTAGATAACGGTGAGGACCTCGATTGCTCGAGGGTTAGTATGAGGAGGGTTGGCACCATATGGTGTATAGTCGATTCGGGCGATGGATATACCAAGGGTGTTGAGACCCGGTAAGGCCGCAACATTGACTAGGGTCATGTTGGATCCCACTCGGTTGGCAGTGTTGCCTGGTATGTTGAACCCGGAGAAGAAGAAGTCCTTTGGTTTGGCTAGCTTTGGATCCTTGTAGACTAGCCCATTTATGAACGCTAAAAAATAATTTAAGTCTGAGAGGGTGACTTAGATAAAATATTAAGTTATATCCATCAACCTTAATCATAACTTCTGAGTTTTGACGCGGTGGCAGAGACATTTAAGATGGCGTCAGAGCAACCCAAATTCAAATTCCATCGGATGCGTTGTGCATTAGCAAGGTTTTGGTCTGGCATTCAACTTGCAGGAGCATGTTTGAATATAAAAAAACTTTCACCATAACTTCGGAGTTTTGAAGCATGTACATGTAAGAAATTGCATATATGATCTTTACCATCTGTTTCCTCTTGGTTTAAATTGTTTGTGATATTTGAGTGTCGAAAGCATTCTTTTTATGATTAAATGACTATAAGTCTATACTGCAATTCGAATGACCTTAAACTACATTGAAGGTTTATTATAACCTTCAAGAGGATATATATGCCTTTTCCAGTAAGATAATGAATTCTCTGTATTGGCCTTGAAAATTAGCTTTATCTTATCTTTTACCATTAAAGCAAAACTAAACAATAGCGTGATAAATATAATTAGTATCCTTGTTTCTTTCAAGGAGACATGAATGCTCATAAATATAAATTAGAAACATATGTCAGATTTATGCGTGAAGGATTATATATATATATATATATATATATATATATATATATATATATATATATATATATATATATATATATGAGGATAACGGAGGAAAGATGCCATGGAATGGAATTTCTTTCTATGGTGTCGAAAAAATATACCCTTCATGATTTTTTTTGGCGATCGACATCCATCATCTTCATCTTCATCATCATCATCTAAGATGTGGATACACCAAATTTAATATGGTTCTATCACTTTTCACTGTTGATTTAGAAATTAATGGTTTACCGACAATATAACTTTTTACATTACTTATTCAACGGTGAAAAAGCGGTAGAACCATATGAAATTTTCTGTATCCACATCTTAGATGGTAAAGACAAAGATGATGAATGCCGATCGTCGAAAAAATAGTGAAAGATATAGATTTTTGACCCCACATAACAAAAAAGCTTCATACGGCCTCTTTTCTTCATTATTCTCATGTGTGTGTGTATAATATTTATTACTTATCCTATACCACATGGTTTAGTCAGTTGAGGGGCTATATATGTGCTATTCTAATTAATCCAGATTGAGACTAGCCGAGGGCGTCTAAATTTAATAAACCATCGAGATGTTATAAATGTTGGATGACGAAGATTTCTATATACAAATAACCTTTTACACATGGAAAGAGAGGAAAAAGAAAATTGAGAAAAAGGATAAAAGGCTATGTAATGAAATCATACATATCTACTACAAAAGGGTCCAAAGGTAATAGAGTTTTCGTCAGGGTCAATCCGTGACCAATTCTACTTAATGGTGTTTTTTTTATTTCATCAAAATTTAATAAATCATATGATAATAATCTTTTTACAAATAAATCCACATATGTTCTTTATTTACAATTAACACCTTTTAGTAGTTAATAATAGTAGGAAAATGTTCATGCAAATATGTAATATATTTGACTAATCAGATACCGAAAGAGCATGAAATCTATTGTCCTTACTATAAGTGTATGAACACGCGATTACAGAAAAATCGGATGTTCAGTTACACTTCATGAAAAACGGTTTCGTTAGAAATTATACTAAGTGGGATATTTACGGAGTAAAAAACGATGGAAGGCCAGTGCGAGAGACGGAAAACGAATTCATTGAAGCGAAATCCGAAGAGTGTCAAGGGATAGTAGATGAAGAGGAGGAAGATGAGGAATGGCGGTTTGAAGAAGACGAAGCCGTTGAAGATGATGATGCTGTGTTTGTGCCGGTCGATGACATGGATGGGCTTATAAATGCCACTGGACTTCCTTATGATACAGAAAGCACTGGACCCGTGTTATTAAAGAAGTACAAGGCTTTCTCGAGAATCCCTCTATATCTAAATTGTAAAGAGTTTTCGATACTATCCTTTTTCGTACGTATTTTTCAGATCAAGTGCAAGAACAGATGGAGTGAACAGTCTATCACCGATCTCCTAGTATTGCTGAAGGAAGCTTTTCCCGATGAAAATGAAGTGCCACCGAACTCGTACGAGACGCAAAAGATAATCACAAATATCGGCCTAAAGTATGAGAAGATACATGCATGCGAGAATGACTGCGTTTTGTTCCGGAAAGAACACGCCGCACTCAAAAGCTGCCCAGTGTGCTGGAAAAACCGATTCAAGCCTAAGAAAGACTCCCGTTCGAGTGATGTGCCCGTGAAAATCCATCATTTTCCGTTAATACCGAGGCTGCAACGGTTATTTATGTGTGAGGAAATGGTGTCCGAAATGCAGCGGCACCATAAATCGCCTCATGAAGAGGGAAAAATGAGTTATCCTAGAGATTCGATATCGTGGAAAGTTTTAGATGAAAAACATCTTTCGTTCACCACAGACCCTCATAACGTGAGGCTGGGGATTGCGAGCGACGGTTTCAGTCTATTTGGGATAGTTCGTGGTGGGTGTATTTACAGTACTTGGCCCGTTGTGGTGACTATATACAATCTACCGTCATGGAAGGTTATGATGCAGTCTTATTTTACGTTGGCTCTTTTAATCGACGGTCTCTCGTTTCATGGGAAAAACATCGATGTATACCTTCAATTCTTGATCGATGAGTTAAAGTTGCTGTGGAAATCTGGTGTGTGAACCTATGACTCAGATGGTAAACAATTTTTTCATATGCGTGCTGCTTTGTTGTGGACGATTACCCTGCCTATCGGGGTGGAAAACTCAAGGTAAACTTGCTTGCCCTGGTTGTCATATTCGTACGAGCATCGTACGCTTGAAGTTTAGCAGGAAAGAGTCGTTTATTGGCCCGTGACGATTCTTGCCTATAACTCAAAGATTCAAAAGAAATAAAGAAATGTTCAATGGCAAGATGGAGACCGGTATACCGCTTGAATCATTATCCGGTAATAATATACTATAACAATGGAGAGGTTATCAAAATATCACATCCAGAAAGAAACAGAACAAAGATGCAATGCCATGCCCATTTGGCTGGAAAAAACTTAGTGGTTTATTTCAGCTTCCGTACTGGTCCGATCTACCACTACATCACAAGTTAGATGTCATGCACATCGAGAAGGGCATCTCCGAGCACATCATCAATTTTCTGCTGTGTAAGGAAGGAAAAACGAAGGACAGTCTCAATGCCCGTCGTGATTTGACGAATTTGGATAGTTTGTCCATTAGAAAAGAATTGCAATCTCAGCCTGTAGCTGGTAAACCGGGTTATTACGAGATCCCACCGGCAATCTACAATAAGAACAAAGAGGAGAAGCGGCGGATCTTGCATGTGTTGAAAGAATCGAAAGTCCCCGACGGTTTCTTATCAAACATTTCCAAACAGGTGCAGGTAGAAAACGGAAAAATCGTAGGACTCAAGAGCCACAATTACCGCATATTGATGCAATATCTTCTTTCTTTATACCTCAGAGCATCGGTGTCATGCCCCGCTTCCCAAAATACGGAATACGGGAGGCGATTATGCCAGCCATGCTCCTACGGTCGGGGAACAATCCCGCCGTAGTCACACTTCGGTTTCTAGCATTACATGATAATCAGTAAACACATCACAGAAGTAAAAGAAACACATCACTAGTTTATTGCACCAACTTTCATTGTTCACAGTTTACAATAGTTCGAAAGAAAAAGAAACTACTAACAAAGTGTGAATATAAGGTTGATTTATGAAAAGCGGTAAAAGCACTGAAAGCACGACCGTCTAGATCTCTGCGAGCTCGAATGACAGGTCTGACTCCTGAACTGGGTCCTATCCAATATCTGAGCATGCATACTTAGGTCGTCAAGGCGACACAATAGCAATATTATAATAATAACAAGAGGCAAGGAAATAAAGTAATAACGGCGGAGACAATAAATGCAGGTAATTGATATGCCATTAAACAATGCCATGTATGATCTGTGTCCCTATCGGTCTCTAAGTCACTTTTGAAATCGAGTTGTGGAGAGGAGTGATCATGTTTAACGAGGGTCTCATACGTATCCGAGACTACTGCCCACTGTTGCCCGGGACACAATCCTGTCAGCCGGACCGCTAGGTCCAAACCTAATATATATATATATATATATATATATATATGAGTCGCTGTTCGAATGATCATCCTCTAAAATCGCTAACCTCACTAAATACAAGTTCTTTTCCACTTCGATTTCCCCCTTTTCTTCAGGTTTCATTATCTATAAGTATTGGTTAGTTGTGTACAAGTATGCACCAATAACACTGCTTTGTTCACTATTCACTGTGTCGTTCACTATCATGAATCATTCACTTTTTTACTGGCGTACTTGACACATCTGTTCCCCTCCGAATGGCGGCCACGACGCGAGGACGTCTTGCCTGAGATTCGGGGCAGATGCTATATGGTTTTATCCGTCTACCTCTCCGAAGATGCCAAGTTGATTTATGGCACCGTGTATCGGAGGTTTAGACGGATGCGACCGATGTAGCAGACTTCGGCAGATTCTCCCTCGTTTGAGGGGTTTTTGATTGTGGGGACACTCTTCCCTGCAGGCGCAAGCCCCTGCAGTTAATTACGCTACCGCATCGCGGTAGCCACTTTCTCCTTCTCCAGAATTTCACTTCATGTCGTGTGTGTTTGTTTTGTTTGTGGATGCCCGTGGATTGTATACGGAGACTAAGTTATGCTGTCGCCCATAGGACGTGGATTAGTCCAAATCCGTATTTACTTAGATTTGGGTTTGGTGTTTTAGTTTAAGGATACGTTAGCCATATTGAGACTAAGATCAACTTAAACGTTCGTTAAGGATACGTTAGTCTGATTTGAGACTAAGATCAACTTAACAGGATCGTTTGGATCCGACAAAAGAGCATTTGGGGGCTCTAATGTTCCAGTTTAGGGACGTAATGGTCCATAGGTAGTTTAGGGACGTTGCGGTCCATTGCCAGTTTAGGAACGTGGTGGTCCATTGCCAGTTTAGGGACATGGTGGTCCATAGGTAGTTTAAGGACGCATTAGTCCGTTAGTTTAAGGACGCATAAGTCTGTTAATTTAAGGACGCATAAGTCTGCGAGTTTAAGGACCCCACAGTCCGTGTTGATGTATGGTTGTCGGGACCCGTCACCTCTCTGATGTCGTTGAAGGATTACAATTATAGGAGCCAGAGGAGTTCGGAGATGTACTCTCGAACCGGATGTAAAATGATTTAGAAGAGCAGCCGTGCTCAGTCAATTTAATTTGAGGACTTACGGCCATGATTGGGCTAAGTCCAGTTGGGAATATTCAACGTTTTTTTTATTTATCTTTGGCTTATTTGGCCTGTGCTAGGGCTTTGCCCCTTTTTAATAATGCACTGCATTTTTGTTTTGTTTGGGCTCTGCCTTTTTATAAATGATGCAGAGCATCTGCTTTGTTTGGGCTCTGCCCTTTTTATAAATGATGTAGAGCATCTATTTTGTTTGGGCTCTGCCCTTTTAATGCATTGCATTTTTATTTTGGCCTGCTAGGCCTTTTTGATTTGGGCCTGGCCCTTCAGTAAACAATGCAGTGCATTTGTCAGGCGCTTTGCGCCAATCATTGAGCGCAAGCGCTTGTGGTGGTGACACGTGTCACGCAAGCGCACTGGCGCAGCGCCTGCGCTGCGCCAGTGCGCTGCTGACACGTGGCGCGCTCTGGTGAGTTGCGCCAATTTCAGAGAGCAATGCTCTATCTTAAAAGCGCATAGCGCAAGTGGTTCTGGTGCTGACACGTGGCGCTCTCTGGTGGCTTGCGCCAAACCAGGAGCGCAACAGTGCAGTTTTGCAAGTGCAAGGCACTGTTTCAATAATTTGATCTAATTTTGGATTCAAGAAAAGAATCTTTAAGATTCCAGAACCAATGGTTCATAAAAAGTGCAAGGCACTATTATTATTTGTTTTTTATTGAAGATCATTGATCTTGTTCTTAGATCAATGATCTATTCAGAAGAAATTCTTCTATTTTATAAAGGTTTTTACCTTTTTCTTGAATTTTCTTCAGAGTTCTCTCTGTTTTTGAAGTTCTTGATCTCTCATAATGTTGATGATCCTTTGAGTTGGGGTCTAGGGGTCTTTATATTGTGCCCATAGATTTGTTAGGTTTGTTAAATAGATCATTCTCTGAGTGATTTGGGGAATTTTCCCCACCGTTAAATCTTTGATCCAAGGGCTTCTGTTTTACAGAAGGCAATCTTCTTGTTTTAACAAGAACAGAAGGATCTTACTAAAATTCTAATTCTGTTTGGTGCAAACGCCCCAGTGCGTGACACGTGTCACGCAGCGTAGAGCGCAGCACAACTGCGCTGACACGTGTCGCGCAGCGCACAGCGCAGCGCAACTGCGTTTGCGCTGACACGTGTCGCGCACCACAGCGCTTGCGCAACTGTGCTTGCGCAATTGTGCTTGCGCATCTGCGTTGACACGTGTCGCGTAGCGCTTGCGCAACTGCACTGACACGTGTCGCGCAGCGCAGCGCTTGCGCAACTGAAGCGTTGCTTCCTTTAATTTTTGTTTTAAATAGAGCCTTGCTCTGATTGGGCGCGCTGCCTTGGGCACTGCGCTGACGTATCAGCTTTTGACACGTGGCACGTTGCGCGCAGCGTAAGGAATTTGAAGCGTTGCTTCTAATTTTGAATTTTTGAAATTCAAACAGAGCTTTGCTCTGATTGGGGGAAACAAATGCTCCCCCACCGTTGCGTTCACATGGCGCGCACGTGAGTGCAGCGGTGGCAAGATCCTAGCCATTGGATCAACCGGTGAGGTGAAAGGGCGCAGGCGCCTATAAATAAGACCCTTGGTCCGTAGAAAATTTTTACCATTTTTCTAAGAACTTAATTTTCAGAGCTTTGCTCTTGCTTAAGAATTTTAGAGCCTTGCTCTTGTTTCTTCCCAAGAACTTCAGAGTTCAGAACTTAGAACATTTTTAGGTAAAATTTAACTTAAATAAATTAAATTAATTTTAATCAACAGAGCTTTGCTCTCATAGATCTTTGATCTAAAGAAAACTCCTTTGGTGTTTCACCAAGAGAGCTTTGCTATCAAGAATTCATAGATCTGAAGAGATCTTGTTTCAGGGTTTTTTTTCAACCCATGAATAGAGCTTTGCTCATGGACCAAAAGTAGATCTCTTTAATCTAAAAATGAAGAACTCCTAAGAGTTTTCATGGATCTTTAGGATCCCAATTTTTTTTTAATCTTTAGGAGTTTAAAGAAATTTTTTCTTTTAATAGATTTTCTCATCATTATCATAGAGCTAGGCTCTTTTAAGGAATTTTATTCCCCTAAGACCAGAGTTTGACAAGTGTCACTCTGTGACAGAGCTTTGCTCTGAAAGAGGAGATTTTCTCCTTGTCTCTAGAGATTTTTATTATTAATGAGAATATTCTCTTAGGGATTAACTGACAGTCTCATCCAATGATGGGGTTGTCTTATTAACTGATGCATTGTCATCCAGATTTTGTGGGTCCCCCTTTGGTCCCCTACCCACTGCACTGCAATGTGGTGTAATTAATTTTAATTTAATTTTAATTAATTTTTTTAATTTAATTAATTAATAATTTTTTAACTTTTATTTTAAAACGCCAAGCGTTAGAATTACAACACTAACGGCTAATTTTGTCCCCTTGCAGTGAACATGTCTTTCGATACCTCATTCCCGTTTGTTCGTTCGGAGGAAGGATTCCCCGAAGCACCCGTAGACCGTGAGGTCCTAGCTATGATCAGGGACCACGACCCGGAATATAAGAATATTCACCTTTGGGGGTCGTGGTACAACCAAATTATCATGGGTCGACAGAGCTTTTCGTGCACAGTACCGTCAGAGCCTATTACGGCGATCCACTATGCCAGCCCACCCCCGGTGCAGTATGTCGTGGAGATGGTTGATTGGACTTCAAAGGGCTTTCTTCATCCTGCTATAGATGCAATTCCGGTTCAGCGTCCTATGGTTTTGGATATCCTGGGACGCCGTGTTTGTCAAGGCGAGGCTCGACCTTGGGGGCAATCATATAACATAGGTCTGATCTCCCGCCATCCGATCGGCTATCTGCCATGGGCCCGCTACATTCTGTCGGCGAAGAAGTCGCAGTTGATAAGGCTAGGGTTGTACACTGCAGTTTACGTTTCCCTCTTCCAATATCCCACGCTTCCCACCTGGTGGTTTAAGGCCTTTTTGGAGCAGTGGAACATTCCTACTCACACTTTCCTTGCAATGGACCGGGAAGTGTCGAATTCTTTGGAGGAATTCACAGAGGTCTCCGGCTTACCGGTTATAGGGGAGCACTATGAGGAGTTGCTTCCTACAGACGAATATGTCTTCGTTGCTAAGCCGTCAGTAAGGGGCCTCACTCCGGAGAATGCTGTTCAACATCAATTTTCAAGTTTGATCAAAGTGTTGAACATCTATGAGGCCCTTTTTATCGAACGTGGGAGCCGCGGAGTTAGCTTCGAGGATTTCATTGTTCGATTCCTTCACCCAAACATCCTCTCGGCAGAAGCTGCTAAGTTTTCCACACTTGATGACCCTTTCGGTCTAGGTTTGGATAACCTGCCGGCGAAGGAAATAGACCAAAAGAGTTTTTTCCTTCCTAACTCCCCAGTTGTGTCTTTTGCGGAAGTTGCAGCCCCCGGGATGGACGAGGAATCTTTCTTCTTAGGATTTCTTGGGCTATGGCTGAGTTGGTTTGCGCTCCCGATGCATTCTCGCCATATGCGGCTCTCTGTCTTTTACCCAGCTCACCGGATGACCATTGGGGTAAAAGTGGCTGTTGGGATTGCCGGCTTGGCACACCTGTATCACGGCCTTAGTCAAGTGGCGGATGCTAATGAGCCTGGGGTACTGCACGTGATCTTCCCGATGCACTACTTCGTATCATGGCTTGAGCTACATACATTGGGCGTCTTCGGTATGTACAAAAAGCCCTCGTTCTATGACAGGTGCATCTTCCCTCGAATCATACGATTGATTGGTGCCTCAATTGTGACTCCATCGCCATGGAATGCTAGGGGTTTTCTCCTTCGCCCCCACACCATTGGAGACGGGGTGTCTTTCATTAACAAAGTGTTGACTATTGGAAAGGCATCTACCACCACAGTGCGGCCATTGCAAGACACTTTCAAAGATGGGGCCTCAGTTTTGACGGCCTGGGAGACCCTCCATCTATATTCTATCAGACCGGGCTTCCTGGTGTTTAGGCAGAACGGTGCGGCGATTTTCATGAGATACAACCCGCATCGTTTCGCCCAACAACTGAGCTACAATTAAGGGGTACCATTGGAGGCTTTCCTACTGGAACCTGCTGCTACTGAAGAAGGGATGGAGAACGCGCTGCATCACTTCATGCGTCTGAATACGGGTTCTCATTTTTTTATCAGCGAGCCGGCTTGCGCTCCACGACTCCTCAATGCATATACAGAATGGTACAATCATTCGACGGGCGCCGTTATAAAGGAAGAAAAGCAATTGCTGGTCGACCGTAAGGGTGTGCCTCCCGGTAGCGACCGCAAAGCTCCTCTGGTGCCAAGGACCCCGGTAGTTCCTCCGCTGAAAGATGCTAGAGCCGGACCACCGCGTGTGCAGAGTCCTCCACACGGATTGCCGCTTTCCGATACTGCGGATGCACCACCAGCGCCCTGTGCTCTAGTGGAGACAGTAGTTGTGGCTTCGCCGGAGTTTGGTGTGGGCGCGGACATCGGGACCCGCCGCCCCAAGGTGCCCGCAAAGCGCAAGTCGATCCCGGGTGCACCCAGGGCTGGTGGGCAGAAGAGGAAAAAGAAGTCGCTCTTCTCAGCTGACGTTGCGTTCGGTCAGGAACCCCACGCTCCCTATAGCGAGGGCTTGGGTGAGTACGAGACCAACAGGGGATTAGTCATGCCACCGGATGACACGGACTTGGCGGCCGCCATCGTAGCTTCAGAGTGATTGGCGAGACGCGACGCGTGGCTAGCTAAGCTTGCGCAATCGGGTAATTACTAGTCGCATTTTTGTTGCATCATATCTTTATTATTGCCTTTGACTAACGTTTTTCCCCTCTTTTCTTCAAACAGGCATCACCACTGTAGAAGCCATTGCTGCTACCCTCAAAACTTTCCAAGAAGAGGAACGACTCAGAGCGTCCTTAGGCCTTGGTACATTTCGATTCATCAAGTCTTTATTCTCCTTTTGTTATGGTTGATCTAATCCCCTTTTTTTATCACAAGAACCACAATGCTGGTCCCGCCAGGTGATGCGGAGACTCTTCCCGGGCCAGCCGCTGATGTTTCGGCCTCCTCGGGGCTACCACGAGAGACCCGACTTGAAAAGCCGATGAGAGATGCCTTGAAGGCTCTGGAGGAAACTCTAAACGAGGACGACGACACCTTGATGAAGGAAGCGTCGAAGAGGTCCATCGCGACGGTCCGGGAGGAGAGGAAGCGGTTGAGGCGCGAAGCGAAGGCACGCATGGCTGCTTTGGCCATTGGAGCGGGCCCAAGCACCGTCCCTCGTGCTGATACTCCCTAAGAAGAGCCCTCGGTCGCCTTGTCTACAGCTCACAGACAGGCGGTGCGCGCCAATAGGGAGGTTAACGATAAGTCCACCTTAGGTAATATTTCTTTCAAAATTTTGTTGTAAGAATTATAAATCTGTCGGTTCTTATATATTCTGTCCTGCAGGGCCAAGTCCAACCGAGGGGGAGGCGGAGACCGTCGAACCTGAGGGGCCAAAGGAAGAGATATTGGTCGAACCCAAGCCGATGGCGGACAACACCGCTGGGGTTGCCGAGCCTGAACTGGGGGCTGAGGGAGCTGCACCTGAGAAGGTCGTTGATGCCGAGCCTGAGGTGGCGGCAAATGAGACGACCGCTATAATTGAGCCCGAGGCAGCGGCGGACGAGGCGCTCGAGACCGGCGACCCCATGGTGACGGCGGATAAGACAATGGCGACCGCCGAGCCCGAAGAAGTAGCGGGTGAGACGGGCACTACTCTTGGGGAAAAGCCAGCCGCTCTTTCTCAAGAGTCCGGCAATGCTCCAATCATTGCTCTCCCCGCCTACGGCCCTCCGCCGTCTCCTGGCCCCGCGACCATGACGACGGCCCCCGTAGAGTCTGGGGATGAGGCCACGGGTGGTGGACTTATGTCGATGGAGGAGGAAGACGCCTCCGTCTCGGCTGGAGGCTCATCAGGTAAATTTCGAATTACTATCATTTTTTCTTTATCTTGCAATCTTTCCTAACAGGTTTATCCTTGTTTTTTTTACGCAGGTGCGGCCAGTGCCGATGCCCCATTGCTCGAGGGAGCGCCGTCAATTACTGCCTTGGCGGTGGTCACCACTCAGCCCTCCCTTGTACCATCAAAGATGTTGGAAGATATGGGTTTGCAACTTATTAGTTTCATATTTCAGACGCATAATTTATGTGCTAAAGTCGTACTGTTGTGTCTTTTCAGGAGTGCTTTTTGACCATCTCTATCAGGTGTTGCTCCCACACTTCTCCTTCCCATCTGAACTCGCTTCTCCCTCTAGTGGCGCTGGTGAGTATAGTTTCCGACTGATATCTTTCTTTTTCAGTGATGGAATTATTTCTAACTTTCTCTCATCCTGATTGCAGTGCTACAAATCGAAGGAGGGGATGAAAGATCGGCCGAGCCACCGGCCCTTCCGGCCTTGCCACCCGCTGCAGCTGGTATAGCAAACTATCGCATTGATGAACTCCTTTTTTTCTGTATTTCTTGAACAGTCATTTAATTGTATTTTGTTTTTTCAGTTGTCGTTCCGATCTCGGCGCCTTTCGAGTCTCGTGTCACAATGCCGGCAGGCCCTTTCCTGAGACGTCCGTCCTCGAAGGGCGCCGTGAATAGTCTGCGCATGTTGAGCGACTACATTGAGGAACTCGGCGTCGAGACTCCTACGTCTGCCGCAGATTTTGCTACGGCGGTTAACCCAATGCTGGTGATACTCGTAAACTTCCATAATGAGGGCATCGTCGCGTCTTGGGTTAATCACTGTAGGGAGATCGAGGCTTGCTTGCATCAACTGGAGTTCATGCGCCCTGCTCCTGAGACCTTAGCTGCAAGCCATCAAAGAGCAGCGTGGATTGAGCAAAGCACTTCTTACGTCCACCACTTGGAACAAAAAGCGGCTTTAAGACTGAGGGAATGTCAAGAGTCTTCAAGCAAGACTACTCGTCTACGTGCTGAAGTTGAGGCGAACGCTGCCCAGGTGAAGGCTATCTTCGAGGGTCTCCTGGAACGCATCTCAAATGGGCTGAACTTGAAGCAGAAACTTGACGCTGCCGAGCGTAATGCCCAAGGCCGCGAAGCAGCTCAGCAGGCCATTGTGGAGCAGCTTGCATCCCTCTTGCAGCAACGGGCTCAAGTGGAGGCAGAACTGGCGGTGGTGGTCGATCAAGAAAAGGCGTGGAAGGAAGTGTGCGAACAATTGATAGGGCTATTTAAGACGCTTCCTTCCCAATAGCTGCCTTTGTATCAATATACTTGTAAAATTTTCTTTTTTTTTTTTGAATAAAATGTATCCATTCTTTTTTCTTTTGTACGATTCACCTTGTATTTGATTGAAGTTAATAAATAAAGATACACATTTTTTCTTTGCAATGTCTTATATGCTCTTTTGCTTTCTCCCCTTTTCTCATTATCAGCATGCTGTCTCAACAAACACGGTTGAAAGATAAAAGAGTAAGCATCTTAGTTTTTTTTTTCAAGAAATAGCGAGGGCTTAGGCAGCAGGTTCAAATCTGCCGCCTAAGACTTTTCAACTTTATGAGCCGTGAGGGTCTCATAGAGACTTTTCTCCCTACGGATCGAGAGGATCTCGTAGGTGGATTTTCTCCTTAGGAATCGTAAGGATTCCTAAGTACATTTTCTCTTATAAGTCGTAAGGATCTTATAAGAGAATTTTCCCTCTTACGAGTCGAGAGGACCCGTAAGCGGTTGTTTCCCTCCTTGTCGAGATTCGACTTTGGAGAGTGAGACCCGTGAATAGTATGCAAGAGATCGTTTTGGACCGACTTGCAGGGTCCTAGTGCTCAGGAAACAAGTTTTTTAATCCCTGCTGTCTAAGTCTTTATCTTGCAAGTTGAGACGAATCGGGAATTTCTCGCGGAGACACTGGTTTCTCTGCGGGCCGACGTGAATCGGGATTTTCTCATCAAGGACGTCGGTTTCCCTGAGTCGAAGGATTTTGCCGAAGACACTGGTTTCTTCGGGATTGAAACGAATCGGGAATTTCTCGCGGAGACACTGGTTTCTCTGCGAGCCGACACGAATCAGGAGGCTCTCATCAAGGACGCTAGTTTCCCTGAGTTGAGGAGTTTGCTAATGACACTTGTTTCCCTGGGGTTGAAACGAATCGAGAATTTCTCGCGGAGACGCTAGTTTCTCTGCGGGTCGACGCAAATCAGGATTTTCTTCGTCAAGAACACTGGTTTCCCTGAGTCAAAGGATTTTGCCGAAGACACTGGTTTCTTCGGGGTTGAAACGAATCGGGAATTTCTCACGGAGACACTGGTTTCTCTGCGAGCCGACACGAATCAGGAGGCTCTCATCAAGGACGTTAGTTTCCCTGAGTTGAGGAGTTTTCCAAGGACACTTGTTTCCCTGGGGTTGAAATGAATCGAGAATTTCTCGCGGAGACGCTAGTTTCTCTGCGGGTCGACGCGAATCAGGATTTTCTCGTCAAGGACACTGGTTTCCCTGAGTCGAAGGATTTTGCCGAAGACACTGGTTTCTTCGGGGTTGAAATGAATCGGGAATTTCTCGCGGAGACATTGGTTTCTCTGCGGGCGGACGTGAATCAGGAGGCTCTCATCAAGGACGCTAGTTTCCCTGAGTTGAGGAGTTTACCAAGGACACTTGTTTCCCTGGGGTTGAAACGAATCGGGAATTTCTCATGGAGACACTGGTTTCTCGGTGAGCCGACGCGAATCAGGAAGCTGTCATCAAGGATGCTAGTTTCCCTGAATTGAGGAGTTTGCCAGGGACACTTGTTTCCCTGGGGTTGAAACGAATCGGGAATTTCTCACGGAGACACTGGTTTCTCGGCGAGCCGACACGAATCAGGAGGCTCTCATCAAGGATGCTAGTTTCCCTGAGTTGAGGAGTTTGCCAAGGACACTTGTTTCCCTGGGGTTGAAACGAATCGGGAATTTCTCACGGAGACACTGGTTTCTCGGCGAGCCGACGCAAATCAGGAGGCTCTCATCAAGGATGCTAGTTTCCCTGAATTGAGGAGTTTGCCAGGGACACTTGTTTCCCTGGGGTTGAAACGAATCGGGAATTTCTCACGGAGACACCGATTTCTCGGCGAGCCGACGCGAATCAGGAGGCTCTCATCAAGGACGCTAGTTTCTCTGAATTGAGGAGTTTGCCAGGGACACTTGTTTCCCTGGGGTTGAAACGAATCGGGAATTTCTCACGGAGACACTGGTTTCTCGGCGAGCTGACGCGAATCAGGAGGCTCTCATCAAGGATGCTAGTTTCCCTAAATTGAGGAGTTTGCCAGGGACACTTGTTTCCCTGGGGTTGAAACGAATCGGGAGTTTCTCACGGAGACACTGATTTCTCGGCGAGCCGACGCGAATCAGGAGGCTCTCATCAAGGACGCTAGTTTGCCTGAATTGAGGAGTTTGCCAGGGACATTTGTTTCCCTGGGGTTGAACTGATCTGTGGTGGTCTTTCAGGTTTTATATAAGTTATCGTCAAAATCGTGAAGTTAGGAATTTGATCTTCGCTTCATTTGCTGGCACTGCGTCTGCTATATCGAGACGAATGTCGCGGTTGTCTCTAGGCTGTTGGTGAACCGTCGAGATTTGGCTTAGCTTTCTGGCAGAGTCTGTTGGGAAGGTGTGGTTCCCTCTTTTTTTGTGCCCTTGGATTGTATACAGGGATCGATGTGATCTCAACCGTAGGGCAAAGATTTCATTCATTTTTATTGTTTTATTTCCGCGATGCTCTATCATTTCAGCTTTTATATCGCGAAGGTCGCGATTGCCCAATCATTTCGGCCATTTTTCGCGGTGCCCAATCATTTCGGCTATTTATTTTATTTTTACTCGCTGCTTTTTATTGCGAGTTGCCCAATCATTTCGGCTATTTTGTATGCATACGTTTTCTTTACTTGCTGCTTTTTATTGCAAGCTGCCCCATCATTTCGGCTATTTTGTATGCATGTGCGGCTTGCTGGCTTTTCGCCGTAAACCTGAAATTAGACACCGATTTCGGCATCAGCACCGCTACAACTGGGATGTTGCCATGAGCGAATCATCATTTGCCTCTGTCGATGGCGATGGCGATCTCGAGGCTTGCTATCAAAGCTTCATATTCAGCTTCATTGTTCGTCCTCGGCTCTGTTAAGGAGAAAGCAAAGCGCATTATCCCCTCTTGTGGAGTTATGAAGATGAGTCCTATCCCTGATTTGATTATAGGGGTACTTTGTTTGCGCTTCTTCATGGAAGATGCTCCATCGAAATAAAGCTCCCATCGGGTATCACCATCGTCGATCGCATCAAACGCATGCTCGTCTGGAAGATCGCAACTTAGAGGAGAATTGGCAGGTATCGGATGCTCAGCGAGGAAGTCGGCGATGGTCTGGCCTTTCACTGCCTTGAGAGGTTGATATGTTATCGAGAACTCCATCAAGAGTAGGGCCCATTTAGCGAGTCGTCCCGTCAATGTGGCCTTTAACATTAAATATTTAAGAGGGTCCACCTTCGAAATGAGACGGACTTCATGCGCCAACGCATAGTGCCTGAGCTTTGTTATCGCGAAGATCAACGCCAGGCAGTGTTTTTCAATAGGGGAATAGTTGCTTTCTGCCCCCAGTAGAACCCGACTCAAATAATAGAGTGCTCTTTCTTTCCCTTGATCGTTCTCTTGCGCCCATAATGCGCCTAAGGAACCTTCGAGGGCGGTTGTATAAAGAATAAGGGGCTTTCCCTTGACCGGAGCAGCCAATACTGGCGGGTTCTGCAGGTATTGCTTGATCTCGTCTAGCGCGCTGGCATTTTTGGTCCCAGACGAATGGGGTTCCCTTCTTCATCAGGTGGCTGTAAGGACGGCACTTGTCTGAAAGGTTGGCTATAAATCGCCGTATATACGCGAGCTTCCCTTGGAGGGACCGCAGCTGTTTGAGAGTCCTTGGCGGAGGCATTTCCATGATCGCCTTGATCTTTGACGGATCTATTTCGATACCTCGGTGTCGGACGATGAATCCCAGGAATTTGCCCGAGGAAACTCTGAATGCACACTTGAGAGGGTTCATCTTCAAGTTGTATTGTCGAAGGCGTTGAAATACGGTCTTCAGATGCTCGAGATGTTCCTCGTATGATTTGCTTTTAACCATGAGATCGTCGATATAGCATTCGACGATTTCGTGTATAAGGTCATCAAAGATCTTCGTCATGGCCCTCTGATAGGTGGCACCGGCATTTTTTAGACCGAAGGGCATCACCTTGTAGCAGAATATGCCCAAAGGGGTCCGGAAAGCGGTATGTTTCTGGTCCTCAGGGTGCATCTTTATCTGGTTGTATCCTGATGAGCCGTCCATGAGGGAGAAAACTTCATGAGTGGACGTATTGTCTATCATCAGTTCTGTGATTGGCACTGGGAAATCGTCTTTCGGGCAAGTTTTATTGAGATCCCAGAAATCCACGCATATGCGCACTGTCCCATTTTTCTTCATCACTGGGACGATATTGGCGATCCATTCAGGATATTGAACCTCTTGGATAAAGCCGGAGTCGATTAACTTCTTGACCTCGGCATTGATACTCATCTCAAGCTCGAGCCGCATTCTCCTCGGTGCCTGTTTGACTGGCTTGACGTTCGGGGTTATCGCCAAGTTGTGCACGGCAATTTCTGGATCTAATCCCGGCGTTTCGGAATAGTTCCATGCGCAGCAATCTCTATGCTGTACCAGCACGTCTTTTAACGCAGCCCCCTTTCTTCAGACAGCAGCTCACTAATGAATGTCGGTCGCGGGTCAGTCGCCGTCCCCAACTCAATTTTCTTGAGGTTATCCGCAGTGGTATATACTCCATCCTCCAGCTCTTTCGGTGCTGGTAAAAATTCTGAGATCACCTCATCGTCGCTGTTTTCAAAGCACCAGGGAAGGTCATCCATATTCTCGGTCTCTTCTTTTGATATCGTTATCATGTGACAAGTACGAATTCGCTTCCAAGCCCAATGTAGAACTGGTTCTGCTCTCGTGGCTTTGGGTTCGTACTTCTGTGGCGGCGTTACCCTCCAGTTGTCAGATAAAGAGAACTTGCCGAGCTGATACTGATCTTCGACCCAATTCTTAAAGGTGAAGCAGTCCTCGAGAGGGTGCCCTATCACTCGGTGGTAAGGGCAATTGTCCGGGTGAGAGACTTCGCTTGCTTGTTCGGGGTGTTTATACTCCGACAGTGTAAGCATCTGATGTTTTGGAGCGAGGCCAAGTATTTTCTTCGTCTTGTCCCGAGGAAAATAGTACGCTCGACCCATTTTTCTTATGAGGGATAGATCGGAACCGCTCGATTCCCGTTTGTGTGGCTTCTTAGTCCCGCTTTGTTGCTGTTGAGCGCCTTTTTCGCCTCTCGACTTATTCCTGCTTCTGCGTCGAACCTTTTTTATAACTGATTGATAGGGAGAGACATTTTCATCCTTCACAACCTGTTGGAGGAGGCGTTGCGTTTTGGCTTTCTCGTAGATGGCCATTTCGCGGTTAGGATCGTCTCGGAATTTTTGACCAGCTTCCCTTATAAGCTTGTCCATTTGCTCTTCGAACAACGGACTGGGCACTTTTGCATCAGGAACTTTTACTGGTTCAGGATTAGCGTCCTCCCATTGAGCATCCGCTTCTTCATCGAAGTCATGCACGACGTAGCAACCGTGGAGTAGCTCTCATTTCTTGGACCGAATGTATCCAAGCCCGATTGTTTCCATTCTCCCATTAGGCAACTTGTGCTGAGTCCCGGGAACGTTCCAGACCCTGTCATAGAACTTGGCTTTTCGAGTAGTCTGTTTAAAGGATATCCCCTGGTGCTTCAATAGCCTTTTCAAGCCTTCTGTATAATATCTGGGCAGACGGATGGGCTGAAGCCTGTCAAGCGTAGGATCCATACCGTGCCAGATTTCTTTCTCCACTTTGGTTTCTTCAGAGCGGTAGAATAGAATTGCTTTTTCGCCTTCTCACTTGGGAGGGATATAGAACGTCCGCAGTTCCTCTACACTGTAGATATCAAGTGCATCCAGTTCTTTATGGTGTTTAAGCGGCACCATGGCGACTTGCAGACTTTGCTCTTCGTCAGCGGACGTTTGTATTGAAGGTCGAGCAGAGAATACCGCATGGACCTCATCTTCCGAATCGCTGCCAAATATCAACATGGGAGCAGACTGTCCCGGCTTGTTGTGTTGGGGTGGACCCGAATAAATCATCTCTTCCTCTTCTTCAGTATTACTCCCGAAGACAGGAATGGTGGTATTAGCTTTATTCTCCGGCTTGTGACACCTCTCCGTGTCTTCGAAATCCGGTAAGAAGTATTTGGCATCTTCATATTTGCGGACTTCGTTCACAGAGAACGGGTTCAGTTCTCCCGCCACGGTATACTCGAGACCATCCTTAAAATACTTCATACACTGATGTTGCGTAAAAGGGATTATGTTGTACTCGTGTAACCATGGTCGGCCGAGCAGAGCATTGTAGCATGTCTTGGCGTCTATGACGTGGAACTTAATGTCCGTGACGAGTAGCCCGAAGCATAGCGTCGGTATCACAGTCCCAAAAGTTCTTGATGACTAGGAGTCGAACCCGGAGATGGTGATCTTGTCCCGAGCAAGGCGCTGGACGCTCATGCAGATTTCTTTTAACACCCGCACATTGAGGAGATTAACGGAGGATCCATTGTCGATCAGGATTTTGCCTATCTTTATATCGTGGCAGTATCCCGAGACATAAAGGGGGCGATTGTGTTCGCACGTCCCAAGGAGAAGGTCTTCATCGCCAAAAGTGACATCGTCCGTGTGCACTTCCTCCAATTCATCCTTCATCTTTTCTTCGGCCAGGAAAGCTTGGAATTGCTCCGGCTCCTGTAGTGCCTTAATTAACGAATCTCTCGCCTCTTTTGATAGTAAAAGGGCGTCAAGAATGCTGAGCTGCGAGGGTAGCTTCCTCAGATGCGCTAGAACGTTATAATCCACCTTATTTTTCTTCGGCGGGTCCTTGACGGCTAGCTCTTCCATGACTTGGTCATCTAGAGCGATATCCTCAGAGACCTTTTCTTTCCCTTTATCTTTCTTGTTTGAGGGTCCGAGATTCTTTTCGGGTAGCGTCCGATTACGCAGCCGGATATTTCGCAGACCTTCGGCTCTTCTTCTTTTCCCGAGGTGGACTCTTTAAAGAGGGGGCTAAGAGCCAGCACCTCGTCAGAATCGCTCCCGAATGTGAGCACTTGCGATCCCCCGGCGTTAACCATGCGACAATTGCCGGTAGTTTTGTTAAGCCCCTCGGTCGTATTTTTCCGCTCCCGATGAGTTTTGCGCTTTTCCCGCTTAAAATGTTGTCAGTGAGCAACATATCCTTGCCACCATCTATTGAAAGCTTTGCACTCTTCAGTGGGGTGCGAAAGCTTCCGATGATACAAGAAGTAGGAGGGGTGCATTTCCATTTCACCAGTAATGCTTCCTTCAGAGGATGGTAACTTGATACCCATTGATATGGCCTTAGCAAACCTTTTCCTCGTCTTGAATTTTCTTTTATTCGCAGTGGATGTATTTTGCTCCAGCGGGAGTGTCTCAGCTCTTTCATCAAGTCGCTGGCGCTTGGCCCTTTCAAATATAGCCGTCTCGCGTTCCCGATCATCTTTACTTTTCAACAGAGCTCCGTTGAGGAATGCGTCAATTGTTTCATCCGATGGCCCCAGAACTTCCGGTTCAGGATCTGTCCCCAGCTTTTTAGTGCAAGGAGTTTCCTCATCGTCTGTAAACGAATGGGAGATCATATGACAGCTCACCACGTATTCCTCAGATTCATCCGACGAACTGTCTCCCTCATCTTCTTCTTGAAAGAAGTGGTTGAGGAACTCTTGGAGCGTAATGGGAGTCCGTGCTTTCTGGTTGTATTTCTCCAGCGCGTCAAATTGTTTCTGTAAGTCCGTGCGCTTGTCGCCAGGCTTCACGGGCTTCTTGGATTTCTTCTTCTTCTTCTTTGAAGATTTTGACGGCTGGTTGTGAGTGCTTGGGCCACCACTATCGGTCTTTGGAGTTGGACGCGGCTTCAACATCCCTTCAATGACCTGCGGTTCCAACGGGTTCTTCCACCTGATCGCTGGGCATGTTTGAAGATCGTTCAGCATTCTCCTTGTTTTGGCTGACAGCACAACCTCCCATGGGGCTTCTTTGACGAGAGAGCATGTTGCCCCCGGCGTATTCATCCTTTTAGAGGCGTGAGGTTGCGGCGGACTCACCTTCCATCTGTCGAACAACGCGAACTTGCCCTGTTGGTACCGATCTTCAATCCAATTTTTGAAGACGTAGCAATCTTCGATCGGATGACCCAGTACTCGGTCATAGGGACAATAGTTGGGCTCATTGATATCATTTGGTTGCGACGGACGTTTTGGATCCGGCAGATTTATGAGTCGGTTGCGCAACGCCAGCTCGAATAATCTTCTCGTTTTATCTCGGGGAAACGCGTAAGGACGTCCTAGCCTCTCTTCAAGGGGTACGTACAGACGCATATTATTTTGACGGACAACCGGCTTCGAGTTGCTCGGCTGTTGTTGAGCATTAGCGACAACGATCGCTTTCCCCTTCCCCTTTTCATTTCGGGAGTCCGGCTTTGGAAGAGGAGGTCTATGGCCCATCTGATCCATTTGCGCTAGCTTGTCGATCAGGGCCTGGAAGGTAGTCGGCTTGAAGAACATCATAAATTGCGAGATGGTTGCTTGCGGATCAAGAGTTCCCACAAACATACCCACTGCAGGAGCCTCTTCAATTCGTTGTTCGCATTTTGACCATAGGTTCCTCCACCGTATAGCATATTGGCCCTATGTCTCGCCTGGCTTCACCCTGGCATTAATCAATGCCGTCATCGGGGTGCGTTCGCTGGCGCTTGCGAAACGCTGAGTAAACAGCAGTTCTATCTCCGCGAAGGTCTTGATATAGTCGTTTAGGAGCTCAGAGTACCACTTGAACGCTGTATCTGACAGGCTGCCAACGAACTGGCGAAGCAACAACTTATCATCACCGCCGGTGTTGCCGCAGAGCGCCCTGAACTGGGCAACATGCTGGTGGGGATTGCCCGTCCCCTTGTAAACATGAAACTTCGGTATTGTATAGCCTGGCGGGTACTTTATCTGATCGTACCAGCTCGGATATGGTCGTCCTGTTTTTACGACCTGACCGGCTGCTTCAGTCGCATGATGAACCCGTATTTGTTGGGCTATATACTTGTCCAAGTCAGCTTTGGAGATAGTCTCCGCCTTGGCTGTTGACAGAGCCGGTGGAGGATTTGACGTTTCTTCCCTATCGTCTTCGAGGACGATCGGGAGATCTTCAACTGGAGGATCTTGTTGGATCATCATCCCCACCATGTCTTGCGAACCTGTGAGAAAGTGGTCAAACCCAGGGAGACGGTTTGCCTTTGGATGTCCACATCCAAGCTGCGCATGGACCTTCGTGCCCTGTCTGCATCGTTGGCGACTAAAGGTCCAGCGAAACTGCTGAGTCTCGTCCACTCTGCTGCATGCACGTCCACGGGTGCTCCATTCTGCCTCAGCCCAATAAATTTCTCTTCCATTTCCTCCCGTGCAGTCCGCGGAAAGAACTTCTCCAGGAAACTCTTAGAGAAATCCGCCCAACTGCTTGGCTTGGGCAAACGGTTCTCCTCCACAAGCCACCACTCTCGGCGTAATCCACTAGTTGAATGCGCACCACATCAACTCCTTTGTCCTCTGGAATCTGTGCCGCAATCAGCAAATTCTCCGTGCTGACTAGCCACTGCTCGGCTGGCACGTCTCCTCCAAACCAGTGAAAGTAGTAGGACCCACACGTCTGAACTCTGCCACGGTCCCTACTCGGTCAACTGGTCTAGTTCCAATCTTGTTCACAGACTGCTGAACGATCTGCAAACCTTCCTGAAACGAGTCCGCTTGTTGCTGGATCAGCTCGGGCTGTTTCTTTGATTCCCAGCATTCCTCTTATCACTCCAAGCATGGCGGCTTCGTTCACACGCCTCTGGTACGTCTTCAACTTCTTACCTGTCATAATCCTGAACTCAAAACACCCAATATTAGCATGATGATAGATTCTGAATATGGATCAAGGCTAGAACTCCAAGATACTTAAATAGAGTACCGCATTGTAGCTATGCCGCGGTATCATAGCCGCAATTACTTAACTCCACCCAAGTCGCCTAAGTCCTAGAGATAACAAGGAATTAGGTTTTCGAATTGACAATGCAAAGTAAGTTTGCATGTCGACATGATCCGGAAGAATGATTCAAAGATGGTAAAACGGTCAAGGTGGCTGGACATGTTTCCTAATCACGGGTGTTCTGATTCGTGTATTGGGTACAATACCCAACTACAAAAAAAATCAACCCAACTAACCTATGGCTCTGATACCAAAAAACCATGTCACGCCCCGCTTCCCAGAGTACGCAAGATTGAGCACGTGACATAGCCAACCATGCTACCTGTGGGTAGAAAGTATCCATCCACAGTCACATTACGGCTGTAGAGATATCAAGAACAAGATAAATAAACTATCTAACACATGTCCAAATCCATAATAACCAGAGTCAATGATAAATAAGTGCGGAAGCAAATGATCCAATGCAATAATAGAAAGGTACGTCCCGTAATGCGGGATCACACCTGGAAATAAAATGCAATAAATGAACTAACCACTACAGAACTCACAAATCAGCCTGTTGGCTGAAGTACTCCTGCTCAGTCGTCGACAGTGGTAAAGAATCTGGGCCATGCAAAACCCAGACGTCAGCGCGTCATGTCAACCAATAATATAATATGAACATGGTAATAAGCAATGCAGGTATGAACATGAATAAAGCAGTACTAAGAAATAACAGTGCAGGGTAATGTGCAGTGGTAACTAAACTGTCCTATCAGCTTTCTACTCTATAGTCTTTGAAATCAAATTGATGAATCGTCGATGTAACTCAATAGTATCCCGTGCGTGCCCGGGACCACGGTCAAAGCCCTCGGGGCTGAATCCGAGACGTGCCGCTAAGCAGTAATAGGTAGCTGGATGGACGAGTGATGTCAGCATCATCACTCCGGGGCTGGCCAAGCCCGTAAGACTGATCAGAACAAGTATCGAACTGTTGAGTTACAAGTCGGTTTCACCTTTGATTTCCCCATACCCCCAAGCTATGTATGTCAGGTCAGGTATTCAAGAGTCAAGGACTAATGCCAACACAAAATCAGGTAAAGTAGGTCTGTCTGGATAGACAGCAGGAATGGTCAGGTTGGTCGGCATTAGGCATGAGATCAGGTAACAGGTCAGGTAATGTATAAAGGTGTCATGTCATGTCAAGAGTGCACGGTACCATGTCATGTCAAGTAGGAAGTGTAACAGGTCATGTCAGGAAGCACAAGATGTCATGTGGGTGCTCATAATCAAACTATCATAAGTATATGTATAAATAAACAAGCATGAATACTATCAGAACAATAAACTGGAACATGTAATATGATATGTAAATAAATATAATTTCAAGGATATGGATGCACAGTTATCGATTAGGGTTACATTTATAGTTCCAATATTAATTAGGATACAATTTATTAAACATGGAGTGTTAATATCACATTATTATGTAGTAATGTGATCTATGGATGCAATTATATGTATCTTAAATGCGATGGATGCAAACGGGTATCCGAAAAGTTATAAAACTATAAAATGGTAATGTGGGATGTACAACTAAACAATATGTGATATAAATATTGATATAATAATATTAATATGGATAGCATATTCGAAGCGATTAGTAACTATAAAAGATGTATTGATTAACCATGCATAAGAAGGTTCCGTTCAGAAATTTAGCGTCACCCTAATTTGTAAAATAGCTTAAAAATAACACATGTTCTCCAAAAGAGACGTATCTTATACCAAAACAAAGATAATTCAATAAGGTTTTCAGTTTTATAAGTATAAGCATCTCAGGTTATCCTTACAAAAAGTTATGAATATTCAAAATTGAAAGTTTGCTGCTGGAATTTCCCTGGACAGCAGTTTAGAGACGTGTTCATTTGCATTTTACGTTAATTAAACAATTTATTTTGCAAGTAAATATTTCATAGAGTTATAGTATTCTGAATTAGCTTCGTAACGAACTAAAGAACGTATACTAATGATTTTTCTATGATTTATAATGAATTTTATAAGATAAGGTGTACAGTAAATTTCAGATTTGTCATATCCGATTTTTCAACGACATTTCATATGTAAACTATAAGATTTTCAAATGTATAACATTATAAAATGAAGATTATAAAAGTATATAGCATGTAGCAAGATTAACTTGCCTCGATGGGTCGCGAATCGGGAAAATGGAACGTTAACCGTCGGCGGGGAAAACTCGCGACGGCGCACGGTTCACGGAATGAACCCAAACGACGAACAAAGGAACCACACGGGTCGGGGTATCTCGCTGGAACGTCGAGAAACGTCATCGGCACGACGGAATTCCGGCAACAAAAGAACAGTTAAAAGAAATGAGAAACGAGACATGAAGCAAGAAGAGAAAAATGATAAAGAGAAGTACGAGAGAATATATAAGGGGTAGAGAGAGAGAGAAAGTGGAAAGAGAGAGAAGAAGGAGAGAGTGAAAGTGGGGCCCACGGGGTTAAAGGGGAGGTTGTGATTGGCTGAGAGAATAAATTGAGAAGGATATAAAAGATTGTAAAAATATTATAGGTTAACTTAAAGATTTAAAAGATAGGTAATGAACAGTAAGATATCAGGTTAGTTAGAAAAATATATGTGATGGTTTTAATAATATTAAAATTTGGGATTTTGGCGCCAAATGAAACATTTCCAAATTGCGCCCGGGTTGGGTCCAAAAATTCGAAATTCAAATAATAGGATTTTAAGCGGGTTCCAAATTTTAAAATGAAATGTTTTATGATTAAAAAGCATACTCTCAAAACGGACACACGCACGTGCACGTAGCCATCCAAACTCGCCCGTTTCACTGAACGGGACGAGAACACAATGCACGGACGCTACCACGAGGCTAAGGATGTCAAGTAGGCCAAGATGAATATTTTCAATTTCATTTTAGATGCTAAAATTTGTTATATGTAGAAATGACTTTACCGGGTAAATTTTACAGTAAGCAACAAACAAGCAAATTAAATGAAATGAGTACCACATTATGCTCAAACAGTAACTGAAAATAGTAGCATTGGGCTCGGGTGTTACATTATACCCAACTACAAAAGAATTTCGTTCTCGAAATTCCAAGAATACAAGATAGAAGACTACAGGAAAAGGTGAGGATACTTCTGTCGGATCTCGTCTTCTCGCTCCCACATGGACTCTCCATGCGATCGATTACCCCAAGAAACGAGCACAAGGGGGATAACCTTGTTCTTAAGAACCTTTTCTCTCCGATCCTTAATTTCAACTGGTCGCTCTTCAAAAGTTAGGCCCTCCCGTACAGTCAACTCCGAATAATCCAATACTTGGGTTTCATCTCGAACATACTTCCGTAGTTGAGATACATGAAACACATCGTGCACACCTGCCAAGGACTGTGGTAATGCCAAACGGTACGCTAGCTCTCCAACACGCTCCAATATCTCAAAGGGTCCAACGAATCGAGGACTAAGCTTTCCCCGACTCCCAAAACGAATCACTCCTCTAGTCGGTGATATCTTCAGGAATACCAAATCACCCACGGTGAACTCTAGAGGTCTTCTTGACGTGTCGGCCCAACTCTTCTGTCTGTCTTGAGCTGCCTTCATATGCTTCCTGATTGTATTCACCTTCTCGACTGTCTGTACCACCAAATCTGGTCCTAGTAACCTTCGTTCACCAACATCATCCCAACAAACGGGTGAACGGCACTTACGACCATACAATGCTTCAAACGGAGCCATCTGAATAGTCGCTTGGAAGCTATTGTTGTACGAAAACTCCACCAGGTGTAGATGATCCCCCCAAGAACCTTTGAAGTCCAACATGCAAGCCCTCAACATATCTTCAAGGGTCTGGATTGTTCTCTCCGATTGTCCATCAGTCTGAGGATGATAAGCTGTGCTAAACTTCAATCGAGTCCCCAAACTTTCTTCTAAACTCCTCCAAAAGTGCGACAAGAATCGAGTGTCCCGATCGGACACGATGCTTACCGGCACTCCATGCAATCTGACAATCTCCTGCATGTATCGCTCTGCCAAAGTCTCCGTCGATTGACCAACCCGAAAAGGAATAAAGTGAGCTGCCTTGGTCAAACGATCGACAATCACCCATACGACATTGTTGCCCTTTGGACTCCGCGGTAAAGCCGTCACGAAATCCATGGTTATATGTTCCCACTTCCACTGAGGAATCGGAAGTGGTTGCAACAAACCAGCAACCCTTTGGTGTTCAGCCTTGACTTGCTGACACACCAAGCACTTAGCCACGAAGCGAGCAATTTCCCGTTTCATACCTTCCCACTAGAAGTGCTGTCGAATATCTCGGTACATCTTTGTCCCTCCTGGATGTACAGAGTTAGCTGAACTGTGTGCCTCCTTCATAAGCTCTTCACGCACATCTCCTTTTGGCACACACACACGGCTACCATATCTCAACGAACCGTCTTCATGGATCAGTAAATCGGTTTGTAGTCCAGCCTCAACCCGCTCTCGAAACTTCTGCAGTCTAGGATCCTGCGATTGTGCCGCTTTAATCTTCTCAACCAAGGACGACTGTACTTGCAACTGCATCAACTGTCCCGTAGAATGTGGTAGCACAACCTCCAAGTCGAATCTTCGAAAATCTGCAATGATCTCCTTCTGCGTAGTTAATATCTGAATTGCTGGTAACCGACTAAGCGCATCCGGTACAACATTAACCTTCCCCGGATAGTACTTAAGATCAAGATCGTAGTCAGCCATCAACTCCAACCATCTATGCTGCCTCATGATAGGCTCCTTCTGCGTGAACACGTACTTCAAGCTCTTATGATCTGTAAAAACTTCGACTCTTATGCCCAAAAGGTAGTGTCTCCAAATCTTCAAAGCGAAAATCACAGCCGCAAGCTCCAAGTCATGAGTTGGATAATTCTTCTCATGGGTCTTCAGTTGTCTTGATGCGTATGCTACGACCTTCCCATGCTGCATCAAAACACATCCCAATTCTTTCCCAGATGCGTCGCTATGAATCATCAGTCCTCCGGAATTGTCTGGTACGGTCAGGATAGGGGTGGTTATCAACTTCTGCTTCAACGTCTCAAAGCCAACGCACACTTATCCGTCCATACAAAAGGTAACTCCTTACGCATAAGCTTGGTCAGCGGTTCTGCCAAACGAGCAAAGTTCTCCACAAATCTCCTGTAGTATCCGGCTAATCCAAGGAAACTTCTTATCTCAGCTACATTCCTTGGAATAGGCCAATCTCGAACTGCTGCAATCTTTTCGGGATGGACGGCGATTCCATCACCCGACACGACATGTCCCAGAAATTTCACTTCTTCCAGCCAGAATTCGCACTACTCATCTTCGCAAATAACTTCTCTTGTCTCAGCGTCTGCAGTGCGATCCTTAAATGCTCAGCAGGCTCCTCCGGACTCTTCGAGTATACCAGAATATCGTCAATGAATACCACAATAAACTGGTCCAAGAATGGTGAAAAGATCCTGTTCATCAAATCCATGAATATTGCCGGCGCATTAGTCACTCCGAAGGGCATCACTAGATACTCGAAATGTCCATATCGAGTCCGAAACGCCGTCTTGCAAATGTCTTCTGCTCTCACTCGGACCTGATGATATCCTGATCGCAAATCCAGTTTCGAGAATACCCTCGCGCCACTAAGCTGCTCAAAAAGTTCTCCAATGCGAGGGATCTGGTACTTGTTCTTAATAGTCGCCCGGTTCAATTCTCGATAATCAATGCACATCCTTCTCGTGCCATCCTTCTTCTTTACTAAAAGAACTGGAGCTCCCAAGGCGAGTTGCTGCTTCGAATCCAACCCTTCTCAAGTAATTCACCAACTTGTTTCTTAACTCCTTCCAATTCCACTGGTGCCATTGGATAGTAAGCTTTAGACACTGGCGCTGCACCAGGACTAAGGTCAATCGTGAACTCCACGTCTCGCTTCGGCGGTAAGCCCGATATATCTTCAAACACGTCCATAGAATCATGAACAACAGCCGGCTCTTTACTTTCATCACTTCCATTGATGCAAGAACATTGTTTGTCGGCCTAGCCCTAAACTCGACCGGCCCGACAGAACTGCTTCCTTACCGCAACTGCTGTCTGCTGTGAACTCCCAATTTTCCTGATATGCTCTGCTGTTCTCGAGCTGCCGTAAGAACCTGTGAGAAAGTGGTCAAACCCAGGGAGACGGTTTGCCTTTGGATGTCCACATCCAAGCTGCGCATGGACCTTCGTGCCCTGTCTGCATCGTTGGCGACTAAAGGTCCAGCGAAACTGCTGAGTCTCGTCCACTCTGCTGCATGCACGTCCACGGGTGCTCCATTCTGCCTCAGCCCAATAAATTTCTCTTCCATTTCCTCCCGTGCAGTCCGCGGAAAGAACTTCTCCAGGAAACTCTTAGAGAAATCCGCCCAACTGCTTGGCTTGGGCAAACGGTTCTCCTCCACAAGCCACCACTCTCGGCGTAATCCACTAGTTGAATGCGCACCACATCAACTCCTTTGTCCTCTGGAATCTGTGCCGCAATCAGCAAATTCTCCGTGCTGACTAGCCACTGCTCGGCTGGCACGTCTCCTCCAAACCAGTGAAAGTAGTAGGACCCACACGTCTGAACTCTGCCACGGTCCCTACTCGGTCAACTGGTCTAGTTCCAATCTTGTTCACAGACTGCTGAACGATCTGCAAACCTTCCTGAAACGAGTCCGCTTGTTGCTGGATCAGCTCGGGCTGTTTCTTTGATTCCCAGCATTCCTCTTATCACTCCAAGCATGGCGGCTTCGTTCACACGCCTCTGGTACGTCTTCAACTTCTTACCTGTCATAATCCTGAACTCAAAACACCCAATATTAGCATGATGATAGATTCTGAATATGGATCAAGGCTAGAACTCCAAGATACTTAAATAGAGTACCGCATTGTAGCTATGCCGCGGTATCATAGCCGCAATTACTTAACTCCACCCAAGTCGCCTAAGTCCTAGAGATAACAAGGAATTAGGTTTTCGAATTGACAATGCAAAGTAAGTTTGCATGTCGACATGATCCGGAAGAATGATTCAAAGATGGTAAAACGGTCAAGGTGGCTGGACATGTTTCCTAATCACGGGTGTTCTGATTCGTGTATTGGGTACAATACCCAACTACAAAAAAAATCAACCCAACTAACCTATGGCTCTGATACCAAAAAACCATGTCACGCCCCGCTTCCCAGAGTACGCAAGATTGAGCACGTGACATAGCCAACCATGCTACCTGTGGGTAGAAAGTATCCATCCACAGTCACATTACGGCTGTAGAGATATCAAGAACAAGATAAATAAACTATCTAACACATGTCCAAATCCATAATAACCAGAGTCAATGATAAATAAGTGCGGAAGCAAATGATCCAATGCAATAATAGAAAGGTACGTCCCGTAATGCGGGATCACACCTGGAAATAAAATGCAATAAATGAACTAACCACTACAGAACTCACAAATCAGCCTGTTGGCTGAAGTACTCCTGCTCAGTCGTCGACAGTGGTAAAGAATCTGGGCCATGCAAAACCCAGACGTCAGCGCGTCATGTCAACCAATAATATAATATGAACATGGTAATAAGCAATGCAGGTATGAACATGAATAAAGCAGTACTAAGAAATAACAGTGCAGGGTAATGTGCAGTGGTAACTAAACTGTCCTATCAGCTTTCTACTCTATAGTCTTTGAAATCAAATTGATGAATCGTCGATGTAACTCAATAGTATCCCGTGCGTGCCCGGGACCACGGTCAAAGCCCTCGGGGCTGAATCCGAGACGTGCCGCTAAGCAGTAATAGGTAGCTGGATGGACGAGTGATGTCAGCATCATCACTCCGGGGCTGGCCAAGCCCGTAAGACTGATCAGAACAAGTATCGAACTGTTGAGTTACAAGTCGGTTTCACCTTTGATTTCCCCATACCCCCAAGCTATGTATGTCAGGTCAGGTATTCAAGAGTCAAGGACTAATGCCAACACAAAATCAGGTAAAGTAGGTCTGTCTGGATAGACAGCAGGAATGGTCAGGTTGGTCGGCATTAGGCATGAGATCAGGTAACAGGTCAGGTAATGTATAAAGGTGTCATGTCATGTCAAGAGTGCACGGTACCATGTCATGTCAAGTAGGAAGTGTAACAGGTCATGTCAGGAAGCACAAGATGTCATGTGGGTGCTCATAATCAAACTATCATAAGTATATGTATAAATAAACAAGCATGAATACTATCAGAACAATAAACTGGAACATGTAATATGATATGTAAATAAATATAATTTCAAGGATATGGATGCACAGTTATCGATTAGGGTTACATTTATAGTTCCAATATTAATTAGGATACAATTTATTAAACATGGAGTGTTAATATCACATTATTATGTAGTAATGTGATCTATGGATGCAATTATATGTATCTTAAATGCGATGGATGCAAACGGGTATCCGAAAAGTTATAAAACTATAAAATGGTAATGTGGGATGTACAACTAAACAATATGTGATATAAATATTGATATAATAATATTAATATGGATAGCATATTCGAAGCGATTAGTAACTATAAAAGATGTATTGATTAACCATGCATAAGAAGGTTCCGTTCAGAAATTTAGCGTCACCCTAATTTGTAAAATAGCTTAAAAATAACACATGTTCTCCAAAAGAGACGTATCTTATACCAAAACAAAGATAATTCAATAAAGTTTTCAGTTTTATAAGTATAAGCATCTCAGGTTATCCTTACAAAAAGTTATGAATATTCAAAATTGAAAGTTTGCTGCTGGAATTTCCCTGGACAGCAGTTTAGAGACGTGTTCATTTGCATTTTACGTTAATTAAACAATTTATTTTGCAAGTAAATATTTCATAGAGTTATAGTATTCTGAATTAGCTTCGTAACGAACTAAAGAACGTATACTAATGATTTTTCTATGATTTATAATGAATTTTATAAGATAAGGTGTACAGTAAATTTCAGATTTGTCATATCCGATTTTTCAACGACATTTCATATGTAAACTATAAGATTTTCAAATGTATAACATTATAAAATGAAGATTATAAAAGTATATAGCATGTAGCAAGATTAACTTGCCTCGATGGGTCGCGAATCGGGAAAACGGAACGTTAACCGTCGGCGGGAAAAACTCGCGACGGCGCACGGTTCACGGAATGAACCCAAACGACGAACAAAGGAACCACACGGGTCGGGGTATCTCGCTGGAACGTCGAGAAACGTCATCGGCACGACGGAATTCCGGCAACAAAAGAACAGTTAAAAGAAATGAGAAACGAGACATGAAGCAAGAAGAGAAAAATGATAAAGAGAAGTACGAGAGAATATATAAGGGGTAGAGAGAGAGAGAAAGTGGAAAGAGAGAGAAGAAGGAGAGAGTGAAAGTGGGGCCCACGGGGTTAAAGGGGAGGTTGTGATTGGCTGAGAGAATAAATTGAGAAGGATATAAAAGATTGTAAAAATATTATAGGTTAACTTAAAGATTTAAAAGATAGGTAATGAACAGTAAGATATCAGGTTAGTTAGAAAAATATATGTGATGGTTTTAATAATATTAAAATTTGGGATTTTGGCGCCAAATGAAACATTTCCAAATTGCGCCCGGGTTGGGTCCAAAAATTCGAAATTCAAATAATAGGATTTTAAGCGGGTTCCAAATTTTAAAATGAAATGTTTTATGATTAAAAAGCATACTCTCAAAACGGACACACGCACGTGCACGTAGCCATCCAAACTCGCCCGTTTCACTGAACGGGACGAGAACACAATGCACGGACGCTACCACGAGGCTAAGGATGTCAAGTAGGCCAAGATGAATATTTTCAATTTCATTTTAGATGCTAAAATTTGTTATATGTAGAAATGACTTTACCGGGTAAATTTTACAGTAAGCAACAAACAAGCAAATTAAATGAAATGAGTACCACATTATGCTCAAACAGTAACTGAAAATAGTAGCATTGGGCTCGGGTGTTACATTATACCCAACTACAAAAGAATTTCGTTCTCGAAATTCCAAGAATACAAGATAGAAGACTACAGGAAAAGGTGAGGATACTTCTGTCGGATCTCGTCTTCTCGCTCCCACATGGACTCTCCATGCGATCGATTACCCCAAGAAACGAGCACAAGGGGGATAACCTTGTTCTTAAGAACCTTTTCTCTCCGATCCTTAATTTCAACTGGTCGCTCTTCAAAAGTTAGGCCCTCCCGTACAGTCAACTCCGAATAATCCAATACTTGGGTTTCATCTCGAACATACTTCCGTAGTTGAGATACATGAAACACATCGTGCACACCTGCCAAGGACTGTGGTAATGCCAAACGGTACGCTAGCTCTCCAACACACTCCAATATCTCAAAGGGTCCAACGAATCGAGGACTAAGCTTTCCCCGACTCCCAAAACGAATCACTCCTCTAGTCGGTGATATCTTCAGGAATACCAAATCACCCACGGTGAACTCTAGAGGTCTTCTTGACGTGTCGGCCCAACTCTTCTGTCTGTCTTGAGCTGCCTTCATATGCTTCCTGATTGTATTCACCTTCTCGACTGTCTGTACCACCAAATCTGGTCCTAGTAACCTTCGTTCACCAACATCATCCCAACAAACGGGTGAACGGCACTTACGACCATACAATGCTTCAAACGGAGCCATCTGAATAGTCGCTTGGAAGCTATTGTTGTACGAAAACTCCACCAGGTGTAGATGATCCCCCCAAGAACCTTTGAAGTCCAACATGCAAGCCCTCAACATATCTTCAAGGGTCTGGATTGTTCTCTCCGATTGTCCATCAGTCTGAGGATGATAAGCTGTGCTAAACTTCAATCGAGTCCCCAAACTTTCTTCTAAACTCCTCCAAAAGTGCGACAAGAATCGAGTGTCCCGATCGGACACGATGCTTACCGGCACTCCATGCAATCTGACAATCTCCTGCATGTATCGCTCTGCCAAAGTCTCCGTCGATTGACCAACCCGAAAAGGAATAAAGTGAGCTGCCTTGGTCAAACGATCGACAATCACCCATACGACATTGTTGCCCTTTGGACTCCGCGGTAAAGCCGTCACGAAATCCATGGTTATATGTTCCCACTTCCACTGAGGAATCGGAAGTGGTTGCAACAAACCAGCAACCCTTTGGTGTTCAGCCTTGACTTGCTGACACACCAAGCACTTAGCCACGAAGCGAGCAATTTCCCGTTTCATACCTTCCCACCAGAAGTGCTGTCGAATATCTCGGTACATCTTTGTCCCTCCTGGATGTACAGAGTAAGCTGAACTGTGTGCCTCCTTCATAAGCTCTTCACGCACATCTCCTTTTGGCACACACACACGGCTACCATATCTCAACGAACCGTCTTCATGGATCAGTAAATCGGTTTGTAGTCCAGCCTCAACCCGCTCTCGAAACTTCTGCAGTCTAGGATCCTGCGATTGTGCCGCTTTAATCTTCTCAACCAAGGACGACTGTACTTGCAACTGCATCAACTGTCCCGTAGAATGTGGTAGCACAACCTCCAAGTCGAATCTTCGAAAATCTGCAATGATCTCCTTCTGCGTAGTTAATACCTGAATTGCTGGTAACCGACTAAGCGCATCCGGTACAACATTAACCTTCCCCGGATAGTACTTAAGATCAAGATCGTAGTCAGCCATCAACTCCAACCATCTATGCTGCCTCATGATAGGCTCCTTCTGCGTGAACACGTACTTCAAGCTCTTATGATCTGTAAAAACTTCGACTCTTACGCCCAAAAGGTAGTGTCTCCAAATCTTCAAAGCGAAAATCACAGCCGCAAGCTCCAAGTCATGAGTTGGATAATTCTTCTCATGGGTCTTCAGTTGTCTTAATGCGTATGCTACGACCTTCCCATGCTGCATCAAAACACATCCCAATTCTTTCCCAGATGCGTCGCTATGAATCATCAGTCCTCCGGAATTGTCTGGTACGGTCAGGATAGGGGTGGTTATCAACTTCTGCTTCAACGTCTCAAAGCCAACGCACACTTATCCGTCCATACAAAAGGTAACTCCTTACGCATAAGCTTGGTCAGCGGTTCTGCCAAACGAGCAAAGTTCTCCACAAATCTCCTGTAGTATCCGGCTAATCCAAGGAAACTTCTTATCTCAGCTACATTCCTTGGAATAGGCCAATCTCGAACTGCTGCAATCTTTTCGGGATGGATGGCGATTCCATCACCCGACACGACATGTCCCAGAAATTTCACTTCTTCCAGCCAGAATTCGCACTACTCATCTTCGCAAATAACTTCTCTTGTCTCAGCGTCTGCAGTGCGATCCTTAAATGCTCAGCAGGCTCCTCCGGACTCTTCGAGTATACCAGAATATCGTCAATGAATACCACAATAAACTGGTCCAAGAATGGTGAAAAGATCCTGTTCATCAAATCCATGAATATTGCCGGCGCATTAGTCACTCCGAAGGGCATCACTAGATACTCGAAATGTCCATATCGAGTCCGAAACGCCGTCTTGCAAATGTCTTCTGCTCTCACTCGGACCTGATGATATCCTGATCGCAAATCCAGTTTCGAGAATACCCTCGCGCCACTAAGCTGCTCAAAAAGTTCTCCAATGCGAGGGATCTGGTACTTGTTCTTAATAGTCGCCCGGTTCAATTCTCGATAATCAATGCACATCCTTCTCGTGCCATCCTTCTTCTTTACTAAAAGAACTGGAGCTCCCAAGGCGAGTTGCTGCTTCGAATCCAACCCTTCTCAAGTAATTCACCAACTTGTTTCTTAACTCCTTCCAATTCCACTGGTGCCATTGGATAGTAAGCTTTAGACACTGGCGCTGCACCAGGACTAAGGTCAATCGTGAACTCCACGTCTCGCTTCGGCGGTAAGCCCGATATATCTTCAAACACGTCCATAGAATCATGAACAACAGCCGGCTCTTTACTTTCATCACTTCCATTGATGCAAGAACATTGTTTGTCGGCCTAGCCCTAAACTCGACCGGCCCGACAGAACTGCTTCCTTACCGCAACTGCTGTCTGCTGTGAACTCCCAATTTTCCTGATATGCTCTGCTGTTCTCGAGCTGCCGTAAGAACCTGTGAGAAAGTGGTCAAACCCAGGGAGACGGTTTGCCTTTGGATGTCCACATCCAAGCTGCGCATGGACCTTCGTGCCCTGTCTGCATCGTTGGCGACTAAAGGTCCAGCGAAACTGCTGAGTCTCGTCCACTCTGCTGCATGCACGTCCACGGGTGCTCCATTCTGCCTCAGCCCAATAAATTTCTCTTCCATTTCCTCCCGTGCAGTCCGCGGAAAGAACTTCTCCAGGAAACTCTTAGAGAAATCCGCCCAACTGCTTGGCTTGGGCAAACGGTTCTCCTCCACAAGCCACCACTCTCGGCGTAATCCACTAGTTGAATGCGCACCACATCAACTCCTTTGTCCTCTGGAATCTGTGCCGCAATCAGCAAATTCTCCGTGCTGACTAGCCACTGCTCGGCTGGCACGTCTCCTCCAAACCAGTGAAAGTAGTAGGACCCACACGTCTGAACTCTGCCACGGTCCCTACTCGGTCAACTGGTCTAGTTCCAATCTTGTTCACAGACTGCTGAACGATCTGCAAACCTTCCTGAAACGAGTCCGCTTGTTGCTGGATCAGCTCGGGCTGTTTCTTTGATTCCCAGCATTCCTCTTATCACTCCAAGCATGGCGGCTTCGTTCACACGCCTCTGGTACGTCTTCAACTTCTTACCTGTCATAATCCTGAACTCAAAACACCCAATATTAGCATGATGATAGATTCTGAATATGGATCAAGGCTAGAACTCCAAGATACTTAAATAGAGTACCGCATTGTAGCTATGCCGCGGTATCATAGCCGCAATTACTTAACTCCACCCAAGTCGCCTAAGTCCTAGAGATAACAAGGAATTAGGTTTTCGAATTGACAATACAAAGTAAGTTTGCATGTCGACATGATCCGGAAGAATGATTCAAAGATGGTAAAACGGTCAAGGTGGCTGGACATGTTTCCTAATCACGGGTGTTCTGATTCGTGTATTGGGTACAATACCCAACTACAAAAAAAATCAACCCAACTAACCTATGGCTCTGATACCAAAAAACCATGTCACGCCCCGCTTCCCAGAGTACGCAAGATTGAGCACGTGACATAGCCAACCATGCTACCTGTGGGTAGAAAGTATCCATCCACAGTCACATTACGGCTGTAGAGATATCAAGAACAAGATAAATAAACTATCTAACACATGTCCAAATCCATAATAACCAGAGTCAATGATAAATAAGTGCGGAAGCAAATGATCCAATGCAATAATAGAAAGGTACGTCCCGTAATGCGGGATCACACCTGGAAATAAAATGCAATAAATGAACTAACCACTACAGAACTCACAAATCAGCCTGTTGGCTGAAGTACTCCTGCTCAGTCGTCGACAGTGGTAAAGAATCTGGGCCATGCAAAACCCAGACGTCAGCGCGTCATGTCAACCAATAATATAATATGAACATGGTAATAAGCAATGCAGGTATGAACATGAATAAAGCAGTACTAAGAAATAACAGTGCAGGGTAATGTGCAGTGGTAACTAAACTGTCCTATCAGCTTTCTACTCTATAGTCTTTGAAATCAAATTGATGAATCGTCGATGTAACTCAATAGTATCCCGTGCGTGCCCGGGACCACGGTCAAAGCCCTCGGGGCTGAATCCGAGACGTGCCGCTAAGCAGTAATAGGTAGCTGGATGGACGAGTGATGTCAGCATCATCACTCCGGGGCTGGCCAAGCCCGTAAGACTGATCAGAACAAGTATCGAACTGTTGAGTTACAAGTCGGTTTCACCTTTGATTTCCCCATACCCCCAAGCTATGTATGTCAGGTCAGGTATTCAAGAGTCAAGGACTAATGCCAACACAAAATCAGGTAAAGTAGGTCTGTCTGGATAGACAGCAGGAATGGTCAGGTTGGTCGGCATTAGGCATGAGATCAGGTAACAGGTCAGGTAATGTATAAAGGTGTCATGTCATGTCAAGAGTGCACGGTACCATGTCATGTCAAGTAGGAAGTGTAACAGGTCATGTCAGGAAGCACAAGATGTCATGTGGGTGCTCATAATCAAACTATCATAAGTATATGTATAAATAAACAAGCATGAATACTATCAGAACAATAAACTGGAACATGTAATATGATATGTAAATAAATATAATTTCAAGGATATGGATGCACAGTTATCGATTAGGGTTACATTTATAGTTCCAATATTAATTAGGATACAATTTATTAAACATGGAGTGTTAATATCACATTATTATGTAGTAATGTGATCTATGGATGCAATTATATGTATCTTAAATGCGATGGATGCAAACGGGTATCCGAAAAGTTATAAAACTATAAAATGGTAATGTGGGATGTACAACTAAACAATATGTGATATAAATATTGATATAATAATATTAATATGGATAGCATATTCGAAGCGATTAGTAACTATAAAAGATGTATTGATTAACCATGCATAAGAAGGTTCCGTTCAGAAATTTAGCGTCACCCTAATTTGTAAAATAGCTTAAAAATAACACATGTTCTCCAAAAGAGACGTATCTTATACCAAAACAAAGATAATTCAATAAAGTTTTCAGTTTTATAAGTATAAGCATCTCAGGTTATCCTTACAAAAAGTTATGAATATTCAAAATTGAAAGTTTGCTGCTGGAATTTCCCTGGACAGCAGTTTAGAGACGTGTTCATTTGCATTTTACGTTAATTAAACAATTTATTTTGCAAGTAAATATTTCATAGAGTTATAGTATTCTGAATTAGCTTCGTAACGAACTAAAGAACGTATACTAATGATTTTTCTATGATTTATAATGAATTTTATAAGATAAGGTGTACAGTAAATTTCAGATTTGTCATATCCGATTTTTCAACGACATTTCATATGTAAACTATAAGATTTTCAAATGTATAACATTATAAAATGAAGATTATAAAAGTATATAGCATGTAGCAAGATTAACTTGCCTCGATGGGTCGCGAATCGGGAAAACGGAACGTTAACCGTCGGCGGGAAAAACTCGCGACGGCGCACGGTTCACGGAATGAACCCAAACGACGAACAAAGGAACCACACGGGTCGGGGTATCTCGCTGGAACGTCGAGAAACGTCATCGGCACGACGGAATTCCGGCAACAAAAGAACAGTTAAAAGAAATGAGAAACGAGACATGAAGCAAGAAGAGAAAAATGATAAAGAGAAGTACGAGAGAATATATAAGGGGTAGAGAGAGAGAGAAAGTGGAAAGAGAGAGAAGAAGGAGAGAGTGAAAGTGGGGCCCACGGGGTTAAAGGGGAGGTTGTGATTGGCTGAGAGAATAAATTGAGAAGGATATAAAAGATTGTAAAAATATTATAGGTTAACTTAAAGATTTAAAAGATAGGTAATGAACAGTAAGATATCAGGTTAGTTAGAAAAATATATGTGATGGTTTTAATAATATTAAAATTTGGGATTTTGGCGCCAAATGAAACATTTCCAAATTGCGCCCGGGTTGGGTCCAAAAATTCGAAATTCAAATAATAGGATTTTAAGCGGGTTCCAAATTTTAAAATGAAATGTTTTATGATTAAAAAGCATACTCTCAAAACGGACACACGCACGTGCACGTAGCCATCCAAACTCGCCCGTTTCACTGAACGGGACGAGAACACAATGCACGGACGCTACCACGAGGCTAAGGATGTCAAGTAGGCCAAGATGAATATTTTCAATTTCATTTTAGATGCTAAAATTTGTTATATGTAGAAATGACTTTACCGGGTAAATTTTACAGTAAGCAACAAACAAGCAAATTAAATGAAATGAGTACCACATTATGCTCAAACAGTAACTGAAAATAGTAGCATTGGGCTCGGGTGTTACATTATACCCAACTACAAAAGAATTTCGTTCTCGAAATTCCAAGAATACAAGATAGAAGACTACAGGAAAAGGTGAGGATACTTCTGTCGGATCTCGTCTTCTCGCTCCCACATGGACTCTCCATGCGATCGATTACCCCAAGAAACGAGCACAAGGGGGATAACCTTGTTCTTAAGAACCTTTTCTCTCCGATCCTTAATTTCAACTGGTCGCTCTTCAAAAGTTAGGCCCTCCCGTACAGTCAACTCCGAATAATCCAATACTTGGGTTTCATCTCGAACATACTTCCGTAGTTGAGATACATGAAACACATCGTGCACACCTGCCAAGGACTGTGGTAATGCCAAACGGTACGCTAGCTCTCCAACACGCTCCAATATCTCAAAGGGTCCAACGAATCGAGGACTAAGCTTTCCCCGACTCCCAAAACGAATCACTCCTCTAGTCGGTGATATCTTCAGGAATACCAAATCACCCACGGTGAACTCTAGAGGTCTTCTTGACGTGTCGGCCCAACTCTTCTGTCTGTCTTGAGCTGCCTTCATATGCTTCCTGATTGTATTCACCTTCTCGACTGTCTGTACCACCAAATCTGGTCCTAGTAACCTTCGTTCACCAACATCATCCCAACAAACGGGTGAACGGCACTTACGACCATACAATGCTTCAAACGGAGCCATCTGAATAGTCGCTTGGAAGCTATTGTTGTACGAAAACTCCACCAGGTGTAGATGATCCCCCCAAGAACCTTTGAAGTCCAACTTGCAAGCCCTCAACATATCTTCAAGGGTCTGGATTGTTCTCTCCGATTGTCCATCAGTCTGAGGATGATAAGCTGTGCTAAACTTCAATCGAGTCCCCAAACTTTCTTCTAAACTCCTCCAAAAGTGCGACAAGAATCGAGTGTCCCGATCGGACACGATGCTTACCGGCACTCCATGCAATCTGACAATCTCCTGCATGTATCGCTCTGCCAAAGTCTCCGTCGATTGACCAACCCGAAAAGGAATAAAGTGAGCTGCCTTGGTCAAACGATCGACAATCACCCATACGACATTGTTGCCCTTTGGACTCCGCGGTAAAGCCGTCACGAAATCCATGGTTATATGTTCCCACTTCCACTGAGGAATCGGAAGTGGTTGCAACAAACCAGCAACCCTTTGGTGTTCAGCCTTGACTTGCTGACACACCAAGCACTTAGCCACGAAGCGAGCAATTTCCCGTTTCATACCTTCCCACCAGAAGTGCTGTCGAATATCTCGGTACATCTTTGTCCCTCCTGGATGTACAGAGTAAGCTGAACTGTGTGCCTCCTTCATAAGCTCTTCACGCACATCTCCTTTTGGCACACACACACGGCTACCATATCTCAACGAACCGTCTTCATGGATCAGTAAATCGGTTTGTAGTCCAGCCTCAACCCGCTCTCGAAACTTCTGCAGTCTAGGATCCTGCGATTGTGCCGCTTTAATCTTCTCAACCAAGGACGACTGTACTTGCAACTGCATCAACTGTCCCGTAGAATGTGGTAGCACAACCTCCAAGTCGAATCTTCGAAAATCTGCAATGATCTCCTTCTGCGTAGTTAATACCTGAATTGCTGGTAACCGACTAAGCGCATCCGGTACAACATTAACCTTCCCCGGATAGTACTTAAGATCAAGATCGTAGTCAGCCATCAACTCCAACCATCTATGCTGCCTCATGATAGGCTCCTTCTGCGTGAACACGTACTTCAAGCTCTTATGATCTGTAAAAACTTCGACTCTTACGCCCAAAAGGTAGTGTCTCCAAATCTTCAAAGCGAAAATCACAGCCGCAAGCTCCAAGTCATGAGTTGGATAATTCTTCTCATGGGTCTTCAGTTGTCTTAATGCGTATGCTACGACCTTCCCATGCTGCATCAAAACACATCCCAATTCTTTCCCAGATGCGTCGCTATGAATCATCAGTCCTCCGGAATTGTCTGGTACGGTCAGGATAGGGGTGGTTATCAACTTCTGCTTCAACGTCTCAAAGCCAACGCACACTTATCCGTCCATACAAAAGGTAACTCCTTACGCATAAGCTTGGTCAGCGGTTCTGCCAAACGAGCAAAGTTCTCCACAAATCTCCTGTAGTATCCGGCTAATCCAAGGAAACTTCTTATCTCAGCTACATTCCTTGGAATAGGCCAATCTCGAACTGCTGCAATCTTTTCGGGATGGACGGCGATTCCATCACCCGACACGACATGTCCCAGAAATTTCACTTCTTCCAGCCAGAATTCGCACTACTCATCTTCGCAAATAACTTCTCTTGTCTCAGCGTCTGCAGTGCGATCCTTAAATGCTCAGCAGGCTCCTCCGGACTCTTCGAGTATACCAGAATATCGTCAATGAATACCACAATAAACTGGTCCAAGAATGGTGAAAAGATCCTGTTCATCAAATCCATGAATATTGCCGGCGCATTAGTCACTCCGAAGGGCATCACTAGATACTCGAAATGTCCATATCGAGTCCGAAACGCCGTCTTGCAAATGTCTTCTGCTCTCACTCGGACCTGATGATATCCTGATCGCAAATCCAGTTTCGAGAATACCCTCGCGCCACTAAGCTGCTCAAAAAGTTCTCCAATGCGAGGGATCTGGTACTTGTTCTTAATAGTCGCCCGGTTCAATTCTCGATAATCAATGCACATCCTTCTCGTGCCATCCTTCTTCTTTACTAAAAGAACTGGAGCTCCCAAGGCGAGTTGCTGCTTCGAATCCAACCCTTCTCAAGTAATTCACCAACTTGTTTCTTAACTCCTTCCAATTCCACTGGTGCCATTGGATAGTAAGCTTTAGACACTGGCGCTGCACCAGGACTAAGGTCAATCGTGAACTCCACGTCTCGCTTCGGCGGTAAGCCCGATATATCTTCAAACACGTCCATAGAATCATGAACAACAGCCGGCTCTTTACTTTCATCACTTCCATTGATGCAAGAACATTGTTTGTCGGCCTAGCCCTAAACTCGACCGGCCCGACAGAACTGCTTCCTTACCGCAACTGCTGTCTGCTGTGAACTCCCAATTTTCCTGATATGCTCTGCTGTTCTCGAGCTGCCGTAAGAACCTGTGAGAAAGTGGTCAAACCCAGGGAGACGGTTTGCCTTTGGATGTCCACATCCAAGCTGCGCATGGACCTTCGTGCCCTGTCTGCATCGTTGGCGACTAAAGGTCCAGCGAAACTGCTGAGTCTCGTCCACTCTGCTGCATGCACGTCCACGGGTGCTCCATTCTGCCTCAGCCCAATAAATTTCTCTTCCATTTCCTCCCGTGCAGTCCGCGGAAAGAACTTCTCCAGGAAACTCTTAGAGAAATCCGCCCAACTGCTTGGCTTGGGCAAACGGTTCTCCTCCACAAGCCACCACTCTCGGCGTAATCCACTAGTTGAATGCGCACCACATCAACTCCTTTGTCCTCTGGAATCTGTGCCGCAATCAGCAAATTCTCCGTGCTGACTAGCCACTGCTCGGCTGGCACGTCTCCTCCAAACCAGTGAAAGTAGTAGGACCCACACGTCTGAACTCTGCCACGGTCCCTACTCGGTCAACTGGTCTAGTTCCAATCTTGTTCACAGACTGCTGAACGATCTGCAAACCTTCCTGAAACGAGTCCGCTTGTTGCTGGATCAGCTCGGGCTGTTTCTTTGATTCCCAGCATTCCTCTTATCACTCCAAGCATGGCGGCTTCGTTCACACGCCTCTGGTACGTCTTCAACTTCTTACCTGTCATAATCCTGAACTCAAAACACCCAATATTAGCATGATGATAGATTCTGAATATGGATCAAGGCTAGAACTCCAAGATACTTAAATAGAGTACCGCATTGTAGCTATGCCGCGGTATCATAGCCGCAATTACTTAACTCCACCCAAGTCGCCTAAGTCCTAGAGATAACAAGGAATTAGGTTTTCGAATTGACAATGCAAAGTAAGTTTGCATGTCGACATGATCCGGAAGAATGATTCAAAGATGGTAAAACGGTCAAGGTGGCTGGACATGTTTCCTAATCACGGGTGTTCTGATTCGTGTATTGGGTACAATACCCAACTACAAAAAAAATCAACCCAACTAACCTATGGCTCTGATACCAAAAAACCATGTCACGCCCCGCTTCCCAGAGTACGCAAGATTGAGCACGTGACATAGCCAACCATGCTACCTGTGGGTAGAAAGTATCCATCCACAGTCACATTACGGCTGTAGAGATATCAAGAACAAGATAAATAAACTATCTAACACATGTCCAAATCCATAATAACCAGAGTCAATGATAAATAAGTGCGGAAGCAAATGATCCAATGCAATAATAGAAAGGTACGTCCCGTAATGCGGGATCACACCTGGAAATAAAATGCAATAAATGAACTAACCACTACAGAACTCACAAATCAGCCTGTTGGCTGAAGTACTCCTGCTCAGTCGTCGACAGTGGTAAAGAATCTGGGCCATGCAAAACCCAGACGTCAGCGCGTCATGTCAACCAATAATATAATATGAACATGGTAATAAGCAATGCAGGTATGAACATGAATAAAGCAGTACTAAGAAATAACAGTGCAGGGTAATGTGCAGTGGTAACTAAACTGTCCTATCAGCTTTCTACTCTATAGTCTTTGAAATCAAATTGATGAATCGTCGATGTAACTCAATAGTATCCCGTGCGTGCCCGGGACCACGGTCAAAGCCCTCGGGGCTGAATCCGAGACGTGCCGCTAAGCAGTAATAGGTAGCTGGATGGACGAGTGATGTCAGCATCATCACTCCGGGGCTGGCCAAGCCCGTAAGACTGATCAGAACAAGTATCGAACTGTTGAGTTACAAGTCGGTTTCACCTTTGATTTCCCCATACCCCCAAGCTATGTATGTCAGGTCAGGTATTCAAGAGTCAAGGACTAATGCCAACACAAAATCAGGTAAAGTAGGTCTGTCTGGATAGACAGCAGGAATGGTCAGGTTGGTCGGCATTAGGCATGAGATCAGGTAACAGGTCAGGTAATGTATAAAGGTGTCATGTCATGTCAAGAGTGCACGGTACCATGTCATGTCAAGTAGGAAGTGTAACAGGTCATGTCAGGAAGCACAAGATGTCATGTGGGTGCTCATAATCAAACTATCATAAGTATATGTATAAATAAACAAGCATGAATACTATCAGAACAATAAACTGGAACATGTAATATGATATGTAAATAAATATAATTTCAAGGATATGGATGCACAGTTATCGATTAGGGTTACATTTATAGTTCCAATATTAATTAGGATACAATTTATTAAACATGGAGTGTTAATATCACATTATTATGTAGTAATGTGATCTATGGATGCAATTATATGTATCTTAAATGCGATGGATGCAAACGGGTATCCGAAAAGTTATAAAACTATAAAATGGTAATGTGGGATGTACAACTAAACAATATGTGATATAAATATTGATATAATAATATTAATATGGATAGCATATTCGAAGCGATTAGTAACTATAAAAGATGTATTGATTAACCATGCATAAGAAGGTTCCGTTCAGAAATTTAGCGTCACCCTAATTTGTAAAATAGCTTAAAAATAACACATGTTCTCCACAAGAGACGTATCTTATACCAAAACAAAGATAATTCAATAAGGTTTTCAGTTTTATAAGTATAAGCATCTCAGGTTATCCTTACAAAAAGTTATGAATATTCAAAATTGAAAGTTTGCTGCTGGAATTTCCCTGGACAGCAGTTTAGAGACGTGTTCATTTGCATTTTACGTTAATTAAACAATTTATTTTGCAAGTAAATATTTCATAGAGTTATAGTATTCTGAATTAGCTTCGTAACGAACTAAAGAACGTATACTAATGATTTTTCTATGATTTATAATGAATTTTATAAGATAAGGTGTACAGTAAATTTCAGATTTGTCATATCCGATTTTTCAACGACATTTCATATGTAAACTATAAGATTTTCAAATGTATAACATTATAAAATGAAGATTATAAAAGTATATAGCATGTAGCAAGATTAACTTGCCTCGATGGGTCGCGAATCGGGAAAACGGAACGTTAACCGTCGGCGGGAAAAACTCGCGACGGCGCACGGTTCACGGAATGAACCCAAACGACGAACAAAGGAACCACACGGGTCGGGGTATCTCGCTGGAACGTCGAGAAACGTCATCGGCACGACGGAATTCCGGCAACAAAAGAACAGTTAAAAGAAATGAGAAACGAGACATGAAGCAAGAAGAGAAAAATGATAAAGAGAAGTACGAGAGAATATATAAGGGGTAGAGAGAGAGAGAAAGTGGAAAGAGAGAGAAGAAGGAGAGAGTGAAAGTGGGGCCCACGGGGTTAAAGGGGAGGCTGTGATTGGCTGAGAGAATAAATTGAGAAGGATATAAAAGATTGTAAAAATATTATAGGTTAACTTAAAGATTTAAAAGATAGGTAATGAACAGTAAGATATCAGGTTAGTTAGAAAAATATATGTGATGGTTTTAATAATATTAAAATTTGGGATTTTGGCGCCAAATGAAACATTTCCAAATTGCGCCTGGGTTGGGTCAAAAAATTCGAAATTCAAATAATAGGATTTTAAGCGGGTTCCAAATTTTAAAATGAAATGTTTTATGATTAAAAAGCATACTCTCAAAACGGACACACGCACGTGCACGTAGCCATCCAAACTCGCCCGTTTCACTGAACGGGACGAGAACACAATGCACGGACGCTACCACGAGGCTAAGGATGTCAAGTAGGCTAAGATGAATATTTTCAATTTCATTTTAGATGCTAAAATTTGTTATATGTAGAAATGACTTTACCGGGTAAATTTTACAGTAAGCAACAAACAAGCAAATTAAATGAAATGAGTACCACATTATGCTCAAACAGTAACTGAAAATAGTAGCATTGGGCTCGGGTGTTACAGGGATCATGGTCCCGAAAAATAGGCCGGTGGTGGCCTGAGTCACTTTCTCCACAGGCATAGTAAGGACGGAGGCCGATTGAGGCCCATATGCTACACCTCCAGGTGATGTGGAACGTCGGTTGCATTGGCACTTCGAGCAGTTCGAGCAATTGGAGGCCATTGATGCTTGATTTCTGCGCCAGGCAAAAGACCAAATCTTAGTAACTTGCAACCCAAAGTCAACCATTAACAAACCGCGATTCGTTCGCGAAGACGACACACGAAGTGTGGAGTGGAAAGAGGAAAAAGTCCCACCGGGCGTGCCAGAATCTGTTCCCCTCCGAATGGCGGCCACGATGTGAGGATGTCTTGCCTGAGATTCAGGGCAGATGCTATATGGTTTTATCCGTCCACCTCTCCAAAGATGCCAAGTTGATTTATGGCACCGTGTATCGGAGGTTTAGACGGATGCGGCCGATGTAGCAGACTTCGTCAGATTCCCCCTTGTTTGAGGGGTTTTTGATTGTGGGGACGCTCTTCCCTGCAGGCGCAAGCCCCTGCAGTTAATTACGCTACCGCATCGCGGTAGCCACTTTCTCCTTCTCCAGAATTTCACTTCGTATCGTGTGTGTTTGTTTTGTTTGTGGATGCCTGTGGATTGTATACGGAGACTAAGTTATGTCGTCGCCCGTAGGACGTGGATTAGTCCAAATCCGTATTTACTTAGATTTGGGTTTGGTGTTTTAGTTTAAGGATACGTTAGCCATATGGAGATTAAGATCAACTTAAACGTTCGTTAAGGATATGTTAGTCTGATTTGAGACTAAGATCAACTTAACGGGATCGTTTGGATCCGACAAAAGAGCATTTGGGGGCTCTATTGTTCCAGTTTAGGAACGTAGTGGTCCATAGATAGTTTAGGAACGTTGCGGTCCATTGCCAGTTTAGGGACGTGGTGGTCCATTGCCAGTTTAGGGACATGGTGGTCCATAGGTAGTTTAAGGACGCATTAGTCCGTTAGTTTAAGGACGCATAAGTCTGTTAGTTTAAGGACGCATAAGTCTGCGAGTTTAAGGACCCCACAGTCCGTGTTGATGTGTGGTTGTCGGGACCCGTCACCTCTCTGACGTCGTTGAAGGATTACAACGATAGGAGCCAGAGGAGTTCGGAGATGTACCCTCAAACCGGATGTAAATTGATTTAGGAGAGCAACCGTGCTCAGTCAATTTAATTTGAGGACTTACGACCATGATTGGGCTAAGTCCAGTTGGGAATATTCAACGTTTTTTTTTATTTATCTTTGGCCTATTAGGCCCGTGCTAGGGCTTTGCCCCTTTTTAATAATGCACTGCATTTTTGTTTTGTTTGGGCTCTGCCCTTTTATAAATGATGCAGAGCATCTGCTTTGTTTGGGCTCTTCCCTTTTTATAAATGATGCAGAGCATCTATTTTGTTTGGGCTCTGCCCTTTTAATGCATTGCATTTTTATTTTGGCCTGCTAGGACTTTTTGATTTGGGCCTGGCCCTTCAGTAAACAATGCAGTGCATTTGTCAGGCGCTTTGCGCCAATCATTGAGCGCAAGCGCTTGTGGTGGTGACACGTGTCATGCAAGCGCAGTGCGTTGCGCCAGTGCGCTGCTGACACGTGGCGCGCTCTGGTGAGTTGCGCCAATTTCAGAGAGCAATGCTCTATCTTAAAAGCGCATAGCGCAAGTGGTTCTGGTGCTGACACGTGGCGCTCTCTGGTGGCTTGCGCCAAACCAGGAGCGCAACAGTGCACACGTATATGATCGCCCTCATACTACTGGCAGTCAAGCAAGAATCCTAGGGGCTCTATCAACATGCGATAGTGATCAGTAATGTCACCTAAAGCAGCACACGATGATAAAGATAAACCAGATAGCATACTATCATCTTGAGTAAGACTGTCCTACCGGCATAGGTCCTCCCTCTATCATTGCAATCACGTGTCTGTGATCCAATAATTGACTCTGAGGGCACTATCTCCAACAATCTCCCACTTGCACTCAAGGCTAATTATTGCGATGTCGCATACTCACAGCCCGTGTGATACGGAACACCCAACTCCTCTACTAGTCAGTCTCACAAAACTCGTTTGCGAAACTATTGCGTTTGAGGAATAGCCTCAGTGAGTGGATCCGCTGTGATGTTTCTTTCTATGTCTCTCTTTATCTCAAGTTCGCGAAGAAACCCATCTCCCGAAATGAGCAATACCTGTCTTAGAATATGTTTGGATGTCTGATGGGACCTAGTTCATAAGTGAACTCCATATCCAAACTTCTTAGACTGTATCGTCAACTGAACTTAATCAGTATCCAGCGCCATCCTTCCCTCAGTATCCACCTGGACCACCTGTCCAAAATACTGCCCCTTGTCAGAGGGAAAACTATAACTCTGACAGTCACTCTGTCATCCAGGTCACCTTGGAAGCCTGGAATGATAACTGTCTCCCAAAGGAGGCTGCCGCTATCATTTCCCTAGAACATTAACTTATGTTCTAAAACTGCTTCCGATTGTTTCTCCAGGATTGGATTAATATCAACTTACTGCACCTAGTGCAAAAACAATATCTGGTGTGGTACTTGACATCTCATGATTGATTCAATTGCCTAAGCAAGTGATCTGCCAATCATGCACATCCCTCTCCCCTTTAGTCTGTAAGACACTTTTAGAGAGGGTGACTCCATCACCTGCAGGTACACTACCGTGCCAGGAGTCGTCCATTCTAAAATACCTTTAGAATACTGTCTAAGTACCCAGATTGGGACACTTCCCAAATCTAGATCTAAAACCATAGATCTAGTAACCAGAATACCTGATATAATATCCAATTCCTATGTGGGGAAACCACTGTGTGACAACCAAAGTTTAACCGACCGTAGTATAGGAATTTCACTTCCTTCTGTGTATGTCATCCAAATACCAGGACATCACACCCTACTATCTTCTTAACAGATCCGTCCCCTATTCCGATGAAGTCAAACCTATGACTGTTACATCAGAAATATATAATCTATCTCCGCTATATCTGCTTTAGTCTATAAATAGACATAAGCCACTTGTCTACCATGCTTCCGCTGCTCCCACTGACTACGACAACTCTCTGGCAGAGTCATATACACGTATGCTTCTAAAGCCAGTTTAGAACGACGCTATACTTATCCTCCTGCCGGGTCTCACAGTCTGGAGCAACAACAATGGCAAGTCTGGGTAAACAAGAACCTCCCTGCCACCGTCCTTGAGCATACCGAAGTACCTCTCGGGTGCCTGAGGTTACCCACTTTATCTGCGGAGTGGCCAATGGAATGTCAAACTAGATTGAATCTTTAGGTTCTTATCAAATCTTCAGTAATCGTTTGCGGTTCTGGAATCACTTCCAGTTCTACCATACTCCCACTACTGTTTTATGAAAAAATCCATTTTTATTAAAACTGTGGCGAGTCAAGAACAATATCACTATTGATCTTCCAGATGGTAGAAAATCAACCCTCGTCATAGCCCGGGTCAACCCATAAACAGCCATTACAGAAACGTGCCTTGAGTTATCCGGAGTCTGGTTTTAAGCATAAGCCGGACAACTCCCCGTATCTTAACATCGTTAAGATATGAACCGTTCTATATCCAATATAGAAACAGAGGCACTGATTTAATTGGAACCAGATTCAAATCATGCAGCTGTCTCCAGTGCATGTCAACTAAATGAACGGAGGCCGATCAGCGTTACTCAACTTAGGAGTGCTTCCAATTATGAGTAACCTGAAAGAGAAGAAAGTTCTCTTAATCATTACTATCAACTGAATATCATACACAAGTATCTACATCTTCGATCACCTTGAAGAATCCTGATACTTGCAATGCCTGGTTCTCTACTTTATTCTTATACCTATAACTTCTCAAAACTTAGACCTTGCATTTCTATGAAAACACATGTCTAAGTACCAGAGAAGTCACAAGTAAACAGAATATAGTACGAGTACCAACCCCTCTGTCCTAATGGACACTGGACAACATACAATACTCTGTATAAGTCCCTTGAGTCTAATGACTCATTCCCTGTGTGTCGTAGGTTGAAAACTGTACTTATGGTTAAGAAGAATTACACCGCTGTTTAATGCTCCTTACCTAACCATCCACTGATATAGGTAAATGTCATAGACATAATTTCAAAAAGTTATATCCCACTCTATAAAAATAGACGTACAGATATATCAATTTGAAATTGGTGCATAACAACGGATATTCAGAACCAAATATTTGCCGTCCGGCAAACAACCCAGGCGATTTCCTCAAATATCACCAATTACAACGAATCCCGATATAATGAGGATAATCACCCAATTCCTAATAACTTACTCCCACTAATCATCTGTAAAACCATACAGATGTGAGAATCAAACCAGGTAAATACATACCCTGGAGCAAGGGCAAATTGGGAAATCAGTTTTCTTTTAACAATACACAGTGAAACTGAAACATGTAAATGTTTCGAAGGGGTATCCGGGTATTCCTAGTAATGCCTTTTCCATTATCCAGATTCACAACTGTAACCGTATATTTCTTTGTCATCTCTCCAAATCCCTTTATATGTCTTTATTCATTACCTTCTGTACACCCCTTTAGGCTAAATGGTATTCTTCCTTCCCTACCGTTCGGCACCAGCCTATGGTTTGGAAGAAGACTATCCAATAAGCATAATAGGTGTACTGTCCTAATCCTAGGAGCACTCGCAACCTGAGAGAAGGTGAGGATAAAAGACAACAGAATAAAACCTTATTCCTATTTCTCCTGAACCAGAATCCATCCCCGAACCGGAACAAGTTCCTTTCAAGTTCGTATATAACCATACGATGGAGTATCCAATAAACTGTGGATCTTCATAGTGATACGGAGTGTTATGGAGAAATACAAAGGTGATGTAGGATTGGCGAAGAAATACTTGGTTTGGTCGTGAATAGCAGTCGCAATTTACTCTGCCCTCTTACTAATCCCTTTATTTGTCTTTACTTAATACCTTCTGCACACCATCATTAGGCTAATTGGTTTTCTTCGTTCCCCACCGTTCGGCACCAGCCTATGGTTTAGAAGAAGACTATCCAATAAGCATAATAGGTGTGCTGTCCTAATCCAAGGAACACTCGCAACCTGAGAGAAGGTAAAAGGAAAAGACAACTGAATAGTTCTATTCTTTTTCTCCAGAACCAGAAACCATCCTCGAATAAATTCCTTCGAGTTCGTATATAACCATACGATGGTTTTATCCAATGGAAGTGGACGTTCGTAGTAATACGGGGTGTCCTGGAGAAAAGGGTAAAAGTAGGAGTGGCAATGAGGTATGCAACTCTGACAATCCAAAAGCCAGTGTTTAAGAAGGTTCGGTCAACTTGGTCACTGAGTCATAGTCAAGGGTCGGGCCATGGACGCTGCCAAAGAGAGAGAGAAAAGAAACACTCAGCATGCACTCTAACCTAGATCAGAATGGTTATCAATTGATCTAATCAGGAAACCTCCCACTGTTACCTCAAATTCTCCTCCAAACCTGAAAGAAGAATTAGTCGAGATCACCCGAGGAGTAAACTAACTCATCAGTGGGAATCGGGATTCAACTATCATCGCATGATAACATGACGGAATCCACTCACGTTATCACACTCCAGAAGGTATGCGCATCCCTGGCAAGTTTCAGTTTCTTTAGAAACTCCCGATGTGATTTTTACCCCTAGGACCCAAGTAACCTTGACACAGTCAACAAATCAAAGAGTCCTAGTCAAGTTCAACCCGTCATTATCCTGGATTGCATTAAACCCACCCGCACGAGCCCTTGACACAGTCAACAAGGCCGCACGACTGTCCTAACCAATCCCATTAATATGCCACAAACGAACACTACTTAGCTACCGTACACTATGCCTTGACACAATCAACAAACGCAGAACGAATACTAAGTAATATTTGTAAGAAATGACGGAGGGTTACGTCTAGTTTTTGGCGAAAAACTTTTAACGTAATAAACTTGATATCGTTGAAGGAACTGCATAGCTTTTTATAAAAATATAGTGACGAAAACCTTTGCTAAAGAGGTCACTCCCGGTGAAGGGATCTCGGCTCTTTCCCCGTAGAATGAGGTGCAGGATATTCCAACTGAATACCACGATGCAAAGCAAAAAGGCAATCGGCTATAGTGAAGTTATTACCCTGACGCAAACTTCTGTCCAAGGGGTCACTCCCGGTGAAGGGATCTCGGCCCTTGCCTCGTCGACTGAGGTGCTGGATATTCATAATCGAATACCACTGTGCAAAACAAAAGAGAACGTCCTTGCAATAACAGCTTTTTGAAAAATTATTCCAACAATATCTGAATAGGTTTGTTTAGCTTGCATTGATCCGAATCAATGCAGTCCCATCAATTGATCACACCAATAAAGAACGAAAATAATGATGTACGTATATGCCATCCGCATTCGCCACTGGGTCCCGTCATCACCCGTTAGGTTACTTAACTAACGACAGAGCGGGGACAGGGCTAGCGCGGATGCAAAACATATACAACATCTACTAGTATATATATCAATATATAATATTCGCTCAAGGCGTGATAAAATGCAACATCACAGAAATGTAATAAGCATCACAGAACAATATAGATATCTGGGATCCCCGGGTTTCATAGAGCCACTACTGAAACCCGATGTTCCCCTGGTCGTGTGGATAGCCTGTGCAATGAAATCCTAGAACCCTACGGGTGCGGAAAGTTACTCGCCAAAACCTGAAGTGAGGCAGCCCCCATCAGCAACGTGAATGGACCACCCAGCACTTCACGGAATCCGGTAACTTGGGCACCCCTCCTTGGGTCAACCTGTACCCTCTACGAGTGCGGCGAATAGCCCGCCAATTCTAGAGTAAAGCCCCCTCCGTCTCAAAGCCATGAGATGCGGGCCCGTTGCCCTCTAGAACCCGGCTATCCGTGCACCCCACCGCGGGGTAATCCTAGTACAGAAAGTAAAATATACAACGGATACATCGACCTCAACCCGGTCGTGCCCCAAAAGAATAATATACAAACAGGCAGTGACGATAGTCCACATGTCGGATGCTCGCCCTGCAATAACAAATGTACATAATAAACCAAACTGTACTACCATTGCATCCAGGCTATCCCCCACGACCAATCCGCAACATCACAGCACAACACAGAACATTAACGTGAATGTCACGTTCGCAAATCCGTCTAAAAGGGCTATAGCAGTTAGACAGGATTTACCGATCAAATGATATTCACGGTCACAGATATAATGTAAATACTGTGAACTAACATGTTTAAAATTTTCGATCGATCAAATTTACCGAAGTGGGCCCCAAGCACTACTGTAGCACTCAAAGAAAATCTGGGCCAAAAAAGAATATACCAAAAACCCCATTTTCAAGTCAGAGAACTACTGTAGAAATCTGGTGCATTGATGACACTGTTACGCGGCGGAACCGCGGCCAAAATGGGGTTACGGCCGCGGTTCCGCGGCTCTACGGTGGCATCACGTGACCATTTTTCTACAGTGTTCTCCAAATACCCTGCACACATTTCTGCAACACCCTGAAAAATTTTTGGAGCCAAAAAAAATTTCGACAGAAACATATGCAATGAAAATGTGGTTTTGGGATAAATGTTCGATCAAAGTTTTAAACTTGCTAGAGCAAGTTAGACTAGGTTCATGGCGTGGCTCTGATACCATGTAAGTGCACGGCGGCGCCCCATGCTCTTATGACCTTGACGAAGGCCAAAATGCGGAACGAAAAATTTTCTTAACTTTAGAAACCGGCACCACCGCGCACTAAAATGCCGGATCGGGCCATTAACCTAACACTAGCAAACTAGAATAAGAGTAGAGAAGCTATACCAAGCGATCCGTGTCCTTCGGTCTTCGTCTCCACTCCGATCTCCTCGTGGAATCTCCGGTCGTCGCCTCCTCGTCGAAACGGGCACCACATCACCGGGTTCTTTTACGGGCTCCCACTTCTGGACTGAGGCAACTCGGGCACGAAGTTGGCGAGTCGACGTGTCCAAGATATTCTGTAGGCTAGTGTAGAGAGGTTTGTCTCATGGGGTTGAAGTTGCCTTTTTGATGGAGAAGAGAAAGAATGAACTTTGGAGATTTTTGTGGCAAGTAGAGGAAAAATGAGATGATGGAATTTTCCTCACAAAAATGAACCCTCTCTCATCTCCCCCTCAAGTGGCCGGCCATGAATAATATGGAGGAGGGAAAAAGGCAAAAACAAATATATGAAGATAATGATCAAATAATCTCACATCAAAAATCCTTATCAAATCCTAATCAAACCCCATCATCATTAATGCAAAGGAATAGACTCAAAAAGAATCTAATGATGATAGTCAAATCAAAATCCCTCATTTACAAATAACACCTCCACAAAAGATAATTTGCACACTTGCAAATAAGCCCCTCCATCAGATAAATCCGGCCGTGAAGGAACAAAGGAAAACTGGCCGGAACGGAATGCAAACTGGCAACTTCAGAAAACTGATCCCGTAATAAATTACAGGAAAACCCCACGACTGTATATACATACCCGCATTTGTATTCCCACTGAATACAAATGCAAAGAGACAAAATCTACACTGTACAATACTAAGATCCGGCTTAAACCAAAACCCACTAGTAAAATCCGTCCGATCATGATTCGTGCAATACCGCACGTATCTGATCGAACCTTGCCATATCTCCATACGGCCTCTACAGCGTTTCGCCCGAAACTTGAGAAACTGGTCTGTAGGGAACTCTAAAGACTCGTCAATACTTTGGTTGTGGATTTAACCACTAGAACGTCAGAGGTATTAGCCTATACGTAACGGGCTACCAGGTATTGACCAAAAGGGACGTCGATGAGCGAACTCATCCTGACACCCTACTGAGCCTGTCAGTGACAATATCCGTACAGTCCGGTCCGTTCGTATATGAGCATCGCATGGCGGGCCTAGGGGGTTGGTAAAAGTCAGACCCCCAATAGCGGTACAAGTAGTGTCGGAGTGTAGCTCAGAACACCCTGAGATACTACTGGAATACCTACCAGTAAATCTCCTGCCTTAGCCAAGGACTTTCATGTACTGGCTCTCCTAGACACAGCGCTACCTCACCCCCAATACCGAGAGAGACTCCCTGTAGATCCGCTCACTGCCTCCATGTGGCTCGGGACTGTACCCAACTAAAACCTGTTTGCACGTCTCCTTTGAGCGTGGTAGGGTAGTAATCAAAGCACAGTGGGAACTCACACGAGACAAATGACGATCTCAGGTCGATGAACTAACCTGTACACATGTCACCAGGGAACTGCTATCTGACGTCTGGTATAATCCCAACTAGCATGTTCCCGGCGAGTCCTGTCCGGTGTACTCATAACCCAATGAGCACCTGTATACATCTTAGGTGAACCAGCTGACACCAGTGGCTTGTGAGACCGGCCACCGCCCCTCGTCGGGGTCTCGACTGTATACACTAGTCTACTCTGGAGTATCGATGCCCTGTCTCGAAACTCCCACGACTAGGGACCTTTTAAGGATGTGCTTATAGACCCCAGCTCCCACGTATATGATCTCCCTCATACTGCTGGCAGTCAAGCAAGAATCCTAGGGGCTCTATCAACGTGCAATAGTGATCAGTAATGTCACCTAAAGCAGTACACGATGATAAAGATAAACCAAATAGCATACTATCATCTTGAGTAAGACTGTCCTACCGGCATAGGTCCTCTCTCTATCATTGCAATCACGTGCCTGTGATCCAATAATTGACTCTGAGGGCACTATCTCCAACAGTTTTTGCTACCTTTAGCGTGCTCTCTGCACTCCTCAACATATTGAGGAGTTCAGGTAAGGACTTCTCTATGTTGTGCATGTTGAAGTTTACAATGAACTGAGCAAAGGCATGGGGAAGGGACTGTAGAACAATATCAACATACTGTTCGTTCTCCATGGTCCAACCCAGGTCCTCTAGTTCTTCGATAAGTCCAATCATCTTCAATACATGGTCACCTACAGACATGCCAGCAGCCATCCGCATTTGAAACAACTTTCGAGATACCTCGTATCGGAGAGTACGAGATTGCTCTCCATACAACTCCTTTGTATGGAGAAAGATGGATTGTACATCCATCTTCTCGTGCTGCTTCTGATATTCATTGTTCATAGAAGCAAGCGCGAGGCACTTGGCTGTTGCGCAGTCCATATCCCATGTCTTGTGGATTTCTTTATCCGCAACTGAAGAATCAGGGCCTGGGATAGGAGGGGCTGGAGTAGTCAGGACGTATCCGACCTTATCATAGGTCAGGGAAATATTTACGTTCCTTAGCCAATCTTTGTAATTCGGTCCCGTGAGTTTATTCTTGTCTAATAAAAGCTTAAGTCCCGTCATAGGTATCTGACTTTAGGAGAGAGAAAAGAAGACACTCAGCGATTGCTCTAGCATGATTAGATTGGTTATTAATCTTGTCTAATCGATCTCTCCCACTGCTTTTATCAAATTTTCCTTCAAACCTTAAAAAGAAAATTAGCCAGGATTAATTGCAATCTACAAGTTCGCTAACTGGTCAGCCAGGCCAGTGTCGGTACTCTGAGGGAGGTTCCCCGTGCTTTTGCACAGACCTAATTAAAGTAAACCTCATTTTCCCAGAGGCGTAACCCCATTGACACCTTTCTAGACACCTACTGGATTTGCTAATTGTAAAGTGCAAAACTCTTCCAGGAGTAACTTTTACTCACAGTGGGTTCGGGATCCAACTATCAAATAGAAGGTATGCAATCTCATTGCAAATTTCAACTCTTGAAATTCCCGATATGATTTTTAGCCCCAGTGTCTTATGACCTTAATTATGGTCAACAAATCATAAGCACTAGTCAAGTTCTAACCGCCATTTCGTGATTGATTTAGACACACCCGCATGACCCTTAACTATGGTCAACAAAGTCATACGAATGTCCTAATCGATCGCATCAAATTCTTTGTAGGAAGACATCACTTAGCTACCGTACACCACGCCTTAACTATAGTCAACAAACGTGACACGAATACTAAGTACTCTGCTTCCTAAAATGGCGGAGGGCAACAGATGGTTTTTATTAAAACCCTTAACGTTTTGAAATTGATATCGTTGTAGAATCTAGTGAAAGGAGTGGTTTAAGCCCCAGTTTTAAAGTCGAATGGTTTTGTAGTGCCTTTCTAATTTCGCTAAAGAGTCACTCCCGGTGAAGGGATTTCGGCTATTTCCTCATCGAATGAGGTGTTGGATATTCATGAATACCACGATGCAAAGCAAAAGTTAGATCAACTATAAAAACAATCGAGTGCTTTGTAACATTTGCTAGTTTCGTTAAAGGGGTCACTCCCGGTGAAGGGATCTCGGCCTTTTCCTCATCGAATGAGGTGCTGGATATTCATCAAGGAATACTACTATGCAAAGAAAAAACTAGAGTTACCCATTTTAAAAAGTTTGATTCTACAACATCTTTAGGTTTCTTTTTCTTAACATTAATTAAATTAATGTTGTCCTATCATTTACGTTTCCTAAATATCACAGAAAAGAAACGAAAATAGAACGTACGCTTATTCCATCCGCATTCGCCACGGGGCCCCGTCATGCACCGTTAGCTTACTTAACTAATGGCAGAGCGGGGGATGGACTAGCGCGGGTGCAAAACATAAGCAACGTTTATTATATATCTCATATATAAATAGCCATTTGTCGCGCGCATTTATAAACTTTCCAGATCACAGATGAATATATTGGATATACTAGGAATTCCGTACTTCATTTAAGCCCTTAATGAAAGACAGTTTCCACGGTCGTGATGAATAGCCAAACCCCACCGTAGACCCCTACGGGTGAGGCAAACTACCCGCCAAATTCCCGAAGTGAAGCAACCTCCCTCAACAAAGTGAGTAGGCCACTCGGCACTTCGAGAACCCGGTAGTTTGTGCATCCCACCTTGGGTCTATCTTAGGAGCAAAAACAGTAAAAAGAAATTATACAACGGTGGCTACAAGCTCAACCCGGATGTGCCTCGCAAAATAATATTACATCGCTTTTTACAAATTATATGAATGAAAGAAAAACACTCTTCTCACATCCCTGTCCATTCACCACGACGATCCAACATATTCATATACACATATCATCGCATGATACCAATACCGATGTGTGCAACCTCGACTAATCGACATATAGAAATTAGTTGACGTTTCCATAACACACATACACAACACTAAACTTGTAAAGTAACCGCAACATTAAAATTCTACACGAGATTAGCAAACTAAACCGTTTTCCAACTCTTTAAAAAATCCAGTGAGCAAGTTTTCAAAAACCGATCTTTTGAGCCAATCCGAGAGTTGAAACGAACTCAAAACCCGCCCGTTCTCGGAGGCTAAGAATACCAAATAGATTGTCGAATGGGGGGCCTAAGGGGGTACCCACCCCCGGGGGCCACCTCGAGGTGGCCCCAAAGGGTGTGCAGACCCGAGAGCACCCTGTTGGGGTGCTTTCGGGGCAACCAACCCCAAGGCCACCTTGAGGTGGTCTTGGGGTGTGGGTCCGGCCTCTGGTCCTCGCCCGAGGTGTCTCCGGGGTGCGCGCTCTCCACACCGCGGCTTCTCGGTTCAAACCGTGAGCCCGCGGGGTGTGCAAATAACTCAAAAGTTCAATTTTTAAAACTGTTTTTTCGGCAGTTTTTGCACGACGAAAAACAGCGGAATTCTAATGTTACTACAAGCTATTTAAGGTTTAAGATAGGCTCTGATACTATGTTAGTAGATGTTGCACACCCTCACAACACTTGTGAGGATGAGGAAGTGGTAAACATTAATTTTTCTTGAATGCAACACCCACATAACCCAAGATTAGTGCTTAAATCCTAACTAGCAAAAACCATTAAGAGATCTAATCCACTAAGATAGTATTTATACCTAATGGAACCGGTCCTTTGGGTCTTCACTTGAATGTGACTCCTAGGCTCCTTGTGGTTGCAATGAGCTCGATCTCCGGCCACCTCAAGATCCAAGACGATCCACCCGAGAGCTATCGAACAAGCTACAAACTCTTCACAAGAGTTCAACTTAGAGATCAAGTTTGCTAGAAGAGATCACTAAGATGATGTAGAGATTAAGTATTGGATTATGATTTTTCTCTAAGCTTTTGATTCACAACTCATGTGAGGTTAAAGCAAAGAGGAGGAAGAAGGAGAGAAAATGAAGAGAGAGAATGTGAGTATTTTAATGAAAAGTTCAAGTATGGAAAAATATCATATGTCTCAAAATGAAATAATTGAAGCATGTAATAAAAAATTGCACCATGCTTCAATAGTAACTCAAAATGAATAAAATATGAAAGAATCCATTCCTTCATCCATGCTTAGACTTTCCTAAATTCCACCTTATTTATTTATTTTCACAAAATAAATATCTAATAATGAGGTGTCTCCTTCTAGAAGTTATTCATGTAACAATTACAAGAATACCCCTCCACCGTATACTGTATAAGTATACCCGTATTCGAATTCTATAAAATACGAATACAATCAATCCAATAATATAATACCGGCATGCGGTTTAAACCAAAGCCTACCGGTATTAACATTCCGATCATTATTCCTGTAACGATTACACGAACATGATAGAAATCCTGCCGTAACAACTTACGGCCTCTACATCTTTCGCCTGAACCAGGGAACTCTCTGTGTGAGACTCTAATGACTCGATAGTACGCTAGCAGTGGGTTTAACCACAAGCACGTCAGCGGCACTAGCTGTGCGTAACGGCTACCCAGGTACATGACGAAAAAGAGGTGGCCGACGAGAGAACTCATCCTAACCCTAACAAGCCTGTAAGCAACACTTACCGTACAGTCCGGTCTCTTTGTCTGATACGTCGCATATGAAGTCTAGGGGTGGCAAATGTCAGACCCCAGTAACTTTATAAGTCATGCTAATTTACGACCCATAACGGTTCGAGAAACTACTTATAACTCTTTTCAGTAAATCTAGAGAACCCTGGCCAGGGATTTGCTGTTATGGCCGATCAAGCATAGCGCGACATCAACTCCCTATACCGGGAGAGACGAAACCCTTCTTATCGCTCACTGCCTCCATGCGATTCGGGACTGTACCCAAAATCCAACTGTTTGCACGACTCAGTAAAGCCGTGGTAGGGAGGAAATCAAAGCACAGTGGGAATCACACAAGACACTATGACGATCTTGGGTCTACAGACTAACCTGTGCAAGTGTCACCAGAAAACTGCTATCTGACAATAGGTATATATACCATCTAGGAGTTCTCGGCGAGTCCTGTTCGGTGTACCCATTCTCCAATGAGCACCTGTGTACAATCTTAGATGTCAAACACCAATGGTTGTGGGATCAACCATCGCCCCCAGGGTCAAGAAACGTACACACGAGTCTACTCTGGTAATATCGATGCCCTGTCTCGATATACCCTCGACTAGGAACAATTAAAGGATATGCTTACAGACTGCCCAGGCCCCACTAGTGTGATCTACATCATAATCCCGGTAGTCAAGCATAATCCTAAGGGCTTCATCAACATATATATAAAGATATGAAATACAACTTATCACACGTTAAGATGAAGATAAACCAGATAGAATACTATCATTTCGAGCAAATATTGTTTCTGTACATATACATGCCTAGCATCTTATACAATACAGGCCTCTAGGGCATACATATTTAACATACCTGACCCAATCAAACTTTGATTTAGGTAGATGTGAACCACATCGCTTACAAACTAGACTTGGTACACACAAACAGTTATGTAGAATCAATATCTTCCCACTTGTCTATACCCTACGGATACAACGTCTACGTTCATTCCGTTAGCAACCTTGAGAGTCATATCACCTTCCCTGATAACTATACGGTTTCTCAAAGCCTGTAATGAATTACAGATATGAGATCCTGATCCGGTATCTTATTCCCAGGAAGCAGAGTTAATTGACAAACTGTTTTCAATCACAAACACACCCGAAGTCGAAGCACAACATGCTTCGGATCCTGGATTCTGGCTTTCCAAGCCCTGCATCCCTTCTGCCAATGCCCTTTCCCGTAATAATAGGAACATCCCTCCTTCTCTACAGTTAACCCTCGAAACTTTTACCCTTCCTTTTTCTTCTACCTTACTGACACCGCCTATCGGTTTTGTGGAGGTCTTCTTCTTTTCACCCTTGGCATCTGCCTTAGATCCAGAAGAGGAAGATTCTCTAATAAGCAGAGCGTGTGTCTCCCCAGTTTCCTTCAGGGTGCCCTTAACTGGAAGTATAACTTTCTTCCCCTGGGCGTAAGTAGGAGGTAGGGACTGTAGAATCAAGTCAGTATATGACTCGTTCTCCAATGTGGTCTCCAGGTCCATGAGCTTTTTAATATAGCTAATCATTGTAGGGACATGGTCCCCTACAGATGATCCGATAGCCAACCTCGCTTGAAGCAATTCCTTCGAGGTATCATATCTTGCGATACGATATTGCTTTCCATATAAAACATTGTTATAGAGGAAGATGGAAACTAAGTCCATCTTCTTGTGCCGCCTCTAGTATACACCATCAACTGAGACCAACACGAGGCACTTGGCATTCGTACTGTCCTTTTCCTTTGTCTTACGGATATCCTTATCCGCGACGGTGGAAACTGGACCTGGGATGGCGGGGGCTTGAGTAGTAATGAAGTGGTCCAGCTTGTCATAGGTTGTGGACATCTGGAAAAACCTTTGACAGTCATTATAGTATAACTCAGTCATTTTATTATCTATCTGTAACCTAATTTGGTCACCGGGTCGCTGCAATTAGGAGAGAGAGAAGAATACACTCTGCATGATACTCTTGCAAGTTTAGATTGGTTTTTAATTTATCTAAACAGGATGGCTTCCACTGTTTCTCAAATCTTTCCTCAAACCATAAAAGAAGAATTAGTCAGGATTAATCTTACCGTACAATACTTGCTTAACCGTTCGGCCAGGCTAGTGTCGGTACTTCGAGGGAGGTTTTACGACGCTTTCACGAAGTTCCTTAATTAAATAACCTTTTTTCCTTGGAGGCGTAGCCCCGCTAACACTGTTCTAGACACCTACTTAGTTTATAGCATTGATCATTAAGTGAAGAATCTCCCGAGGAGTAGCGGATACTCACAGTGGGATCGGGATCCAAATATCATTGTGTGATAATCCTGAAGGAATCCTACGAATATTATCACACTCCAAATGGTATGCAGCACTATCAAGTTTTAGTTTCCTTAGAAACTCCCGATGTGGATTTCTGCCCCATGCTCTTATGACCTTGACAAAGGTCAACAAATCATAAGTCACGTGTCAAGTTCTACCCATCATTGTCCAGGTTAATTTGAACCCACCCGTATATACCCTTGACGAAGGTCAACAAGGTAATATGACTTTCCCAAACCAACACATCTATCTATGCTACATATGAACACCCAGCGGCTACCAATCACTATGTCTTGACGAAGGTCAACAAACATAGCTTGAATACTATTGAATATCTATATGAAATGACGGAGGGCTACGACTGGTTTTGGTGAAACCGTGAACGTAGTGAACTTGATATAATCGAAGGAACCTGATAGTTTTTAAAAAGAGTGGTTTAAGCTCCGCATTTAAAAGTCTCATGTTTTAAAATAACTGAGTGGTTTTAAAATTTGTTCCAATGATTCAACCTTGGTTTGTTTGCTTTGCATTAATTTAATGCAGTCCCATCAATTAACCTACCATTGCAGAAAACAACGAAAATACAACGTACGCTTATGCCATCCGCATTCGCCACGGGGCCCCGTCATCACCCGTTAGGTTACTTAACTAACGACAGAGCAGGGGCTGGACTAGCGCGGATGCAAAACATAAGCAGCGTCTATTATATATATATATATATAATATAATATCCATTCTTCAGACGCAATGATAGGCATTCCAAATCACAAATGAACACATTGGATATACTAGGAATCCGCGTTTCGTTTGAGTCTATAACGAAAGACAGATTCCACGGTCATGATGAATAGACAAACCCCACCCTAGACCCCTACGGGTGCGGCAAACTACCCGCCAAATACCGGAAGTGAAGCAACCTCCCTCAGCAAAGTGAGTAGGCCACTCGGCACTTCAAAGTACCCGGTAGTTTGTGCACCCCATCTTGGGTCTATCCTAGGAGCAAAAACAGTAAAAGAAATAATACAACGGTGGCTACAACCTCAACCCAGATGTGCCCCGCAAAAATAATATTACATAACTTTACAAATTTACATCGAATGAAAGAATGAAAACCCTCATCTCACATCCCCGGCTATTCATCCACGACGATCCAACAAGTTCATATACACAAACCAACATAACAACATTACAGATATGTGCAACCCCGACTAATCGATGTATAGAAATTAGTCGAAGTTTCCAAACACATATATACATCACAAAGCTTGCAAAGTAACTACGACATTAGAATTCCGCACGCAATTAGAAAACTTAACCAATTTTCCAAAACTTGAAAATCCAGTGAGCAAAAGTTCCAAAAACGATCGTTTTAAGCCAATTCGGGAGTCGAAACGAACTCGAAATCCGTCTGAACCTTTGCGGGAAGTTAGAGCACGAAATTAAATTCGAGTCGGATGGCCTAAAGGGGGTATCCAACCCCGAGGACACCACGAGGTGGCCAGAGGGTGAGACAGACCCGAAACTGCCCAAGGTGGGGCAGTTTCGGGTCCCCACCGCCAAGACCACCTTGTGGTGGTCTTAGGAAGTGGGCCCAGCCGTTCGTGCTCCCTAGGAGGGTCCCTGGGGTGCACATTCTCCACCCCGCGACTTCTCGGTTTAAACCGTGAGCCCGCGGGGTGTGCAAACAACTCAAAACTTCATTTTTGAAAACTGTTTTTCGGCAGTTTTTGCACGACAAAAAACGGCTGAATTCTAACATCGCTACAAGCTATCTAAGCTTTATAAGAGGCTCTGATACCACTTTAAGTCGATGTAGCGCACCCCACATGTTCGCGGGGAGGCGGAATTTGCAAAAAATGATTTTTACGGGCTTCGCAACACCAACTAGAACCAAGGATCATCCATAAACCCTAGCTAGCAAACAACATGAGATTTAACTACTCGGAAAGAATGTTATACCTCATGATACAAGTCCTTTGGGTCTTCTCCGCTGTCCTCCTTGTCATCGTAGGCTCCAAGGATTGATCCGGATCGTAGTTTCCTCGTCGGCTTCCTCGAGTCAAAGACGATCCACCCGAGAGTCTATAGTCCGAGCTCCAACCTCAAATCCGAGGTAACTAGGGCAACTAGCTTGCTAAACTAGATGGCCTAGATGAAGTAGAGATTGAAGATGGATTTATTTGTCTCTTGAAACCCTAGTTTACTCAACTCATGAGACCTTAAGGGTTTTTGATGTGAGGAAGAAGAAGAGAGCTAGCTTGAGGAAAGAGAAATGGTTTTTGATAATGATAATAGAAAAATGAGATGGGTCACTTGATATGACTACAAGCATGGCAGAAAAATATCTTACCCAAAATATCTAGTGCCACAAAATATCTCACAAGAAATATCTAGTCAAAGAGTCAAACCAAGTCAAGTGGAAAGGTTTCAGGGTGATAAGGACGACTGAATGTCAGTCGCAGGCATTGTCTTTACCCTCAGTGGAGGGACGGTATGTTGGAAGAGTTCCAAGCAAGATACCGTGACATACTAGACGATTAAAGGCGAGATATATCGTTACCAAGAATACTACCAAAGAGGCAGTCTGGATATATATAAGTTCATGAGATGAACTTCGTTCCTACCATTGTGTGACAATGGAGTTGTGGCTTTTGCCAAGGAACGCCCGTCCCATCAGAAATCCAGATATAATTCTTAGGCAGTATCACCTGATCATGGAGATGATTGATCTCCAGGGAGATCGAGGTTAGGAGAGTAGACACAGAGGACGACATCGCGGATCCACTCACAAAGTCCTTTTTCCCAGTAGAGACTTTTATGGGATGGTTGAGTATGAGATACTTCAACCGCAGCTAATTGTTGGGTATGTGATACCACAACAGATGGCCCTAGTGCAAGTGAGAGATTGTTAGTTATATGTATGCCCTAGAGGCCATTACTATACATACGATGTATATTGTGGTGGATGCTAGGACATATATAGGGAGGACTTTCTTGCTCGACATGATAGTATGCTATCTGGTTGTACTTTATCTTAACATATACTCTGATTGTCTCTATGTTACATGTTGATAAAGCCCTTAGGATATATACTCGATTACTGGGACTATGATGAGATCATACTAGTGGGGCCACGGTAGTCGACGAGTACATCCTATAACTGTTCCTAGTCGAGGGTGTATCGAGACAGGGCATCGATACACCAGAGTAGACTAGCGTATACGCATCTTGACCCATATGATGGGCGATGGATGATCCCATATCCATCGGTGTTTGACATCAAGGATGGTGTACGGGTACTCAGCAGAGACTGGGTACACTAGACGAACTCACCGAGAACTCTCAGATGGTATTATACCTTACGTCAGATGGCAGTTCTCCGGTGACACTGGTACAGAGTAGTCTGTTGACCCGAGATCGTCATAGAGTCTTGTGTGATTCCCACTGTGCTTTGATTTCCATCATACCACGTCCAAGAGGGCGTGCAAAAAGGTGGGTTTTGGGTACAGTCCCGAATCACATGGAGGCAATGAGTGATAGGAGGGGATTCGTCTCTCCCGGTATAGGGAGTTGATGTTGCGCTGTGTTCGATTGGCTATAACCGGAAATCCCTGGCCAGGGTTGCTGAGATTTACTGGTAAGTGTTATCAGTAATTTCTCAAACTGTTATAGACCACATATCGACACGACTTATCGAGCTACTGGGGTCTGACGTTTACCACCCCTAGGCGAGATATGTGACATATCAGACGACGAGACCGGACTGTACGGGAGTGTTACTGATTGGATTCACAGGAGAATATACAGGCTTGCTTGTTGATCTTCTGAGCGCTCAATACCTGGGTGGCTATTACGTTTAGCTGACCGCTTGCAGCTTGTGGGTGTTTGATATGATCATCACCTACTGCCGGCGTATTGACGATTTTTTAGAGTACTACACAGAGGTTTCTTGGCTCAGGCAAAATGGAGTAGGAGCACATATGTGATATGTGCGGAATCGAGGATAATGCGGTATATGATACCGTATTGGATTCTCGCGATATGAGATATCGGCCGGGTATATGTGATATAGCCGGGTCATCGTATTAGTCGGTTATATGCGATATAGCCGGATTATCGGATCAAGTGTTGATTCGATAATTTAATGTATAATAATATATATGATATATTAAATTACATTAAATAATATTAGCTCACTAAAAGATTCATTTTCTCACGGGATAATACATTGATATATATGCGATATATGTTAATTGTATTATTTTCTATTGTTACAAAATATATTGTTTATGTGATATATAATATTGTAACATGTTAGGGTTACAAATTTAACAATGGATTAGGGTTTAAACTTGGTTAGGGTTTGGATTAGGGTTAGCTTTTGCATGAAGCTTCCATGAAGCTTCATGAAGCTTTGACTTTGTGGTTGCTTGATATTTTTTGTGAGATATTATGTTAACCCAATCCAAACCATTAACTCTAGTTAACTCTCTACAAGGGTTAACTCTTTCATGCTTAACCCTTGGTTAGATTTGTAACCACTATAATAATTCATTGTTCATCACAAAAGAATTAAGTTATGATCTTCATTCATCTTCTTCTTGCTTGAGTTTCTTCTTGAAAAAGCTTTCTTTTGTGATGAAAGTGAGTGAGAAAAAGATTATAAATGAGAGCAAAAATCCTACTTCATCATCCTCATCTATCCTTGCCATTTAGATGAGGGTGTTCACATCATTTCATGAGTGATAGCTTGTGTTAATGAAACTTCAAGGTAGATCATCTATGTTATCGAAGATCGGAAGCAAGGTTGCATCATTCTCTTCGTGAAGCCTCTCGAGAGTCCAAAACACGATGATCGCAGTGAAGGGACCTCAACACGGAGCTTAAGAAGTGAAGGACCGGATCTACAAAGGTTGTAATCCCTCTCACGTAGTGTTAAAGAGTTTAATATGCTTGTTTTCGCCTAAACTCTAGTTTAAAGATCCGGCTTCGGGTTGTTCGGCACGGCTAATTTTTAAATCGGGCATGGTTGATGCCTCGTAGAACCTTTTGAGCGTGCCTAGCAACCCTACAGTGGTATCAGAGCCAGGTTAGAGCTTTAGGCGAAGTCTAGACGAAGTTTAAAGTCCAATCGAAACCCGAAACCCTAATTCGAACCCTTCTCTGGTCATTTTTCAAAAATGTGATTTTTTATGAATTAAAAATGCTCAAAAAAATCAGCAGGGTATTCTAGGAATTACTGGAAAATACGAGACATTAATTCTATCATTTAGCCGCGGAACCGCGGCCATGACCTACCTTTGGCCGCGGAACCGCGGCCGTACAGTGAAATGATGCTTTGTACTTTGCACAGTAATTATTCTAGTTACTTGCTGATTCTTCTGGGTGTTTTTAATTATACTCAAGAGTTGAGTTTTCTGGGTTGTATTGGGGATTCATTGATTCAATCGGATAATTTAACTTTGTTTAGTCTTTCCGGATAATTTTAGAAACTGTTAAAAAGTTCGACCGGATATCAATAACTCACTTTTTCCCTGTCGGAAAATTTTCAAAAGTTGGATTTTTTCTCGAGTTTGAAACTTTCGTAAAGTCATGCAAGTAATGCGGTGGACCCTCTAGAAGACAACAAACCTTAACTCGATTATGTGACCGTCTTGAACTGCCTTTTGAACCTTAGGGTTTGGGGCAGTACGGCGTGCCACATGTAAGGCGTTGGCTTGACCCTTCTACGGCTGGACCATTGGTACTGTGGCATATGATGGATATTTTTGAACTCCGCTCAAGTGTTGAGCTATTTGGGAAAACTTGGGTGTTTGATTATTCGATCGGAAAGTTTAACATTGTCTATTTATCTGGAATGTGATACAATATTTGGAATCCACAAAAAGTTATGAGATAACTAATTTGAATGTTATAAATATAGCAGTTTAGTCTCAGATGATCGGTTGCCACGGAATTTTGATGTGATCAAAAGTCCGTCGCAATCACATAGCGTACGCGGATACTCGCCGGGTAAACTTAACAGACAGCCACGCCCTATAGCCCCGACCAAGTGACTGTAGGAGAACCCCGTCGTCAAAAGCATCCATTCGGGTGCTCGCGGCAGCGGAGTTCTGCCTTAGTGCACTTTGTCGACGGCATCCGGGGGTGCGGCCGTCTACTAAAGTTTGCGACGAGCATTCGATCAGGATGTCGGGAATCTTGTTGAATTGACCAACTTGATATTGAAAAGTGTTTTCAATAAATAGACTAAAATGCGGGGTTTATAATTGTTAGGCATGCGATGTCTATGGAATTCATTTGGTTAGGCATGCGATGTCTAAGAAGGTTGCGGATTCCAACTGTTGTAGTTTTACACTTTCTTTTCTGTGACCGTAAGTGTAGTATGTGGTGTATCGCCGGCTTCGTTGCTATACATCAACGACAATCGGGATACGCATACTTTCTTACGTTGATGATATGAGATATTATGTGTTGCTGTGATATGTTATATTGGATCGTCGTGTTCTGAAGAGCCGGGAGTTTTATGTGAGATGAGAGTTTTTCTTTTTCATTCATGTAAAATTCATTTGTATGTAATATTCTTTTATTGGGGCACTTCCGGGCTGAGGATGCTGTCACCATTGTATATTATTTACTTTTCCGCATTAGGTAGACCCAAGGCGGGGAGCACAAGTAACCGGGTTCTAGGGTCCAGTGGGAGACCATCTCGAGGAGTCGAGACCGGGTCTCCTAACCCTAGAATTGGCAGTGTTGCTTGCCGCTCTCGTAGGGGTCTAGGGATGCGGGTTTGGCTATTCATCGCGACCGTGGAATCCGTGTTTTATACAGGCTCGTATTGAAAACACGGACGTCCTAGTATATCCAATATTTCATATATGTTTCTTCTGCTGCAATGTTCTGTGATGAGATCATATTACTGCCTGAGACGAATGTTTATATTATATATATGAGATATATGTTATATTGCATATTTCGTTTCAAATGTGATGCTTGTGAAGTATAATAAAATGGGACTTCATTAATGAGATTAATGAACTAAAAGAAACCTAAAGATGTTGTAGAAACTTGTTTAAAAACTGGTAGCTCTAGTTCTTGCTTTGCATAGCGGTGTTCCTTGTAGAACATCCAGCACCTTATTCGATAAGGAAAGAGCCGAGATCCCTTCATCGGGAGTGACCTCTTTAGTGAAACTAGCAGATGCTACAAACTCGGTTTGTCTTTTGATTGATTCTATAGTGTTTGCTTTGCATAGTGATATTTGTGAAATATCATGCACCTTATTCGATGAGGAAAGGACCGACGATCCCTTCACCGGGAGTGACCCCTTTAGCAAAACTAGAAAAGCCTAAAAAACACTCCATTTAAAATTACTCGATTCTACAACGATATCAAGTTCATTACGCAAAGGGTTTTCTTAAAAACCTGTCGTAGCCCTCCGTCATTTCAGATAAGTAATAGTTAGTATTCGTGCTGCGTTTGTTGACCTCTGTCAAGGCGTAGTGTGCGGTAGTTGATTAGTGCTTATCTGTATAAGCATATGATGTGATTGATTTAGGGTAGTCGTGCGACCTTGTTAACCTCTGTCAAGGGTCGTGCGGGTGGGTTTACTTCAATCAGGAAATGACGGGTTGAACTTGACTAGCAGCCTATGGTTTGTTAACCTCTGTCAAGGTCATAGGACGCTTGGGGCAAAATATTATTGGGAATTTCAAGTGTTGAAATTTGCAATGAGATTGCATACCTTCTATGAGATAGTTGGATCCCGATACCCGCTGTGAGTAAGAGTTACTCCTGGGAGAGTTTTACACATTACAATTAGCCGACCAAGTATGTGTCTAGAAAGGTGCTAACGGGGTTACGCCCCTGGAAAAATGAGGTTTACTTTAATTAGGTCCGTGCGAAAGCACGGGGAACCTCCCTCAATGTACCGACACTGGCCTGGCTGAAAGATTGGCGAACTTGTAGCGTGTAATTAATCCCGGCTAGTCTTTCCTTTTAGGGTTTGAAGGAAGATTTGATTAAAACAGTGGGACATCCTGATTAGATATATTAGATAACCAATCTAATCTTGCAAGAGCATACGCTGAGTGTTTTCTTCTCTCTCTCTCTCCAGGTAGTGACCATATCACGCCTTAATCAAGATAATAAAACAGATGAATTGACCGAACCCGCTTGTTATACTGAGCTGGGGAACGTTGGTCCCACTCCAACTTATAATTGTTATAAGACAGAGTAGGAAATTGGGGAATACCAGATTTCCCGTGCCGCCCAAACGAAGAAAGTGCATGTTGATGCATCGTCTTTGGGTGTGTTCATTACACAAAACTGTTTCTCAGTATCCTTTACGTCCTGGGTATGAGATACCGGATCAGGATCCCGCATATGTAATCCGTTACATGGGCCACAGATAGGTAGAGAACTGAGAACGGATGATAAGTTTCATGAGACAGAAAACGGTGCAAGTGTTGCAACCAAGTCTGTTGGTCACTGTCACCCTGTATTACCAGAATACATTGATTCTGAACGAATGTTATTAGATACCGAACCTGATATACAACATCATATCAGTCTTTTTATTAGTAAAGAAAGGATATAATTTTGTATTGTTGGATAATGTTTTGAACATTTCCTATATCAAGAGTTGATCGGTTCAGGCACGTTATCTAAAAGCATTGACGTTTTAAATCAAACCACAGATCTTAGTATACAGAACACACACAAGAGGAAGAGTTCAGAAATGAACGAATCCTTCTTGAGGCATTGTAGACTAGGTCATATCAATGCGACCCGGCTAGCTGAAGTTACATTAAGATGCATATTTAAATCTGTTTGAATTTACATCTTGTGAAACTTGCCGGTCATGTCACAAAGATAAGATGACCATAGCTCTGTTTATTGGAAACAGAGAAAGAGTTAGTGAACTCTTGGGATTGATACATGCTGATGTATGAAAGTCCCCTGTCTACACATGCCAAGACCGGTTCTTTGTACTTCATTACATTCTTTGATGATCTCTCAAGATTCAGACATATGTTCCTGTTGAAACACAAGTCCGAACCTTTTGAGATATTCACAGAATGTAAGTTAGAAATAGAGAACCAACAACGGGTATAAGTATTATGTCCTTTGATGAGATCAAGGAGGAGAATACTTAAGCACGGAATTCCTGGATTATTCTAAAGGAGAATGAGATTCTCTCTCAGCATTACTCCTTCGTATAAACCATAGCACGATGGTATATCGGGACGGAGCAATAGCACCCTATGTGATATGGTGTGCTCTATGATGAGTACTACTGAGTAGCCTATTTCCTTTTGGGAGTTATGCACTTGAGAAGTTGTATACCTATTGAATAGGGTTCAAATCAAATCAGTTGCCAACCACTTCATATGTAATATGGAAAGGGAAGAGCCCATATCTTAAGTTTGTTAAGATTTGGGGGTTGTCCGGCCTATGTCTAAAAGCAAAATCTGGACAAGCTCGAGGCAAGCTCTGTTATGTAGAACTAGAAATGTTCCAGCTATACAAACTGCAGCTGATGATTTGGTAGAACCAAAGGATTCAATAGTTTCCAACGAACCTCAGCCTCTCCGCCGATCTAATAGGGTTCCTCACCCACCTGAGAGATACTTCGGTTTCTCTATGACAGTGGGAGCGAGGATTGCATCATAAGATGATGATCCAACTAGTTTCGAGCTGGCCATCAGGAGTGGGACTCTGTAAGAATGGCTGGATGCTTATCGATCTGAGATGGAATCCTTATACACCAACAAAGTATGGACTTTGGTTGCTTTATCTGAAGGGTTAAATCCCCATCAGGAGCAAGTATATCTTGAGAAGATTACTTGGTGTACATGGAAAAGTTAAGACTTTCAAAGCTATGCTTAAGTCCATCCAGATCCTACTTGCCACGGCTACATACCATGACTACGATATCTGGCGGTTGGGTGTCATGACTGCTTTTCTAAATGATGTTTTAGAAAAGAGCGTCTATAAGTACACAGCCAGAGGGCTTCGTAGACAGTGGGAGCAGTGGAAACGTGTGCAAGATGTTTTATGTGATAAAACAGGGATCGCGGAGTTGGAACATCTGTTTTGATGTGGTAGTCAAAGAGTTTGACTTCATCAAAATGGTAGATGAACCTTGTATATACAAAAAGGTAGTAGAGAGTATGGTGATGATCCTCGTAGAGTACGTGGATGACATACTCTTGATAGGGAAGGAGTTTCCTATGCTACTCTCGGTCAATCTCCGCTTATCACAAGGATTCTCCATATAGGATCGAAGTTGATACCTCCTAAATCCTGGGTTTTGGATCTATGAGATAGATCTAATTGGATGTTAGGATTCTCACTAGTTGTAGTGAGATAGTATCAATCGATCCTGGGGAGAATCACTGGAAAGGTTCCAGGGTGATAAGGACGACTGAATGTCAGTCGCAGGCATTGTCTTTACCCTCAGTGGAGGGACGGTATGTTGGAAGAGTTCCAAGCTAGATACCGTGACATACTAGACGATTAAAGGCAAGATACATCGTTACCAAGAATACTACCAAAGAGGCAGTCTGGATATATATAAGTTCATGAGATGAACTTCGTTCCTATCATTGTGTGACAATAGAGTTGTGGCTTTTGCCAAGGAACGCCTGTCCCATCAGAAATCCAGATATAATTCTTAGGCAGTATCACCTGATCATGGAGATGATTGATCTCCAGGGAGATCGAGGTTAGGAGAGTAGACACAGAGGACGACATCGCGAATCCACTCACAAAGTCCTTTTTCTCAGTAGAGACTTTTATGGGATGGTTGAGTATGAGATACTTCAACCACAGCTAATTGTTGGGTATGTGATACCACAACAGATGGCCCTAGTGCAAGTGGGAGATTTTTAGTTATATGTATGCCCTAGAGGCCATTACTATACATACGATGTATATTGTAGTGGATGCTAGGACATATATAGGGAGGACTTTCTTGCTCGACATGATAGTATGCTATCTGGTTGTACTTTATCTTAACATGTACTCTGATTGTCTCTATGTTACATGTTGATAAAGCCCTTAGGATATGTACTCGATTACTGGGACTATGATGAGATCATACTAGTGGGGCCACGGTAGTCGACGAGTACATCCTATAACTGTTCCTAGTCGAGTGTGTATCGAGACAGGGCATCGATACACGAAAGTAGACTAGCGTATACGCATCTTGACCCATATGATGGGCGATGGATGATCCCATATCCATCGGTGTTTGACATCAAGGATGGTGTAGGGTGCTCAGTAGAGAATGGGTACACTGGACGGACTCGCCGAGAACTCCCAGATGGTATTATACCTTACGTCAGATGGTATTATACCTTACGTCAGATGGCAGTTCTTCGGTGACACTGGTACAGAGTAGTCTGTTGACCCGAGATCGTCATAGAGTCTTGTGTGATTCCCACTGTGCTTTGATTTCCATCATACCACGTCCAAGAGGGCGTGCAAAAAGGTGGCTTTTGGGTACAGTCCCGAATCATATGGAGGCAATGAGCGATAGGAGGGGATTCGTCTCTCCCGGTATAGGGAGTTGATGTTGTGCTGTGTTCGATTGGCTATAACCGGAAATCCCTGGCCAGGGTTGCTGAGATTTACTGGTAAGTGTTATCAGTAGTTTCTCGAACTGTTATAGACCTCATATCGACACGACTTATCAAGCTACTGGGGTCTGACGTTTACCACCCCTAGGCGAGATATGCGACATATCAGACGACGAGACCGGACTGTACGGGAGTGTTACTGATTGGATTCACAGGAGAATGTACATGCTTGCTTGTTGATCTTCTGAGCGCTCAATACCTGGGTGGCTGTTACGTTTAGCTGACCACTTGCAGCTTGTGGGTGTTTGATATGATCATCACCTACTGCCGGCGTATTGACGATTCTTTAGAGTCCTACACAGAGGTTTCTTGGCTCAGGCAAAACGGAGTAGGAGCACATATGTGATATGTGAAGGACCGGGGATAATGCGGTATATGATACCGTATTGGATTCTCGCGATATGAGATATCGGCCGGGTATATGTGATATAGCCGGGTCATCGTATTAGTCGGTTATATGCGATATAGCCGGATTATCGGATCAAGTGTTGATTCGATAATTTAATGTATGATAATATATATGATATATTAAATTACATTAACTAATATTAGCTCACTAAAAGATTCATTTTCTCACGGGATAATACATTGATATATATGCGATATATGTTAATTGTATTATTTTCTATTGTTACAAAATATATTGTATATGTGATATATAATATTGTAACATGTTAGGGTTACAAATTTAACAATGGATTAGGGTTTAAACTTGGTTAGGGTTTGGATTAGGGTTAGCTTTTGCATGAAGCTTTCATGAAGCTTCATGAAGCTTTGATTTTGTGGTTGCTTGATATTTTTGTGAGATATTATGTTAACCCAATCCAAACCATTAACTCTAGTTAACTCTCTACAAGGGTTAACTCTTTCATGCTTAACCCTTGGTTAGATTTGTAACCACTACAATAATTCATTGTTCATCACAAAAGGATTAAGTTATGATCTTCATTCATCTTCTTCTTGCTTGAGTTTCTTCTTGAAAAAGCTTTCTTTTGTGATGAAAGTGAGTGAGAAAAAGATTATAAATGAGAGCAAAAATCCTACTTCATCATTCTCATCTATCATTCCCATTTAGATGAGGGTGTTCACATCATTTCATGAGTGATAGCTTTTGTTAACGAAACTTCAAGGTAGATCATCTATGTGATCGAAGATCGGAAGCAAGATTTCATCATTCTCTTCGTGAAGCCTCTCGAGAGTCCAAAACACGATGATCGCAGCAAAGGGACCTCAACACGGAGCTTAAGAAGTGAAGGACCGGATCTACAAAGGTTGTAATCCCTCTCACTTAGTGTTAAAGAGTTTAACATGCTTGTTTTCGCCTAAACTTTAGTTTAAAGATCCGGCTTCGGGTTGTTCGACACGGCTAATTTTTAAATCGGCCATGGTTGATACCTCGTAGAACCTTGTGAGCGTGCCTAGAAACCATACAGGAAGAAGCGGCCAACATAAAACAAATGGCCCTTTTATTTCACGATATGGTGGGCCTGATGATCCAGCCGGACCCTCCAGCCGAAGATCCTCCAGTAATAATTGAAGATGACAGAGGAGAGACATCGAATCCTCTGCCGGCTCTGTCAGCAGCCAAGGAGGAGACTATCTCCAAAGCCATGCTCGATGATTATATAGCTCAGCAAATACGAGCTCATCAAGCGAATGAAGCAACCGGCCAAGTCGTCAGAACTGGGCGACCATATCCAGGATGGTACGATCAGATAAAGTACCCATCAGGATACACAATTCCTAAATTCCATGTGTACAAGGGGACGGGCAATCCCCATCAACATGTCACTCAGTTTAGGGCTCTCTGCGGCAACACTGGAGGGGATGATAAGCTACTGCTTCGCCAATTCATCGGCAGCTTGGCGGAGACGGCGTTCGAATGGTACTCAGAGCTTCCCAACGACTCTGTCAAAACTTTTACGGAGATGGAATTGCTGTTCACCCAACGTTTCACCAGCGCTAGCGAGCGAACCCCAATCATCGCGTTAATTAACGCCAGAGTGAAGCCAGGCGAAACATGGGTGCAGTATGCAATACGGTGGCGGAATCTATAGTCGAAGTGTAAGCAACGCATCGAAGAAGCGCCTGCAGTAGGCATGTTCGTAGGGACTCTCGACCCTCAAGCGACCATTTCACAATTCATGATGTTCTTCAAGCCAACTACTTTCCACGCCTTGATTGACAAACTGGCCCAAATGGATCAGATGGGTCATAGAACCTCTTCTTCGAAGTTGGAATCTCGAAACGAGAAAGGGAAAGAGAAAGCGACCTTCGTCGCCAATACTCAGCAGCAGCCTAGTGGTCCAAAGCCAACTGATCGCCAAGATGAAAGACGGCGATTCTTCAATGAGAAACTGAAGCGCCCTTATTCGTTTCCCCGGGATAAAACGAGGAGACTGTTCAAGCTGGCGGTGCGCAACAGGCTCATCACCTTGCCGGATCCAAAATGCCCATTGCAACCCGGTGAGGTCAATAATCCCAATTATTGCCCCTATCACCAAGTGGTAGGCCATCCAATCGAAGATTGCTTCGTATTCAAAGGCTGGATCGAGGACCAATACCAACAGGGAAAATTCACACTGTCCGAGAATTGGAAAGTAAGCCCGCCACAGCCGCACGCTTTTAAAAGGAGGGACACACTGGGGGAATCATGCTCTTTTATAGAAGATAGACTCCAGGACGGTCCTCCCGTCTCCTACATAATGAAGATAGACTCCAGGACGGTCCTCCCGGCAAGTCTCGGGCGACAATGGGAGGAGGAGCCGCTACCATTTGGCTCAATCATGTTCGTGTCAGCTAATGCCGTCCCAGCTCCTCAAGCTCCGGTAGCAGACAAACCGGTCTCCAAAGGGAAAAGGCCGAATGTCATGGTTGCGAGGGCACCTCCACCCAAGCACAAGTCCGTTTCCAAACGACCCTCCATCGCTCCAGCTGGGTGCAAGGCCATCAACGTCAACAAAGCAATGGGGAAGCTCGGGCAAGCTCCAGCTATACTCCCGACAACTGCTCGATGTAGGGTGTTTTTCGTCACCCCATTGAGATGGGAATACGCGCGCGCTTGTCAGGCGTACTACAGATTCCCCCTGCCTAGGGTAGGCCGGGGTTTAATGATTGTGGGGATCCGAATCTCCGGCAGCCGCGGACTAAGCTGCCGTTAATTACCCCTCGCCTTTGGGGCTAGGGAACCTCCGATTAACAGGTTAAACTGGTCATGCGAACTCAATGTGCGGTGTGCGTGTGTTGTGTTTTGAAAAGGGGGTTTTGGATATATCGGGAGCCACGCATAGTTTTTTTGGAGGGGGAGAATGTGGCGGAGTATTTATATGTGTGAATTTGTATATATATGTATATGTATATGTATGTACATAAAAAGAGGGGGAAAAGGCATCCAAGGGATGCGTGGGGGTAGCACCTTGGGCGCTGTACGCTTAGGTGCTGTGCGCTCAGGCGCAAGCGCGCCACGTGTCGGCACGTGGATGCTTTGCGCATGAGAGCTGGGCGCAGGTGCGCAAGCGCGCGCGCGCCACGTGTCGGCACGTGGGTGCTTTGCGCAAGAGCGCTGCGCGCAGGTGCGCGCACGCGCGCGCCACGTGTCGGCACGTGGGCGCTTTGCGCAATGCGCGTTGCGCGCAGGTGCGCAAGCGCGCGCGCGCCACGTGTCGGCACGTGGGCGCTTTGCGCAATGCGCGTTGGCGCGCAAGAGCGCGCGCGCCACGTGTCGGCACGCGGGCGCTTTGCGCACTTGCGCAAGCGCGCAGGTGCGCAAGCGCGCGCGCCACGTGTCGGCACGCGGGTGCTTTGCGCACTTGCGCTGCGCGCCGGAGAGGACAAGAGGCTTTTAGCCTGAAAAAAAGATTTCTCAAAAGAGAAATCAGAGAGGAGTCGGGCTCCTGAATGTGTTTTGGATTTAATGGAAGTGGTTCTTATTCTTCTTCCTGTTGCTTGCTGGATCTTGAAGATCAAGAGATGTGAAACCTCAAAATCTCTCCTTTTTAAGATCTGATGGCAGATCCAAGTTTCCCTTTGTGGGTTTTGTGGTGAAAAACTATTTTGTTTTGAAAAAGGAAGAGTAAAACTCTTGATTTAATTCAAAAGAAAAAAGAAGGTTTTGGAACCTTGAGGAAGGAGAAAAGATCTCAGATCTAATTTTTGTGGAGAGAATGAAAAGTTTTTCTTTTTTATTCATCATGTTGCCTTTTATAGGCTTACATATTTGAATATAGCCCCTTGGGCTTCACAAAAATGGCATTTTAGCCATCCCATGGCTCATGTGCCATTTCATTTTTTGCACATAAGCCATGGTCTTACAAAATATTGGCTTTATGCCCATTTTGCATACATTCATGTATAAAAAATTACATAAAAATTATTTATTACATGATCTATATTTTAGCATGGAGGAGGCTGGCCGCGGGCTCGACTTGGGCATGGGCCCGCTTGACCTGGGCTTGGGCCCACCTGGCTTGGGGTTGACCTTGACGTTGACTCAGTCAACGGGGGTGTAAATTTTTACCCCAACATCGTTGTGCAAAGCCGTCGGGTTCTTGCACCGGAAGAAATATCTCCGGAGTCGTTTGAAGAAAAGGAAGCGACCAAGCATGTGGCCCTACAGATAGAGGACCAGGAAAAGGTCAAGGATTGGAGAGAAGTCTTTATAGACTACTTCAAATCTTGTTATACACCTGAAGATGCGTACTCAAGATATCAGCTCATGAAAAGAGCTCTTTCTTTTGCCTTTGCAATGATACTCTGTATAAGAGATCGTCTGACTCTCTGTGGCTAAGATGCCTAGGACCTGAAGAGGCAAGGAGAGTCGTCCAAGAAACTCACGATGGACTCTGCGGATCTCATCAAGCCGGGCCAAAGATGAAGCTGAAGATCAAAAGGATGGGCTACTATTGGCCTACAATGATCCAAGACTGTCTCGAATACGCGAAGCAGTGACACTCGTACTGGATTCATGGGGACTTTATCCACCAGCATCCAAATCCGCTACACCCGACAGTGGCTAGCTGGCCGTTTGAAATGTGGGGAACTGACATAATCGGGCCCATCGAACCAGCATCATCCAGAGGACATCGGTTCATATTGGCGACAACCGATTACTTCTCTAAGTGGGCAGAAGCGATACCGCTGAGAGAAGTGAATACGGAGAACATCCTCCATTTCTTCAAGACACATGCCATCTATCGGTTTGGCACTCCGCGACGGATTATCTCCGATAACGGGTTGGCCTACAGAAGCCACAAAATCAGCCGCTTCGCACAACAACATAATATAGACTGAAGATACTCTTCGATCAACAAGACCCTGATGACGGCACCCATCGCGTGCTTGTACCACGCCACGTACACGTTCAACACCTTCGGGACACAGCCTGGCTCACTGATAAAGAAGTTAGACCCGGTGTTGTGCCTCATGAAATGGTGTAGCGCGTTGCGGATGCCTTCTTCTGTGGCAATCGGCTCAGCTAGAAAGGCCTCGAGCGGAACACCCTGATTATAGCCAGATTGTTGGGCGAAATAAGGCGGGTTGTATCTCATAAACAACGCCGCATCATTCTGCCTAAACACCAGAAAGCCTGGCCTGATTGAATATAGATGAAGAATCTCCCGAGCTTTAAAGGTAGAGGCGCCGTCTTTAAAGGTGTCCTGCAGCGGCTACATCGTCTTTGCGGATTCTTTACCAATATTTAAGACCTTATCAACGAAGGTCATGCCATCCCCGACGGTACGCGGGCGAAGGAGTAAGCCCCGAGCCTCTCGCGGAGTCGGTTCCAAAATGGAAGCGTCAACTAGCCGCAGCAGGCGAGGAAAGTTATATCTTTCATAAAAAGGGGCCTCGAGAAGTTTACGGGCTGCATTCCTGGTTGGGTAGTATCTGCCGCTAGGCTGAGGTCGTGATACAAATGGGCTAACCCAGCGACCCCGACGGCTACTTTCACCCCAATAACCATTCGGTGAGCTGGGTAGAAGATGGACGGCCTCATATGGCGAAGGTGCATCGGAAGCGCAAACCAGCTTAGCCATAGCCCAAGAAACCCTAAAAGAACGCTTCTTCATCGATCCCAGGAGCTGCAAGCTCTGCAAAAGAGACAACCGGGGTGTCGGGGAGAAAGAAACTCTTCTGATCCGCCTCTGCCGTCGGCAGGTTGCCCAAGCCTAAGCCAAAAGGATCGTCGAGTTTGGCAAATTTCACGGCTTCCTTCGACGGGACTTCCGGGCGGAGAAAACGAGCGATGAAGTCTGTGAAATTAACCCCACGGCTCCCAGATTCAAGAAAAAGGCCCTCGTAGATATTCAACACCTTAATCAAACTTGGGGATTGATGTTGAATGGCATTTTCCGGGGTAAGGCCCATCATCACCGACCTGGAAGCAAAGACGTACTCATCATGAGGAAGTAGTTCCTCATAATGCTCCTTCTGACAGGCAAGCCAGAGATCTCCGCGAACTCCTCTAGAGAGATTGAGACTTTCCGATCCAACAAAAGGAAGGTGTGAGTTGGAACGTTCCATTGTTCCAAAAAGGCTTTTACCCACCATGTAGGAGGCATGGAGTACTGAAAGAGAGAAACGTAAATCGCGGGATACAACCCGAGCCTCAGCAACTGCAACCTCTTGGCGGAAAAAATGTACCGGCCCACTGCAAATATCCGGCTGGGTGACGGGGAGTTAATCCTATGTTATAAGGTTGTCCCCAAGGGCGCGACTCATCTTGACATATACGTCGCCACAAGATATCCAACGCCATTGGAGGCTGTGGGTATCGCAGCCAAAGAAGGCTGAAGGAGACCATCTGAAGTCCAATTGATCTCTTCCACAGTGTAGTTCACTAGGGGTGGGTCAGTGTAAGAGATCGCTGAAATGGGCTCCGAGGGTGTCGCGCAAGAAAAGCTCCGTCGGCCCCTGATAATTTGATTGTACCATGTTCCCCATAGATGAAGATTCTTGTGCTCTGGGTCGTGATCTTTTATCAGTGCGAAGACTTCCCTATCCACAGGCGCTTCGGGGAATCCGCCTTCCGAACGGACGAACGGGAAAGAAGTGTTGAAAGACATAGTACCTGCGCGGAAAAGAACAAAATTTTCAGCCGTCAATGCTGCAGTTTAAGTTCTATCACTAGGTACTTTAAATTCGTACCGCACTGCAATGCAGTGAAAAGGGACCAAAGGGGACCCACTCAATCTAGATGACAGTTCATCATTAATAAAACAGTCTCATCATTTGATGAGACTGTCATTAAATGAGGAAATCCTCAAAGGATTCTCATTTAATGAAGGCCCCTCGGGCCAAGGAGTAAATCTCCCATTGAGAGCAGCGCTCTACAACAAAGTGACATCTGTCAACTCTGATGATGAAAGAAATAAAATTCCTCAAAAAAATTCTGAAGAGCCATGCTCTGTAAAGATGATGGAATAATCCATCAGAAAACGTAAAGTAAAGTTTATAATTCTGAGATCTTCAAGATCTATGAACAAACTCTAAGAGTTTTTCATGGAAGATGAACGGTATTCCAGTTCATGGGTTAAAATCGCCCTAAAAAGATTATACTTTTAAGATCTATGATCTAAAGATGAGCATGGCTATATTAATGGGTAAAACCCTAAAAATAATTTAAGATATATGATATAAAGATGAGCATGGCTCTGTTAATGGGTTATACCCTAAAAATATTTTTAGATCTATGATCTGAGAAGAGAAAAGCTCTATTAATAAGTTCAGATCTTACTAAAAAATTAGGCAGGGTTTTGACTCTTAATAATTCTTAAGACAAAGAGCTATACTCTGAAGGAGAATTAATTCTCAGAAAACAAGAAAGAAGATGAACAGATATCATCTCAAGGGCCAGAGGCCCTATTTATAGGCACTGACAGCTGTTTCAACTTCTAAGTTGATCTAAGGGCACAGATGCTGCCACCGCTGGACTTACGTGTAAGCCACGTGAGCGCAACGGTGGGGGGGGCATTTGTTTCCCCCAATCAGAGAAAAGCTCTGTTCAAATTTTCAAAATTTGAAATGAAGCAGCGCTTCATAAAAGCGCCAGCAAGCAGTGCTCACGTGTAAAGCACGGGTGCGCTTGCACTAAGAGCGCCAGCACTCTGAAGCAGCGCTCACGTGCAGAGCATGAGTGCGCTCGCGTTAAGAGTGCCAGAGCTCTAAAGCAACGCTCACGTGCAAAGCACGAGTGCGCTAGCGCTAGAACTAAATGTTCCCCACCGTTGGATCAAGGATCCAACGAAGATGATAAATCATCAAGTTACCAGAATAAAATTCTGTTAAGAAAACATTCTTCAGAATCTTTCCAAACAAAAAGATTTTGCTCTGTAAATCAGAGCACCGTCGGATCAATGATCCAATGGTGATTAAAAATCACAATGGTGCAGAATAAATTCCGCATGAGAAAAGATTTCCCAATCTTGTTAAAAACAAGAAGATTACCTTCTGTAAAACAGAAGCCCTAGGATCAAAGATCCAACGGTAGGGAAATCCCCAAATCAATTAGAGAAAAGATCTCTTCAACTAATTCAACAAATTAGCTTGCTCTATATAAAGGCTCCAAGACTTCAAGTCTGATATAGAGGACCCCCCCATAAACTTTGAGAAAGTTCAGAGAGAAGAGCAAAACTCTTAGCAGAAGAAGAATTTCTTCAAGGTAAAATAAAGAGATCAAAGCATCTCATCATAAAAAGAACTTAGTTCTTATGCTAGATCATAGATCTTTAAGACAAATTGTCTTTCACAAAAGAGATCATAACATCTCATTATAAAAAGGGAGGAGAATAATTCAATTCTCTTAGAATCACAGATCCATAAAGGCAAAGCCTTTCACCAAAAACATAAGAGATTGAAACATCTCCTATAAAATAAGAACTTTGTTCTTAGATCCATGAGACAAAGTCTCTTATAAGAGAGAATTTAATTCTCAGAGCGCAAAACTGCCTAAAAAGAGCCCTAGCACTCCAATTAAAAGAAGCGCTTCAGCGCTCCAAAATTAATGCGCAGCGTTGCAGAGCCTTAGCGCTCCAAATTTCACAAGAAGCGCTCTGCGCTCATTGTCTAGCGACCAGCGCCAAGCGCGCCACGTTCTCCTCACGTGTGCGCTATTTAACAGAAGCGCTCTGCGCTCATTGTCTGGCGCACAGCGCCAAGCGAGCCACGTGCTCCTCACGTGTGCGCTATTTAGTATAAGCACTCTGTGCTCATTATTTGGCGCACAGCGCCAAGCGCGCCACGTGCTCCTCACGTGTGCGCTACTTAACAGAAGCGCTCTGTGCTCATTAACTGGAGCACAACGCCAAGCGCACTATGTGCTCCTCACGTGTGCGCTGAGAGGACATAAATTGTTCTTTAAAAATTAAAGTCCCAGAGCTATGATGAGTGCTCAGCACTCAATAAAAAACAAAAATAATTGTCAGAACTCAAACCAATGCCCAGCATTGTTAAATGTTTAACATTTTAACTGAACGGGCCGAGCCTAAGTTGGCCACAGATCCCTAATTCAGATTAATTGAGCCCATATTCTCATAAATCTTTGATCTTAGTCCCAAATTGGACTACAGATCTCCCAACCAATAATGGTTCAAGGGTACATCTTTTCATTCCTCTGATATTTGTCGTTGTAATCCTTCAATGTCTTCAGAGAGGTGACGGGTCCCGACATTCCATGAACTGTGGGGTCCTTAAACTCATGGACTATGATGTCCTTAAACTTTATGGACTGTGAGGTCCTTAAACTCATAGACTATGATGTCTTTAAACTTTACAGACTATGATGTCTTTAAACTGGACCGCAAAGTCCCTAGACTAAAACAATAGAGCCCAAATACTCTTTTGTTGGATCTAAATGATCCTGTTAAGTTGATCTTAGTCTAAAATTAGACTAACGTATCCTTAACAAATCTTTAAGTTGATCTTATTCTCAAATGAGATTAATGATCCTTAAACCCAACCCAAAACCCAAATCTAAGAAAATACGGATTTGGACTAATCCACGCCCTACGGGCGACAACATAAATTAGTCTCCGTATACAATCCATGGGCAAACAAAAACAAAACAAACACACACGACACGAAGTGACCATCTGGAGAAGGAGAAATTGGTTACCGCGATACGGTAGCATAATTAACTACAGGGGCTTGCGCCTGCAGGGAAGAGCGTCTCCACAATCAAAAACCCTTCAACGAGGGGGAATCTGACGAAGTCTGCTACATCGGCTGCATCTGTTTAAACCTTAGATACATGGTACCATAAATCAACTTGGTATCTTCGGAGAGGTGGATGGATAGCACCAAATAGCATCTGCCTTCGAAATTCAGGCCGGACGTCCCAACGTCTCGGTCGCGTCTTTCGGTGGAGAACATGCCTCTACATCTTTCGCCCGATGCAGGGAAACTCTCTGTGTGGGACTATAAAGACTCGACAGTACGCTCGTAGTGGGTTTAACCACAAGCCGCAAGCGGTACTAGCTGCACGTAACGGCTACCCAGATATCTGTCGATAAGAAGGTCGATGAGGAAACTCATCGAACTCTTACTGAGCCTGAATGTGATAATCTCTGTACAGTCCGGTCTGTTCGTGTAAGAGTATCGTATATCGGACCTAGGGGGCGATAATCGTTAGACCCCTAATAGAGCAATAAGTCGTGTCGGAGAGTAGCCCAATACACCCTGAGAAATTACTGGAATACCTACCAGTAAATCTCGCTTTCCTTGGCCAAGGACTTTGTGTAATGGCCTTCCGAACACAGCACGATATCAACCCCCAATACCGGGAGAGAAGAATCCTATCTAACCGCCACTGCCTCCAAGTGCTTCGAGACTGCACCCAACTACTACCTGTTTGCACGACTCCTTTAAGCCGTGGTAGGGTAGTAATCAAAGTACAGTGGGAACACACTCGATGCGAAGTAGCAGTGTCAAGTCGACGGACTAAGCTGTACTCATGTCACCTGGGAACTGCTATCCGACGACAGGTATAATACCCACCAACAGTTCCCAACGATTCCTATCCAGTGTACTCATAACCTAATGAGCACCTGCATACTATCTCCAATACGACGTACTAATGGCTGTGGGACAAACCGTCTCCCCTGCTGGGATGAGAAGCATATACATTAGTCTACTGTGGAGTACCGATACCCCGTCTCGATAATCCTACGACTAGGGACCTGTATAGGATGTGCTTATAGATTACCTATCCCCCACTAGTGTGACTGCCATCACAACGCTGGTAATCAAGCAAAGATCCTAAGGGCTCTACCAATATATATAAGCGATATACTAAAAGAAACGCATGCACATATTGAGGTAGAAACAAACCAGGTAGTATACTACCATTTTGAGCAAGACTGTTACTATATCTGTGTATATCCCAAGCTCTCATTAAGTAATATACAATCTAGTATGATACAATAATAGCCTCCAGGGCATATATCACTAACACTTATTATACTTGCTCATTATATTACTATTAGTACTATTGTTTATGGTTTACTCACACAACATCATTTACTCGTATAATGGTATATTATATTACACTCTGATTATATTCATGATTACGTTATTTATAACGCTCTGACGTCTGGGTTTTGCATGGTCCAGATCTTTTGACTTTAGCACCGCAGGGCCGAGATTACTTCGAGAAGCTTGCCGAGCAATGAGGAGTTTATCATTTATTTATTTATTGATAGTTAGGTTTATTTCTATTATTGAACTCTTAATGATTTTATCTTGTAAGCCTATAAAGGGCCAGAATTGTTATTGTTTCGTATTTATCTCTTGGATCATATTGAGACTTGTTATTCCAGTTCTTGCTTTTGTTATTGCCTTGATTTTTATTATCGTTTATTGTGGTATTGGACATACGTTTAGTATTAGATATTTTATTTTATTGCTTGATTATTGCATGACAGCCTTAATGTGACTAGAAAGATGATTCCTTATCGTGGGTAGCATGGCTGGCCTAATTACGTCACGAATTTTTTGTATCTTGCGAAGTAGGGTGTGACACTGTGGTAGGATTTCAAGCCCGGTTGGTTAAGTATTTTTCATAATAGTTACGGGTACCTATTTGCCAAAAGAAATGATTGTTTGTCAATCAGTTGATGTCGAAACTAAGAACGTTAGAATATATTAATAGGACGGAACAATATACAACGTTGGATAAATTGATATATCCAGCAAATATATTCTCTCCGACGTACACATCTTTCTTAATTTACACGTAAAGGGCTTTTCAACCTGTGGATTGGATAATGAATGAGCCATACTATCATTGATTAAAAAAACACCCAAGTCATGGCTATCTTTTCAAGAAAACAATTTTCTACCTAAATCAATGTTGCACTCTTAATTCACCATCCTCATAAAAATGGCATCACATTAATTTTCCCTCACAAGTCTTCATTATTTGATAAAACAAGACATCATTCATTTTAAAATGTAGCATCGTTAAAAGGAGATGTTGGTTTCTTACTTGCCTTCTTCACCATTTGAAAGAACAAGACATCATTAATGTTCTGTACTTCAAATAGTTACCTAATATATTCAAAGACTTTCTAATTTTAAACTTCAAACTGACTTGGTGACTCTTACTCTTACCAGCATAATTACCATATTGAACTTATATATATATACATAAAGCATGATCAAGCATTTTCTCACAAACACTTGTGCCTGGATATTTCAAGTACTCGAGTTGTTCATGATGAAGCTTAAGCTTACTCCATTGGTGATGAAGAAAGGCCAGAAGAAAAAAAAGACGTCAATCGTGACCTCTCTCCCACAAGACATGCTTATAGAAGTTGCCACGCAAATCGTGTAACGACCCTGAATTTTCTGTACAAAATTTTTCTTCTTAAAGTACAGAAAGAAGTTTGCAAGCCTGAGCACAATTTAAAAGTTATTCTTGTTTAAGAACAGTAAGAAAACACTTGTACTTCATTGGTAAAGCCTTGCACAGCTGTGATGTAGCCCCTGTGTTCGAATCCCATCAACCACAAATTATTTTTCCTGATTTTTCTTTTAAACTTTTTTGAACCCCAAAAGTTTACGCGTGCACTGCACACAAAAATGAATAGTCAGGAAAAACAAACATATTTAAAATGTTGTATGTATGGAAGAGGACATGTGGCACAAATCCAACGGCCCAACTCAAACATTTGGCCAGCGAGATGAAGGCATAGGCCGGCGGCGACGGGTCCCCCATGGGGAAAAGTCCCCATACTCCACACACTTGACTCTTGGCCTACCCCCATTACCCATGTTCTGTTTGTTTTCTCTACAATTTAACAGAGAATTAAAATTCATCTTTAATCTCATTTTTAAAATTTTTTAATTCAATCTTTCAATTTCAAAATCCTAATTCCACACTATAAATACAACCTCATACCCTAGCCCCTCCTCATTCTGAAAATTCTAGTCAAAAATATAAAAAATTTCTAAGTACAAGTGGAGTTGGAATGGAGTTAGCCCAAGGTTAAATTCTGGCAAGGATTAGAGGCGATTCCAGCAACCCCATGACGTCACTAAGGATACGACATCTTCCTCTACCTCTCCTTTCTTCTTCTAGTTTGTAAGTTCCTTCTATTTCCTCTCTCTCTCTCTCTCTTCGCTAAATTATCTTTTCAAAATAAAGTATCGGTAAGTGCAGTTATTACCAATGTAAATCTTCTAAACTCTATCATCTCACTTTTCATTTACATATTGTTCAACAAACTTTTACACAATATTTGTAATACTATTATAAAGGTTTAGAAACAGCTTTCACTCTAAAACTCCATGTTAATTAACTTTAATTAAGTTTTTACTTTTAAATACCATGAAGTTTATATAGTTATATTTTAAATATTTTGCTTAGCATACCTTTAGAAAACTTCACGAGGTAATGACTTACCTCTCACATACACACATATTGGCATAGCATGATTCTCTTGAGACATAATTTTTGTGGCAAATACAACATTTCGTTAAAGTACCTTGAACTATAAAAAAAAACGTTTTCTTTGAATTGTATTATCAAACTCTTTGCAATTATGCCTCTACAATCCATTTTGGAAAACCCGGTATTGGATGGTGCGGATTATCGCACATACTTAGGACTAGTAGAGCTAGATGCAGACCTCCTCACGAAGCATATGATCTCGAAAGAATTTTAATACAATTTTTAAGAAAAGCGAGATTTTCTACTTAATAAATAAAATTAATTCTTGATAATTATATAAATATTATCAAACCATATATTTTTAATATATAATAAAATTCTATGTTTTCTAGAAAATAAAAGAATGACAGGTTTCATTAAAATACCATCAAGTATCAATACAAGACAAGTTACACTAAAATACAATAAACTATTCAAGCTAAGTTACTATTCACTAATATACCTCACTCTTTAAAATTTACATCCATGGAAACCCTAAAGAACATAAATAATTACTCGATATTTTTTTTGAAAGTATATAAAATAGTTTTCATAAAAACCCCTCGAGTTATATAAAATTACATTTAAGGACTTTAGTAAATATAGGTATAAGCGGGATCAATTCTCTTGAGCCTCAGGAAGCCGGAGAAACTGAGTGCTTGCCTATTTAAGGTAGAAAAACTTAACGGGGTTATCAATAGTAATTGTCTTGGAAAAAGACACAAATCCTGCTGTCCACATGCAGCAGTTACCGATGACTCCCGAACTTAATTCAGGATCCAAATCAGTTCTAAGTGTCTGATTCAAGCCTGAGTCCAAATCAATCCGAGTCTAACTCAATCTGAATTCAATCCAAACATGAATCCAAATTTAACATATATCCAACATGTATGCTTGAACCTGAACCTGAATACCATAACAATATTAACATGCAAACATAACTTGACCTGACCGAACCATGACTATATCTTAACTTGATTACATGACTACTTGATACATCCTGAAATCGTGTACATGAACAACTTATACTCATAGTCCCGGCAACTCTGATAACTACAAATCAGTATAATATACATTACGGGATTTTAAAGGGGTAGACTGATACAGAATGTGTTAAAAGTGGCATGATGATGGATACTAAAAGATGTAGATAAACATCTGTGTTGTTGTCCCGTAGGTCTTGATAGGGCCTTATACTACCGGGTTACCTTAGTCCACGAGGAAAGTTGGACTCCTCTCGTATACAATGACATCTTCTGTACCAAACTATAGACAACTACGTTAGTTTAACAAACATATACCTGTATAAATTATCAGTTCTTCACTATCTACTTGTTCTATTCTATTCTTTCTTTTGGGACTTACCGAGCGCTAGTTCGCTGACGACATTCCTGTTTCTTTCTTTCTTTGGAATGTTCGTCAGGAGTACCCGACTTTTAGGAGACCGAGCCCAGCCAGGAGGACTTGGATCAGTTCACAAAGGAGCCAGACTTCTAGATTACTTGTACTTATTTCCTTTTCATTCGTATGCCACTGTTTAAGCATTGCTTTTATCATTGTACATTTCTTTTCAAATCAGTTGTAATGTAAAGAAAGAATGTTAATATAAGTTTTTATTTTACATCTCTTGTTATTCTTGTGTATTCATTTATATTGCTTATTTATGCTTAACGTGTTTACTTCTGAGTAAATACGTCGCGGTCCGTCACGTCCCCTTCTCCGTATACTGGGAAGCGCGGCATGATAGGTTTTGTTGGCGGCCCACGCAGGTCAGTTCTGCATGGAATCTTAAGCAATATATCAAAAGAATTATAAGAATCGGCAACTAAACATTCCTTACATTTTTAATCTCTTGAATATATCTTAACCCTTCCTTTTCTCTCAAGGTTATGGATTTCCCGAACAACACGAGCACCAACGTGAATGGAAACACCCCACCACCTCCTCTACCACCACCACCTACCGTTATCGCTCCCATCAAAGAGCAGACGGTATTTCTTGAGGCAATAAAGAGCCTTCTGGAAGGTCACCAACAGCAGACTGCTATCCTCTTGCACCGCCCAGAAGCTGAGGCACCCGGAGTCAAGCAATTCCAGGCATTGCACCCTAAGCACTTTTCTGGGAAAGAGAGCCTACTAGAGGCAGAGGAATGGGCTCAGTCCATTGAAGATGACTTGGCAGCGGCACAAGTGCCAGAGATTGCTTAGGGTGAGAGTTGCGAAGCTGCAACTCACAAATAACGCCAGAGTATGGTGGAAGGCTGAAGAAAGCCATCTTGCCCAGCCGATTGAATGGAAGACTTTTCGCGACATGTTTGACGCGAAATATTTCCCTGAGACTGCCCATTTCAACATAGAACAGCAGTTCATCCACTTACAGTAAGGTTCAATGTGGAACAAATATATGGATGAATACGATACTGAGTTTATCATGCTTAGCAGGTAAGATATGTCTCAATATTCAATTTCTTAATATCACATAATACACTGCTAACACAAGATCGTAACAGGTTCGCGGCACACCTTATCCCAACTGCTGAGATCAGGGCACGGAGATTTCGGCAAGGGTTCGATCCGGAGATCTAAGCTGTATTAGCTACAGGGGATTTCCTAACCCATGACCTTGCGCTGAAGGTTGCCCGACGATATGAGGCAGTAGTGAAGAATAAAGGTAGACCTCAGACTGCCGGTATGAAGCGCCCTGCCACTCAGATGGCAGGAGGAGCCTCTTCCATGCCAACTTTTGCACCCAGGAGATCGGAAGTAACATTTAACTGGCCCAGTCCAGACTTTTGCTTCTACTGCAAGAAGAATGGAAATCTGGTGAAGGACAGTGTTGGGGTCAAAATTTGCACCCCGGTTGATCAAGTCAAAGTCAAGGTCAACCCCAAGCCAGGTGGGCCCAAGCCCAAGTCAAACGGGCCCATGCCCAGGTCGAGTCCGAACATGAAGCGGCCAGACCTCCTCCATGCCAAAATAAAAGTCATGTAATAAATAATTTTATGTAATTTTTTATGCATGAATGATCATAAAGCCAAATTTTTATAAAAGCCCATTGATTTGGTGTGAAAAAGTGTTTGTAGAATAACCGCAATCAATAACGGTGTCGCTTGTAGCTAGCCGAGATGAGTACGGGTCGTTTGCAGGGAAACGTGGAATATTTTATTCTTACTTTAGGCGTGTTGAGAAAGAAAGGAGGAAGAAATAAGAATGGTTGTAGGTTCTAGATCTATATTAAATATGGATGCAAAATATAGATCTAGATTAATTATGGATGTAAGTTCAATATTAAAAGGGGGCTTGTAGGGTTCATTAGGATTTAGTAGTTATGGATGGTTAATTAAAGATTACTCTTTTTATCCTTTAATAGATTTAAAACTAGAACGACAGAGATGGATGTAGATTAGGGTTTCTGGAGGGAAAATGGTTCCCACTCTTAACCCCTATCTCGACATGGAACTCCGTTCATATCTAGCATTTACCAAAACAATAATTAATCTAATCTCTAATCGCGGTCGAGACTAACAATAAATTGGTAGCGCGCCCGATTAGGATGTTAATGATTCTTTTAGTAAAGTTTATAAACTTTATAGGACGTAAAAAGAGTTTAAGGATCTTCATCATCCATTAATCTACCCTAATCTTATGAACCCTAACAAGCGGAGAATTACTTGCGCATGTTGGGAAAAGAAGATGAAAAGACAGAGAGGGAAAACATAATGTAAAATGCAAAAGAATTAAATAAAACAACTATCTTTATTAATCAACTTGAACAATCTACACTTTATTCCTTAGAAAATGATTATAAAAACTTGGTTTGCTTCTCGAACTCTTCCGAAGGAGGTAGATGAACAGTTGATAATCAGCCTGGATGCGTGAGCCGTCTTGGACTTCGTGATCTCTTCAGCTTGATGCCTTCTAAGTTTAGCCCGTGGTCCTTTATATAGCCCTCAAAGAAGAAAAACTAGTTACCATATATGGTGACTTCCTAATATGGTGACTTTCCATGCCTGGATTCTGAGTCCCTGTCAGTATTGATTTTATGATTTTGGCAGATTTTTGATCCTGACATCTTGAACACCTTGATCTCTTGACCTGAGCTAAATCTTGCACAATATCTCTATGAATAATCTTAGTTTATTTATTAAATTAGAGAGAGTATCTTAATCACTATATATGGTAATAAATCTTTAAGAAACTTGATTAAGAATATTTAATATGCTATGCACTTTATATGGTAATAAATCTTTAAGAAACATGATTAAGAATATTTGATATGCAATGCATCTTTTAATTACTAAAATATTATGTATATATTTTGAAATATTATTCTAACCATTTGTATGATATTATATCTTTTAAGAATTGTGATTAGAATATTTGATATGATATGCATATTTTCAATTACCAAAATATTATATAAATATAAAATGCCTATATTTTCCTTCATAACATTAATTATAATATATAAACATATGGCAAATAGTATTTGGCAGATAAATCCAAATATGTTTAATATTTATAATAAACACCTTTTATTATTTAAGAAATGTAAGGAAAATACTTATACCAAAGTGCAATATTTTCAACTGAACAAATACCCCCAAACTTAACTTTGATTTTCCCGAGCAAACTAGTTATTCAAGAGAAAGAGAAAAAGAAAAAGAAAAACCTAAACAGCACACTTTCGTAGGCAAACACGATTGCACTGAGCACGTGCAACAAGCCGTTAAACCTCTAGGTGTCCCTAGTAGGAGGAGTGTTGTCTCCTGAGGGTTTTCAACGGATTACACCCACAAAATCCTATAATAAAAGAGAGATGGTGAAAGTTACATATAAACATAAGAACTATAAAAGAAAGAACTTGAAAATAAGAGTTTTCAACTACACCAGTTTTTCGGTTGTCATGAGCCCTATCTTAATAGTCATGAAAAGATGTTAGAAATCACATCATCCCTCAATAAAACATCGTCTTTATTCTTCATTCCTATCTTTCTTCCAAACATCGATCATATAACCCTACGTGTGTGTAATAGACATCCCTACACTCGGAGAATTCAATTCAACCTATCATACTCCTGTCCATCTGCCTCAGTACTTTTTAATTTGATAAATATTTAGATGGATTTGCTCACACACTTTCATGCGACCGTTAATATTTCTTGAGGTACTAACCGAACGATTACTCATGTGCTTGCTTATTAGGTGTATTCCTCGTCTTGCACCACCTAAGGCTTAGCAGTGACTCCCAGACCAGTTGGTCTAAGGCACTAGATGATGAAGCACCCTAGCTATATTTTTTATTGTTGCCTAGGCGATTAACAAAACCAGTGTTTATTTTTCTCACCATTTTATATTTTATTCAATTTTTTTATTTTCTTCATACTTTGGCTTTTAAACAAGAGCATTTCAAGGTATCCTCTACTATCCCGAGTTTCAAGACATGTGTAAGTGCGTATAGTAGGATATCAACGTTCAAATGTTTGGCTTCCAGAATAGGAACTATTTTTCAGACTTATTTTTATCCTCGGATTAGTGACTTCTTTCATCTTACTAACCATTGGGACAACGGCTCATAACTACTTATTACTAGTTCGTTTAAGAAAACTTCTAATTTTCTTGGTTTTCTTAAATTTTTCCAATCTTTTGGATATAATTTTTCACTATCTAATCTTTTTATTATCTAATTAAATATTGAATATTTTTATCTTTTGATTTTTTTTAACTTTTATTTTTATTTTTATATGTTTTAAAAGTTTTGTGCTTATGCAAAGTATGATGCAAAATGATGCGAAAATAAGCACAAACCTCCCCCAAACTTGTTTTCAACAGTGTCCTCACTGTTGTCTTCCGCTAGATCACAAAAAACCTGTAAGCCTGGAAGGAAATTTATTAACGGGGCAAGAATAAGTGAAAGTGAAAATCCTCCCCCAAACTTATTTTTTTGGCTCACCATTTTGAGTTAAAAATTTTATTTTCGAGAGCCAGATTATACCTCCCCCCAAACTTGAGTTAAACAATATTAATCTTTGAAAATCACAAGAGGGGGTCAAGATTAGTGGTCGATGCCAAGCTTTGCAAAGACCGAAGGTCAACACCAACCATTCGAAGATTTTATCGATGTAATGCTCCAGTTGGTGAAAGAACAAGTAGAAAAGAGCCAAGAAGAAGTGGGGAAAAGGTAAGTGGTGGGATAGAATGTGTTTACGTCTCGTTTTGGAGAGACGACACAGTGATTGTGATGGATTACTCGCATTCTCTTTATAGTCCAGAAGAAGGGGTGGAGGTTCAATTTCGTTGTATTAAGGTGGATTCATCTCAACACCCGTGTCTTTCAAAAATGCGAGTTCTTCAGCGAAAATATCCTCAAAACTCTCATCTATACCCCGGAGAATAATGTCATCACAAAGTGCGGGGTGATCTTCAGACTCCAAGAACGGTTTATAATCAGCGTTAGATGTTGACCCGGACAACTCAAAAGAAGGGTCCGTATGTGTATAATACATATCTGGGTCAAACAACAACGTATGAAAAGAGTCTAGATCAGTATCGTGAAGCTGTTCAAATTCGTTGCTGTCGACATCCATTAATTCGACAGAACATACTCGAGCATGAGGTTCGGAGGCTTCACTTCCCAACTTGTAAATGTTAAGTTCAATTGACCTATTCCCGAAGGATAGGGCCATAGAACCGTTTCGACAATTGATTACAGCATTGGAAGTCGCAAGAAAAGGTCGACCCAGAATCACCGGAATTTGGTTCCGTGGGTTTGCTACAGGTTGTGTATCTAGAACAATAAAGTCCACTGGGAAGATAAATTCCCCGACTTTTATTAACACATCCTCTAACATACCCCTTGGTTTGGTGATAGATCGATCAGCCATCTGTAAAGTGCATTGCGATGGTTTTAATTCTCCGATACCCAATTGCTCATACAAAGAATAAGGAAGCAAGTTAACACTAGCGCCTAAGTCGAGTAAAGCACGATTGATATTTTTACCCCCAATAGAAATAGAGATTGTAGGATAGCCAGGGTCCTTACGTTTCTTGGGTAATTGCTGTATAAAAGCTGTGCTTACATTACTCGACATGAAATCTTTTTTCGGCACTTGAGTTTTTTTCTTCCTAGTGCACAAGTTCTTAAGTATTTTCGCATAAGCTGGAACTTGTTGTATAGCATCTAGGAGAGGAATATTTATGTTAACTTGCTTAAACATTTCCACAACCTTCTCCATTTGTGCATTCGGTTTGTTGGACCTCAATCTATCTGGAAATGGAGATTTATCAATAAGTGTTGGGTCCGACGTATGTAGAGAAGTTTGTGGGGGTGGAAATGATGAAGTGGGTGGAGGGTTCGAGCCTTTGGGAAAACGGAGAATAGGCTCGGAAGAAGAAGGTAAACTAGATGAAATAGGGTAAGAAGTAAAAGTGGAAGTGGAAGTGGAAGCCGGGGGTTCAATTTGTTTCTCAATATCTGTTTCAATCTGTTCACCCACATGGTTATCCAGCACTCTTCCAGATCTCAACGTGGTAAGTGCATTCACATTATACCGTGAGCACCCAGGATCAGGTAGGGGTTGAGCTGGATGATTCCCTTTCTCTCTAGCACTCATTGCTGCAGTCAGTTGTGCAATTTGTGCTTTTATCAATTTAATACTCTCACCGTTGGAGACAGTGTTTTGCACTAACGTATGGATAGAAGACGTTAAAATATCATTCGTTCGCATGGACTGTGCAATGAACATATCGAGTGCAGAGGGTTTATCGGTACCGGCAGAAGAAAGATCAAAGTTGTTGGCTGGGTTTTGTAAAGGTTGTGGTTGAAAGGGGTGCTGACTCAGTTGTGGTGGTTACTGATGCTGTGGAGGGACCCTTTGGAAGTCATTTGGGTTTGGAACCGTATTTTGAGTTTGGTGTTGGTTCCAAGCAACATTAGGGTGATTCCTCCAACCTTGATTATAAGTGGAAGAAGAAGGATCGTTTCCAGGTCTTTGCTACTGAAAAGCAGCATTAGTGTGCTCTTGACCTTGAAATGGTACATTCAAAGGACGTTCTTCCATCAAATGTGATGGGTTGGAACAGCAACCACACACGGTTTTGGGAAGTGTGTATTGGGTTAGGGAGGCTGAAGAAATTTTGTTTTCTATAGCGTCGAGTTTCCTTTGTATTGCAGTCATTTCGGCTTTCATTGTGACGGAAATATCGAGCTTAATGATACCTTCTCTAGACAATGGTTGACTAACACTTTCCCATTGTAAAGTGTTTTGAGCAAGATCTTCTAGGTATTTCCATGCTTCACCATCATCTTTAGACAGGAATTGACATTGATACATGGTTTCAAACATCTGTTTTGTCGTGAGATCAATACCCTCATAAATAATTCGGCACAGATCCCATCTAGGGATTCCGTGATGACGACATTGTAAAAGAAGATTCTTGAACCGTTCAAAGCATTTCCAAAATGGTTCATTGGGAAGTTGGGTAAATTGGAAGATTTTGCTCCGAACACGGGCGGTCTTATGATTGGGATAAAATTTCTTCAGGAACGCTATAACGAATTCGTCCCATGTTGAAATAGAATGTGCGGGTATGTTATAAAGCCACTTCTTGGCTAAATCGCACAAAGTGAACGGGAGAATACGTAAACGCATAGCATCCGCAGAAAGCTGTGAAGTACCCATCAAAGCACATACGTTTTCGAATTTGGTGATAAAAACGTATGCGTCTTCAGACTCGAGCCCGTGAAATTTGGGTAAAAGTTTGATGAAATGAGGTTTAATTTCGAAATTATCCCCATTGGCTGGTGGAATGGAAAGACAAGTGTGAAGGGGCCCACATGTAGGGTAGCATCTCTCCTGGAGAGAAATGCGTGGAGGATTTTGCGCACCTGCGGGCGGTGGAAAAGTGGTGTTAAAGTTTGATGGATATCCGTCCATCGCGGTCATGGTGGGTGGTGGGGGAAAAGAAGATGAAGAAGCACCGACTCGGAGTCGATAGCAGGAACGCGGACAAGATGGGCACTAGAATCCCGTGTCCAGCCGAGCATGTACTAAGCGGGTTTAGCGCAAGTGGCAGCGTGTGTGATTTAAAAATTTGGTTTGTTTTGAAAAGTGTGTTGGACTTAGACAAATCACACAGAAATGCACAAACAACCCTAGAACTAAGGTTACTTAGGTCAAGTCTAGACCGCTCCTAGACTTCCAAAGGACAAGCCGCAGGATCAATCCTCTACCACCTCGTTACTACTCTTGTGACCAGGTAAGTGCCAGGTAAGTAGGAGGTTCTCAACTACGTAAGTAGTGGGCCTAATTAAGTAACCACTTGCCTTAGACACACTTGCCTAGACACCACAGAAGTAATGCGGATAAACGATAGATTACCCACGACCTTCCTTTGTCCTTATTGAGCGCGACAGTCCTTAGAGTCTTGTCTAAATATTTTTTTAATTAATGTAAAGTTGATGCGGATGCTCGTTTTGTGATTTGTGGGGCCTAGGAAGGGTGATAAAATCCCCACCTAAGCTGAATTGTGGTCTGCCCCTTAAGTCCGTATTAAAATATGCAACAACAAATCAATAACAAAACTTTTGCAAAAAGATTTTTGAGCGGCGATATTTTGCAAAGAATCCTGCAGAAAAAATATTTTATTGGATTTCAGAGGAGAGAGAAAGATGTAAAGAAGATATCAGAGAAATTGGAAACCCTAAATCCCTTAATGAGCCACGGTTCCGTCGCCAATAGGCTCTTTATGCCGCGATTCCGCAGCCGACTAGGAAGATCTGATGAAAATTTTTGCTACGTGGCCTCCCTTCCTCCTCTGGCTCTTTATGAATGTCTCTGAATCTCTGTTTCCTTAAATCTGTGACTCCAGATTCCCTCGCAAAATTCACACAATAATCGTTAAATAAACAATTTGCAGTTTTGTTTATTTTTATGATATAGATCGAATAAGAATTCAACACGAATAGTAAGAAAAAAATATTACGCACGTATCCCCGGCAACGACGCCATTTGATTTGGTGTGAAAAAGTGTTTGTAGAATAACCGCAATCAATAACGGTGTCGCTTGTAGCTAGTCGGGATGAGTACGGGTCGTCCGCAGGGAAACGTGGAATATTTTATTCTTACTTTAGGCGTGTTGAGAAAGAAAGGAGGAAGAAATAAGAATGGTTGTAGGTTCTAGATCTACATTAAATACGGATGCAAAATATAGATCTAGATTAATTATGGATGTAAGTTCAATATTAAAAGGGCACTTGTAGGGCTCATTAGGATTTAGTAGTTATGGATGGTTAATTAAAAATTACTCCTTTTATCCTTTAATAAATTTAAAACTAGAACGACAGAGATGCATGTAGATTAGGGTTTCTGGAGGGAAAAGGGTTCCCACTCTTAACCCCCATCTCGACATAGAACTCCGTTCATATCTAGCCTTTACCAAAATAATCATTAATCTAATATCTAATCGCGGTCGAGACTAACAATAAATTGGTAGCGCGCCCGATTAGGATGTTAATGATTCTTTTAGTAAAGTTTATAAACTTTATAGGACGTAAAAAGAGTTTAAGGATTTTCATCATCCATTAATCTACCCTAATCCTATGAACCCTAACAAGCGGAGAATTACTCGCGCATGTTGGGAAAAGAAGATGAAAAGACAGAGAGGGAAAACATAATGTAAAATGCAAAAGTATTAAATAAAACAACTACCTTTATTAATCAACTTGAACAATCTACACTTTATTCCTTAGAAAATGATTACAAAAACTTGGTTTGCTTCTCGAACTCTTCCGAAGGAGGTAGATGAACAGTTGATGATCAGCCTGGATGCGTGAGTCGTCTTGGACTTCGTGATCTCTTCGGCTTGATGCCTTCTAACTTTAGCCCTTGATCCTTTATATAGCCCTCAAAGAAGAAAAACTAGTTACTATATATGGTGACTTCCTAATATGGTGACTTTCCATGCCTGGATTTTGAGTCCCTGTCAGTATTGATTTTATGATTTTGGCAGATTTTTGATCCTGACATCTTGAACACCTTGATCTCTTGACCTGAGCTAAATCTTGCACAATATCTCTATGAATAATCTTAGTTTATTTATTAAATTAGAGAGAGTGTCTTAATCACTATATATGGTAATAAATCTTTAAGAAACTTGATTAAGAATATTTAATATGCTATGCACTTTATATGGTAATAAATCTTTAAGAAACATGATTAAGAATATTTGATATGCAATGCATCTTTTAATTACTAAAATATTATGCATATATTTTGAAATATTATTCTAACCATTTGTATGATATTATATCTTTTAAGAATTGTGATTAGAATATTTGATATGATATGCATATTTTCAATTACCAAAATATTATATAAATATAAAATGCCTATATTTTCCTTCATAATATTAATTATAATATATAAACATATGACAAATAGTATTTTGCAGATAAATCCAAATATGTTTAATATTTATAATAAACACCTTTTATTATTTAAGAAATGTAAGGAAAATACTTATACCAAAGTGCAATATTTTCAACTGAACACCCATGGCTTATATGCAAAAACGAAATGGTACATGAGCCTTGGGATGGGAAAAATGCCATTTTGTAAAGCCCAAGGGGCTATATGTAAATGCGTAAGCCTATATAAGGCAACATGATGATGAATAAAATAGACACAATTCATTCTCAAAAAGGTTAGGGTTTTTGTGCCTCCTTCTCCTTCCTCAAGGTTCTAAACCTTTCTCTTTTCTTTTGAATTAAATCAAGAGTTTAACTCTTCCTTTCTAAAAATTAAATAGTTTTTCACCATCAAATCCACAAAGGGGAACTCAGATCTCCTATCAGATCTCAAAAAGAAGAGATTTTTAAATCTCATACCTCTCGTACTTCAAGATCCGGCCAACAGAGGAGAAAGAAGGAGACCCATCTCCAAAGACCCCACTTTGGGGAAGATCCAGGGCTCAGGGGGAGAAGCCCCCTTCATCGGCTTCAAAATATCCTAGGAGTTTAACTCCTCATATATATATATATACACACACACACACACACACACACACACACACACACACACACACACACAAAATAATAAGTGTTCCCTTCTAGGAGTACAACTCCCATTGTAGGGACCAAGTCCCTTTTGCCTCCCAAGCGCCCACGTGCCTGGCACGTGAGGCGCTAGCGCTCTTGCGCCCAAAGCGCTAACGACCTTGCGCTCAAAGCACTAGCGCCCGAGCGCCCACGTGCCTGGCATGTGTGGTGCTAGCGCCCTGGCGCCCAAAGTGCTAGCGCTCAAGCGCCCAAAGCGCTAGTGCCTTTGCGCTCAAAGCGCTAGCGCCCAAAGTGCTAGCGCCCGAGCGCCCACGTGCCTGGCACGTGAGGCGCTAGCGTCCTGGCTCTCAAAGTGCCCTGGCGCTCAAAGCGCCCTGGCGTCCAAAGCGCTAGCGCCCGAGCGCCCATGTACCTGGCTCCTGAGGCGCTAGCGTCCGAGCGCCCACGTGCCTGGCACGTGAGGCGCTAGCGCACTAGCGCTCAAAGCGCTAGTGCTTTCTCCCACACATCCTTTGGATGCCCTTTCCCTTACACACACACACACACACACCGCAAGCGGGATGCTAGCCCCCTTAACCCCCAGCCCGCTATTCGGGTAGCGGGACCCCTGTAAAACTCTGCGGGGCTCCCGATATATCCAAAACCCCTTTCAAAACACAACACACGTACACCGCACATTGAGTTCGCATGACATGTTTTGACCCGTCGATCGGAGGTTCTCTCGCTCCAAAGGCGAGGGGTAATTAACGGTAGCTTAGTCCGCGGCTGCCGGAGATTCGGATCCCTACAATCAATAAACCCCGCCTACAATAGGCAAGGGGAATCTGTAATGCGCCTGACAAGCACGCACGTATTCCCATCTCAACGGGGTGACGAAAAACACCCTACAGATTCTGGCACGCCCGGTGGGACCTATCTCTCTTCCTATATTTCGGGTTAAATATCCATGCAAACTCAATCAATATACATATCTATATTTATACTAAAATAATGCTTTTTCATGCTGGTTTTCAAGCAATCAATTTTCAAAAATATCTCCAAGGCCAAACTCAGCTCTCGACACAGCTCCCATCTCCTACACGATGAAGATGGACGCCAGGACGATCCTCCCGGTTAGTCTCGGGCGACAGTAGGAGGAGCCGCCGCTACCATGTTCGTGCCAGCTAGCACCATCTCTGCTCCTCAAGCCTCGGTAACTGAAAAACCGGCCTCGAAAGGCAAGAGGCCAAATGTGGTGATCTCGAAGGCGCCCCAACCTAAACGCGAGTCGGTGTTCAAACGGCTCTCCATGGCCTTAGCTGGGGGCAAAGACGTCAGAACAAAAGAAGTTGCCAGACGTCGCGGACAAGCCCAGGCGATACCTTCGACGGACACGCGGGCGGATGTCTTCTCAAGCCTCCCATCACTCAGCCTATGGCGGCTTCCCGAAGAGCAGAAGCCTGCCAAGCGCTCAAAGCAGAGAAGCTGAGGCAGAAGCGGCTCAGATATAGAGCCAACAAAAGGGCTAGGGCTCCGGCCATGTTAAAATTTATGAATTTCCAATGCCCAGACCGCTCCGCGAAACCAGCTGTCAGTGATGAAAGGATGGCTGAATGTGTTATCCACACCGTCAACATGGTGGGCACGCGTCCTAGCGATAACCTTCGCAGCAAAAGCAAGGATGGGGCCACCACATCTCAAATCCAATCTGGTGTGAATATAGCTGTCACTTTCCAAGACCAGCATCCTTCGGAAGATAATGAAAATCGTCCCAGTAAAGCTGATAAGCGGAGAGATCCGTCAGTTCATGAGGAGTCGGGCTCAGAAAGCGAAGATGAGCCAATCTTCCCTCCCAAGAATGCAGAGCAGCAACTTCTACAAGAGCTCCGAAAACAGCTCAGAAGTAAAGACAAGGAGATGGCCAAGCTCTACTAAAAAAATTGACGACTTAACAAATGTCGTGATGCAGCTCACGGCTTGACTTGCCTCTCAGCCGCCCAATCAAGCGTAGGGCTATGCTCATGAACCGGGAAACGGTGTCCCGAGACAGCCTACGCCTATTCCCTCAAATCCAAAAGTGGGCGGACCGCATGAAAGTCAGTCGCATCCTATCTCGGGAAATGTCTTGGCTACCGATGACAGTAGTCCACTAACTCAAGATCAAATCATGGATTTGGTTGCCAGCAAAGTCAAAACCTTGGTAGTCGAAGACGAAGCGCAAAAGGATATCAGCGGTAGTGAGAGACCATATCCTGCTCAGTATGATCTGGTAGAATTTCCTAGCGGCTATGTCATCCCTAAATTCAGAAGATTCGATGGGATGGGAAATGTGAATCAGCACATCGCCCACTTTAAAGCCTCATGCGGGAATACTGGGGGCAATGATGCGCTTCTCCTCCGCCAGTTCGTTAATAGCCTGGACGATGTTTCTTTCGACTGGTACGCGAGCATACCGGATGGCTCCATCACAACTTTCGTCCAAATGGAGTCTCTGTTTCAGCAGAGGTTCATGAGCGTCAGCGATAAGATCACCATTGCCGATCTTGTAAGGACCAAGCCAAAGAAAAACGAAAGCAGCACGGATTTTATAACCCGATGGCGCAATCTCTCCATCAAATGTGAACCGCCAATAGAGCAGGACCAATCTGTCAGTCTCCTTGTCGGAAATCTCAACAATTGGATGGCCCCATTTTTATGCATCGCGGGTCTCAAAACATTCCAAGAGCTGACCAGAAAAGTCCAAATGTTAGAACGCTCAAAGCAGGAGTCCTCCGCGGATTCCCAAAATAACAATAGGTCCTGGAGAAACCGAAAGGACGATAATCGCAAAGGTGGAAATTCCGACAATTCTGAATCTTTTAACACTTCGGCTAACTGAAATAAGCAAGGGATGAGCGGGCTTAATGCTAACCAGCCTCGGAAGCCAGTATTCGGAGAGGGAGGAGAATCTCCACTGAAAGAGAAGCTAAATAAGGTCTATTCCTTCAGAAGGGACAAAATCCGTAAAACATTCAAAGACGCCCTGAGGAACGGTCTACAACTGCTAGAGTCAAAAAGACCGCAGGAAGCGAATATGACCGACGACCCCAAATACTGCCCCTATCACAGAGTGATAAGTCATGCCATTGAGAACTGCTTCGTCTTCAAAGATTGGGTTGAAAAGCAATACAAGACAGGAAAGATAGAACTGTCTAAAGGCGTGTTAACAAACAGTCCAGCTGCGACCGCCAATTTCATACAAACATATGCCTTTCTCCAAAAACAATCGACCACCACGTCATTAAACTGGGAACAGTCGACCTCTAAGTCGTTAAACTGGGAAGGTAAAAAAAATGTAAATAAATAAATAAAAAGAAAAGCCGAAATGATAGGGCAGCTCGCAATAAAAATCAGCGAGTAAAATAAAGATGAAAAATAAAGCCGAAATGATAGGGCAATCGCAACCTTCGCGATAAGAAAAGCTGAAATGATAGAGCAACCACGGTAAAAAAAACTCACTCTCCAATGGCGAATGATGAGTCGCTCCTGGTACCATATTCCAGTACAGCGATGCAGACGCCAACCAAAATTCAATTTCCCAAAATTCTCCGGCTCTACGGTTGATCCCCAAACTGACTACCGTATACAATCCACATGCTCAAATAATTCTCATCATACCGATGCCCCACTTCGATCACCAGTCCAGCGGCTGGTCTCCGCCCTTAGAATTATGCTCCATTGGGAAGACCCACTCATGTTTCCTCACGATACATGAGGAGAACAAAGCTTCGTGGGATCCTTACGACTCACGAAGGAAAAACACACTTGGGAGTCCCCACGACTCCTAAGGAGAAAGTACACCTACGAGATTCTTACGACTTGCAGGGAGAAAATGCTTTTATGGGACCCTTATGGCCCATAAATTGAAAAGCCTTAGGTGATAGGGATCTAAACCTATCTCCTAAGCCATCTCTTCCCAATAGGCAATGGCAAATGATGAGTCGCTCCTGGTACCATATTCCAGTGCAGCGATGCTGACGCCGACCAAATCCAAATCCCCGCGATGCAGACGCCGGCCAAATCCAAATCCCCAAGTAACGAATGATGAGTCGCTCCTGGTACCATATTCCAGTGCAGCGATGCAGACGCCAACCAAATTCCAAATCCCATACCCCAACGGCGAATGATGAGTCGCTCCTGGTACCATATTCCAGTGCAGCGATGCAAACCCCAACAAAGTCCCGGAATTTTTCCGGCCCTATGGTCTGGATCATACATCCTGCAAAATCATATACAATCCACGAGCGTAAAACGATCCCAATCTCTCCTAAGTCCTACCGGTGAGACCACATTCAAAGTCCCACCAAAAATAAAAATAAAAAAAATAAAAAATAAAAAAAATAAAAAAAACGGGTATGTCCATAAGCAAAATGGGCACGGATGAAAACCTGAAAGGGCTCCGTGAGTAAAAACAGCAGGACTGCCGGCGAATTTGTGAAAACCTGAAAGGGCGTAAACTCGTAAAAAAGAGATGAAATGCACTCGCAAAGTCCTCTCGACTTTGTGAGAAGGAAATTCTTGCGTGAGATCCGTACGACTCACAAAGGAGAAACACACTTTTAGGAGTCCCCACGACCCCTAAGGAGAAAATAAACCTACGAAATCCTTTTGACTCGTAGGGAGAAAATGCTTTTATGGGACCTTTACGGCCCATAAAATTGAAAAGACTGAGGTGATAGGGATCTAAACCTGTCTCCTAAACCACCAATTCCCAAATCCTCCCGGAGCAAATGATGAGTTGCTCCTGGCATTACTCCAGTGCAGCAATGCAGATGCCAAACAAAAACTAATTCCCAAATCCTCCCGGGGCAAATGATGAGTTGCTCCTGGCATTATTCCAGTGCAGCAATGCAGATGCCAAACAAAAACCGAAATCCTCAAATCCACTCATAGCAAATGATGATTCGCTCTTGGTACCATATTCCAGTATAACGATGCTGATGTCAACCCAAATCAAATCAAACCAACAAGCTCTGCGGCGGAATCATGCTTCATCCCAGAATTTACCCCGTGTCGAAATCAAGCTTCGCCTCGGTGTATCTGCCTTCCCTGTCGGAATTATGCTTCGGCTCGGAATCAACCAGTGGCCTCCTCGTCGGAATTAAGTTCCGCCTTGGAATCAAGTCGACCAACAAGCTCTGCGCCGGAATCATGCTTCGTTTCAGAGTGTACCCCGCGTCGAAATCAAGCTTCGCCCCGGTGTATCTGCCTTCCCTGTCGGAATTATGCTTCGGCTCGGAATCAACCAGCAAGCTCTGCGTCGAAATCATGCTTCGTCTTAGAATGTACCCCCGTGTCGAAATCAAGCTTCGCCTCAGATTATCTGCTTTCCCTATCGAAATTATGCTTCGCCTAGGGATCAACCTCTGAATCGAAGTTATGCTCCGGTCAGAATGTCTGCCGACTCTTCGGAATGATGCTCCGATCCCTGGAATCATGCTTCGCTCTTCGGAATGATGCTCCGATCCTCGGAATTATGCTCCGACCCTTTGGAATCATGCTCCGCTCTTCGGAATGATGCTCTGATCCCTGGAATCATGCTCCGCTCTTCGGAATGATGTTCCGATCCCTAGAATCATGCTTCGCTCATCGGAATTATGCTCCGACCCTTTGGAATCATGCTCCGCTCTTCGAAATGATGCTCTGATCCCTGGAATCATGCTCCGCTCTTCGAAATCATGCTCCGATCCTCGGAATTATGCTCCAATCCCCGAAATTATGCTTCTCCTGGGAATCAACCTCTGCATCGAAATTATGCTTCGGTCAGAATGTCTGATGCTCTTCGGAATTATGATCCGACCATTTGGAATCATGTTCCGCTCATCGGAATTATACTCCGATCCCTGGAATCATGCTCCGCTCTTCAGGAATGATGCTCCGATCCCTGGAATCATGCTCTACTCTTCGGAATTATGCTCCGACTCTTCGAATGATACTCCAACTCTGGAATTATGCTCCGCAAATCTGAATGATGCTCCGATCCCCAGGAATCATGCTCCCCGAAGGATGCTCCGCCCCCGGAATGATGTTCCACCTCGAAGTCCATCAAGATTCATCAATTTCATGCATACAACTCAAATGTGTGGTGTGAATTTATTGATGGGGGGGCACTTTCTTGGGGTCAAAATTTGCACCCCGGTTGATCAAGTCAAAGTCAAGGTCAACCCCAAGCCAGGTGGGCCCAAGCCCAAGTCAAACGGGCCCATGCCCAGGTCGAGTCCGAACATGAAGCGGCCGGCCCTCCTCCATGCCAAAATAAAAATCATGTAATAAATAATTTTTATGTAATTTTTTATGCATGAATGGGCATAAAGCCAAATTTTTGTAAAAGCCCATGGCTTATGTGCAAAAAAGAAATAGCACATGAGCCATGGGATGGGCAAAATGCCATTTTGTAAAGCCCAAGGGGCTATATGTAAATGCGTAAGCCTATATAAGGCAACATGATGATGAATAAAATAGACACAATTCATTCTCAAAAAGGTCAGGATTTTTTTGCCCCCTTCTCCTTTCTCAAGGTTCTGAACCTTCCTCTTTTTCTTTTGAATTAAATCAAGAGTTTAACTCTTCCTTCCTCAAGAATAAATAGTTTTTCACCACCAAACCCACAAAGGGGAACTCAGATCTCCCATAAGATCTCAAAAAGAAAAGATTTTTAAATCTCATACCTCTTGTTCTTCAAGATCCGGCCAACAGAGGAGGAAGAAGGAGACACATCTCCAAAGACCCTACTTTGGGGAAGATCCAGGGCTCCAGGGGGAGAAGCCCCCTTCATCAACTTCAAAATATCCTAGGAGTTTAACTCCTCATACACACACACACACACACACACACACAATAATAAGTGTTCCCTTCTGGGAGTACAACTCCCATTGCAGGGACCAAGTCCCTTTTGCCTCCCGAGCGCCCACGTGCCTCGCACGTGAGGCGCTAGCACTCTTGTGCTCAAAGAGCTAATGCCCAAAGCGCTAGCGCCCGAGCATCCACGTGCCTGGCACGTGGGGCGCTAACGCCTAAAGCGCTAGCACCCTTGCGCTCAAAGCGCTAGCGCCCGAGCGCCTACGTGCCTGGCACGTGAGGCGCTAGCGCCCTGGTGCTCAAAGCACTAGCGCCCGAGAGCCCACGTTCCTGGCACGTAAGGCGCTAGCGCCCAAAGCGCTAGCGCCCGAGCACCCACGTGCCTGGCACATGAGGCGCTAGCGCCCTGACGTTCAAAGCGCTAGCGCCCGAGCGCCCACGTGCCTGGTATGTGAGGCGCTAGTGCCCAAAGCGCTAGCGCCCTAGCGCTTTCTCCCACGCATCCTTTGGATTCCCTTTTCCTTTTATACACACACATATACATACTCTACAACACTGTCCCCTGTTAGAAAAAATTTCTAACGAGGCGCTGCCCCGCACCCTGCAAGGGGGCTGCTAGCCCCCTTGACCCCAGCCCGCTATCCGGGTAGCGGGACCCCCGTAAAAACTCTACGGGGTCCCCGATATATCTAAAACCCCTTTCAAAACACAGCATACGTACACCACACATTGAGTTCGCATGACCTGTTTTGACCCGTCAATCGGAGGTTCTCTCGCTCCAAAGGCGAGGGGTAATTAACGACAGCTTAGTCCGCGGCTGCCGGAGATTCGGATTCCCACAATCAATAAACCCCGTCTATAGTAGGCAGGGGGAATCTGTAATGCGCCTGACAAGCGCGCGCGTATTCCCATCTCAATGGGGTGATGAAAAACACCTTACAGACTGCAGGCGTGCAAACGGCCTATGCTTAGTTTATGGCACATCTACTCACGACATTGGAACATGTCCTCATAGACGCAACCCAGTACCAGCACACATCACTTTTCCGCAGCGGCCAGATATTCAGGTTCATGCGCCTCGTCTTGCCCTACATGCTCCACCTTCTCGTGGACCTCCTGCACAGCCTCCTCGTCAGTTCCACTAGGCAATGAGGAACATGTCTCAAAGGCAGAGAAACATGCCCTAAGGATAGAGAAATGTGCCTCCAGCTAGGAGGAATGTACCCCGACGTCAGGCTTTCACTTTAGCGGCCGTAGAAGCCGAATCTATAGATCAGGGTAACACAGGTAATCCTTCTTCTTTCAAAACCCTTACATCCTTCTTTGAAATATATTTTTCATGCACTTTCAGTAGCTCTTTCACCACCACTATAATCAATTTTTTCTTGAATCTGTTACAACTTCCTTCTATAAATTTCGAGGACGGAATTTTTATAAGGAGAGTAGAATGTAACGACCCTGAATTTTCTGTACAAATTTTTTCTTCTTAAAGTATAGAAAGGAGTTTGCAAGTCTGAGCACAATTTAAAAGTTATTCTTGTTTAAGAACAGCAAGAAAACACTTTTAGCTCATTGGTAAAGTTTTGCACTGCTGTGACGTAGCCCCTGTGTTCGAAACCCATCAGCCACATATTATTTTTCCTGATTTTTCTTTTAAACATTTTGGAAGCCCAAAAGTTTACACATGCACTGCACACAAAAATGAACAGTCAGGAAAAACAAACATGTTTAAAATGTTGTATGTGCTGAAGAGGATAGGTGGCACAAATCCAACGGCCCAACTCAAACATTTGGCCGGAGAGATGAAGGTATAGGCCGGCGGTGACGGGGCCCCCATGGGGAAAAGTCCCCATACTCCACACACTTGACTCTTGGCCTACCCCCGTTACCCATGTTCTGTTTGTTTTCTCTGCAATTTAACAGAGAATAAAAATTCATCTTTAATCTCATTTTTAATGCTTTTTAATTCAATCTTTCAATTCCAAAACCCTAGTTCCATATTATAAATACAACCCCATACCCTAGCCCCTCCTCATTCTGAAAATTCTAGTAAAAAATATCAAAATTTTCTAAGTACAAGTGGAGTTAGCCCAAGGTCAAATTCCGACGAGGATTAGAGGCGATTCTGGCAACCCCACGATGTCATGAAGGATACAACATCTTCGTCTACCTCTCCTCTCTCCTCCTAGTTTGTATGTTCCTTCTATTTCCTCCTTCTCTTCGCTAAATTCTCTTTTCAAAACAAAGTATCGGTAAGTGGAGTTATTACCGATATAAATCTTCTAAACTCTATAATCTCACTTTTCAGTTACATATTGTTCAACAAACTTTTACACAATATTTGTAACACTATTATAAAGGTTTATAAATAGCTTTCACTCTAAAACTCCATGTTAATTAACTTTAATTAAGCTTTTACTTTTAAATACCATGTAGTTTATATACGTTATTTTTTAAACAATTTGCTTAGCATACCTTTAGAAAACTTCATGAGGTAATGACCTACCTCTCACATACACACATATTGATATAGCACGATTCTCCTGAGACATAATTTTTGTGGCAAATACAACATTTCATTAAAGTACCTTGAACTATAAAAAAAACGTTTTCTTTGAATTGTATTATCAAACTCTTTGCAATTATACCTCTACAACCCATTTTGGGGAACCCGGTAATGGATGGTGTGAATTATCGCACATCCTCGGGACTAGTAGAGCGAGATACAGACCTCTTCACGGAGCATACAATCTCGAAAGAATTTTAATACGATTTTTAAGAAAAACGAGATTTTCTACTTAATAAATAAAATTAATTCTTAATAATTATATAAATATTATCAAACCATATATTTTTAATATATAATAAAATTCCATGTTGTCTAGAAAATAAAAGAATGACAGGTTTCATTAAAATACCATCAAGTATCAATACAAGATAAGTTACACTAAAATACAATAAACTATTCAAGCTAAGTTACTATTCACTAATATATCTCACTCTTTAAAATTCACATCCATGGAAACCTTAAAGAACATAAATAGTTACTCGAGATTTATTTTGAAAGTATATAAAATATTTTTCATAAAACCCCCTCGAGTTATATAAAATTACATTTAAGGACTTTAGTAAATATATGTTTAAGCGGGATCAATTCTCTTGAGCCTCAGGGAGCCAGAGAAAGTGAGTGTTTGCCTATTTAAGATAGAAAATCTTAATGGGGTTATCAATGGTAATTGTCTTGGAAAAAGACACAAATCCTGCTGTCTATATGCAGCAGTTACCGATGACTCCCGAACTTAATTCAGGATCCAAATCAGTTCTAAGTGTCTGACTCAAGCCCGAGTCCAAATCAATCTGAGTCCAACTCAATCTAAATCCAATCCAAACATGAATCAAAATTTAACATATATCCAACATGTATGCTTGAACCTGAACCTTAATACCGGAACAATATCAACATGCAAACATAACTTGACTTGACCGAACCATGGCTATATCTTGACTTGATTGCATAACTACTTGATACATCCTGAAACTGTTTACATGAACAACTTATATCCATGGTCCCGGCAAGTCTGATAACTACAAATCAGTAAAATATACATTACAGGGTTTAAAGAGGTAGACTGGTACGGAATGTGTTAAAAGTGGCACGATGATGGACACTAAAAGACGTAGATAAACATCCGTGCTGTTGTCCCATGGGTCTTGACAGGGCCTTGTACTACCGGGTTATCTTAGTCCACGGGGAAAGTTGGACTCCTCTCGTATACACTGACACTTTCTGTACCAAACTATAAACAACTACGTTAGTTTAACAAACATATACATATATAAATTATCAATTCTTCCCTATCTACTTGTTCTATTCTATTCTTTCTTTTGAGACTTACCGAGCGCTAGTTCGCTGACAACATTTATGTTTCTTTTTTTTTTGAATGTTCTTCAGAAGGACCCGACTCTCAGGAGACCGAGCCCAGCCAGGAAGACTTGGATCAGTTCACAAAGGAGCCAGACTTCTAGACTACTTGTACTTATTTCCTTTTCATTCGTATGCCACTGTTTAGGCATTGCTTTTATCATTGTACATTTCTTTTCAAATCAGTTGTAATGTAAAGAAAGAATGTTAATAAAAGTTGTTGTTATTTTACATCTCTTGTTATTCTTGTGTATTCATTTATATTGCTTATTTACGCTTAACGTATTTACTTCTGAGTAAATACATCGCGGCTCGCCACGTCCCCTTCTCCGTATACTGGGAAGCGGGGCGTGACAAGTCATTTCCAAGTCCTCGACTCCTTTCGACGACGTTAAAAGCCTACGTGCAACGTAAGCATTTCTTCCTTTTTATAATTTCAGAACCAACATATGAATTATCTAATTTCATTTCATATGCATTTTAGATGTAAGAGTTTTTATCGGGCCACCATAGATAAGATGGTCGGGCGTTCAATCTCGGTGATTAATAAGTACTTGAGGATGTATTGGTGGGAAAAGAGTACATATCTAACTTTGCTTCAAATCGAAACTGTGCAACTAGCGGCAATCTTGATGCCAACTTTATTCTTAAACTGGTAAATAATTTGATGTAATACATATCTTGCTATTTATATTCTATTATATATATATATATATATTAATTGCTTATTTCATCGATGTTGCATTTTCCTTTAAACCTATAGGAAGAAATATACAACTTAGGAAGAATGACTTTGGGCATGGAGCATCTTAAGACGGCGATGACCGGTGGCCCCTTTGCAGCGGCAAACGTGGTCGGGATCATGCTGTTTTTTTATGCCTATAAACGGGCACACACCATGGAAATCCTGAACAATGTTTCTTGCGGCGATCTTTTCTGCGCTGGTCATGATGTTAAAAAGTGCACGGGATCGGGCAATTCGATAGTAGACAGATGCATGAGAGAGGGTTTGCAGATTATGAATAAAAGTTGGATGAGTGCAATGTTGATGATCGAGCCGAGACCTCCTTGCAAAGATAAGCTCTGTGGAAGAGTTGTGATGACAAAAAGCGCTGGTTACTAGGTTGATAATGATCGACTTCCGAAGGCGTTTTGGGGCCAGTTTTATCGATGGATGGACGAGTGCTATAAATTCTTTGAAAATTAATTCCAAAGGAAACATTGCTACCATCTCTTAACTGATTATGTTTTTGAACTTTTTTTAAATTTTTATGTTTCAAAAGAATGTGTCATATTTGCTGAGCAGTATGTTCAAATCTGTGAACACTTTGTAATGGTTCATTTTTGTAAGTAAGAAACCAACATCTCCTTTTATTGCTAAATATAATTTTCAAATCGTAACCGGTTTTAGTTTGTTATTGAATGATGATAGTTTCAGACGAAAACATTGAAATCGGAAATATTGGCGCCGTTTATTTTTTGTTGTCTTCTTCACCACTAGAAAACATTAAATATTATTTTTTCCAAATATTTTTATTTAATTTACTCAAGTTACAATACTATCAAATCATTCAAATTATATTTTGTCAAATCTACTTTATTGAAAACCATTCATATGCAGAGTGAATTATGATAAGAGTAAGAGTTCAAAAAGTAATACCTTATTAACAAACTAAAATGATATACTTATTGATATACTATTTTGCTATTACTTTTTGAAGTCTTACTCTCCTATATAAGATTACTTCATTCATTTTCCAAGTATCCAACTATATCTGGCATCACATAAAATCTGGAAAAAAATTGTCCACTTCCTATATGAAAATAATAGAAAAGCTTGATAAAATTGTAGTTCGAGTAAGTCGGAGTTGATATAGCGTGTTATATGATGAATATAGTTTCCACTCTTTTAGTTTCATTGGAAAAGATATATTTGTGAGTAACTTTGCTTCATATTTAATTAAAATAAATCATTTTGTAATTTAACTGTTTTCTAATTTAGGGTCGTGAGGTTGAAATTTAGGCTTCTCATGATTTATCTCAATATTTTTATGACAAAGTATTGAAAGGCCATGTGTACATGATTACCAATCTGATTAAATGTGCTTCGAACACTCGCTATAAGATAATAGATAAATATTGGCATCTTCAGTTGAAAAAAACGTCAAGCATCAGAGAATTACATATCGATCCAATGCTAATTCATCTATCATGGATTTCCAATATCAAGAAACTACAACAATTATCAACATACAAGAAGATATCGACGGTTTTAGTTGGTTTGTTCTTCTATCTATGATAATATTAGCATGCTGTTTAATTTTTATATACTAATTTCAGTTTTTAACATTTCAGATATTTTGATATTCATTGTCGATATTAGCCCCAATGAAGAATGGAGGATTCAAAAAATATGTTGAAATGTTTGTGATAGATGACACATATTATGATCATGTTATTTATATCTCTTATTGTGTGGGACAATATATTCCAAGAAGAGATGTAATATTTTACAGATGTTTATCTACGACGAAAAGCTGTGATTGCAAGTGGTCTAAACACCATTTATTATGAAGGTTTAATTTTATATTTCTATATTTTGTGTTCTCAAGTAGATATTCTTATTAATGCATAATAACTTTTGTTTAAATTAAAATTCATAATATTTTAATTTATTTATTTTCTCAAATAAGAGAATTTACATGGTTTGAGTATGATATTGATAATGAAGATGAGGTCTTACGTCTTTTTAAATGGTAACTTTCACATATAAACTTTCGATATCAAATATTTCTGTCACGCCCCATTTCCTAAAAGTTGGGAGCAGAAAATGTGACGAGGCCCATGACGTATTTATTCCGAGAAGGTCTTTTCTCGCAATAAATACGCTAAGCGTAAAGTAAGCAGTATAATATGGACAAGAATAGACAAGCGATAATAAAATCCAACACTTTATATATTTACATTCTCAACTTTATAAAGTTTATACTGATACAAGATAAGTTAAAAGAAAAGTGCAAAGAAAGTGCCTAAACAGTGGTATACTGGAATGGAAAAAAATAACTGCTGAAGGACTAATAGTCGGCCTGGGCTTCAAACTGTGGGCAGTCCTCTGATATAAGTTCCACCTCCTCAGTATCTACATTATCTGACGCACATTCCAAAAAAAAAAAGAATATGAGTGGAATGCACGTCGGCGAACTTTCGCTCGGTAAGTCCCCAAAAAATATGGGATGTGAATGTATATAAATGAATATGCAATGTGGCATGTGATATAGTATGAATGGAAATGAAATATGAACAAATATAACATGGTAATGTTAATGAAAACTATTTAAGCATGACAATATAACATGAGTATCGCAGACAAATATAGTATGGCCGTGTAGTGTAGGTATAGTGAACATGAAGTGAATGTCAGTGTCCTAAGAGGTCTCTACAATATAATCTATCTTAGTGTTAGTTCAAGTATGAAAATTAATCAATCTCAAGAGTATTCTCGAACCCAAGGCTATCGTCCAGGGGCAAGTAATCACGGGCCTAAAATAGCAGGACTTCAATTGTTATTGAAGTATTCCAAATCCAACAGGCTATCGATCATCAAGGGGCTTGGAAACACGGGCCCTCATTCGTGATGAACCGTTTCAGCCCGGTACCACAGCAAGCTTATTTGTACCGTTTCATCCCGGTACCACAGCAATGTTATTTATAATAATGGGACTCATGAGATTCTGTCATATTTATACGTAAACTATCCCAACACCCCGCGTATAATAGTCCATGATTAAAATTACAAGTCTTTCCCGGATCCATCAATACATAAGAGAGTGAAATTCAAGTATTGAGTCGAGTTCAGGTATTCAAGTCAAGTGTTCATGTATTAATTCATCTCAAGTGTTCATGTTAAGTCATTACGTATTCATAGTTCAGGTCAAGTCGAGTCAAGTATGCAATAGGTTTATGTCAAACATATAATATCTAATTATGTATTCATGTACATGCAAAAATTCATAGATCAGGAAAAAATAAGGTATACATGTTCGAATAGCATGAAATGAGACAAGAACATTATTCAAAGAACGACCATAAACAATGCTGTAAATAAATATTATGTATGACTAATTAATCAAGTCAAACGAATACGGAATATAAACAGAAATATAGCTCTAAGTGTTATGTATGCGTGAGTTCCAGCTGCACCTAAATACGACTACCTGTTTGGAAGATATACCTATTTTTGTTTTTTCGCGCAGAACAGATCAGAATCTGTCCAGCACTGCCGCATATTTTTAAAACATGGTTTGACTTAATTTTCGTCAGGTTTCAGGTTACGAAGATTATTAGAAACTTGTAGGTATTTCAGTGTACATATCCAAGCAATTAAGGTTCGCGCGATTTGGACTCCTGAATCTCTAGTTACGATTATTTTAACATCAGCGTTTAAAACAGAAATTCTAATTTCTGGACAACAACTATATATTGCATTGCAAAGCCTATATCGGGTTGTTTCATGCATTTCTAAATAATCTAGTATACGGTAAATTATAGTTCTATCAATTGTGCATCTAAACATCTAAAGTTAATCACAAATGGATATCGGGAGTTCGAATTATGTTCTATTTAAAAACAGTGTGCGAATCTGGACAGATTCTTTCCAGATTCGTCACTAAATATTGTAACGCGGTTTTTCTATATTTTACGTCGGTTTTCAGTAAAACTTAAAACTAAAAAAATCTATATCTTTCGATGTAGATATCCAAAACACTTGAGTTTGCTCAATTTGGATATCGTTATACCAAATCATGTGTTCTAGAAATTGACTGATAAATGCAGTTTTCTGTTTTTAAAACAACAAATAAAAACTACGTAACTCTTAAACCGTTATTCGATCCAATCTAAAATTTTTGCTGTAGATATGAAATTCTATCTAATTTTTATCCTAATGTTTCTAGAATTTCCAGAAATCAAAATTGATCTCTAGACTTTAATTCGAATATAAAGGTATCTTAAGATCGTGTGTGTGAATAACAAAAATGATGGTATTTATTCATAACTTCATTTTCTTTTTAAAAAATTTAAAATACAGCGATAAACGATGTATCTTAATTGGTCTCCGCAATCTTAACATATGAATTGTGCATAGCAACAAAACAGATACAAAACCTATTTTCCTAAGAACTTATATATGAATGTGTATCATGTCATATTATTTTCCTTTAGGTTCATAGCATTATTAATTATGGTAAATCTATATGCAAAATATAAAGGAAAGTTATAATACAATTAAACAACAACATAATTTGAACAAGAGACAATCACAAGTATAATCGAAATTATATAACTATATGTGTGTGTTTTGGTGTGTTTCCAATATTTATATATGTAACAATATTTTTATTCATTTAGAAACTATAATATGATAAGGGAAGCGTTTCATGGCAATATGACAAGAGAAAGATAAAGAGAAAGAGATAGAGGGAGAGAAAGAGAGGGGGTACTTATGGGTTGTGTGAGTCGGTATAACAACCGGCTCACCGATTCGATTCTAGCGGCAAAAACAAGTCTCGGTAATTTAGGCTCGAGCAACCAATACAAGGATCAAGTTATTTTCTAAAAGTATTTTGTATGGAGATTTTGAGAGGAAAGAAAAGGAAAGAAAAGCGACACTTACGAAGTTTGTGAATGGTACAATATTTTGGTCTTGAATTTTTAGGGATGAAGTGAATTCCCGTAACGCTGAAACTTTAAGAGTTCTAAGGATGAAAATTTGAAATAATGTATGAACTAAGATGAAAGGAGGATGAAGAATGAGAAAGAGAACATATAAAAGAATATTAATATGACCATTATAATAATTCATAACCATAACCGCCGATTTACTCTCCTTTGCAATCAGCTTCGCTATATGCATTCATTTTGAGAGTTAAAGTAAAGAAAATGAAAGGTCTTATTTATAGCTTATGAGAGAGTTTAAAAAAAATAGATAAAAATAATTACAAGACATGAGATTCGAACATGTAGCCTATAGAATAATAATACAAAAACTTAACCAATAAGCTATAAAATTGTCCATACATATATTTAACAAGAATTAAATATATGTTATTGCTTGAAAAGAAAGTGGGGTTTTGTGCTCATAGTTTTATCAAAGAAAATGAAAATGAGATTCAATTTGAGTTATGGGCTAAGTTAGGTCTTATGTTTAATTTGAAATAGATTAAGATTTAGTTTTAAAGAAATGGGTTTGGAAAAAATAGACGGAATAATAAAATAATATATTTAATAGAAAACAAAATATACGGAAAATACTAATAATAAATAAATATAATATTTTATTTAAAAAATACGAAGATATAGTAATATTAGGGTCGTTACATCCTACCCTCCTTAAAAATAATTTCGTTCTTGAAATTACTCAAGAAAAATGTTGCAATAGGATAAGAAAACAAGATTAGGACGATACCGTCGCGTTTTGTCGTTGCGCTCTATCAGTCGATACTCTAAGTAATTCGCGATAAGTCAATCAGGAAGAAGAGAAAATGCTGTTAGGATAATCAAGAGTAGTTTAAAAGAAAGCCGCAAGCAAGCACTCGAATAAAAGAAACGTAATTAATGATTGAATTGTCAAGAATGGTACAAAGATAAGGATGAAAATCGAATTTAAAATTCAGGAAATGATATAAGTTAACAAAGAAAATAGGATTCGATAATCAAGAATAAAGATACGCAGTAGAATATAGCTAAATCAAGAAAAAAGAGAATCAAAGGCAGAACTCCAAGTCACTCAAGTAAAGTATTGCATTATAACTATACTGCAGTTCATAGTTATAATCACATAATTCCATTTAAATAGCTAAAATACTACAATCATAGTCAATGGACGAAAACAATAAGGAATTAAGAAGATTAACAAAACAAGATCAAACGGAGATGAATGGTTCGCGGTTTCGTTTCCTTTATATCGAGACACGATTATCGGGAAAAACATCGCTATTTGTTAAAGATCTTTTTACTAGTTCTACATTCAGCAAACATCTCTCTCTCTCTTTCTCTCTCTCTCTCTATATATATATCTATATATCTATATATATATATATATATATATATCTTGAGTTTGGAGTCTGATATATATGGGAAAACATGGCAATTTGTTATCATTATATATACTTTTTCTGCTAATCTGGCTAATCCCATAATTTACTCGAGGAACTAACTCTAATAAGCTAGCTAGCTAGCTATCCATAAGCGATGTTGCTAAAGGAACGATTTGCCCTAATGACAGCACAGTGTATCCTGCACGTGCATTTATACATTAAATTAGGCTCTCATGTGAAAGGAAAAGAAAAAAAAAATGAAGAGGAGTAAGGTATAGCCGGGCTCTATGGAATGCATGCATGCTGATTTCAATGAAAATTAAAGAGCTAGTGGGTTTCGTATATATGACTCAATTTGAAAAAGAGCTAATTAATTTTATTCTTCATATGACTCAATTTGATCTAGCATATTAGATTATGAGTTTCATGAGTGTGGACATGAATATATAAGAGAGATTTAGTCATATATACTAATTAATTTTATTCCCCATATGACTCAATTTGATCTAGCATATTAGATTATGAGTTTCATGAGTGTGGACATGAATATATATATATATATATAGAATAATGGAGGAAAGAGGCCATAGGAGTGAATTTCCTTCTATGGCGTCGAAAAAATACGTCCTCCGTCGTATTTTCCGACGATTGGCACCTACCATCTTCATCGTTATCATCTAAGATGTGGATACACCAAATTTCACGTGATTCTACAACTTTTTCACCGTTGATTTAGTGGGTTCAAAATTAACGGTTTACCGACAATAGAACTTTTTACATTGCTAAATCAACGATGAAAAAGTTGTAGAATCACGTGAAAATTGGTGTACCCACATCTTAGATAATAACGATGAAGATAGTGGGTGCCGATCGTCGAAAAAAAATGAAGGAGGGGGTAATTTTTTGACGCCATCGGAGGAAATTCCCTTCTATGGCATCTTTCCTTCATTATTCTCATATATATATATATATATATATATATATATATATATATATATATATATATATATATATATATATATATATATATATATCAGAGTTTTGATTTTACAGGATTTAATTTCTCCCATTTTGAGCTAGATTGACATGTTTAATTAAAGAGCCTCCAGCTAGTAGAGGAGCAGGCCCTTGTGACTCGATCTCTTACGTACCACTCTATGAATTGAGAATAATGAACTCCATCAGTACTAGATTGACTTTTCTTTTCGTTTCTTTTTTATCAAACTATATATGTTTTTAATTCAATTTGTATTCAGGTACTTGCTTGCATGCTTTTAATAGTTAAACATCACACTTTGAGATTTTGGTGTTTATCAATTTTAATTGTCCCCGTTTGGTAATTATGAATCGTTTATAAATAGGTTATGTGCTTCAATACTTGCACATCTTGCCTCTGTTTGGTAATTTTGTCCCCGTTTGGTAATTTTGGTGTTATATGTACATATTATATTTCCTTTGGTAGAGAGCAATAGGTTGTTGTGCCGCCTGAATTTTGAATGGTATGAGGTAAACTAACCCATAACCGTTCTATATGTATATTCATGTATTATTATTGAGGTTAAAAGTTATATATATGCCGATAATTCTGAAAGAAAATCCATTGGCTTTGAGGAAGAAAGAATTCAGTCAATTTATTTATAGATTTTAACCAGAATTTGAGCTTAAATCTTCGAATTAAAATAGGGGGAAAAAAAGACCCGGATATTAATTTATCAACTTTTGCAATTCAAATTAATTTTTACAGTAGCCAGCCTGAATCACTAGGCTAATACATTGCATTTATTTGAATAATCGACTTTTATTTAATAACCATGCACTAAACAAATAAATAATGGTGTACAAGATTTATGTGGCTATACATGTAATATGACGACTGTGTATATTGAAAAGTAACAGAAATCGATACATACATCGTTTCTATGCATTTACCCTCTAATATCTATCATCAACAACTAATGTGTCGACTAATTAATTAAGCGAGAAGAGGCGGAATACTCTGCTCATTCCTGAAGAAATTCTCCGGATCAACCTTACCCTTCACAGAAGCCAATCTCATAAAATTACCCTTAAAATACATTTCACCCCAAACCCTGGCTTGTGCATAGCTTACAGCCCCTTCATCTGGGTTACTCCCCAAGTCTATATCCTTGTAATTGTAATAAGCTGCCCTCGGATTTTTTGAAACGTAAGGGGTCATGAAGCTGTACAGCTTTCTCATCCAATCCAAATGCTTTTGAGTTTCTTGGCTGCTTGTTCCCAACCATCTCATGAAATATTGGATATTGTACACAACTCCTTGCCTGTGGGGAAAGGGGGTCGCCGACGGTGAGATCTCGTTCAGGCGACCGCCAAAAGGTTCCATAATCATCACCTGTTGATCGAGAGAGTTTAAATTAGCCTGATATATATATATATATATATATATATATATATATATATAGAGAGAGAGAGAGAGAGAGAGAGAGAGAGAGAGCGCGCGCGCGCGCGTGTGAGGAGCTGAATGAATCAAAAATTAAGTTAGGCTCTTAATTAATTACCAATGGCTCGTCTGGCGCATCCATGAGAAACTTCCAAATGCTCTCCAAGCCATTTTCACCAATGGGTTTATTCACAAAGTCTGACTTGGCTTTGAATGAGCTGTTCGTCTGTGGGGCCCTATTCAGCAGAGCTTCTACTGCTTGGTTTTGCATGCCATTGAAGAAGAGGGCGGACTGCAACCAGCTCATCTCAGTGCAGTCCTCAGCTCTTAGATTCAGCTCAGGGAAGCTCTTTGCCATTAGTGACAGCAGCTGGCTTCTGTTACCGAGGAAAAGCGATTCGAATCGAGCTTGAATGCTTGGATTGTTACCGTCGGTTGTTCGTTGTGCCACAGTTCTGATGAAGAGGTTCCTGTCAAAGCTTGGTGCAATTTGTTGCCACCTGCATATATGTAGTTACAAGGTTGCATCAATATCAGCAGGTTAGAAGTTGATTTTTAGCAGTAAGGGGTGCTAGACCAATTTTTATTTTATTTTATTTTATTTTTTCATTTTTCACTTTTTGTTATATCCATGGTCGACGATATATAAATAATTTAGCTTTTGTGCTTAATTACCGTGTCACGAGTTTGGTCGCGTTTTGTCTCAGGTTCCTGTTAACACCAAACACGGTCACAACAGGCGGAACGTCCACCAGTTGAATCTCATAAGCGACAACCACCCCAAAACTAGCCGCTCCACCTCCCCTGATAGCCCAAAACAAATCCTCCCCCATCCCCTTCCGGTCCAAAATCCGTCCGTCCACCCCTACGACCCTAGCATCAATAACATTATCAGCAGCCGTCCCGAACTTTCTTGACACGGTTCCGATACCACCACCGCTGATGTGTCCGCCGACACCAACCGTCGGACAAATGCCTGCTGGAAACCCGGCGGTGCCGTTTGTTCTACCGAAAACATTGTAATAAACTTCACCAAGCGTTGCACCAGCCTGCACCCAGGCAGTGCGATGCTGGGTGTCGACATCGACCTTGCGAAGGGCAGCAAGTTCGAGGATGACGAACTCGTTTCCTAATGAAACATATGACATGGCCTCGTAGTCATGCCCGCCGCTGCGTGTACGCAACTGCAGTCTGTTTGCATGCGCACAGACTACGGTTGCAGATACGTGGGATTCGGTGACGGCCGTAACGATGGCGGCGGGTTTCTTAGTGGTCGATGAGACCAAAAACCGAAGGTTTTGAGCAGAAGATTGAAGGACGGATTGGTAAGAACTGGAGCTTGTTGTGTAGATGAGTTGCGGGGAGAGAGTTTTGTTTAGGAAGCATTGGGTGAAGGATTCAAGGGGTGACGAAAGCTGCTGTGCAAATGATGAAATTGTGAAGAGGGAAAATATTATGAGAGTGGTGAGGGTTTTTGATGGGGATATTGTTAATGCCATATTTTCTCTTTGTTTGATGTTTGATCGTATGAAATGCTCGTGGGGTTTATATAGAGAGGTTTTGAGTTGAATTTTGGAGGGTCAAATTAAAAGAGAGCCCTTCTGACTTTTCCTATTAATGCTTTAAGTTCATAGTTCTTGTTTCCAAGCGTGCTTCAATTTTGCACGCCACACGTGATCTTCATTTTTATATCAATGATGACCGCGTAGATACACCAACTCTCGCGTTGATTGATTTAGTGGAAGAAAGTTTAACGATTTACCAATAATATAACTTCTTACATTACTAATTCAATTGTGAAAAAGTGGTAGAATCACATAAGATTTGGTATATCCATATCTTAAATGATAAAGATTATGGTAATGGGCACCGATCGTCGAAAAATGTCATAGAGGATGATGTATCTTTTAGGAAATTCCTTCATGTGGCGCCTTTCCTCCATTAATCTCTGGCGTCCACCTGTTTTTATTGACATGTTTTTTTCCCATTTGAATGTGATTTAATCGTAGCAAAAATGAATGGTTTGCTTGCAAAATCCTGCTGTTTTTCCCCTTATAATAAAGAGAGATTATGTATGATTTTGTTGAATGAGTAAACATCTGCTTGTTAAGGGGTTCACGTTTATCTAAGGTCAAATAAAATGGTCGAGAAATTATTATTTAAAACATGATAAACATGAAAAGATTGAATATCTTGCTGCAATACGAAGAAATATTTCCATTCCAAGGGATATTAATTTGCATTAATTTGGTCAAATCATCATTATAACGCAAAGCCTATTTTTCATGTGTTTTTTTTTTCACATGCCCCCGTAAAACATTGCTATTTTGGAAAAATGTTAATTAAGTATATAGGCCAATTTAGTTTAATTAAGAGTTTAAGGCGGTGTATTTAAAATATGAAGCTTTTAGGGGTGTTTTCAAAATAGCAATGTTTTAAAGAACCTATCTACAAATAAACCCTTTTTTTTTATATGTAATCTCAGCCACAACAGTTATTCAATGACTTGTATTAATATAAACATCAAGATCATGGATGAGTAGGAATACAAAAGGCAGTCAAATCCTTGGCCAAAAAGAAAACAAACCATCATGTTCATATTAACCAAAAAGAAGCAAAAATCTTTGAAAATGTGTCACATTTTCATATTAACCCCATTATTCTTTTCTCCCTCGTGGGTATCTTTTCTCCCTTTCCTTCTCAACTCGTGGGTATCTTTTCTCCCTTTCCTTCTCAACTCGTGGGTATGTGTGTGTGTATATACACACCACCACCACATGTTAAATGCAATGAGCTCCAAAGACTGTTTGACTTTTAGGAATGTGAAAAGAATAGCAGCTTTTGACGATAGCTAGAAAAGTCTCTGCCATTTGGATAATCGCAAAAGAAATTAAAAGAAAAAGAAATATTCAACATTCAATCAGGGTGGAACTCGAACCTTATCCTTCTGGTACTTTAAATCTTTGTTTTTTCTCAAATGTAATGATATATGCATGATATAAAGATCTAGTCTTTATGCCATCTGCAGGTTCAGATGATCGATGAAATTTCAGATGATCGATGTCTTGGCTGATATTTAGTATGAACCTTTCCTTTGATCATTGTATGTTTTTCCTATATATCCTTATGCCATCGATTTCTATCCTGGTTGAATTCTCTTTGATTTTATATTTTGGTTCTTCTTTTATAACCAGAGTTTGTTTAATTCTTCTCATCTTTCATCATTCAGAAGTCATTTTGCTGGAACTAAAAGAATAAATAAAAGTAAAAAGCCAATATATGCTATCAGATTCGGGGTTGGTGCTATTTTGAGCAGATAGCGATATCGGTGTTATTGTTGATCCAAAGGTGGCCGATAGGGTCAAATAGGAGGTCTCTGTTGTGTAAATAGATACCAAAGCACGCAGCAGCAGATGATCAATACGCCTGAATCAGAACTAATAAAAAAAATGAAACGCAACAACCACGCAAAAGCAATAAATAATAAAAGAAAAAATACACCTAGCAAAAGACACAAGATATTACCCAGATTCGGTGCACATTTACACCTAATCTTACAAACCAACGACGGATTGCTTCCACTATTCAATGAAGAATTGCAAGAGATAATTTCTTCTCTCTCGATCTCACCAAAATACAAAGCTCTCTCTAACAAAACCTCTCTCTTCCTCGGCTCTAATTCATGCCGCAAGCAATTAAAACCCTCTGTTGGATTAATACCTAGCCGCCCGACTTCAAGTTAAGGCTATGTGGATTAAATACATGCAAGGGCTTTAATTAATCTAAAAAATATATAGTAGAGATAGTTTAATTAGAGATATGCTTCAAATTTAAACTTTTGATTAGTTATTCAAACTAATCAATTCCCTACATGTGCACTGCACATACCCATTCGCATGTGATCTCTATACCTTCTCTCTCTTATCTCCCTCTTATGGGCTTGACTTAGGCTCCTCATGGACTTCTCTTTTGTCACGCCTCATTTCACAAAATCAAGAAACGAGAACGACAGGTCCTCGATATATTCATACCGAGAAGCATCTCTTTCCGATATGAATACACTAAACATCAGGATTAAGCAGGATAAATATAAACCAACAAGAATTTAAAATAGATAAATATCATCCATCAACATTTATTATAAGTTTCAAGTTCACTGATAAAATTCTAACGACTTTAAATAAATAAACAAGTGTTGAAGGAAAACGCCTTAAATCTTTAGACACGCTAACTGAAAAAGAAAACGAGTGCTCGGTTTGACTAGAAAGATATTGATTGTCTTTCTCAGTTGGTACCATCTCATACCTAGCCTTTTCTCCTGCCTCAATGTCGTCTGACGACATTCTCCTGAAAAGAAAACAGAAAACTGGAATAACGTCTGTGAACTAAAGTTCAATAAGTCCTCATTTATACAAAAAAAAGCAGTATTTGAAACGAAACATGGTATACATAATACTAGGCATTTTGTTTCCGATATGTTAAAACTTAACAAAAGGTCATACAAGATTATTGTCTGGTTTTTTACATAACTAAATAATATAGTATAACAAGATATTTAATTATTAGTTATTATAAAGTATATTCCAATTCATCATTAATTATTGCAGTATAATCAAACAAGTATATAATGTTCAGTGTAGACATGTAAGATATGTTCTGAAAATCAACTTTATGATCTAATATATATATATATATATATATATATATATATATATATATATATATATATATATATATATATACAGATACAGGTTATTGCTATTCATTATTTTAATATGCATTATTCGATTATGTTATTCCAAGTGTTAATCATATAATAAATTGATTACTAAATTGGTTACACAGTAGAAAGTATATATTAGTAGTATCAGCACAAGACATGAGAATAACTGTGAACAGTAAACAGTAGTGTGCATGTCAAATAAATAACATGTGTTAATCAGTGCAAGGTAACTAGAGTATCATGATATTCGATATATCGTTGTTATTAATTATAAGTATAAGCTCGATTTGTGGGAATTTTATTATGTAATTAGGATATTCCGTAGTTCCCATGAAATAACAGTAAAACTAATGCAATGTATCGTATTCTTCGGTACCACGAGAAACAAAATATGATCCCCTCTTACACATAAATACCCTCATTCTTCGAGCCACCCCATCCCCATGATATATATATAATGTCTATTATACATCTCATGTTCACAAGATTCAAGATTTACGGATTCATGTATTCACGAGTTCATGAGTTTCAAGTATTCAAGTGGTTCATGTCAGGGTTATGTTGAGTTCAGGTCAAGATAGTATAATCTAACACCAGTTCGAGTGTGAGCGTCAGCCACCACAGGAGTATTCTCAGATCAAGACTATTATCCAAGGGTAAAAAAACACGGGGTCATTTATGAGTTAGCAATGGAACTCTTGAGATTCTGTTGATCGAACTTACAACTCAAATTACCCCAATATCCTCCACGTATGTTAAACTATACGTAATGGCCAGAAAACAATATTGTAAAGACGTATTGTGAGCTTCTAATTACTTAAGTCAATTGAAATAAGAAAATAAACAAGAAATATAGCCTCAGGTGTTATGCAAATATGGGTTCAAGTCTCGCCTAATTACAACTACTGGTTTGATAGATATATGCATTTTTTATCGTTGCGCAGAACAGATCTAAATCTGTCCGACCCCGACACATATTTTTAAAACACAGTTTGCATTATGTTCCGTCGTTTTCAAATCTCGAAAATTATTAGAAACTTATAGATATTTTGGTCTACTTATCCAAACAACTAGGTTCCGCGTTATTTGGATTCCTGAAGCTCTAATTATGGTCAGATTAATATCAGAGTTTAAAATAAAAATTATAATTTCAGAACAACAACTATGGGATGTCTTGCAGGGCATATATCAAATCGTTCTTGTTGGCTATAGTGCCCTCAAGGAAATTATTGTAATTGAAGGTAGGCAATTATGATAATTGAAGAAGGACCTTGTAACGACTCTGAATTTACTGTACAAAATTTTTCAGTTTAATGTACAATAAGGAGTTTATAAGCCTGAGTACAAGTTATAAGTATATTTTGTTTTAGAATAGCAAGAAACAACATGTAGCTCACTAGTAAAGCCCTTGCACTGTTGTGATGTAGCCCCTGTGTTCGAGCCCCATCAAACACATTATATTTTTTCTGATTTTCTTTTAAACTTTTTAGAAGCCCAAAAGTTTACATGTGCAATGCACATAAAAACGAAAAGACAGAAAAATTAAACAAGTGCAAAAGAGTATTAACACTGAGATGGACACATGGCTCCAATCCATCGGCCCCCTCACCTCAAACGACCGGCGAGATAGCCTCCGGGACGGCGCCGACAGTTCAACCGTGGCTAAAGTGCCCCGTGCTTTGCACACTTGACTCTTGGCCTACCTCTAACTCATCTGCATTGTTTGATTTCCCTGCAATCAAACAGAGACTCTTCAATTCACAATTTATTATCTTTTTAATGAATTTTAATTCACTCTTTTAATTCCAAAACCCTAATTCTACACTATAAATACTACCCCATGCCCTAGCCCTTCATCATTCTAAAAATTCTAGCCAAAACTCTCAAATTTTCCTAAGTACAAGTGGAGTAGAAGAGGAGTTAGCAAACGATCAAGTTCCGGCGAGAATCGAAGCAAATTCCGGCGACCCCGCGACGCCACGACTACTAACCCCTCTTCTTCCTTCTCTTCATCTAACCAATTTGTAAGTCCCTCACAATCCCTCTTCTTCTTTTTTGAAAATCTCTTTTCAAAACATATGTTGGAAGTGGGGTTAAATACCGACATCTTCTTCTAAACCCTAAAAAATTCACTTTTCTTTACATATTCTTCATTCATATTATTACACCATGTTTGTAATCATGAAACCAATGCTTAGAACCAACTTTTAATAAAAAAATATCCTGCAAAATACATTAAATTAACATTTACATTAAAATACCATGAAGTTTGTATATGTCATTTTTATTTGTTTTGCTTAAACATACCTTTAGGAAAATTCACGAGATAACGACCTACCTCTCACATACACACATGTTTCCATAGCACGATACTCTTCAAACATATTTTTGTTACGATTACAATATTACATTAAAATACCATTACTATAAAAAAAACGGATTTTTTTTAAATTGTATTTTAAATCCCTTTGCGATTATACCTCTATAACCCTCTTTAGGGGAACCGTTGTTGGATGGTGTGGATTTTCGCACATCCTTGAGCTGGTAGAGCGAGATGCAGATCTTCTCACGGAGCGTTCGGTCTCGAAAAGGTTTTAATATGGTTTTTAAGAAAAACGCATTTTTCTACATAAATAAAATTAATTTTTAATAAATTATATAAATATTAAAAATCCACATATTTTCAAAATATAACAAATTTACATTTTTTTAAAATGAAAGACTACAAGTTTCACCAAAATACCATCAAGATCTAATAAAAGACAAGTTTTACACTAAAATACCATGAACTTTCCAAACTAAGTTATTATCACTAAAATACCTCAAATTTTTAAAATTTACACCATACAAACCCTAAATAATATAAATAACTTCTCGGGGTTTATTTTGAAATTGTATTAAAAATATTTTTCATAAAACCCCCTCGAGTTACATAAAACAACAATTAAGGATTTTAGTAAATATAGGTTTAAACGGGATCAATTCTCTTGAGCCCAAGGGAGCCGGAGAAAGTGAGTGATTACCTATTTAAGGTAGAAAACTTAACGGTGTTATCAATGGTAATTGTCTTGGAAAAAGACACAAATCCTACTGTCCATGTGCAGCAGTTACCGATAACTCCCGAACCTAACTCAGGATCTAAATCAGTTGCAAGTGTCTGACTCAGTCTGAGTCTAAATCAAACTTGAATCCAAGCTCAAACCAGAAACCAATTAAAACATGAATCCAAACTCTTAACATGTATACTTGAACATAAACCTGAATACAAACTGGAATCCAAACCTAAATACTTGAACATGAAGATGAACACTCGAATTCAAACCATCAAGCCCAAATATGTATATTGACTTGACCAAACCCTAGTTATATATTGACATGAACCTAACATGAATATCAGAACTTAATGGTTGCTATTTAAACTGACTTGACTCGAACCATGAACATAAGAATACTTGACACGAATACATGATATTGACATTAACTCAATCTTGAAAACTTGATGTATTCATAGATTCGAGCAAGACCGGTAATTTTAAATATAATGTAGAATACGCGGGGTGTTGGGATAGTTCTTGCGTGGATCCAACAAAATCTCAGGAGTCCCACTAGATCATGAATTCATGTCTACTATCACAATCTATCATGAGGGCCCGTATTTCCTTACTCCTGAATTACAGCCTGTTGAGTTTGGAATACTTCAACACTAGGTTGAAGTCCCGTTACTAATACTTGATTGGGGCCCATGGTTTCTTACCCCTGAATTACAGCCTGTTGGATTCGAGAACACTCTTGAGATTGGTTGACATTCACCCTTAAACTTACGTTAAATTAGTGTACCCAACTAGGGACATGTTAAGACACTTACATTCACTTCATGTTCACTATACCTACACTACACAGCCATATTATATTTTGCTCATGTTAGTTACCATGATATATAGAACTGCATGCTAAATAAACTTGCCATGTTTACTTTAAACAACATGCTGACACACCATACCTCATAATCAATTGTTTCTTGATATACACTTTCTTTATACTTTATGCTTCACTCCATTTCTTGGGAACTTACCGAGTAAAAGTTCGTTGACGGGCATTCCACACTTCTTTGTTTTCTTGGAATGTTCGTCAGATACTGTGGAGACTGAGAAAGTGGACACCACCGAGGAGGAGCACGACCAGACCACGTCTCATGACTAGTTTAGCTATCTTTTTCAGTTTATGTATCCCACCTATTTAGGCATTTCCATTCTTGTATTTTCTTTCAGTTGAAATCATGTATTGTAAATGAATCAAGTTGAATGTAAATAAAGTTGTTGAATTTTAAATCTCATGTTAATCTTCTTGTCTTTTTATATTCCTTCTTTTATGCTTAGCGTATTTATTCCGGGAAGGGACCTTCTCGAAATAAATACGTCGCGGGCCTCGTCTCGTCACCGTTTCCATCTACTGGGAAGCGGGGCGTGACAGACCTATACAGGTAGAACAGTCTTACTCGAGATGATAGTATGGTATCTAATTTGTTTTTATCATTTATGTGTATACGTTTTACTTGCTATTAGGTGTCACTAATACATAATGATTAAGCCTACAGGATCCTTGCTTGACTATTAGCATTATGATGGCGATCATATTGTGAGAGCTGGGTAGTTTATAAGCACATCCTTAAACGTTCCAAGTCGAGAGAGTATCGATACTGGGCATCGATATTCCGGGATAGACTAGTATGTACGTTTCTAAACCCCGATGAGGGGCGGTGGCTGGTTTCACAGCCATTGGTATGTGGCAGCTAAGATTGTATACAGGTGCTTATTGGAAGTGAGTACACCGAACGGACTCGCTGAAAACTTCTAGATGGTATTATACCTATCGTCAGATAGCAGTTCTCTGGTGACATGAGTATAGGGTAGTGTTTAGACATGAGATCGTCATTTGTCTCGTGTGAATTCCCACTGTACATAGATTACTACCCTATCATGGCTCAAAGAAGTCGTGCAAACATGTTTTAGTTGGGTACAGTTCTGAGCCACAAGGAGGCAGTGAGTGATCGGAAGGAATTCGTCTCTTCCGGTATAGGAAGTCGATATCGCGCTATGTTCGGTTTGCCATCACTATAAGTCCATAACCATGACGGATGAGATTTACTGATAGGAGATCAATAGTTTCTCGGTTTGTCATGTGCCTGACACCGGTACGACTTATCGGATTATTAGGGGTCTGACGTTATCCACTCTCTAGACCCGGTATACGACACTCTTAGATGAAGAAACCCAACTGTACGGAAATTGTCACTTACGGTCTCAGTAGGGTACGGACGGATTTGATTGTCGACCTCCCTTTCGATATATACCTGGGTAGCCGTTACGTACAGCTAGTATCGTTGACGTGCTTGTGATTATGGATTTTATCCAGTAACTCACTGCTAGCGTATTGCCGAGTCTTTAGAGTCCCACACAGAGGGTTTTCCCGATTCAGGCGATATGATGTAAAGGTCATACACACACACACGCACACGCACACGCACACGTGCAGGAGTCCAATTAAATACGTGTACAGGCTACACAGACTTTAATCGGACGTTTGATAATACTAACCGGCTTAAGATTAAGTCAGATTATTAAATCAAGTATTGATTTAATAATTTACACACACACACACACATACATATATATATTGATATAAATATTCTAGTATTATGTTCACTATTCATTTTCTCTCTCTTTGGCTATTAGTATTTTTATATGGATACATGTATATGTAGACAATACATATACCGGAGTTGTATTTCGTATTTATACGGAATACTTCAAGAAGAAAGAAATCTCATTTGATATTTTTTTTATTTAGAAATTGTAGAAATGAGCTCGAGGTGAAGTTTAAAGATGAGCATGGTTGAGAGGGATGGGCTCATTTTTAAATTGGAAAAAGAGCATAACATATTTTTTGATGGTTTTAAATTATCCATCTCATTCTTATTTCATCCAACACATTGCTCATTATGTGATGGCACATTCTCTCTCCTCTCCTCTCCTCATCCTTCCTCTTCTCTCGTAAGTGATATGCTCTCTTGAGTTGGAAAAATGAGAGATTTAGATAGTGATAAATCCGTACATCTCTCACACCCTATCTCTAGCAAGTTTAAATGGTGAATTGCTGCCTCAATGTTTTCTTTGGAGTGAAGCTGGAACTTGCAACGGTTTCCCTTAGGTGGACCATCTTCGGCAAGAGCAATTTTCTATCAAGCTCGTTCCTGAGGACCTACGGAGCTTAGAGGGGTCTTTCACGATTGGATGGACACACTTCAAAGGTTGTATGTTCTCAACCTTGTATAGATCTCTATGTTCGGTCGCTAGTTTAGTGTTTGGAACGATCACTAGATTGTAGTCACTAGTGCTCTCCTTAAAAAAAAATTCGCTTCAGTCTTGGCCGCGGTTCTCGCGGCGCGAGTACTAGGGACTCTAACATGGTATCAGGATCAACCAAACACTAGAACTAGATGTAGGCAATGTTATAGATTCAAAACCAAAATTTTAGCCGTATTGAGTTTCAAATTCCAAGTCACTGTCTATTTTAAAAATCTCACCTGAAAATTTTTTGATGGACATTTTGAGCAATTTTTTAAGTAAGAAAACATGGCACAAAACCTGAGCACCAAACTGAAAACTTTGGCCGACCTGGTCGGCTCAAAATCGTTGTTAGGTCCCTATTTTTTGTAGTGACTTGGAATCATGGAAACTTGATTTTTGTTACATGTCTTTTTGCTTCAGATTTCAGTTTGTGTTATCTTAGTTTTCGGGCAACACGAAAACCATTTATTCGAAACTATAGCATCGTTTATTATCTGTATGTAACGACTCTGAATTTAATGTACAGAATTTTCCAGTTTAATGTACAGAAATGAGTTTACAGACTGAGTTTGGGTTATAAGTTAATTTTGTTAAATAACAGCAAGAAACAACTTATAGCTCACTGGTAAAGTCCTTGCACTGTTGTGACGTAACCCCTGTGTTCGATCCCCATCAGACATAATATTTTTTCCTGATTTTTCTTTTTAATATTTTGGAACCCCAAAAGTTTGCACGTGCAATACACAGAAAAATGAAATGTCAGAAAATCAAGCATGTGGAAAATGGAGTAAATAGGGCCTTAATCATCCGACATGAATCTCGATGCCAGATGCCTCCAATCGACCAGCGGAATGCACAATCAAGCCGGCACCAACGACTGTAGTGAGCCCATTTGGCTTCGTGTTTTGCACACAAACCCCTTCACATATCCCTAACTCTCCTGTACTGTTTGATTTCCCTGCAATCAAACAGAGACCCTTCAATTCACAATTTATCACAATTTTAATGCTTTTTAATCCACTATTTTAATTCCCAAACCCTAATTCTACACTATAAATACCACCCCACACTTTGGCTCAGCACCATTCTGAAATTTCTAGCCGAAACTCTCAAAAATTTTCTGAGTACAAGTAGAGTACAGAAGAGTTAGCAAGCGGTCAACTTCCGGTAAAAAATCAAAACTATTTCAGCACTTCCACGACGCCACGATGACAACATTCTCTTCTTCTACCACTTCTTAACCTAACTAAATAGTAAGTCTCTCTCAATCTCTTTTCCTCTTCATTGAAATTCCATTTCAAAAGTTATATCGGTAAGTGGAGTTAATATCGATATCCTCTCAATCTCTTTTGTGTTGGGGCTTGAACACAGCCCTTCGTAACACCGTTCGAGTCGTTGTCTTCTTGATTTTGATGGACATGGTGTTTTTCTTAACCCACTTTAAGGGTTCGAAAGAGTTGTGGATTTTCACAGCTGAGACGGTCTTCGTCGCAGGATAATTCGGTTCTTGGAATTTTACAAAATTCAACCTTGCCGGAGCCTGCGACTTTTTATTGGCTCTATACCTGAGCCGCTTCTATCTTAGCTTTTCTGTTTTGAGCGCCCGGCAGGCTTCTGCTCTTCGGAAAGCCGCTGTAGGTCGGTTGATAAAGATTCTTGAAAAGGCATCCAATCTTGCACTTATCGAAGGCACCGCATGAGCTTGCCCGTGACGCCTGGCGTTTTCTTTTGTTTCGACGGCCTTGCCCCCAGCTGGGACTACAAAAAGTCATTCAAAAACCAAATTGCTCTTGAGTTGTGGTGCCTTCAAGACCATCATATTTGGCCTTCTATACCTTGAAGTTGGTTTGGCCACTTTACTTGATGAGATTTCCACGGTAGGAGCACTGTCAGCTGGGCAGATTATGACCGAGCCGAATTGACGCGAAGGCTCCTCCTATTGCCCCATGATATTTGCTGGGAGAATCACGTGTGCAATCGTTTTCACCACGTAGGTCACTGGAGTTGCTGTAACACCTTAGAATGAGATTAGTGTTAATTAAACGATAATGCGGGTTTTCTGTAAAAAGTTTACCAATTTGGTTTCCTCACATTTTATAACAATTAATTAATATTTTATTATTATTTGTTATAGCTTGGACACACTTGTGCATGTTAATGTGAGGGTTGTTAGTGTTAATCTTGTTAGTGACTATGACAACCTTAAGTTAAACACTTTAACCTAATCCTTGCTTGTTTAAACCTTAACCTTAAACCTCTAGATATTTGTGTGAGGAGAGATATTTTTCCTTGGTGTTTTGGATTGAGGGGAGGTGGCAAGATGACTCATGAGGAGTCATGGTTTGCATTAATGAGGAGAGGGAGAGAGTAAGTGCAAGGGTGCACTTACCCTACACTCACCTCACTCTCTCATTATCACCTCACTCACTCATTCACTCTCATTCTCTCTCACACTATCTCTTTCTCATTATTTCCTCATTCCCTCAACCCACAAACTGAACCCTCACCAATCCATCACAAAACCTTCACAAAACTTCATTAAATCTCACCCAAATCACATCCCAAGTCTTGTTTTGCCTCTAGGATCCCTTGGAGCTTGGAAAGCTAGGATTTTTGAGCTTGTGTGGTTAGGTAATGATCTTTATCTGTTAAGTAGGTGTTTTTATTGTTGCGTAGCTTATTCGTTTCTGTTTAGAACGCGTAAAGTTTCGTTTTAGTGCACATATCGTATTTTGGTGTAGTTTTGGGTCTCGGATGAATCTGCTATCAAACCAGGTTTTTGTTAGAAAAGTTCCCATCACAGCGACCTAGTGTTGTGACCTAGAAGCTACCCTAAAATCCTGAGCCCATTCTCTTAACTTTAGGCCGCAGATTTATTGGTTCTGGCCGCAATTTACGGCCAGAGTGGGGGCTGGGGGTTGTGTTTTGGGCGTAGGGTCTCTGGGGTTGTGTGTGGTCTTGTAGAACTTGCAACTTTTATAAATTGTTTGGGTAGAAAAATCTGGGATCACTTTGCTTGTTTCTAGTGTTTCGATTACGCGCGTTACGTTATCCGATACGGTTCGTGTTCTTGTGTAGCTATTGCTCTTGGGTTGGTTTCGTAGTGTCGCTACACACGTTAGCCACTAGACGAACACTTGAGAGTTTGTTTGGAGTTGGTGCGTCGGTCAAACGTAGTTTGTACGTGTTATTGGTGGATTGCTAATATAAACTTGTTATGTTGTTATATGATCTTAGGGTCGCAGGCGGGGACTTTGGACGCTGCGAAGGGGGAAAGCGAGTGGTTGACTTTACTTAGCCCAAGATCATCAGTGAGTAGATTTAACATCTACAGGGGAATCGCCCGCATGGTGTTATGCGTCTGGGCTAAATTAAATGACATGATTATTAGTTACAAGTATATGGACATTGATTGTGCAGGTGTACCATTGTTGCATATCTCATTTCCTATTGTATATGGACATAATATTAATGAGACACAACACCATTATTGACGGTTCATGTTGCACGAGCACAAATTGTATGCTACAGCCACACCATCGATAATTGCCATGACATGCACAACACCTATACATACGTGATATTGTATTGGTTATGGACATTGAGACATGATCCTTATTTCCATTGTGCATATGAAATATAGTTGATACCTATACATACGTGATATTGCATTGGTTAGGGACATTGAGACATGATCCTTATTTCCATTATGCAGATAAGATATAGTTGACACCTATACATACGTGATATTGTATTGGTTAGGGACATTGAGACATGATCTTTATTTCCATTGTGCAGATGAGATATAATTCGTGATATTGTATTGGTTAGGGATATTGAGACATGATCCTTATTTCCATTGTGCAGATGAGATATAGTTGACACCTATACATACGTGATATTGTATTGGTTAGGGATATTGAGATATGATATGATATGATATGATTTTAGATGCATTGCTTATATGCACATATAGAGATTGCTACAGCTACACATATACCTGGAGGGTATTGCATCATTATTGACATGTATATACACATAGCTTGTTACAGCTACACATATATCTGGAGAGTATTGCATCATTATTGACATGTATATACACATACCTTGATACAGCTACACCTATACCTATATGATATTACATCATTATTGACAGGTGTATACATATATGAGATATAGCTACATGTACATCATACATACATACTTACATGTACACCCGTATACCTTGTTGTAGCCACATGTTCACCTTATATGATGTTACGTTGGATTTTGAAGAAATTAGGAACCGCATGATATATTTAATAACTTGTTGTATTTAAATAGTGGTTTTCCTTTATATTCTCATATTACTGTTTTATGTTGCATATATTATATTTCATGGATTTACGCATTGAGATATGGATTTCATATGATATTTTCTGGATGTTTTTACTCCTGATGATATATATCAGTGGTATGGGACGCTGTTATATATGTACATATATATAATATATATCATCATAAAGATCTATGCAAGTATTCTTATTCATTACTTGATGTTTTCTGCATTTGAGGACTGTGATATTTCATGAAATTATGCATTGTTTGAAAAACCCGGTTTCTCTTGATATGATATTTCGATGCGTCCACCATGAGATTTCTCGGTTCTGAGACTTGTGTTAGATATCCCATGCGAGGAGTGGACGAGACTGTGTGTGGGTACATGGTGGACCCAGTATGGTTCCCCGGGACAAGAAGATCGCAGATGATGGCGATGAGCCTGGCAGGCGGGCTAGTACCTACCGGTGATAGTATTTGGATTCGGCGGTTATCGTGGGGATACCGACCGGAGTCATGAGATGTACGGACATGACATCAGGGCCAGTTATGGTGACGGTGCCTGACAGATGAGTATTTACGTGTCGATGCTGGACACTAGTTTTCATGATGTTTCGAATGTCGATGTTGGACACTCAGGTTCCATGATTTTGATGTGTCATTGAGGGACACACACACACATACATATATATATACACATGCATAGTTTTCATTATATTTTCGGGTGTCGATGTTGAACACTCAGATTCCATGAGACTTATAGGATATGAGGGCCGATCTGAGGATACGGTGCCTTTGGTATTGGGATTTAGAGTGTCATTGATGGACACTAGTTTCTCCACGATGAGGATTCCGTGTTGATAATATGTTTTATCCCATACTCAGCATTTAGTTGATATGCATTGGTTCATGTATTAGTAGTACATGATAGAGTACCTTTCATGACTGTTGCATATACATATTGTCATTTATTGCTATCAGCTTGCATGTGATAGATTATCGCAGTACGTGCATATCTGCGATTACCTGCATATATTATTTACTATTCACAAGTTGGCAACTCACCCCCGTTGTGCCACATGTTCCCGCCAAAAATTTCTGCGCAAAGGAGTCCAAGGTATCAAATGGCAGCGATACGCTTAAGGAAATGCGAACCAGTATCTTCCGGCCTGTATTTTTATAAACTCCCGAAAGAGGAACTGTTAAATTCTGATGATATTGGAAGCATCTCGAAAACCCTTTCGATTTAATATATTATGGGTTTCATAATTCATCCGGGATCAAAAGTTATGAGCAAATATGCTATGCACTGTTCCCTGATTAAAAAATCAGGAATTACCTCAATGAGGTATCACGTGCTCATACGTGATCAATGGTCACGTGTAGACACGTGATGGTTAAAACTTCATCGAATAGAGGCGAAAACAAACTGCTGAAAAATAACTCAATTGAGGGTCACGTGCTCACACGTGACCAATGATCACGTGCCAGCACGTGACAGGCTTTGAAAGCCTTACAGCTTAAAAGAATTTAATTCTAAAAGTCAGAAAAAATACCTCAGCGAGGTATCACGTGCTCACACGTGACCAATGGTCACGTGCTGACACGTGATGGTTAAAACAACAACATAAACAAGCTGCCGTTAAAGAACTCAATTGGGGGTCACGTGCTCACACGTGACCAAGGGTCACGTGTCAGCACGTGACTGGCTTCGAAAGCCTTACAGTTAATAGAATTAAATTCTAAAAGCTTCTAAATCTTTCCAGATGGAAAAGGATTATGGGGACCATTGGATTAAAGATCCAAGGGTGATTAAATATCACCAATTTATGGAAAAATCCTAGACAAGGAAAGATTTCCCCTAAATCTCACCGAAAATAACAAACAGAATATCTTTAGATTTAAAATCCAACGGTGAATGAAATTCACTGAATGATCTAAAGGATCATATTAATGATGAAAACAAATCAAATCTTTCAATGAGAGATTTTCTAAACAAGTTGATTCTTTTCCTTCTCCTATAAATAGGAGCCAAGAAAAGAAGAGGAGGGACCTTTTTTGGGGAGAGAAAAATATAGGGAGGAGAATTTAATTCTCAAGAAGGAAGGAAAGAAAGGAGAATTTAATTCTCAACAAAGAAAACCCTAGGTGAGAAAAGAAAGGGAATCAAAACTTCAAACAGAGAATTTAATTTTCAAAATTCAAGAGTTTAACTCTTATACAAAAAAAAAAGAACTTAGTTTTTCTTCTGATTGAAGATCTGCACAGAGCACATCTCCCCATAAGTTGAGAATTTAATTCTCATCGGGTCAAGATCCTGCCATACAGATCCTAAACTTAGAAGGGAAATTGAGTTTTGAGAATTTAATTCTCCTAAAACAAAACTAAGGTTTAACCCTAATCAAGAATTTAATTCTTTTACATATCTGGGAATTTAATTCCTTTGAAAAGAAATCAGGGTTTTATCCTAAATAAGAATTTAATTCTTTCACGATAGGAATTTAATTTCTCCAAAATCATAATTAGGGTTTAACCCTACAGAGAATTCAATTCTTAAAAGATCTCTGTTCATGAAAAGAACTAAGGTCACGTGCCCCCACGTGACCCTTGAAAAGATCCCCTGCAAAGAACTTTGAAGCATCACCTCACGTGTTACCACGTGACTCATGCAAAGACCCATAGAAAAGAACTTTGAGGTAATGCCTCACGTGCCCCACGTGACCTCTGAAGCACAAGGAATAGAAAATAGCTCTAGGGCGCCCTCACGTGTCACCACGTGACCCCTAGTGAGCATTATAACGGACAGAGCATGGGATTTCATCACGTGCTCACACGTGATGGCCGTCAGAACTAAAGTGTTAAACACGTACCTGCAGAATAAAATAAGGGGAATCAGGGCGCTCTCACGTGTCCACATGTGACCCCTCTCTCCTTAGTGTTTAACACTAATCTGAAGACTTTGTCCTCAATGTTTAACACTGATTTTCTTAGTGTTTAACGCTAATTGGAAAACTCTATTTGCAGTGTTTAACACTGATTTTCTTAGTATTTAACACTAATTTGGAAAACTCTATTTGCAGTGTTTAACACTGATTTGCTTAGTGTTTAACACTAATTTGAAAACTCTGTTCCCAGTGTTTAACACTGATTATCTTTTAGTGTTTAACACTAACTTGCTAATCTTATTCCCAGTGTTCAACATTGTTGGTTTCTAGTGTTTAACACTAGCTTTAGCCCAATTGGCTAAGTTTTAGAGGCAAAGCCTCTCCTTCAATGGACCAACAGAGGGTCAATGTTTCAAACATGATTGGACCTAGCCCAAGAAGGCCATAAGTCCTCAATTCAAACTTAACTGGGCCAATGGGCTCATAATGTAATTAATTGGTCTGGATTCCAAATTGGACTACAGATCACTTAATCTATCTTGGTTCAAGGGTACATCTCTTCACTCCTTTGACATCTGTCGTTGTAATCCTTCAACGTCGTCAGAGAGGTGACGGGTCCCGATAACCACACATCAATATGAACTGTGGGGTCCTTAAACTTATGGACTGACGCCTCTTTAAACTTATGGACTAATGCGTCCTTAAACTAACATTTGTCCCCAAAACGGGAATGATGGACCACCATGTCCTTAAACTGGTAATGGACCACTATGTCCTTAAACTGGTATTGGACCACTATGTCCCTAAACTGACGATGGACCACCATGTCCCTAAACTGGCAATCGACCGCAATGTCTCTAAACTAAACAATAGAGTCCAAATGCTCTCTTGTTGGATCTAAACGATCCCGTTAAGTCGATCTTAGTCTCAATTAGACTAACGTATCCTTAACAAACGTTTGAGTCGATCTTAGCCTCAAAAATGGTTAACGTATCCTTCAAACAGACTTTAGTCCCAAATTGGACTATAGATCTCCTAACCAACTTTGGTTCAAGGGTACATCTCTGAACTCCTCTGATATCTGTCGTTGTAATCCTTCAACGTCGTCAGAGAGTACACTGGTCCCGACGGCCATACATTCAATGGACCACTATGTCCCTAAACTAGAACAATAGAGCCCCCAAATGCTCTTTTGTCGGATATAAACGATCCCGTTAAGTTGATCTTAGTCTCAAACTGGACTAACGTATCCTTAACAAACGTTTAAGTTGATCTTAGCCTCAAATACGGCTAACGTATCCTTAAACCAAAACCCCAAACCCAAATCTAAGAAAATACGGATTTGGACTAATCCACGTCCTACGGGCGACGACATAAATTAGTCTCCGTATACAATCCACGGGCAACCACAAACAAAACAAACACCCACGACACGAAGTGAAATTCTGGAGAAGGAGAAAGTGGTTACCGCGATGCGGTAGCGTAATTAACTGCAGGGGCTTGCGCCTGCAGGGAAGAGCGTCCCCACAATCAAAAACCCCTCAAACGAGGGGGAATCTGACGAAGTCTGCTACATCGGCCGCATCCGTTTAAACCTCCGATACACGGTGTCATAAATCAACTTGGCATCTTCGGAGAGGTGGACGGATAGAACCAATTAGCATCTGCCCCGAATCTCAGGAAAGACGTCATGTCGCGCCGTCTTTCGGAGGGGAACACTACAGTGTTTGCAGGTGTCCCTCAGAGCAGTCGCGGCAGGGCTTTCATCTATCGTATCATCTTTTGCAGTGGATACCGTTACGGCTGACTGTGTGCAGTTTTGCTATAGGTGGGTTTTGCGGTTATCCGATGTTGCTCATTGTATATTCGTTGTATCATGTACTCTCCATCTACTACTTCATGTATTGACTTAGAGACGAGTTGTGAGGACGATATTGTATATTATTTATGACTTTGGAGGTCTTTCATGCTGTTTCATTTTATATCATCTTTTTCTTCGCTACGGCGTCGTATATCTGTTGTGGTGATTGTTTTCCACCTTTGGACTTGGATTTGCTCCCGTTTGGGGATACTTTACTTATATATTTATGTTGTACCCTTTTTGGGGCTGGTTTTTTACAAATGAGGTGCTGCCAAATTTTAAAGGAAATAAATTTGGACTTTAAAGATTTTTGATTGGGATTCCAAAAGTTTTAACAATGTTCGTATCACTTACTATTTTTGATGGTTTAGATTGATGGGTTTTCGGCTTACTTGAATTGCGTTATTCCTGGAGATGTTACGTGGTTTAAGGGCCGTCACGTGCCAAATTTCGGGCCGTGACAGTTGCATCAGAGACAAAGTTCATCTTGGAAGACATAGTTGTTGAATTTGAGATTATGGTTGAAAGCTGTTAACCTGCACAAATATGCATGATTTCAGACGGACAATCAATATATATATATATATATATATATATATATATATATATAGAGAGAGAGAGAGAGAGAGAGAGAGAGTAATGGAGGAAAAAGGCCATAGGAGGGAATTTCCTCCTGTGGCGTCAAAAAAAAACTCTCCATCGTGTTTTCCGACGATCGGAATATATCATCTCCATCCTTATCATCTACGATGTGGGTATACCAAATTTCATCTGATTCTACAACTTTTTCACCGTTGATTTAGCAATGTAAAAAGTTCTATTGTCGGTAAACCGTTAATTTTGAACCCACTAATTCAACGGTGAAAAAGTTGTAGAATCACATGAAATTTGGTGTATCCATATCTTAGATGATAACGATGAAGATGATATATTCCGATCGTCGGAAAATACGATGGAGGATGTGTTTTTTCGACGCCATAGGAGGAAATTCCCTCCTATGGTATCTTTCCTCCATTATTCTCATATATATGCGATGGAGGATGTGTTTTTTCGATACCATAGGAGGAAATTCCCTCCTATGGTATCTTTCCTCCATTATTCTCATATATATATATATATTAATTGAGTTCGCATGAACGTTTGATCCGGAATATGGGAGAAGAGAAAAGGTCTTACCGGGCGTACCAAAATCTGTAGAGTGTTTTTCGTCGCCCTATTGAGATAGGAATGCACAGCTTGTCATGGGTGTACAGATCCACTGCTCAGGATAGACTGTGGTTTATTGATTGTGGGGATCCAATTCTCCGACAGCCACAGACAAAACTGCTGTTAATTACCCATCGCTTTTGAGGACGAGTGAACCTCGGATTAACAGGTCGAACAGGTCATGCGAACTCAATATGAGGTGTTGGTGCTTAAAAATAATGCAAAAGGGGCATGTTCATTTCATTTTTTTATTAGAGCAAAACCGTGACCAAAAATGATTTATTTATTCAAAAAGAAAAAAATTCTTTACTTATTATTTTATTTACACACATTTTTATTTTTAATTTTTTAAATAAATTAACAATCTCATGCGTGCGTTTGTCATGCATTTTGGGTTCCTCACGGTCTTCTCTTTCTTGGGCCAATGCTTGGTTAAATTTAAATCAAAGTCAACAGTCTCATGCTCTTGTGATCTTGATGTGTGGTTAGGATTCTAAAATAGCATCAAAGAATAGCATCCTATGCTACGCTACGTACCTTGGTATCACGGTGATGAGACTAAGAAAGTACAAGGACACTTTGGACAAATTTCTTCTGTGTCTTGACATGTTTGAATTAGGATGTATTGTATTGTGAGGATATACAGACATTGGATATAATAAAATAGCATAGGTAGCAAGACGTTGGTTATTCTTGTTTCAATATTCTCAAGAAATGCCGTCCAATCGAGTGTTTATTAACCTTGAAAAACTTCCTTATCATGTTGTGCGCGGTTGATACCCTAGTGTGGACATACTAATGGTATTACAAGTATTCGTTTAACTTCCCAGCGAGCGCTATGATTCTTGTATATATGTCTTTTTAGGGTTGGCTACGCTTTTGGGACTTTTATCAACTTAATTTGTCAGTTAATTTCACTGATTTCAATTGAAAATGTAAGCTTGTGATTGATTTATGAAGATCGATCATTCTGATGCTGACTCTGCTTTGGTTCTTTGATGCAATGAGTTAGGATTTTGGGCATGTTATGCAAGTTTGGTTAATAGTTTTGATATTATTTGAGGATATATAGGATGATGATAAAAAAAATCTTCTCTATTCCTTCAGAAAAAAAATTTAATAAAAAAATTTCATTTCTACCGCTGCTGAGAGATTGCATTATGATGTATCTAGCTTTGTAGCTTTTGTGTATATGCTACAGTATTTGTCTGTATTTTTCACTTTATTATATAAAATATTCATGGGACCGGTTCTTTGTGAACCCTACTCTTACCTCAAAAAAGAATTAATAGTTTATTTGAATTAATTTGTTACTGTTAGAAAATTTTAGTTTTTACTGAAATTAGATCTGACTTTTATAAAGTTTTAAATAATGATTGATCAAGATTCAAATATGTGCTATGGTTAGAAAGTTTTTTATTTCATAAAAAACTGATGATAAAATAAAAATGAAAGGTTTGGACTTATTTATAACCATCACGCCATATTTATCATGCACATGTGAAACTCAACAATTCTCACAAGTTTTGTTATTTTCGCTTTATTTAAGTCTATGGACTTCAAAGCCTTATACAAGTCTTATTAAAGTAGAGACCAAGCTTGTGATCCTTCCTTCCAATTTATATATATATATATATATATATATATATATATATATATATATATCAATCACATATTGATGGAGCACTCTGCAGGAAAACCTTACGGGAATCGATAAGGATCCTGACAGTAGTCATAGACCAAGTAGTTCTCTCTCACCGATCTGAGCCTTGCGGCTTGAGTTTCATCTAAAATCCAATCATACCACTGGCCTCTATTCTCGGAGCAAGATGAGCCGCCATCATACAACACGCATGCGTCGGCCTGGTAGTTACGATAGTATGCCGTGAATGGAGCCTGGCTCCAGTCGACCTTGACCCGTCCTTGCCTCGTTGCCCACTCCTCTCCGTTCCACACGGCAGCATAGGTACGAAGGAACTGGTTATTTACGTATGGAATTCCCTGTTGTTGTGCGTTTTTATAAACTCGAACAGGTACTTCATCAACCAACCATCTGCATTAACATATTGTTAGTATACTATACGCAAGATATATATATATATAGCCTCTTAAATAGCATGACTATTAATTAGTGTGGCAGAATGTAAGTAGATGAAAAATTGTGTGAGATCGAGAAATTATGGCAAATTCAACGGAATCAGGGGTTATTTTGAGATCTCATAGGAATGTAACCGTTGACCTTTCATATCGAACAGAAATAAACATTAATGGGTCGATCAAGGGATGTATATCCTCCTTGCTATGATATTTGCGATCGGTTATTTTTGACACAGAAATCATATATGCGCATCCAAAACCAAATCACTGCTCGATCGATCGATATGCGATTTGAAAAAGATAAAAATTTGAATCGAAGTCATGATATCATGATCGGCAAGTACTTAACAGTATGTTGCTTGGATTCCAGATGATGGTGTAGGTGTGGAAGTCATCTCGTGGATCAAACCATAAGTAGATTTGTTGTTCCCTGTCACCCTGCCCATTTGTCCAAACATTGGTGTGCAATACATAAGGTTCACCAGTTACATTCCCTAATAGCTCGAAGTCAATCTCATCATTGGTCGGCCGATGAGATAGAAGCTGCATGCATATATATATAGAAGCATAAAATTAACTGTATTGATCAAAACACACACACATTAGTATTATTACAAATAGCCACACTTACGAAAAAGGAAGTGACGGTGCCAGCAGAGTGCCCAGGAATGACTTTGATCTGCATGTCGAACCTTCCGTAAAGATATTGTTGCTTGGTTTGGAGGCTGCAGCCACCAGACTGGTCCATAGTTAGTTGCACTTGGTTCCCGTTTTCCAGCACCTGTGCATTCCCGCTTACGTCGAAGTCCGTCGAGAAGCTTTCCGCATCGATGGCAACAACAAGAGCGGCCACAACAACGAAAGCCGCGAGGAGGAGGAGGAGGAAGTGGTGGCTAGCCATTGCAGCTTCCAATGCTAAATTGATTATACAGATTAAAGTGAGTGAGCTTAATTAAAGTGAAATTAGGAGGGGGGTTTATATAGAAGGAGAAGGAGGCATATATACATGCATTCATTAATTCCAGCTCAAGATTTTGTATTAAAGTTGGAAGAAGAAGACAGATTCATTGGCCTTTATAGCTGTAGCTTTGTTCATTTTGCAACATATATGATATGCATATGCATACAATGCAAACATGAGCGGTGGGCATAGGAATTATTAGCTAGCATTTGAATTTTTTTCCCTATTCTCTCTTATGTACATGCATTAGGATCCAATGATCGGCAAGCCGTACGGCGCTTGCCAAGAAGGAGCTGTCGGATCCCCCTTCCTGACCCCACCAAACACCAGGGTCCCTGTTTTCAACTGATCTCGTCCGTCGAAATTCACAAGCACAAAGCAATGCGAGCAGCGGATCCGGATCCCATGCAAAGACACCACCGTCGCCGCTCATCCGAATAATTGGCCTCTTGCATGTGTGGACACATTTCCCCTTAGAGCTAGCTACCAAGTATTTGATTTGTATTATAGAGCAAAAAGAAAAAAGAAACGTGTCCAACATTTATAGATAAAATGAGAAAAAACTTAGTGCGTGAAAGTCCGAACTTCTCTTTATGACTGGTCTCCGTTTCAAGCTTCTACAATCTACAATCCTTCTCCCTTGTTAAATGTATATATTGGTCATAAACTTTTAATCTTTGAAAATAATTTTAGAAAAAGTGGAATCTATTCATGGAGAGTTTTTGTGGGGGAAACCCGAAAATTTTTAACTAGGATTTATCCAGTCGTCCGATAAAGCGCGATATCTACTCCCTCATATCGATAGAGCTATATCTACTTCATGCTGCCGCGAAAGCCATAACAAGGGTCCAGCATCAACAATTCCCATGTGGGGCCCTGTTTTACGCTATATCTTTCAAACGTAGCCTCGTAAATGCCTTTTTAGTTGCCGATTTTTTCGAGGGTAAATTGTCCCAAAAAAAAACTCGTCCCGTTTCAAACTTGTGTAAGAACTTCTGGGCCTTTTGCTCTTGTTAACCCCTCGCCCCAATTAAAATCCCTTTTATATTAGTTGTCTGTAATATCTAAGTAGCTGCTTGTAATATCTAAGCAGCTGTAGAGAATAAAGGCCTAAACAAAATACGGCCCAAAGGGTTTTTGTATAAAGATTTTAAACAGCTAGCATAGGCCCTTAATTCCCAACAATTTTAAAAATATCAAGGGTTTTTAAACATCTCCCGAACCGGGGGCACCTTTTTCTATTAGCTCTGTCCTATGATACATGTACAACCAATATGCCTATTGATATTATGGATATACCAGTAATGCCAAAATAATTTAGCAAATGCTTATATATATACAGCCTACATTTTTTTGATGGGGCTGAATTACACTAAAATACAATAAGCTTTCATCCTTTTGGGATATATATATATATATAATATGGTTATGGATAAATACCATTATAGGTACACTAGAATTTATGCACGTGCGTTGCTCGTGTTAGTTTAAAAAATTTAAGAAAAGGAAAGAGATAGAAATATGGAGTTCTAAAGTTTTATTTATTTTTTAAAAAAAATTGGGAGGGGGTCCTCTAACCAACCCTTATTTGCATTATATATATATATATATATTGGGAGAGATGATATGGAATATTCTAGATAAACAATTAATTGTTTTTTAAGAGTGAGAGAATATATATATATTGGGAGAGATGATATGGAAGGTTGTAAATAAACAATTAATTGATTTTTAGGAGAGAGAGATGACGTGGAGGGCTTGAGAGGTGAGAGAGATGGTGTGGAAGGCTTGAGAGGTGAGAATTTTTCTCATTTTTTCTAGAAAAAATGAGATGGGTAAACCTCTAGCCAAGACTATTTGCATTATATAGAGAGATTATATATGTAAGGCAACGCCAGCGCCCCGGCCATCAATCCGAGGCCAAACGAGGAACAAAAACTTTTAAAACTGGCGCTAACATAACCTAAATCCCGGATCGTGCCATTAACCCTATACTAGTTAACTGTAAAGTGGTTTAAGAGATTCTACCGATCGATCCGTATCTTTCGGTCTTCAATCTCTGCCCATACCTTGTCGCGGCTGCCCCGATGTAGTTCGATCTCCGGTCTCCCTTCGTCGAAGAAGATCCACGTCGAGAGTTCTTTATACATGCTCCCGCTTCAAAAACCGAAGCAACTCGAGCAACTAGTTTGCTAACCTAGATGCCTAAGATAAAGTAGAGATAGTGTGTGATTACTTTGTCTCATAACACTCTAGGATTCTCAGCACATGAGAGGGATAGAGTAGAGGTTGAAGAAAATGCCCCTGGTGAAACATGTGAGCTCAAGAAAGAAAACAAGTGAGCAAAAACCAAGCCCCCCAAAAATGAGATGGCTGTCCTATTTTAATAAAGTGAGTGTTTTGATATATTGTTGTGAGAAAATGAGCCACACACACACACACAATATCTCTACACTCACACACTCACAACAAATATCTTAGCTCACTCACAAATATCTTAGCCATGACAAAAGACATGTCATGCCAAGAATGAGTCACAATTTCCACCATAAAACATTTAAACCAAAATGTTTTAATCCAAAAAAGAAATGGCATCAACTAAAATAATCTTGTAACGAATTACAAGAATACCTCTCATCCGTATATACATACCTGCATCTGTATTCCGACTGAATACGAATACTATGAGACGAAAGTAATCCAACAATCTAATACTAGGATCCGGCTTAAACCAAAACTCACTAGTATGATCCGTCCGATCATGATCCGTGCACAAGTACACGTATATGATCAAACCCTGCCATAAAACCATACGGCCTTTACAACGTTTCGCCCGAATTAGGGAAACTCTCTGTGTGGAACTCTAAAAACTCGTCAATACGCTGGCAGTGGGTTTAACCACAAGCACGTCAGTGGCACTAGCTGTACGTAACGGCTGCCCAGGTATTGAGCGAAAGAGAGGCCGACGAGCGAACTCATCCTGAAACCCTACTGAGCCTGACAATGACAATATCCGTACAGTCCGGTCCGTTCGTCAATAAGTATCGCATATCGGATATAGGGGTGGATAAAGTCAGACCCCTAATAACGCAATATTAAGTGTCGGTATGAAACCCACCACCACTTGAGAAACTACTGATCCGAATTAGTAATTCTCGACTACCTTGGCCAAGGATTTCTGGTGATGGCCACTGTTCCCCTCCGAATGGCGGCCAAGACAAGGACGTCTTGCCTGAGATTCGGGACAGATGCTATTTGGTGTTATCCATCCACCTCTCCGAAGATGCCAAGTTGATTTATGGCACCGTATATCGGAGGTTTAGATGGATGCGGCCAATGTAGCAAACTTCGTCAGATTCCCTCTCGCTTGAGGGGTTTTTGATTGTGGGGACGCTCTTCCCTGCAGGCGCAAGCCCCTGCAGTTAATTACGCTACCGCACTGCCGTAACAACTTTCTCCTTCTCCAGGATTTCACTTCGTGTCGTGGGTGTTTGTTTTGTTTGTGGTTGCCCGTGGATTGTATACGGAGACTAATTTATGTCGTCGCCCGTAGGATGTGGATTAGTCCAAATCCGTATTTTCTTAGATTTGGGTTTGGGGTTTTGGTTTGAGGATACTTTAGCCATATTTGAGGCTAAGATCAACTCAAACATTTGTTAAGGATACGTTAGTCCAGTTTGAGACTAAGATCAACTTAACGGGATCGTTTAGATCCGACAAAAGAGCATTTGGGGGTCTATTGTTCTAGTTTAGGGACGTAGTGGTCCATTGGTTTAAGGACGCTTAAGTCCGTGAGTTTAAGGACGCTTAAGTCCATAGGTTGGTTTAAGGACGCTTAAGTCCATAGGTTGGTTTAAGAACGCTTAAGTCCATGAGTTGGTTTAAGGACGCTTAAGTCCATATTGATGTGTAGTTATCGGGACCCGTCACCTCTCTGACGACGTTGAAGGATTACAACGACAAATTTCAGAGGAGTTCGGAGATGTACCCTTGAACCGGGTGTAAATTGATTTAAGAGAGCAGTCATGCTCAGTCAATTTAATTTGAGGACTTACGGCCGGAATTGGGCTAAGTCCAGTTGAAAATGTTCAAGATTGTATTTGCTTTTGGCCTGTTAGGCCTTTATTAGGGCTTTGCCCCTGTTTAATAATGCATTGCATTTTTTCTGGCCTATTACACCCTTTTAATTGGGCCCTGCCCCTTTTAATAGTGCATGGCAATTTTTTTTGGTCTGATAGACCTTTTTTTATTGGGCTCTGCCCTTGATAATGCATTGCATTAAATACTCTGACAGCACTTCACGTGTCTTGTCAGGCGCTTTGCGCCAATTGAGGAGCGCAAGGCGCAAACTCATGTGATGGTGTCACGTGTCACGCTCTGGTGAGCGCAAGCGCAGTGCGCTGCGCTGTTGCGCTGCTGACACGCGGCGTGCTCTGGTGACTTACGCCAATTTTAAGAGAGCAGTGCTCTGTTTTAGAAGCGCATAGCGCAGTTTGTTCTGGGGCCGACACGTTGCGCTCTCTGGTGGTTTGCGCCAACCCAAGAGCGCAACAGTGCAATTTTTTCAAGTGCAGGACACTGTTCAATATCTTGATCCAATTTTGGATCAAAGAAGAGAATCTTTTAAGATTCCAGAACCAATGGTTCATCAAAAGGCAATACCTTTATGTAGATCAGAAAGATCTAATGAAGAAGTAAATTACTTCTTTTTATTATTATATTTTTTTTATTCAAGATCTTGATCTTGTTTTTAGATCACTGATCTTTTTAGAAGAAAATTCTTCTTTATTCAAAGGTTTTCAAAGTTTTCAGAAGATTTCTCTGAGTTCTTTCAGTGTTAATCTCAATGTATTTTAGACTTGGAGTCTAGGGGCCTTTTTATAGTGCCATTTGATTTGTTAAATCAGTTAAAGAGATCTTATTCTGAGTGATTTAGGGATTTTTCCCCACCGTTGGATCTTTGATCCAAGGGCTCCTGTTTTACAGAAGAGAATCTTATTGTTTTAATAAGATCAGAAAGATCTTTCCAGAATTTTAATTCTGTTTTAGTGCTGGCACAGTTGGCGTAAGCGCACCTGCGCTTGACACGTGTCGCGCAGCGCAGCGCAACTGCGCTGACACGTGTCGCGCAGCGCAACTGCGCTGACACGTGTCGCGCAGCGCAGCGCGCAGCGCAACTGCGCTGACACGTGTCGTGCAGCGCTGAGCGCAGATCATCTGAAGCGTTGCTTCCTTTAATTTTGTTTTAAATAGAGCCTTGCTCTGATTGGATGCGCTGTCTTGGACGCAGCGCTGGCGTGTCAGCTTTTGACACGTGGCGCGTTGCGCGCAGCGCAAGAAATCTGAAGCGTTGCTTCAATTTTTGAATTTTTGAAATTCAAACAGAGCTTTGCTCTGAAAGGGAGATTTTCTCCTTTATTATTATTATTATTATTATTATTATTATTATTATTATTATTATTATTATTATTTATATTTTTATTTATTTATTTATTATTTTTATTATTTTTTTTTATTTTATTGTTATTATTTTATAAGGAGCGGGTTTTGAGCCAAAATTTTGGCGGGAACAAATGCCCCCCACTACTTTGCCCACGTAAGTATGTACGTGGGTGAAGTAGTGCAAAGTTATGAGTAGCCATGGAATTGAGGGTTTAGGAGACAAGTTTAGGGTCCTTCTAGCCTAAAACTTTTCAACTTTATGAGCCGTGAGGGTCTCACAAAGACTTTTCTCCCTACGAGTCGAGAGGATCCCGCAGGTGTATTTTCTACTTAGGGGTCGTGAGGACTTATAAGTGCTTTTTCTCTTATAAGTCGTAAGGATCTCATAAGAGAATTTTTCCCTCTTACGAGTCGAGAGGACCCGTAAGTGGTTGTTTCCCTCCTTATCAAGATTTGACTTCGGAGAGTGTGACCCATGAATAGTATGCAAGAGTCTGTTTTGGACCGACTTGCAGGGCCCCAGTGCTTAGGAAACAGGTTTTTTAATCCCCGCTGCCTAAGGTTTTTCCTCACGAGTCGAGCCGAATCGAGCACTCTTCGCAAGAATATCCTAACGTCAGAGTTAACCCCTGCTCTTTACGACAGAGGTCCATTAGGGTCTGTGGTACTTAGGGTTTTGGCCGTCGTACCGTCACGTTGGCTGATATATTCCTCGATAGGCGATCTTGCTGTTCAAGTAGCCTTGCGATTGTCGTGTCTCTGATCCCTTCGGGGGCTGGACAAGACGTCTTCAAGTAATCTTCCAGGTAATATTACCGTCGAAAGAGCAAGCGTAGGGATATTCCATGTCACTTTTTACTTGAGGTTGGGCTCATTTTGGAGAGCCCCGATGAGTCATAACCACTCCGTGCTGGTGTGGGATGATCTCCGATAGTCTTTCAGGCTTTATATGACTTGCCATCAAGACCCTGAAACTAGGAATTTGGCCTTTGCTTCGTTTGCTGGCATTGCGTCCTCTATATCGAGACGAATGTCGCGGTTATCTCTAGGTTGTTGGTGAACCGTCGAGGTTTGGAACCAGGGATTTTGCCGTGACTCCTTTTGGTGATGTTGCGTCTGCTGTGTCGAGACGAACGTCGAGGTGGTGACCACTCCACGCTGGTGAGAGATGATCTCCGATTGTCTTTCAGGCTTTATATGACTTGCCGTCAAGACCTTGAAGCTAGGAATTTGGCCTTCGCTTCGTTTGCTTTGGCGCGTCCGAATCCTGCTAGGGGAAAAACGCTGGGGTGACATCTCGTCTGCTGTTTCGAGACGATTGTCGAGGTTGTCTCTAGGTTGCTGGTGAACCGTCGAGGTTTGGAACCAGGGATTTTGCCGTGACTCCTTTTGGTGATATTGCGTCTGCTGTGTCGAGACGAACGTCGAGGTGGTGACCACTCCGCACTGGTGCGAGATGATCTCCGATTGTCTTTCAGGCTTTATATGACTTGCCGTCAAGACCTTGAAGCTAGGAATTTGGCCTTCGCTTCGTTTGCTTTGGCGTGTCTGAATCCTGCTGGGGGAAGAACGCTGGGGTGACATCTCGTCTGCTGTATCGAGACGATTGTCGAGGTTGTCTCTAGGTTGCTGGTGAACCGTCGAGGTTTAGAACCAAGGATTTTGCCGTGACTCCTTTTGGTGATGTTGCGTCTGCTGTGTCGAGACGAACGTCGAGGTGGTGACCACTCCGCGCTGGTGCGAGATGATCTCCGATTGTCTTTCAGGCTTTATATGACTTGCCGTCAAGACCTTGAAGCTAGGAATTTGGCCTTCGCTTCGTTTGCTTTAGCGCGTCCGAATCCTGCTGGGGGAAGAACGCTGGGGTGACATCTCGTCTGCTGTATCGAGACGAATGTCGAGGTGGTTCCTAGGTTGCCTGTGAACCGTTAGGACCTGGAACTAGGGACTTTGCCGTGGCTCCGCTTGGTGATGTTGTGTCTGCTGTGTCGAGACGAATGTCGAGGTGGTGACCACTCCACACTGGTGGCGAGATAATCTCCGATTGTCTTTCAGGCTTTATATGACTTGCCGTTAAGACCCTGAAGCTAGGAATTTGGCCTTTGCTTCATTTTCTTTTGGCGTTGCGTCTGCTGTATCTAGACGAACGCTGGGGTGGAGCGGGATTTTGCCGTCACTCCGCTTTGCTGACCATGGGGTCTTTTGTTGACATTGCATTTACATCCTGCTGGACTGCAAAGGAACGCCGTTGTTGACATCTCGTCTGCTGTATCGAGACGAATGCTGAGGTGAAGCTGGGATTTTGTCATGGCTCCGTTTGATAGTATAACATCTGTGTCCTGCTGGAATGAGGAGGCACACCGTTGGTGATCTTCGGGCCATAGATGTGGCCATTGAGATTTGGAACTAGGAACTTTGCCATGGCTCCGTTTCGTTGCGACTCTGAGGTCGGTTGTTGACGTCACGTCTGCACTGGTTGGAGTGAGAAGAAACACCGTTGGTGATCTTTAAGTTGTCGATATTGACGTCGAGACCTTGAAGCTAGGGATCTTCCTTTGCTTCGTTTGCTGATATTGCGTCTGCAATATTGCGACAAATGTCGAGATTGTCTCTAGGTTGTCTATGAACCGTCGAGATTTGGCTTCGCTTTCTGGTGGAGCCTGTTGGGAAGGTATGGTTCCCTCTTTGTTTATGCCCCTGGATTGTATACAGGGATCGATGTGATCTCACCTGTAGGGCAAAAGTTTCATTCATTTTCATATTATTATTTTATTTCCGCGATGCTCTATCATTTCAGCTTTTATATAGCGAAGGTCGCGATTGCCCAATCATTTCGGCTATTTTTCGCGGTGCCCAATCATTTCGGCTATTTATTTTATTTTCACTCGCTGCTTTTTATTGCGAGTTGCCCAATCATTTCGGCTATTTATTTTATTTTTACTCGCTGCTTTTTATTGCGAGTTGCCTAATCATTTCGGCTGTTTTTGTATGCATATATTTTTACTTGCTGATTTTGTTGCAAGTTGCCCCATCATTTCGTCTATTTCGTATGCATGTATGCCTCGCTGATTTTTTTTTATCGCGAGTGTGGAACTTGGAATCTGACGCCAATCTCAGCATCAGCATCGCTACAACTGGAATATTGCCAGGAGCGAATCATCATTTGCCGTGAAAGAGCTTGGAATTTGATATCGGTTTTAGGCATCAGCATCGCTACAACTGGGATATTGCCAGGAGCGAATCATCATTTGCTTTTGTCGATGTTGAACAACGATGGCTTAGTAAACAGGGTTAGGATTCTGTCGACTAAGGCTTTTGATTTCATGAGCCGTAAGGGTCTCACAAAGGTATTTCTACCTACAAGTCGTGAGGATCTTGTAGGTATGTTTTCTCCTTAGGAACCGTGAGGATTCCTAAGTGCATGTTCCTCTGTAAGTCATAAGGATCCTACAAGAGGGTTTTCTCCTTGTAAGTCGAGAGAACTTACCAGGATTGTTCACCATATGGATATATCCATAGTCACGGGTGGGACTTTGTTAGGGAAATGTTTATTCGCACCCGTGGATTGTATACAAGGGCCAGTATTGAGCCACTTGTAGGGCAATATCGGAGGTTGCGGGGGTTGCTTAAGAATAGGTTCAGGTCTCTGTAACTTAAGACTTTCAAATCTTATGAGCCGTGAGGGTCCCATAAGAGGTTTCTCCTTACGAGTCGTGAGGATCTCGCAAGTGTAATTTCTTCTTAGGAATCGTGAGGATTCCTAAGTGTGTTGCTTCCCTGTGAGTCGTAAGGATCTCACGCGGGTGGTTTCTCCTTACAAGGTCGAGAGGACCCTGCAAGTGTCTTTTAACGAGGTTGCGCCCTTTCGGGTTTTCACAAACACTCGCCGGTAGTCCTGCTGTTTTTACTCACGGAGCCCTTTCGGGTTTTCATCCGTGCCCATTTTGCTTATGGTCATACCATTTTTTTTTATTCTTTTTATTCATTTTTTTTAAACGAGGTCGCGCCCTTTCGGGTTTTCACGAACACTCGCCGGTAGCCCTGCTGTTTTTACTCGCGGAGCCCTTTCTGGTTTTCATCCATGCCCATTTCGCTTATGGACATACCGTCTTTATTATTATTTTTTTAATTTATTATTATTATTTTTTTTATCTCGTCAGCCTGAGGATGCTGCGGTAGTAGTTTAAAGACGTTTCGGTCGTTTGCAAGTTTTAGGACATTGCGGTCCATCATTAGTTTAAGAACGTTTCGGTCCGCCGTCGCCGTATTTGAGGCGAATCTCTAGTTTACTGACTTTTCGGTCTATGGGGCTTTCCCTATGAATGACACCCCCGGCATATCCGTCTTTCTTGGAGCATGTGGTTGTGGCGGGCTCACCTTCCAGTTTTCGGATAGCGCGAACTTGCCCTGTTGGTATTGGTTTTCAACCCAGTTTTTGAAGACGAAACAATCTTCGATCGGATGACTTACTGCTCGATGGTAGGGGCAGTAATTAGGATCGTTGACATCGCCTGGCTGTAGCGGTCGTTTCGGACTCGGCAGATTGATGAATCTGTTACGTACTGCCAGCTCAAACGGTTTCCTTGTTTTATTCTGAGGAAATGAGTAAGGATGTCCTAATCTCTCCTCAAGGAATGGGCGTGGATGCACGTTGTTTTGGCGAATAATCGGCTTCAAGCCACTCGGTTGTTGTTGAGCGTTGGCGACGAAGGTTGCTTTCGCTTTGCCCTTTTCATTCCAAGGCTCCGTCTTTGAAGAGGAAGGCCTATGGCCCATCTGGTCCATTTGGGCCAGCTTGTTAATCAAGGCCTGAAAAGTGGTCAGCTTGAAGAATATCATAAATTGTGAGATGGTCGCTTGCGGATCAAGGGTGCCCACGAACATGCCTACCACAGGTGCTTCTTCGATCCGCTGCTCGCATTTCGACCACAGGTTCCGCCACCGTGTTGCGTATTGAACCCACGTCTCGCCTGGCTTCACCCTGGCATTGGTCAGTGCTGTTATCGGGGTGCGTCCACTAGCACTCATAAATCTTTGTGTAAACAGCAGCTCCATCTCCGCAAATGTTTTGACAGAGTCGTTAGGTAGCTCCGAGTACCATTCAAAGGCTATTTCTGCTAAGTTGCCGACGAATTGGCGAAGCAACAATTTGTCGTCGCCTCCAGTGTTGCCGCATAAGGCCCTGAATTGAGCGATATGCTGATGTGGATTCCCCGTTCCTTTATATATGTGGAACTTAGGGATCGTATATCCCGGCGGGTAACTGATTTGGTCATACCTGCCCGGTAGGGTCGTCCGGTTCTAACAACTTGCACAGCCGCCTTATTCGCCTGATGAATTCGTATCTGCTGAGCTATATAGTCGTCTAGTGCAGCTTTGGAAATTGTCTCCTCCTTGGCTGTTGAAAGGGCTGGAGGAGGATTAGATGTCTCCCCTCCATTGTCCCCAACAATGATTGGAGAGTCTTCAGCTGAAAGGTCCGGCTGTAACATCATCCCTACCATGTCTTGGAATAGGAGCGCCATTTGTTTTATGTTAGCCGTTGCTATGCAGCTTCTTTGTCCTTCTTTTCGAGGACTCTGCGTAAGAAGTCAGCGTCGGTTTCTTGTTCGTGCCGTTGTTCTGATGATACCTCCGAGCTTTCTTTTAGCCCGGTAAGTGCGGCCATCGCAGTCATCATCTCCTGAAGCTTCCGCTGTTGTTCTTGAGCTTTTGTCACGGATCGGGTAAGCGGTCGGTGACCCATCGAAGCGCGGCTATCCTCTTTCCCGGATGCCATATAAACAGTATGCACCACTATGTCCCCAGACTTGGGGCGTTTGTGCTCAACGCTTTTACGGTTCGCCATGTTCACAGGGGCTTTTTGCGGCCTCATTTTTTTTTGAGTGATTGACGTTGAGGGAGCCGTTGCAGTGGGCACCCAGCCAGCTGTTGCTTTTTCTGGCTTGACAAAGTAATCATTTTCCTGCCGAATTTTCATCTTTTTCTGTCGGCGGAGATAGTCTTGATCAATCACTGACTCCTGGACCTGTCGCCAGACCTTGTAAATTTTAGAGGACAGCCGTTGAGGGGGCTGCTCCAGCTTCTTCTCTGGAGTATTCTTCACAGGTAAAGGAGTTCTCTTCAGCACTGCAGTAGGAGAGTTTCTGCGCACCTTTTTGAGCAGTTCAAAGCTGTTCTCGGTTGGAATAGCAGCATTGATCCCCACTGTTGGAGATGGTGGAGTTAGCCCAAAGGGGGAGTTGCCCCCAGCCTTCCTTACTCGGCGCCAGTGGCGACGTCGAACGTGTCGTGCGGATGGGGTTGTTTCAGCTATAAGGGTGACTTCATCATGCCCCCTATGGGCAGGGGAAGCTGCTTTGAGGACCTCGCCTGGAGCAGAAACCCGAATGGCCAGCCTTGTAAAAACTGACTTCTTGGAAGGATAAGCCTTCTCAATAATCTCTTTCGCTTGAGCCGGAATGGCTATCCGCTTTGGGATGGCAGCTTCGGGTATCGCGGGCTTGTAAACGTTCTGGTCCGGTCTGTTGAAAACTGAGGTACTGAAGTTGGGCGACCCATTGAGAGGGGCCGCGGCAGTGGTAAGTCGATCAAAGACCGACTTCTTTGGGGCTTTTTACAACGTCATTGGAGCATTGAAGCTCGGCGGTGGGAGCATGGTCCCGAAGAATAGTCCAGTGGTGGCTTGAGTTACCTGCTCCACTGGCATCCTGAAAAGAGAGGCCGCTTGGGGTCCGTAAGTCACTCCTCCAGCAGGGACGGAGCGAGAGTTGCAGTTGCAGGTAGTACAGTTTGAAGCCATTGATCTTCTGTTTTCTGCACGGAGCAAGACACCAAATCTAAGTACCTTGAATCCAAAGGCAACCACAGCAAACCGCGATTTGTTCGCGAACACGACACACGAAGTGTGGAGTGGAAAGAGGAAAAGGTCCCACCGGGCGTGCCAGAATCTGTTCCCCTCCGAATGGCGGCCAAGACAGGGACGTCTTGCCTGAGATTCGGGGCAAATGCTATTTTGTGCTATCCGTCCACCTCTCCGAAGATGCCAAGTTGATTTATGGCACCGTGTATCGGAGGTTTAGACGGATGCGGCCGATGTAGCAGACTTCGTCAGATTCCCCCTCGCTTGAGGGGTTTTTTATTGTGGGGACGCTCTTCCCTGCAGGCGCAAGCCCCTGCAGTTAATTACGCTACCGCACCGCGGTAATAACTTTCTCCTTCTCCAGGATTTCACTTCGTGTCATGGGTGTTTGTTTTGTTTGTGCTTGCCCGTGGATTGTATACGGAGACTAATTTATGTCGTCGCCCGCAGGACGTAGATTAGTCCAAATCAGTATTTTCTTAGATTTGGGTTTGGGGTTTTGGTTCGAGGATACTTTAGCCATATTTGAGACTAAGATCAACTCAAACGTTTGTTAAGGATACGTTATTCCAGTTTGAGACTAAGATCAACTTAACGGGATCGTTTAAATCCGACAAAAGAGCATTTGGGGCTCTATTGTTCCAGTTTATGGACGTAGTGGTCCATTGGTTTAAGGACGCTTAAGTCCGTGAGTTTAAGGACGCTTAAGTTTATAAGTTGGTTTAAGGACGCTTAAGTCCATAGGTTGGTTTAAGGACGCTTAAGTCCATGAGTTGGTTTAAGAACGCTTAAGTCCATATTGATGTGTGGTTATCGGTACCCGTCACCTCTCTGACGACGTTGAAAGATTACAACGACAAATGTCAGAGGAGTTCGGAGATGTACCTTTGAACCGGGTGTAAATTAATTTAAGAGAGCGGTCATGCTCAGTCAATTTAATTTGAGGACTTACGGCCAGAATTGGGCTAAGTCCAGTTAAAAATATTGAAGATTGTATTTGCTTTTGGCCTGTTAGGCCTTTATTAGGGCTTTGCCCCTGTTTAATAATGCAGTGCATTTTTTTCTGGCCTATTAGGCCCTTTTGTTTGGTCTGATAGACCTTTTTTTATTGGGATCTGCCCTTGATAACGCATTGCATTAAATGCTCTGACAGCGCTTCACGCGTCTTGTCAGGCGCTTTGCGCCAATTGAGGAGCGCAAGGCGCAAACTCATGTGATGGTAACACGTGTCACGCTCTGGTGAGCGCAAGCGCAGTGCGCTGCGACAGTGCGCTGTGCTGTTGCGCTGCTGACACGTGGCGCACTCTGGTGACTTACGCCAATTTTAAGAGAGCAGTGCTCTGTTTTAGAAGCGCATAGCGCAGTTTGTTCTGAGGCCGACACGTGGCGCTCTCTGGTGGCTTGCGCCAACCCAAGAGCGCAACAGTGCAATTTTTTCAAATGCAGGACACTGTTCAATATCTTGATCCAATTTTGGATCAAAGAAGAGAATCTTTTAAGATTCCAGAACCAATGGTTCATCAAAAGGCAATGCCTTTATGTAGATCAGAAAGATCTAATGAAGAAGTAAATTACTTCTTTTTATTATTATATTTTTTTTTATTCAAGATCTTGATCTTGTTTTTAGATCGCTGATCTTTTTAGAAGAAAATTCTTCTTTTATTCAAAGGTTTTTACCTTTTTCTTTCTCTGAGTTCTTTCAAAGTTTTCAGAAGATTTCTCTGAGTTCTTTCAGTGTTAATCTCAATGTGTTTTAGACTTGGAGTCTAGGGGCCTTTTTATAGTGCCATTTGATTTGTTAAATCAGTTAAAGAGATCTTTCTCTGAGTGATTTAGGGATTTTTCCCCACCGTTGGATCTTTGATCCAAGGGCTCCTGTTTTACAGAAGAAAATCTTATTGTTTTAGTAAGATCAGAAAGATCTTTCCAGAATTTTAATTCTGTTTTAGTGCTGGCACAGTTGGCGCAAGCGCACCTGCGCTTGACACGTGTCGCGCAGCGCAGAGCGCAGCGCAACTGCGCTGACACGTGTCCTGCAGCGCAGCGCAACTGCGCTGACACGTGTCGCACAGCGCTGAGCGCTAGCGCAACTGCGCTGACACGTGTCGCGCAGCGCTGAGCGCAGATCATCTGAAGTATTGTTGTAGGGTGTTTTTCGTCACCCCATTGAGATAGGAATATGCGCGCGCTTTTCAGGCGTACTACAGATTCCCCCTGCCTAGGGTAGGCCGGGGTTTATTGATTGTGGGGATCCGAATCTCCAGCAGCCGCGGACTAAGCTGCTGTTAATTACCCAAGGCGAGGGAACCTCCGATTGACGGGTTAAATTGGTCATGCAAAATCAATGTGCAGTGTTGTGTTATGTTTTGGAGGGGGCTTGGATATATCGGGAGCCACACAGAGTTTTTACGGGGGTCCCGCTACCCGGATAGCGGGCTGGGGGTCAAGGGGGCTAGTAGCCCCCTTGCGGGGTGAGAGGCAGCGCCCCGGCCCAAAAAAATTTTTGGGAGGGAGAGTGTTGTAGAGTATGTGTGTGTGTATTTATATATACATATATATAAAAAAAAAAGTGAAAGGGCATCCAAAGGATGCGTGGGGTCAGCGCCTTGAGCTGTGCGCTCAGGCGCTAGCGCGCCACGTGTCGGCATGTGGGCGCTTTGCGCTTGAGCGCAAGCGCGGCACGTGTCGGCACGTGGGCGTTTTGCGCTCGAGCGCTGGGCGCTGGAGCGCAAGCGCGCCACGTGTCGGCACGTGGGCGCTTTGTGCTTGCGCTGGGCGCTTGAGCGCGAGCGCGCCACGTGTCGGCACGTGGGCGTTTTGCGCTTGAGCGTAGGGCGCTCGAGCGCCAGCGCGTCACGTGTCGGCACGTGAGCGCAAGCGCGCCACGTGTCGGCACGTGAGCGCTTTGCACTTGCACTGGGCGCTTGAGCGCAAGCGCGCCACGTGTCGGCACGTGGGCATTTTGCGCTTGAGCGTAGGGCGCTCGAGCGCCAACGCGCCACGTGTCGGCACGTGGGCGCTCTGCACTCGAGCGCTAGCACGCCACGTGTCGGCAAGTGGGCGCTCGGCGCTTGAGCGCTTGGGCGCCGGCGAGAAAAAGGGGCTTTTAGTCCCAGAACCAGAAGCTATGCTTCGGACAGGAAATATTTATTATATATATATATATATATATGTATATATGGAGTTAAACTCCTAGGATGTTTTGAAGCCGATGAAGGGGGTTCTTCTTCTTCCTCCTGTTGTTTGGCCGGATCTTGAAGATCAAGAAGTAGGAGATTTTAAAAATCACTCCTTTTTGAGATCTGATGGAAGATCTGAGTTCCCCTTTGCGGGTTTTGTGGTGGAAAACTACTTAGTTTTGGAAAAAAGAAAGAGTAAAACTCTTGATTTAATTCAAAAGAAATGAGAAGGTTTAGAACCTTGGAGAAGGAGCAGGAGGCACAAAGAACCCTAGTTTTTGGGGGAATGAAAAGTATTTTTTTTATTCATCATCATGTTGCCTTATATAGGCTTGCATATTTACATATAGCCCCTTGGGCTTTACAAAATGGCATTTTTCTTATCCCATGGCTCATGTGTGCCATTTCATTTTTTGCACATAAGCCATGAGCTTACAAAATATTGGCTTTATGCCCATTTTGCGTACATTCATGTATAAAAAATTACATAAAAATTATTTATTACATGATTTTGTTGTTGGCATGGGGAGGCTGGCCGCGGGTTCGACTTGGGCATGTGCCCGCTTGACCGTAGCTTGGGCCCACCTGGCTTGGGGTTGACCTTGACTTTGAATCGGTCAACCGGGGTGCAAATTTTGACCCCAACAGTTGCTTCCTTTAATTTTGTTTTAAATAGAGTCTTGCTCTGATTGGGTGCACTGTCTTGGACGCAGCGCTGGCGTGTCAGCTTTTGACACGTGGCACGTTGCGCGCAGCGTAAGGAATCTGAAGCGTTGCTTCAATTTTTGAATTTTTGAAATTCAAACAGAGCTTTGCTCTGAAAGGGAGATTTTCTCCTTTATTATTATTATTATTATTTATATTTTTATTTATTTATTTATTTTTATTATTATTATTATTATTATTTTATTTTATTGTTATTATTTTATAAGGAGCGGGTTTTGAGCCAAAATTTTGGCGGGAACAGCCACCCGTGCACACTGCGACCTCTACCCCAATGCCAGAAAAGACGAATCGCCTGACGATCCGCTCACTGCCTCCATGTGGCTCGGGACTGTACCCAACTAAAAGCTGTTTGCACGATTCCTTTGAGCCGTGGTAGGGTGATAATCAAAGCACAGTGGGAACTCACGCGAAACAAATGACGATCTCTGGTCGATAGACTAACCTGTACACATGTCACCTGAGAGCTGCTATCTGATAATAGGTATAATACCAACTAGCATGTTCCCGGCGAGTCCGTCCGGTGTACTCATAACCCAATGAGCACCTGTATACTATCTTAGGTGCACCAACTGACACCAATGGCTTGTGAGACCAGCCATCGCCCCTCGTCAGGGTCTCGATCCGTATACACAAGTCTACTCATGGAGTATCGATGCCCAGTCTCGAAACTCCCACGACTAGGGATACTTTAAGGATATGCTTATAGACTACCCAACTCTCACGTATATGATCGTCATCATACTGCTGGTAGTCAAGCAAGAATCCTATGGGCTCTATCAACATGTAATAGTGATCTGTAATGTCACCTAAAACATGTACACGATGATAAAGACAAACCAGATAGTATACTATCATCTCGAGTAAGATTGTCCTACCGGTATAGGTCCTCCCTCAATCATTGCAATCACGTGCCTGCGATCCAATAATTGACTTTGAGGGCATTATATCCAACAATCTCCCACTTGCACTTAAGGCTAATTATTGCGATGTCGCATACTCACAGCCCGTATGATACCGAACACCCAACTCCTCTACTAATCAGTTTCACAAAACTCGTTTGTAAAACTATCGCATTCGAGAAATAGCCTCAGTGAGTGGATCCGCTCTGATGTTTCTTTATATATCTCTTCTTATCTCAAGTTCACGGAGAAAGCCATCTCCCGAAATGAGCAATACCTGTCTTAGAATATGTCTGGATATCTGATGGGACCCTATTCACAAATGAGCTCCAAATCCAGCAAACTTCTTAAACTGTATCGTCAACTGAATTTAATTAGTATCATGCGTCATGCCTCCCTCGATATCCGGTTGGACCACCTGTCCAAACTACTGCCCCTCAAAAGAGGGTAAACTATAACTCTGACAGTCACTCTATCATTCAGGTCACCTTAGAAGCCTGGAATGATAACTGTCTCCCGAAGGTAGCTGTCGTTATTATATCTCTTGAACATTCACTTATGTTCATAAACTGCTTCCGAACGTTTCTCCGGGATTGAATTAATATATACTTATTGCATCTAGTGCAAAAACAACATCTGGTGTGGTAATTGACATTTCATGATTGACTCAATTGCCTAAGCAAGTGATATGCCAATCATGCACATCCCTCTCCCCTTTAGTCTGTAAGACACCTTTAGAGAGGGTGATTCCATCATTCGCAGGTACACCACCATACCAGAAATCGTCCATTCTAAAATACCTTTAGAATGCTGTCTAAGTACCGAGATTGGGAAACTATCCAAATCTAGATCTGAAATCATAGATCTAGTATCCATAATGCCTGATATAATATACATATCCTATGTGGAGAAACCACTATGTGACAACCACAGTATAACCGATCGTAGTATAGGAATTTCACTTCCTACTCTGTGTATGTCAGCCAAATATCAGGACATCACACCCTACTACCTTCTTAACAGATCCATCTCCTATTCTGATGAAGTCAAAGCCTATGACTGTTACATCAAAAATAGATGATCTATCTTCGCTATATCCGATTTAGTCTATAAATAGACTCAAGCTACTTGTCCACTATGTTTCCGCTGCTCCCATTGACTACAACAACCCTCTGACAGAGTCATATACACGTGCACTTCTAAAACTAGTTTAGAACGACGTTATACTCATCCTTCTGTCGGGTCTTATAGTCTAGGACAACAGTAATGGAAAGTCTGGTAAACAAGAACCTCCCTATCACCATTTTTTAGAATACCAAAGTACCTCTCGGGCGTCTGAGGTTACCCACCATATCTGCGGAGTGGCGAATGGAATGTCAAATCCGATTGAATTTTTAGGTTCTATTAAATTTCTAGTAATCATTTGTGGTTCTGGAATCACTTCCAATTCTACCATACCTCCACTACTGTTTTCTGAAAAAATCCATTTTACTAAAGCTGTGGCGAGTCAAGAACAATATCACTATTGATCTTCCAGATGGTAGAAATTTAACCCTCGTCATAACCCGGGTTAACCCACAAACTGCCATTACAGAAACGTGTCTTGAGTTATCCAGAGTCTGGTTTTAAGCATAAGCCGGACAACTTCATATACTTTAACATCGTTAAGATATGAACCATTCTATATACAATATAGAAACAGAGGCACTGATTTAATTGGAACCAGATTCAAATCATGCAGCTGTCTCCAGTGCATGTCATCTAAATGGAGAGAGGTCGATCAGTATTACTCAACTAGGAGTGTATCCATATATGAGTAACCTGAAAGAGAAGCGAGTTCTCAAAATCATTACTATCAACTGAATAACATACAAAAGTATCTACATTTTCGATCACCTTGAAGAATCCTGATACTTGAATCACGTGGTTCTCTACTTTATTCTTGTACCTATAACTTCTCAAAACTTGGACCTTGTATTTCTACGAAACACTTGTCTAAAAACTAGAGAAGTCACAAGTAAACAGAATATAGTACGAGGACCTACCCTTCTGTCCTAATAGACACTGGACAACATACAATACTTTATATAAGTCCCCTGAGTTGAATAACTCGAACCATGTGCGTCATAAGTTGAAAACTGTACTATGGTTAAGAAGAATGACACCGTTGTTTAATGCTCATTACCTAACCATCAACTGATATAGATAAATGTCATGGACATAATTTCAAAAATTTATATCTCACTTTATAAAATAAACGTACAGATATATCAGTTTGAAATTGGTGCATAACAACGGATATTCAAAACCAATATTTGCCGTTAGGCAAAACCCCAGGTGATTTCCTCAAATATCACCAATTACAACGAATTCTGATATAATGAGGATATAATCATCTAATTCCTAATAACTTACTCCCACTCATTATCTGTAAAACCATACAGATTTGAGAATCAAACCTGGTAAATATATACCCTGGAGTAAAGATCTAATTGGGAAATCAATTTTCTATTAACAACGCATAGTGAAACTGAAACATGAAAATGTTTTGAAGGGGTATCCGGGTATTCCTAGTAATGTCTCTTCCATTATCCCAATTCATGACTGTGACCGTATATTTCCTTGCCGTCTCTTCAAATCCCTTTATTTTTCTTTACTCATTACCTTCTGTACACCATCCTTAGGCTAAATGGTTTTCTTCTTCCCTACCGTTCGACACCAGCCTATGGTTTGGAAGAAGACTATCCAGTAAGTGTAATAGGTGTACTCTCCTAATCCTAGGAACCCTCGCAATTTGAGAGAAGGTAAAGATAAAAGTCAACTGAAAAAACCTTATTCTATTTCTCCTGAACCAGAATCCATCCTCGAACTGGAACGAGTTCCTTCGAGTTCGTATATAACCATACGATGGATTATCCAATAACTGTGGATCTTCATAGTGATACGGGGTGTTCTGGAGAAATACAAAGGTGAAGTAGGAGTGGCGATGAAATACGTAGTTTGGTCGTGAATGATTGCAGTTGCAATTTACTTTGCACTCTTTCTAATCCCTTTATCTGTCTTTACTTATTACTTTTTGTACACGACACTTAGGCTAATTGGTTTTCTTCCTTCCCCACCTTTCGGCACATGCCTATGGTTTGGAAGAAGACAATCCAATAAGCGCAATAGGTGTACCCTCTCCTAATGCTACGAGCCCTCACAACCTGAGAGAAGATAAAAGGAAAAGACAACTGAATAGTCCTATTCAATTTCTCCAGAACCAGAAACCATCCTCGAATCTGAAACAAGTTTCTTCGAGTTTGTATGTAACTATACAATGGTCATATCCAATAACTGTGGATTTTCGTAGTGATATAGAATGTTCCGGAGAAAATCAAAAGGTAAAAGGAGTGGCAATGATGTATGCAACTCTGACAATCCAAAGGCCGGTGTTTTAAGAAAGTTCGGTTAACTTGGTTACTGAGTTATAGTCTAGGGTCGGGCCATGGTCGCTGTCAAAGAGAGGGGGAAAAGAAACACTCTGCGTGCACTCTAACCTAGATCAGAATGGTTAATCACTTTATCCCACTGTATCCTTAAATTCCCCTCCAAATCTGAAAGAAAAATTAGTCGGGATCATCTAAAATCACCTGAGGAGTAAACCAACTCATCAGTGGGTATCGGAATCCGACTATCATCGTATGATAACCTGATGGAATCCACTCACATTATCATACTCCAGAAGGTATGCGCATGCCTGGCAAGTTTCCTGTATGTTTGAAACTCCCGATGTGATTTTTACCCTATGCTCTTACGACCTTGACGAAGGCCAACAAATCATAAGTCATATGTCAAGTTCTACCCGTCATTGTCCAGGTTAATTTGAACCCACCCGTACTTGCTCTTGACGAAGGACAACAAGGCTGTACGACTGTCCCAAACTAATGCATCTATCTATACAATAGAAAAGTAACAAGCAGCTACCATACACTATGCCTTGACGAAGGACAACAAATATAGCATGAATACTAAGTGCTACCCATCTGAAATGACGGAGGGCTACGAATGGTTTTTGGCAAAAAACCTTTAACGTAATGAACTTGATATCGTTGAAGGAACCGGATAGCTTTTTACAAATATATAGTGGCGAAAAACCTTTGCTAAAGAGGTCACTCCCTGTGAAGGGATCTCGGCTCATTCCCCGTAGAATGAGGTGTAGGATATTCCAACTGAATACCGCGATGCAAAACAAAAAATAATCGACTATAGTGAAGTTATTATCCTGACGCAAACTTCTACATAAGGGGTCACTCCCGATGAAGAGATCTCGGCCCTTGCCTCATCGAATGAGGTGCTGGATATTCATAACCTAATACCACTGTGCAAAACAAATGAAAACGTCCTTATAATAACAGATTTTGAAAATTTGTTCCAACAATATCGAATAGGTCTGTTTTTCTTGCATTGATCTGAATCAATGCAGTCCTATCAATTAATCACACCACAAAAGAACGGAAATATGATGTACGTATATACCATTTGCATTCGCCACTGGGTCCCGTCATCACCCGTTAGATTACTTAACTAACGACAAAGCGGGGACTGGACTAGCGCGGGTGTAAAACATATACAACATCTACTAGTATATATATAACAATATATAATAATCGCTCCAGTCCACATGTCGGACGCTCGCCCCGCGATATCAAATGTATAAATAAAACTAAACTGTACTAACATTGCACGCAAGCTATCCACCACGACGATTCCACAACATCACAGCATAACACAGAACATCAACGTGAATGTCACGTTCGCAAACCCGTCTAAAAAGACTATAGCAATTAGATAAGTTGTACCGCTCAAATGGCATTCACGGTCGCAAATAGAAATGCATGTACTGTAAACTTTAAACAATGTTATAAATATCGAGTTCGAAATAACCCCGAATAGCCCGAAACAACTAGATAAAACCATATCCAAACTGGACTAAACTAGCAATACCACTGAACCAACATTCCAGAAATAAGACCACACCCAAAAAACGAAACCCTGAAGCCTCCAAAAAACCGTCATGCTCGGTTTTATGAGCAATGTGCTCGGCCAAATTTTGGTGGAAGTGGCTCGTATTTGGGGTATAGTCTATAGGTCATGTCAGTAGTCTTCTGCAGTTACTAAAATGATTTTTGAAGACACTTAGAAAATCGACAGAAACTGGAATGCAGTGGGTATTGTTTGGGGTTGTTTCAGTTTCGAAAATTTAACATTGTCTATACCAACTAGTATGCGGTTAATGGGTTGGCTCTGATACCATGTACCCCGGCCATCAATCTGAGGCCAAACGAGGAACAAAAACTTTTAAAACTGGCGCTAACGTAACCCTAAATCCCGGATCGTGCCATTAACCCTATACTAGTTAACTATAAAGTGGTTTAAGAGATTATACCGATCGATCCGTGTCATTCGGTCTTCAATCTCTGCCCCTAGCTTGTCGCGGCTTCCCCGATGTAGTTCGATCTCCGGTCTCCCTTCATCGAAGAAGATCCACGTCGAGAGTTCTTTATACGGGCTCCCGCTTCAAAAACCGAAGCAACTCGAGCAACTAGTTTGCTAACCTAGATGCCTAAGATGAAGTAAAGATAGTGTGTGATTACTTTATCTCATAACACTCTAGGATTCTCAGCACATGAGAGGGATAGAATGGAGGTTGAAAAAGATGCCCATGGTGAAAGATGTGAGCTCAAGAAAGAAAACAAGTGAGCAAAAACCAAGCCCCCCAAAAATGAGATGGCTGCCCTATTTTAATAAAGTGAGTGTTTTGATATATTGTTGTGAGAAAATGAGACACACACACACACAAAATATCTCTACACTCACACACTCACAACAAATATCTTAGCTCACTCACAAATATCTTAGCCATGACAAAAGACATGTCATGCCAAGAATGGGTCACAATTTCCACCATAAAACATTTAAACCAAAATGTTTTAATCCAAAAGGGAAATGACATCAACTAAAGTAATCTTGTAACGAATTACAAGAATACCCATCATCCGTATATACATACCCGCATCCGTATTCCAACTGAATACGAATATTACGAGACGAAAGTAATCCAACAATCTAATACTAGGATCCGTCTTAAACCAAAGCCCACTAGTATGATCCGTTGGATCATGATCCGTACACAAGTGCACGAATATGATCGAACCCTGCCATAAAACCATACGGCCTCTACAACGTTTCGCCCGAACTGGGGAAACCCTCTGTGTGGGACTCTAAAGACTCGTCAATACACTGGTAGTGGGTTTAACCACAAACAAGTCAGTGGCACTAGCTGTACGTAACGGCTGCCCAGGTATTGAGCGAAATAGAGGCCGACGAGCGAACTCATCCTGAAACCCTACTGAGCTTGACAGTGACAATATCCGTACAGTCCGGTCCGTTCTTCTATGAGTATCGCATATCGGGTCTAGGGGTGGATAAAGTCAGACCCTAATAACGCAATATTCAGTGTCGGTATGAAGCCCATCACAACTTGAGAAACTACTGATCCGAATCAGTAATTCTCGACTATCTTGGCCATGGATTTCTGGTGATGGCCGCCCGTGCACACTGCGACCTCTACCCTTAATGCCGGGAGAGACAAATCCCGTGACGATCCGCTCACTGCCTCCATGTGGCTCGGGACTGTACCTAACTAAAACCTGTTTACACGACTCCTTTGAGCCGTGGTAAGGTGGTAATCAAAGCACGGTGGGAACTCACGCGAGACAAATGACGATCTCAGGTCGATAGACTAACCTGTACACATATCACCTGGGAGCTGCTATCTGACAATAGGTATAATACCAACTAGCATGTTCCCGGCGAGTCCGTCCGGTGTACTCATAACCCAATGAGCACCTGTATACTATCTTAGGTGAATCAACTGACACCAATGGCTTATGAGACCAGCCATCGCTCCTTGTCGGGGTCTCGATCCATATACACCAGTCTACTCATGGAGTATCGATGCCCAGTCTCGAAACTCCCACGACTAGGGACAATTTAAGGATGTGCTTATAGACTATCCAACTCTCACGTATATGATCATCATCATACTGCTGGTAGTCAAGCAAGAATCCTATGGGCTCTATCAATATGTAATAGTGATCTGTAATGTCTGAAACATGTACACGATGATAAAGACAAACCAGATAATATACTATCATCTCGAGTAAGACTGTCCTACCGGTATAGGTTCTCCCTCAATCATTGCAATCACATGCCTACGATCCAATAATTGACTTTGAGGACACTATATCCAACAATATATAGAGATTTGCATTATATATATATATATATAGAGAGAGAGAGAGAGAGAATAATGGAGGAGGCCATAGGAGGGGATTTTCTCCTATGGCGTCGAAAAAAATACAACCTCCACCATTTTTTCCGACGATCGGCATCCATCATCATCATCGTTATCATCTATGATGTGCATACACTAAATTTCATGTGATTCCACCACTTTTCCATCGTTGAATTAGCAATGGAAAAAGTTCTATTGTCGGTAAACCATTAATTTTACACCAACTAAATCAACGGTGAAAAAATGGTATAATCACATAAAATTTGGTGTATCCACATTTTAGATGATAAAGATGGACGTGATATGTGCTGATCGTCGAAAAAAATCATGGAGGATGCATTTTTCCGACGCCATAGGAGGAAATTCCCTCCTATGGCACCTTTCCTCCATTAACCTTATATATATATTGGGAGAGATGATATGAAAAGTTCAAGATAAACAATTAATTATTTTTTAGGAGATAGAGAGAGTGTGTGTGTGTGTCTCTATATATATATATATTGAGAGAGATGATATTGAAGATTCCAGATAAACAATTAATTGTTTTTTAGAAGAGAAAGAGAGATGACGTGGAGGGCTTGAGAGATAAGTATTTTTCTATTTTTTCTATTTTTCGAGAAAAAATGAGAATGGTGGACCTCTGGTATTTGCATTATATATGGAGATGTCAGTTGCATGTAAATACCATAAGTTAATTCTTGTTCCTTGTTTGTTTTACCTGCAGTGATGGTATTGGAGTATACCATACCATTATTTCAAAATTCTGGGTTATATACTATAGAAATATTTCTGATCACCCCCCAGAGCTCAGCTTCAGCAGAGCTCCCAAGATCAATGTCCTTGTAGCCAGTTGACGTGATTAAGCAGCCCTTGGATCCTTCGAAACGTACCTAAGGGGTCATGCAACTGTAGAGCTCTCTCATCCAACTCAAATGCCGTCGAGTCTCTTCCTCGGTTGTGATTCCATTCGGTCTCATGTAGTATTGGATGATGTACAAGACTTTCCTGTGTGGAAAAGGGATCATCGACAGTGAGATCTCGCTCACGCGACCATCATGAGGGTCCATTATCAACACCTGATATTGAAACCTTCGATCACACACAGATATATATATATATATATCTCATGATCTTACTGCAGTCCTCGGCCTTGTCGATGTTCAGCTCAGGGAAGCTCTCTCCCATCAGCGAGAGCAGCTGCCTTCTGTTACCAAGGAAAAGCGATTCGAATCGAGCTTGAATACTGGTTTGGTTGTTGACATCGGTTATCCTCTGTACCTGAAGAGTAATATATACATGTTTCGATCCATGTTTGGTGCAATATGCTGCCACCTGCAATATGCTGCCACCTGCATGTCATTACATCTGACACTAGTCAGCCAGCGGGTAAAACAAGGAAGATTAATTTGTGCCTTTTGACATGTGATGCGTGACTGGTCTCTAGCTAATAATAATAATAGCATGAAAAATAGAAGAAAACTTTATTTAATTTACAGGTAATATATGTATATTTTTTTTAAATGCATGCTTGATCCAATTGTTTTTAATTTTCTTGTAGACCTATAGAAATATATTCAGGGTTTTTTTTCGAAATAGGGTATAATAATATTAAAATTATTAAAATAAAATCATTTATTTATATTTATCAAAATAGGACTGTTTCACACCCTCCATCCGCCCCCACAATGCAGAGAGCGGGTTTCAAGAACCCGCCCCCACCATTCTAAAGTAGAGGGCGGGTTCCTCTCTTTTATAAAGAAGAGGGCGGGTTCCTAGAACCGGCCCTTATTAATTAAAAAAATTAAATAAAAAACAGAATTTAATAAATATCGTTTAAAAAAATTAATAAATAATAATATTGTTGTTTTTGTTCCGGGCAATTGTTATTACAGTTCATATAGAATTACTGTAAATATGAATCTTGTATACACTCCAATAACAAAATGAATCCGTCAATTTTATAATACAAAATAATCATAGTATACTAAAAGGTAAATTGTACAAGTTTCTTTACAAGCGCTAACCGATTTTCTTCCAGTGCACTTGTCACGATCTCGAAGGTCCCGCCCCTATTGACTGCCCTGGACATCTGGTCCTATAATGACCTAGTTGTTTGCATATGCTACATCTGTCATGCTTTTGCTGAGGATCAGCATCCATTGTCATTCGATCTCGACGCACTTTAGGTGTACCGGGTCCTATATTTTTTTCTGGCGGTAATACAATCGGTATTTGTCTGTTCCCAGTATAATAGTGACAATAGCGACTTTCTGGTATAGGATAAAATTTTGGATCGTATGCGCTTTGGTAATTGGAAACTGTATAGTAACGGAAAGCAAAATTGTAATGTGGGTTATGCATGCTGCTCGCAGCAGCAATTGCGTGGGCATAAGGTAAATGTTGTTGCTGGAAAACACCGTATGTGCACGAAAAGAGCCCTTCATCTCTAAAATTTATGGTATATTGATTCTCATTACTCCCCGTAACTTGAAACTCCGCTGTGTCAAACCTTTCAGATCTGTAGTATTGTGCTCTGCGCTCTTTTTTCCGGAATATATTTTCGTAATACGCGGTGAGTGGAGTGTCCGTCGCCAAGGACTTTTCCCTTCTTTGCACAAAGTAAGTATTCACTCTGAAAAAGGTTCGAACAATCAACCCCTGTATCGGTAAGCCTCTAACACCTTTAAAAACCCCGTTGAAGCTTTCAGACATATTAGTGGTCATTAGTACATATCTGCTGTTCTTGTGACCACATGCGTACTGCATACTCATCTAACCACGCTTTCGCGGCTTGACTCATCTCTCCAATTTTCGTCATGTACATGTCATGAACATTAGGGTCAGACGCTTCACCGGCTTTGTACATAAGCTTATGTAGATCTGAATGTTTAAATTTTCTATCAAAATTTTGCCTGAAGTGCCGCAGGAAAAACCTATGTGGGGTCGTCGGAAATACAGCTCTCATTGCAGCTAGTATTCCTAGATGTCTATCAGATATGATGCCTAAATCTGTTTTATCAATAAAAGATGGGATACTTTTGAATTAACGGAAAAACCATGACCAGGATGATATATTTTCACCCTCGACAATAGAAAATCCCAACGGAAATATACCGTTATTAGCATCAACACCTGTAGAAATTAACATGCAAGCTCTGTACTTACCATATAGATACGTCATATCCACGCACAATACCGGCCAACAGTGTGTGAAACCAGCCGCACAAGGAGCAAAGCACTAGAAAATTCTTTGAAACCTGACACAGCTATCGACATCTGTTTCTGTGGTTTTTAACCGGTATACGGACCCCGGATTTGATACGTTCATGGCTTCCATAAAAAGGATTAGTGAGTTGTACGAGCTTTCCCAATCCCTAAATATCTTACATAAAACCTTTCTACGAGCATGCCATGCCTTCACATACGAAATCTGAATTTTGTGCTCTCCGCTAACATAGAGTCGTATCTCTCGGGGAGTCATCGCGACATCTGTACGGATTAGTGGCATGATTAGTGAGCAAATGTAAGATGAAATGCAATTCATGTGATCTTTTAACATAATAGAATTGATGCAAGTATGTTCTTGGTTGTATTTCGTGACCTTCCAAGTTTTGGCTCTTTTGGAACAACATGCATGCAATCTCCACTTACATTCAGGAGTTTTCGTACATACCATGGTATAGTACGTCTTATTTGACTCTTCGGTTTTAAATGTAACGTTTTTTTGAATAGCTCACGACTTCAGTTTACAAATAAGATCTCCTTTTTCCTGAAACATATCTCCAACAGTGACGCAATCTTCGCTTGCTACAGTCGCTTCCTAATAGGGATCAGTATTTACTTTTGCCACGGCTAAGTCTACCCAACTATCATCTTCCAGCGGATCGAGGCCGGGATCTTCTAGTTCGACAAAATCATTATTCGCGACCATATCATCAATCAATGCTACTTCATTCAATCCAGTGGCATATTCTACACTATCCTCCCCTTGATGACCTTCACCAGTTTCATTATCATCACTGCCACCCATATCAATGTCACCCGTAGCAACATAAGACTCGAGTGCAATATATGATGGTTGAGGTCGGTGTAATGTGGATGGTTCGGGGTGAAAAGACCGGAAAGATGTGGACGGACATGCTTGGAATGCGCTACTTGGATCGTGTTGGAATGATGCGGAGGTATGGGAAAATATGCGTTTAGTATATAAATTGTTATTATATAATTTTTCCTTAATATTTTCGTATTACGAATAATATAAACATAATCACCACTTGTTTCAGATTTATTTACCTTTGGAATGTTGTATATGGTAATCCTTATTGTTCTTCAGGAGTGCATGCAACTGCAGCAGTCGATTGGGAAAATCTATATTTAATATATAAAATATATTAGTATTTTGGTATTACAAAAAGTGGATTTATAAAATGTTTACTCTTGAGTTTGAAGATTTGAATAATATTGTGTATAGTCGTATCCACTGAGACTAACGGTATCATCGTTAACCATGGGACCGTATCCCCAGGAACTACCTCCGGCATTACCATCAAAATTACCCGTTGGAGCGACATCTGATACTTCCAATTATTCCTTCTGAACTAAAAGTTCAAAAGAATGCTGGATGTTTACCAGACCGAAGTCTATCATCGAAAATATTGATGCATCGTCTATAATTTCCACCAATGCATTTCCACTAAATATAGGCCATATACAACTTAACTTAGGCTTAATTTCACGGGGAACGTATTTCGTGATTTTAAACACTTTATTCTCGATTTCATTATAAGTCGTTGATAGTTCTAATCGCATAATTCTTGCGCACCCACCCATATACTCGGGACCTTGTGCACTTGTGACAATCTGGCCATCGTATTTACATACAACAAATAAACTTGAACTTGCCATTATTTGCAACAAACAATATCAAGCCAACAATAAAAAAAAGCGTTAACAACTTTTATAATGATTATATTCATTGAAAAATAAATAAACGTTAAAATAAATTTACATACATTTGATGGGGTGCAGATGAGATTTTTTAGGAGATGCAGATGCAAATCGGAGCAGGATGAGATTTTGTAGGAGGTGCAGACGCATATCGGAGCAGAATGGAGAGCAAATGGGAGGAGAGTACAGATGCCAATTGGAGTGGAATGGAGAGCAAATGGGAGGAGAGAGAAGAGTATTTATATGTGTTTGGTGGTAAAAGGGTCACGGGTTTGTCTTGAATTAATTAAAATTATTTAAAATATTAAGGAGGGCGTGTTTCAAAAACCCGCCCTCTCCTTTTTAAATGTGAGGGCGGGTTCTTGTAACCCGCTATTCCCGTGTGACAAATTCGATTTGACAATACAATGGGTCAGAGTCACGGGAGTCACGGGCTATTTAAATTACATAATTTTAATTTAGAGGGCGTGTTTTAGGAACCCGCTATCATAAAATTATTTAAGGGGGCGTATTCTAAGAACTCGCTCTCTTCTTTGCAAATTAGCTTAGAATAAATTTGACAACAAATTACTTTAAAAAAACAAAAGTATGATATGACAACACATAATTATTATCAGTAAGATTTGACAACACAATATATGTTAAGAAAAAAACAAAAGATTTGATAACACACGACAGGAAAAAACAGAAGAGATGAGGGCGGGTTCTTGGAACCCGCTGGTATAAAATTATTGAAGAGGACGCGTTCTAAAAACCCGCCATCTTCTTTGCAAAATAATATGACAACACATAATTTTTGTATCAGTAAGATTTGACAACACAATTTAAGAAAAAACAAAATATTTGACAACACACGAAAGGAAAAAACAGAAGAGACGAGAGCGGGTTCTTGGAACTCGCTGGTATAAAATTATTGAAAGGGGCGCGTTCTAAAAATCCGCCCTCTTCTTTGCAAAATAATATGACAACACATAATTTTTAAAAGTAAGATTTGACAACACAATATGATTTAAGAAAAACAGAAGAGATGAGGGCGGATTCTTGGAACCCGTTGGCATAAAATTATTGAAGGTGGCGCGTTCTAAGAACCCGCTCTATTCTTTGCAAAATGATATGACAACATATAATTTTTAAAAGTAAAATTTGACAACACAATATGATTTAAGAAAAAACAAAAGATTTAGGAAAAAACAGAAGAAATGAGGGCAGGTTCTTGGAACCCGCTGGCATAAAATTATTGAAGGGGGCACGTTCTAAGAACCCGCCCTCTTCTTTGCAAAATGATATGACAACACATAATTTTTAAAAGTAAGATTTGACAACACAATATATTTTAAGAAAAAAACAAAATATTTGACAACACAATGTTTATGGGAAAAATAGAAGCGTTCTGTAGGCAAAAATGAGGGCGGGTCCTCAGAACACGCACTCATTTTCCTATAAAATCTCGTCCTCTTCACTCTGATATTCACTATCTTTATTTCACTATCTCTATCCAAATTCCCTTCTAAACCCACCAACTGTCTCAATCTTTCAGTAATTATAATATTTAAATAATTTCAATAGAGAATCAACCATTCGACAAATCACTGCTCATAAATCAAAACGAACATAGATCTTTCAGTATATTACATAGGGAGGAAATATTCAAAACTTATTAAATTTGTTTTAATTCCTCATTTCTTTTAATTCTAATAGTTGAAAATAATATGATTAAATTTTACAGGGTGGAGATAATCTTACAGTCGTCAGTCATAGTTCTGACAAGTGGCAAGTTACTGATTATCGTATAATCGAGTGGATTCGAAGAGCCGGATTTTATGAAGCTTCATTGCTTTGTCATATCCAAATCGACCACGGTCTCGTTACCTCTCTTGTTGAGCGCTGGAGAAAAGAGACCCACAATTTTCATC